>OX637530.1:5428422-6628422 GCA_951799955.1 Apamea anceps | reverse complement strand
TCTGCAGTATGTGCTAAGTACCTAGGCCTGCTTAGATTATACAACATTATGATTTGCACCATAAAAAATTGTATTGGCATGAGCTGAATACGTGTGCTCTTCATAAAGAACCTAATAGAGTAAGATCCCAGGGCCACCAGACGTCACGTATTTTCTGACGAACGAAATGTTGACGATTGAGTAGTGTTAGTATGTACAGTCAGCAAAGGAGATAAGTAACCAGGGTCGTCGGATATAGTTGAAGTTTAGTAAGAAACCGTTTGATGTTTTCGAATAAAATTTAATTTAATTAAAAGAAAACAAACAGTTTATTTATCAAGTTAAATTTCATTCGAAATCATCCATCGGTTTCTTACAAAACTTCAACTATATCCGACGACCCTGGTTACTTATCTCCTTTGCTGACTGTACATACTAAGAACGCATGCCTACCTGCTAGCTTGCTGAGACGGTCAATTCTCAGGTATCAGGTAATCAAGGTACAGACGCCAGCACATCAAGCTACTACAATCTGTCAAATTTCTTTAATAGATTTTCAACATTATCGCTATAGCGTTAAGGTTCAAAGTTGATTGGGAAAATTTGACAGTTTCGGGTAGCTTGACCTGCTGGCGTCTGTACATAAAAACATTACTTACCTCACGTAAATTCTCCAAGATGATTTTCACATATATTTTAAGCAATATCCTTAAAAATAAGTCGCCAATACTCCCAGACACTTTCCATCGGCCGTTTTGCTTTCTAGACGCTTTAAAGCTCCCAAAATAATTAGGTACTTAACTTCACGTAAATTCTGATGCTCCATTTTTATATATGTCCACCAGACAACTATTTTAAAACCCTTTACAAGAAGCCTGACCGATCCAAAGGGCCAATCATCCCCTAAACTCAATTTTAATGCCTCTGTGGGTAGGAGCGCGAGGGCAGATCAATTTCAATGACAATGATAATGAAAATTAGAGGCACTACTCAGAAATGTTGAGAGATTAATATTTTTCTACTTTGTTTTTTTATGATTAATTCCCAATAAATAAATAATTAAAAAAAAAATTTAAGTTAATTCGAATTTATCAAAACAGCTTGCAGAATAAAATTCTACAATTATTGTGGTCAAATGACCATTTTTAACAGGTTAATCTTTAATTATTTAACTGATTTTTTAATTTTTGGCTGATTTTTTAAAAATATTAATAATTAATTGATATGAGTAAACTGTAAGAGCGTGTGAGAGAGAGAGAAGTCAATATGTCCTAATACATGTCTCACTCAGTCTCATGCGCGTGGATAATGCCAACGCGCTCCTACCCACAGAGGTATTAAAATTGAGTTTAGGGGATGATTGGCCCTTGGATCGGTCTGTCTTCTTGTAAAAGGTTTTAAAATAGTTCGTCTGGTGGACATAGGTATATAAAAATGGAGCATCAGAATTTACGTGAAGTACCTACCTAATTAATTTGGGAGCTTTAAAGCGTCTGCAAAGCAATACGGCCGACGGAAAGTGTCTGGGAGTATTGGTGACTTATTTTTAAGGATATTGCCTAAAATATACGTGATAATCAGCTTGGAGAATTAACGTGAGGTAAGTAATGTTTTTTGTACCTTGATTACCTGATACCTGAGAATTAGTCGTCTCAGCAAACTAGCAGGTAGGCATGCGATCTTAGTACATACTAACACTACTCAATCATCCACATTTCGTTCGTCAGAAAATACGTGATGTCTGGTGGCCCTGGGATCTTACTATATTAAGTTCTTTACGAAGAGCACACGTATTCAGCTCATGCCAATACAATATTGTATGGTGCAAATCATAATGTTGCATAATCTAAGCAGGCCTAGGTACTTGGTACACACTGCAGAAGAAGCCTGATTATTCCTCGTACACCTATTAGCTACTAACGATTTGTTTAAGGATTCAGTCTACCTTCGCTTTTCTCCTTCATAATTTTATTTTAATGATAGCACATAACTCGTCTTCTACACACGTGGAAAACTGTTAAAACGAGGACTAGAATACACACTGTTCGGAAAATCTAGCAAACCGAGGTCTTAAATACACATTGTCTGGAAAAGCTACCAAACCGAGGTCTTTTGTGTTAAAGTTAACACATAGGTCCTCGGATAATACAACAAACGTGAAATGAGTGTAAAGAGCCTGTGTATGAGGCGAGAGTGGCACCATCTGGTGGATACACAATATTTGTGTAAGATTATGAATTTTCTTGATCAAACCGAGGTTCAGACAACTTTTTCGTAATAAGTATATAGAAAGACTCAAAATCGCTTGCAGAATACGAATCTTTGGTCAAGCCAAACCGAGGACCCTCGAAAAGGTCCTCGCTTTGAAAAGGTCCTCGGTCGTGCCTTGTGTATTCATACGCACGTCCTCGGATGGTACTTAAAACAAACACACACACACACACACACACACAGACACGTCAAACTTATAACACCCCGTCGTTTTTGCGTCGGGGGTTAATAATAGTAATCATAAGAGAGGAGGGACTTGTGGCTAAGATATAACAGCCCCAACCGCACGGTTCCATCGATCAGGTTAAGCTACACTTGCCACGGTTGGTCCGTGGATGGGTGATCTTTACATACTAAGACCCCTTCGTGACTCGGAAAGCACGTTAAGCCGTTGGTCCCGGCTGTCATTCGTAGATCTTTGACAGTCGTTACGGGTAGTCAGAAGCCTGAAAATCTCACAACCAGTCTTACAAAGGGGTATTGTGTTACACTAACTGGGTCGTGGAGATCAGTAGGCAGTTGCTCCATGTAAAATACTGGTATTCAGCTGCATCCGGTTAGACTGGAAGCCGACCCCAACATTGTTGGGAAAAGGCTAGGCAAATGGTGATAATTCTGTAAAATCATATTTGTTACGCTCGCGAATCATATTTTAATCAACATGAATTTAGAAATTCTTTATATATTATTGTAATTACAACAGCATCATTTATTAACTTCTCCATTTTATTTCACTTTTCCTGTCACTAATGAACAGTGATAGGAATAGGTAGTGCCTATAGAATAGAAATAGAATAGAATACTCTTTATTGTACACCATACAAATAAGACAAACAAGAAGACATAACATTTATAATTTATAAGTCCATAATAATAACTTATTATTACTGAGTTATAAATTATAAATGTTATGTCTAGTCGCAAACTTTAGATAAAGATAGACGAATTACTTATTCCAAATAACATATTTTTTTATTGTATTTAAAAGTGTTGTCCCGAATATCGGGACAGATGTCCCGGAAAAAATTTAGTCCTAAGGAAATCTCCGTTTCTTGTCTCTGTTCTTCGAAGTTTAGGCAAATAGGCACTACCTATTCCTATCACTGCTAATAAAGCATGTTTAAACATTGAACGCTGTGTACAGTTATCATTGGACTTCAGATTTATGTACTGTATGTTGTCATACCTGTGCTGAATTGTCTTAGTCTGTAGTCTATCACTGTACTTATTAAAATAAAAATAAAAAACATAAAGTCTGACACTGACCTACAAATTGCAAAAGACTTAAGTTAATTTGGATTTCGCGGGTTACCTTAGCCACTGACTCATAATAAACAAGTACGCTGGACTTCATACTATCGATAGCGAAATGAAGACATTTGATTTTCGCCATTTTGGCACAGACAACAACGTGAGCGTCTGTGGAACTAATTTGAAATTATATTTTTGATAGCGAGTTTTACAAAATGGGTATACTCTCATGAAAAATGTACAGACGCCAGCAGGTCAAGCTACCCGAAACTGTCAAATTTTCCCAATCAACCTTGAACCTTAATGCTTTAGCGATAAAGTTGAAAATCCATTAAAGAAATTTGACAGATTGTAGTAGCTTGATGTGCTGGCGTCTGTACTATATATCTCGTCGTAAACACGAGAAAGTCTTATTCCACGATTTAGAACTAAATCATCAGAGACGTACCAAAACAAAACGACGGCCATTTGCGGCAATGTGTCAATTTTAGTTCCTGAAACGCTCGAGCGGGGCGCTTTTTTTTATATTTATTTCAAGATAATCGGATAACAGAGATCCGTAGTGTTAGTAAAGTACCTTATACCTAGCGTTAGTATATACATAAAATAAAATAACGGGTATGAGTCACCTCGTAAAGAAGACGAAACCAGTTTCTCAACCGGTCATCCTCTCCACAAAATGCCTCATAAAAGGGGAAAACACAGTCTCAGTCACTGTTTTTAGAATGCTGTTGCTACTGGCTCGGGTTCTAGCTGCCACAGACGCTATTTTCTTCCGCAGAATTGCGTGGAAGCCATCAATACGCCTCTGCGTAAACAGAGGGGGCACTACAGAACCGGGGCAGTCTCAAGAGCATTCTAAAAACATTGTTTGAATTTGAAAAAACAACTATCATTTCATAGTATATTTAGTCTAGCATACTTGTATAATATAGGTCAGTGACCTTAGCGCATCCCACTTAAGTTAAGAGCTACAAGTAACAAATTAATCTCTCCTACACAGATCCGTCTAGCATCTCTTCAAGCTGAGGTCCGTCAACAGTTGCTGATGCACCGTCCATGGAGGTGCGTGGAGGCAGACTTCGCAGAGTTTCCGGCGCCTGAACTAGCTGCCGTAAGTGTTATGGTTGGAAAGCAAGAATGTAAGGGACGAACAGTGTGGAAATCCCTTCAACGATAATCTATCTAATGCTACTAATATTATAAACGCGAAAATTTGCATGGATGGATGGATGTTTGTTACTCTTTCACGCAAAAACTGCTACACGGACTTGGATGAAATTTGGCACACAGATAGTTTATAACCAGGGGGGGGGGGGGCGTGGCTAAATAATAACAGCCGCACAGGTCGATCGGTCAGGTTAAGCTACGCTTGCCGCGGTTGTACTGTGGATGGGTGACCATCTTTGCATACCGAGACCCCTCCGTGCCTCGGAAAGCACGTTAAGCCGTTGGTCCCGGCTGTCATTCGTGGATCTCTGACAGTCGTTACTGGTAGTCAGAAGCCCGAAAGTCTGACAACCAGTCTTACCAAGGGGTATCGTATTACCCAGTAACTGGGTTGTGGAGGTCAGATAGGCAGTCGCTCCATGTAAAATACTGGTATTCAGCTGCATCCGGTTAGACTGGAAGCCGACCCCAACATAGTTGGGAAAAGGCTAGGCAGATGATGATAGTTTATAACCAGGATTAACACATAGGATACTTTTTATCCCGATTTTCCCACGGGTTCGAAACTTATGCGGGTCAAACCGCGGGCGCAGCTAGTACTAATATAAAACTGAAGAGCTTGAGCCTGCACCCTAATTGCGTAATACACGATGAATCGGAATCTGAATCATTTTGAAGCAAATTGCTAATCCATTGCTTCATAAGTTCGAAAAATTTGTCTGCTGAACACGTAAATAACGCAATGAATGTTGTTGAACTGTCAAAACGAAACCGATTCCGATTGATCGTGTGTTACGCAATTAGGGTGCTGTTTGTTTGAACACGCTAATCTCTGGAACCGCCAGTCCGACTTGAAAAATGATTTTTGATTGCCCATTTTTTGAGGAAGGTTTTAGGCTTATTTAACATCACACTAACACCTTTAGGAGCCGGGCAAAAAGAATAAAAATCAGAAATAACGCTTAGCGAAAACTAGTAAGTAATAGCAGGCAATGCGATGCGACAGGGTGGGTCGGGGGAACAAGATTTTTCATGCGGTAATCATTTCGTTTCGAGCCCATTGTTTTAATTGGTAATTAAAATAATTAACTTACGAAATGTAGCGTAAACTGCAAGGTTACCCAACAATGCAGAAGCTGTTGGTGTACCTTTATAAATAAATAAATAAACATTGCAGTTTACACTAGATTCCTTGAAAAGCTTGAAAACCTGAATTTTCAAGCTTTCAAGCTTTCTGTTGGTCAAGCTTTTATTTAACTTGTTTTCAACCAACAGACATTAATTGACAACATTAATAAAAGGCTTTTTTTAAAATTGAATTATGACTAATTAATTAATAATTATACCTTTATTTGACAGGTATTATCATCTAAAGCAGTAGACGTGGGTACGATCAGTTATCCGGCACCAGCGTCAGGACAGAGTGACGAGACTATCTACGTGACTCCTGCGCAGCTAGCCAAGTAAGTGTTGCATGTCATCTACCACCATCACCATACACGTGAGAAAGGTATAACTTCTTAAAAAATAAAGAATAAGAGAGATTTAATGCAAGAGACAGAGAGAGTTATATCTTGCTTCTCTCTCATGTAACGGAATGTGCCTAAACGTGACGCGTCCTTGAAGTTTTACTCTCAGTTCTCGAGTCGCCGCCTAAGTGCTCGCACGAGCGATACGTGCCAACGGCAGAGACAGCTGCAGTCGTCGACAGTGTGCCGTGTATTTGAGTACTGTACTCAAATACTCGAGCGGCACGGCACACTAAGGACGGGTTGTTTCACGAACAATTGACGCACTTGATATGTTAGCGCCAATTTTCATGTCAAATAAAAAAAAGCGTTGTTTCATATTACAATTACAAAACTATGGCCTTGCCGTACGTACAATAATAACGAGTACGTAATTGTTATTATTTGACGTACGTATTTTACGTTAACTAACCGTTTGAAACAACCGGCCTTAAGAAGATTTACTTTAAAAAAAAAAACGATATTTGAACATTTGTTTACGTAGTTTCTAACTTCTCGTAATTATAAGATAAGATATATTTATTGGTCAAAAACATGTGTAGGATATTAATATAGGGTTATAATGACTTACATTTAACTTAAACCCTTACCTCACCAGGTTACGTGAGCTGGTCACAGAACTACAGTCAGACGACATCAAGCTGGAATTGATGCCGCTAGACAACACCGTGTGTGCGGCTTAGGAGGGTAGTCTGAGAAAATATGCTTTAGTGAGTGAGAGAGAAAGATGTAAACATGGCAATTAGAGAAGGAGAGGTATAATCGCATGAGTATAGCGATTATATTACAAAGAGATTTTAAAGATTTGTGTAATAGAAAAAGAAAAAATATTTCGTAAGTGAAATTGGGCGCATTTACACGGTGTAAAAAGATACATCACATAGCCGTCTACTATGCATTCTGTACTTCAAACTAAGTAACATTGCACAAAAATAATTGCTGGAAAACTACTTTTATTTTTGGTGTCAAGTTTTGCTGTTAGCGGTAGTGCGCAATGTAACACACGCTGTGCTGTGTGTGTAATTATGGGTACATGCAACGGAACAGGGGTCGTGGGGGTATTTAAAGTTGTGTCATAACATTAAAAACTTGTTTTAGTAAAAAACACAGTAAAAGTTGGAATATTGTCCTCCAATATCTCCGTAACCAGAAGGTTCCCAGGTATGGTGCAGTACAAAAAAATGATTACAAGTGACTTTCGGCTACGTGAAGTGTCTTTTTACACCGGTTATCTTGTTAGAGGGTTTGGTTTCCGCACTTAGTCAGGTGGACCATTGTGCGTGGGCCATGGCGACCGTCGGTGGTTATTCCAACCGGCTCACCTCCCTCCAGAAGTTGATTACATCTCCTGGTCTGTTAGAACATCTGTGCAAGATCTGGGTGCCCGAGGGCTTCTGTTCAAATCTGGGTGACGCCTGTGCACTCAAAGAGCACGTGCAAGCCCTGCACAGAGGACTGTCCGTTATGCCTTTTGTTTGAGAAATTGGGTGTTTAATACACCCAGATGCAATATGTCTACACACGCGTTCAAAGTGGAAAGGGTTTGAAGTTCCGTAGTACTTGTCCGCCAAATTGATTTTTTTCAAAATGACGGCCATTTTGAAAACAATAAAACAAAATGGCGGACAGTAGGTACCCCAGGCTCCATATAAAAATCTTCAATCACTTTTCGCTTAGAAATAAAGTATTATTTCTTTTTTTGTGCATCGTAAGTATTTCAGGATAGCTTGATTGATTTTATGGTAGTAATTGGAAATGATCAAGAGAGTGTTTCTATGGTGGACTGTCAAGTTGGACTGGTGGAAGCAAGCACGAAGTCTTGGGTTCGATTCCCAGGTCGGGCAGTGTTATTGGGTGTTTCCGTCAACAATTTCTCAGTTACAGCCTGGAGTCTGGTTTTTTGCATGGGACTTAAACATCTGGGGAAATGGGGGTGTAGTGATTAACCCCTGGTTAACGCTTCGAGAATAACGTGTGATGATATGTTATTGTGGGGAATGTTTATCCTAACTAAATTGCTACAGACGCCAGCAGGCCAAGCTACCCGAAACTGTCAAATTTTCCCAATGAACCTTGAACCTTAATGCTTTAGCGATAAAGTTGAAAATCTATTAAAGGAATTTGACAGATTGTAGTAGCTTGATGTGCTGGCGTCTGTACAATGAAATTGCCATATCAATCAAGCTATCTTGTAATAAGTCTACGAAGAAAAATCTTAAGTGGTGCAATAATGAATGCAATAAAATTCATGTTTGTAAGCGCAAGCGAAATTATTATATTATTTCTTAAGTTTCAGTTTTTATTCTGTCTAAAAATAATACAGCTTTTTTATAATCATGATCAAATGCAATTTTGCTAAGTCATAACGTAAAACTTTCTGGCAGGGTGCAAGCAAAAATAGACCTTAGGTAGGGTGCCCACGAGCAACTTTTATCTCCGCAACTAATTTGTCTTTCACCTCAAGTCTATGGGCTTGTATGAGAGTGCGCGCATGTAGCGACACGACAGCTGGGAGACTTTTTGTCCGCGGGTCCGGACGCAACTGTCGCCCGTCTATTGGTTGCAATGCGTGAAAAAAAGTGCGCGCACGGCGACAAAAAAGTTGCCGGCTAGCCACTAGCCGCTTAACCGAAAAGATTACTGGGCACTATTGTATGGAAACTATACCCACGCTGTACAGAAATAAAATAGGGTGGAATAGACTAATTACTGTCTCTATACTCCATTTATAATAGCATTAGAAAAAAGAGGCTCGTAGAAGCAGGAATGCAAAACATTTTATTTCAAAGTTATGATAAAACAATTTTAAGGGAGATGCTTAAATTCTAATTTTCTTGCGTTTTTTGCAATTTGCAGGTCAGTGTAAGGTTGTATCTTAATAAAAATAATATGATGCGCAACAATAAGAAATATGTAGGCAATAATACAATTTTAACCTTAAAAATCATCAATACATCCCTTTAAATTAGAATTGCTCCGAATTCGTCTGATTTCGCGGGCTACTGCAGCGCATCCACCTTAAATAAAATAAAATTCGGTAGAATTATAGTGAAACGAATAACGTTCCAAGTATTGTTCATCCCTGCTTCTTTTAGGTTTTTAGCATTGACACTGTAATTTTAAATTGGAGTTATATAATATAAATAAATGAAAGTCACATAATTTCATAAGATAAATAGTTAAAATGGTTACAATTAAGTGTGACAGCTACTGTAAAAATAGATCATAATAAATTCGGCGTCTATCATAATGTAACAATGTTTATTGTATTTTTGTTACAAAGTGTGCATTAAAAATAATCTTTTTTAACTTCTTTCTAATGCTATTGTAAATGGACTTTAGTTTACAATAGTGTGGGTTGCATTAGTATGGGTACTGGGTACTGTCTGTTAGGCCAAACAAATTAAAGTGTATTTTTCCAAGTGGTATGTCAATATATATTTTTTTAACAACAATTAACTTCTTAATCAGGCATTAATATTACCTTTGAATTATTTTGCGCCATTAATTATTACTGTTAACTAAACATTTTTATATTGGACAAAAAAACTTTTTTTAATACGTTCAACGCGGCAAGCTTCTGACACAGTTTGCTCGTCCGTGCGTTACGGCCGCTGTTTATCCTGTACCAGCGTTTCCTGATATGCGTTACGACCGCATAAACATTGATTTTTTATTGACCTGCAAATTTTTACTCCAATAGTTAAACAAAAAAAAAAGTACAGTCACGAGCAAAAGATGTATACAGTCGGGTTTATTCAAAAGCGATTTACTCCTTTATTTTTTAATGAAATTTTATGTTGTTACGAACATAACATTTTCGAACCCATAGGTTTATGTAATGTGTCTTATTTCAACGTTGCATTCGTTATTTCACGAAAAAATCACAATTGAAAGTTGCCAAGTGTTGACATATTGGTGCTCGTGACTGTGCATGAAATTAAAAGTGGGGTATAACTTAGCAAGTTAAATCTAGTTTGGTTTGTGTACGCAAGTTTGTACAAAACGGGTCCGATTAAGCCCAATGACCTTAAACAAAAAGGTAGGTAGCGTTGTTGTCGGTCCCATGTGCAAATCGTCCACATCTCGGCGAGAAGACGGACAAAAAAGTTGCTGGGCAATTTATTTATTTTGCTACATGTAAAACACCGGTTAGTAGGCATGTATTCAATTAAGTTGCTCGTGGGCTCCCTCCCTGATAATATTCACGTTACGTTATTTATTTATTTGTTTAATTAAATGCTTAGCCCAGAGTGTTGGGAAGATTATATTAAGGGAAAGCACCAGCCGATCGATTCTGTAAAAATCTCACCGTGAAAAGTTAGGTGAAGTCAGCTTAGATTGAGCTGTCAATAGTGTCAATCCCTAGCATTCGTTGGAATGACAGTTCGCTCCACGCTCACTTCACCTAAGTTTTCACGGTGAGATGGTTACAGAATCGCACTGCTGGGTAGTTCGCGAAATTCAAATTTTCTTACGTTCTTTGCATTTTGCAGGTCAGTGTCAAGTTGTTTGTTGAACAAAATATGATTCGCGACCGTAATAAGTATGTATTTACAGAATTATAACCATTAAAATCATCAATATAACCCTCTAAGCTCATATAACTCTATTGATTCATATTTCATGAAATAGTCATTAGAAAATTGCAAAAAACGTAAGCAAAATTGAATTTATTTATTAATAACCAACATATATTACAGTTTGCGCCACACAAAGTTAATTTCACGGGCTATCCTGGCGCTTCCCCGTTAAATACAATAATAGTCATAGATAGTAGACCGGGAGCCAACGACAATAACCTTCACGGGATCTTTATACGAATAAAGGTTTTATATGAAAAATTTGCTCATTTTCACTAACACTACGACACACAGAGAGTCGTGAGTTCGAACCCAAGCAGGCACTGTACTTTCGTGTAATTAATTTCATCACCACTGCTCTCAAAACGGTGAAAGAAAACATCGTGGGGAAACCGGCATGTCCTAGAACTAAAAATTCGAAGACATGTGACATTACGAACTCACAATGGGCCCGCGTGATGGATTCACACTCCCTCTCACAGAGAGGAGGCCTGTGTCCCAGCAGTGGGAATATTATAGGCTGATTATGATGAAAAGCGCACTGTTGAATTTTGAACTCTTGTCGCTGAGCCGAGCGTTGAAAATCCAACAGTGCGCAGGTGTTCCATAGTGTTAATGAAAACGAGCAAATAAACAAAGCAAATTATCTGATCGATTTAGCCAATCTAAGGCTCTCTTGAATCTGAATTATTATATTATAGTAGTAAAAATTGAAATTTAGTTCGATTAGACACATCTCAAGTGAGTTAGTCGTAACTAAATAATTAAAAAGCTTATGAAATTCGGAAAGTCGTGGCACTTTATTTTCCTTCTCAGCTAGTTGACATTATAGTATACTCTGTTCATTTTATGGTGGGATAAGTGACACTTCTAAAACGAAAGTAAATTAGATAAACAAAACATCGATAACATATAGTTGCTGCGTTTTAGCATGACAGTAATGATTGGATTTATTGATTATGTTATTTATTTATTTATTTAACCATTTATGTACACACATATATAAACAGACATTGAAAAACAGAAACAGAAAAAATAGGTACAGAGGTGATGCTTATTTCTTAAGAAATCTCTTCCAGCATACCTGAGATAGGACAATAAATACAGAGATGTAGACAGCGTGTGATAGAGCAAAGGAGACAAACAATAATACATAAAATCAAAAATAGACAATTCACCTTAAAACTAAACAAATATTACGAGAATATATACATACAAATAAACATACATAAATACTTCTAAAATAAAATAAATACATACACAACTATGATGAAGTGGACAGATAGTGTTCTTTCACTCTTCTTAAGAACTAGTTAACGAGTTCTCGCTTTTCTAATATAACAACGAAAAATATCGGTTTTTGTATCTTCATCATTTAGGCCAAAGAAGTCCATTGCTGGACATAAGCTGGCTCTAAGCGTCGCATTAGGTCTGGTACATTCTTGAACAGTAGGCTTCACGGTAGTGTAGTAACAAAACCAGTATAAGCAGGCCCCTTATTCTATTGAAACTCCGTATTATACTAGGCCAGCTCCAGGTCAAAATGAGTCGACTGTAAAGTCAAATTAAACAAATATCAACTTTATCTTAGTGAGAATTCGGTTGATTTCAGAGTGAAAAAGTTATAAAAATTTTTGAAGTTGTAGCGTAAACTGAACTTTATTGTGGAGGTATTAAAGCTATTTTTCCAATAACTCATATTTGTTTACATGTTTGGAAACTAAATTACGAATGCGGATTACGTCTTATATCGACCATCCTAAAATGAACATAGTATAGATATCCTTACTTCAAACTACATACAAAATATTACTAAAAAAAATCTAGATTTTAGCTAAAAAATCCAGCTAAGTATCTCGACTAATCCCGCAAGAGATTAAACCTGATGATACTATTAAATAATAATACTATGTACGAATTATAATAGTTATAGAAGTAATAATTGTTATAAATAAACTATTATTAGCAAGTTTATGGCAGCTGAGTTTTTTCGCACACTTTTCCATAGGATCTTGTTTGAATTGTCAGCAAAAATGAACTCTTGAACGTATTATTATACAAAACTTCCGTATTTACCTAATTTATTTTCATTGTACAGTCGCCAGCAGGTCAAGCTACCCGAAACTGTCAAATTCTCCCAATCAACCTTGAACCTTATTGCTTTAGCGATAAAGGTGAAAATCTATTAAAGAAACTTGACAGATCGTAGTAGCTTGATGTGCTGGCGTCGGTACCAACTTACACAAACCGGCAGATTAATGCATAACACACAAACTACCTTCTAATTTCCTTGCATTCTTGACAAGTTTTTGACATTGATTGTCGCTGAGATGAGATTGCGACTAGATTTTGGACGTTTTTAACTAAAGAAATTGGCCTTCAGTAATGTATGTTTATAAAATTATTTAGGTTTTGCAAAGCGATATTGTATCCCTTTTATCTGTCGGCTCGGGTTTAAAAAAACCCTTGACAAAGCCGAAATCTACGCAAACCATACTGTTAGTATATCGTCTATACTCTATTCAAATTTATGTTTCCAATTGATCTTATTTCAACTTAAACAAACATCAGCTTTATTTTATTGGTAGTTAAGTTGATTTCAGAGTGACTAGCACTATTGAAAAAGTTATAAAAATGTTTAAAGTTGTTGAGCAAGCTTAACTCTATTGTGTAGGAATTAAAGTTATTTTTCCAGTAACTCGTTATTTGTTTACATGTTTGTCAACAAAATTGCGAACGCAGAGTATGTGGCCCAAATCAATTTTGAAGATTTCTTGACGATTTTCGGAGATAGAACGGAATTTTTCAATAGATTTCAATTGAAATAGAAAAAAGGCGGATTTTACTTTTTCACATCGCCTTGTCTACTAGCTAATGTAGGGTCGAAGAGTCGCACTTACGTAGGAAAAATCCTACAATGAAATTCGATATTCATTTGATTGAATTGTAAAGAGCAGTTTTTTTTTTGCTGATGGCTTCAATTATATGTTAACTATAATATCAATGTACACGCTTGTTATCTGTATATAAGGATTATATTAATGTACTTACTAATAATAAATAAATAATTATTTATTGAGTTACGTGTTTTATTTACATACCAACCTAGTGATTACTTGATGGGCAAGGCTCTTATAATCTACTTTTATGATACAGACGTAAGTACGTAAAAATGTGTAGTATAAAAAAAAACAAAAAAAAAAAACATCTTTCGACTCGTCAAAACAAATAAAAATGATAAAAGACACATTAAAAATGAATCATATGATTTGGGGTCATATGATACATTTTTAATGTGTCTTTTAGGGGTTTACTCATAGCCACTGAAAAATTCCACTATGCACCTCCTGACTCCATCATCAGATTAGCTCCAAGATACCAATTTATAGTATTGTCATCCGAACTACTTAAGCATACAAAGTTTCATCAAAACGAATCATATGATCCCAAACTCGAAGGGGTAAGCCCATTAGCCACTGAAGAGTTCCTATTTCCACCTCTTGGGTCCATCATCAGATCAGTTCCAAGATACCAAATTATAGTTTTGTCATCCGAACTACAGATACATACAAAGTTTCATTTTGATACGACAATTACAAATAGTTTAAAAATGACTTCCAAGATTTTATTACATTGTTAGTTACAAGTGGTTCTAATAAAAGCGTGTTAAAAATACAGTGGAATTGATAACCTCCTCCTTCTTGAAGTCTGTTAAAAATGATGAAACGCTAACAATTTGACACAAATCCGCTGGACAAGCGCAAGTATCGATACTCATGGACGCTGTTAATTCACCCCTAATGATTCTGGCTTATTTAATCTTTTCCGTAGTTGACAAATAAACCATTCTAACTACTGGTCGCGTAGTTACTATCTCTCAATCAACTCGGAGTTTGTCTTAATTATAATAATGACCGATGTCCAGTGTAGGTATAATTATCTAAGTTTGGAAGGGTAGTTATATCTCATGTACCTACGCCTTTGATTTCGGCCCCTTTGCGAATAATCTTTACCAATGAATATGTAAACAGCTGAAGAGCTTACTAATAATAAAGCTGAAGAGTTCCTTTGTTTGTAGGCGCTAATCTCTGGAACTGATTTTTTTTTTGCATTTGATAGTTCAATTCTTGAGGAAGGCTATTAAATTATGCTAGGACTTTTAGGAGTCGAGAAAAAGAAAAAACGCGAAAATCAACTAACAGCGTGGACAGGCGATGCAATGCGATGGTGGGTCGGAGGAACAAGATATTGGCAGAAGCTATTAATAAAAACTTTTTTGCAAAAAAAAACAATCGACTTCCAAAAACGACACTACAAAGTGAAAAATAACTTTAATTTCGGAAGTCGCTGTCGTTGGGTTCGCATTTTCGTTGTTTGCCACCGACTTCCGAAATTAAAGTTATTTTTCACTTTGTAGTGTCGTTTTTGGAAGTCGGTTGTTTTTTTTTGCAAAAAAGTTTTTATTTTTCACTTTTAAGTTGTAATTTTTACCAGTAATTTTAGTTTAAAAACCCAACTACTGAACCGTTTTTGATGAAATTTCTATGGGACCACTTCAGAAGTATCTCCTTTCGAACAAAAAAAGAATTTTGAAAATCGGTCCACAATTGGCGGAGTAATGGCGTAACAAAAACACAAAAAAAAAAACATACCGTCGAATTGAGAACCTCCTCCTTTTTTGAAGTCGGTTAAAAAGAAAGGTTAGCTAAAATCATGCTGCGACCCTTAGGAGCCACACAAAAAGAAAAAAATCGAAGAAAGACTAAACGGAAATGAATAGCGCGGGCGGGAGAAGATGAACACGCGGACGAACTAGCAGACAGAAGCTAGTAATGTATAAAATACAAATTTAGAACCTGTATGAATAAAGTACAGCCCGATCTCTTTCCATTTGAAGCCGTTGCGCAATGCTACGGCGAACTACGCAACGCTACGCCGAGCTACGTAACGCTAACCCGTGCTACGTAGCGCTACGTCGTGCTACAATATGCTACGCCATGCTACGAAGTGCTACGCCTAGCTACGAAGTGCTACGCCTTGCTACGAAATGCTACGCCGTGCTACAATATGCTACGCCATGCGACGTAGCGCTACGCCGTGCTACAATATGCTACGCCGTGCTACAATATGCTACCCCATGCTACGTAGCGCTACGCCGTGCTACAAGCTACCAAGTGCTACAATATGCTACCCCATGCTACGTAGTGCTACGTCTTGCCACGAAGTGCTACAATATGCTACCCCATGCTACGTAGCGTAACGCCGTGCTACAATATGCTACGAAGTGCTAAGCCTTGCTACGTAGCGCTACGCCGTGTTCCGCCATACTACGTAATGCTAACCCGTGCTACAAAGCTCTACGTAACGCTACCCCATGCTACAAAATGCTATGCCGTGCTACAAAATGCTACGCTCTTTTCCGTAGCGCTACGCCGAGCTACAAAATTCTACACCGTGCTACATAGCGTTACGCCGTTTTACAAAATGCTACGCTGTACTACGTTGCGCTACGCCATGCTACGAAGCGCTACGCCATACTCCGCAAAGCTACACCAAGATACACAATGCCACGGCATGACTTTCATAGGCATTTCTTCATAATACCCTCTACTACATACTACAATCATTCTATAATTTTGAAGACGACAATCTTGCATTTCAAAACATGAACCTCAACGATCACATCCTCACCTATTCATTTTATTCTAACTCCTAAACATTCACCAAATTAGATAGAGATTAAGGAATAAACATCGAAAAACATAATAAAAGTTGCTCACTGCGCTCGGCAGGCATGGGGCACGAGGCACGAGGCACCGAGGTATAGTCGCAATCGGGAGCCCCTTGCTTCGATTAATTTAAATACCGAGCATTCCACAGACGAGGGGACGGATTTGAATTTGGCTTAGAAGTTTTTATTCTTTCTTTTTCGGACCCGAAAACCGAAGTGCACCGGTGTAGTTACCGCAACCAATTTTGGCTCGCGCGTGGTTGTACACAGTTCCAACATAAACTACATAACGTCGCCTTAGAGTGAAAACCTCGGAAATGCATTTTTGTTCAAATTTATTTTATTGCGTTTCTAGGAAGAAACCCTCGCAACGCACATCCTGATCCTACTCATTTATTCATTCGATACTCATAGCGCCATCTATGACACTAAATGAGAACCTCGTATATACTCGCATCTGTCAGTTTGGCGTGAATACCTTGCAACGAACGTGTCGTTTCTCATTCGAAAATTGATTACTTGAGTTTATCCTGCTGTAGCTGTATAATTTAGTGTTTTTCGAAAGAAGGTAAGTACTGTTCATGTTTACATGACGCCGTACAAAAATTTTACAGTACGCAGTTTTTTCTTCCTCCTGAAAAGTTACCTATTTTACACTTACGAGGTTTTCACTCTAAGGCGTCGATAAGTATATTGAATATTTATTGGCGGCACGGTTGGCGCAGTGGTTAAGCGATTGACTGCTGCGCTGCGTGTCGCGGGTTCGATTCCCGCACGGAACAAATATTTGTATGGCCTACAAGTATTGTTCCTGGTCTGGCTGTTTGTGTATGTGAGTTTAAATGTTTGTAAACGTACCCACAATAGAGGAGAAATTCCTAGTGTGGGGCAACGTTTTCTTAAAAAAAAACAAAAACAAAATATCATTTAAGTTCAGGCTGCCAGTTGAACGACGCTGATTAGTAATAACTGAGAAGCTAATTAAGCCCAGTCGGCTACGACAGGTACAGACGCCAACAAATCAAGCTACTACAATCTCTCAAATTTCTTTAATAGATCTTCAACTTAATCGCTAAAGTATTAAGGTTCATGGTTGATTGGGAAAATTTTACAGTTTCGGGTAGCTTGACCTACTGGCGTCTGTACGAAATCGGCAATCATCATTTAAATCGGAAAAGATCTGTGCGTATCAAAAAAAAAAAAAGAAATCAATTAAACGACAAAAGACTGACTGATCTATTTTTTGAGGGAGTGGGCCGTAATCCACCACGCGGGCCCAGTTGGTGGATGTCAGATGTCTTAGAATTTTTGGTTCTAAGACATGCCGGTTTCCTTACGATGTTTTCCTTCACCATTTTGAGAGCAGTGGGGATGAAATAATTAACACAAAGTAAAGCGCATACCTGAGTTCGAACCTACACAACTCGTAAGTCGGGGCCGTTACCAGAATTGAAAAAGTCACATTGATTCTCGCGTCTCCACCAGAGATGTGCTATGCAGTTATGCTGCGAGGATGTGAAAGCTAAGCTACGAAACTGTGCGACCGTTTCCACTAATGCCAAGCTGTGTAGCGAGTAAGATGTGCTATGAAGATGCGCCGCCGTGAGGTAGCTGTGCGAGGAAGATGTGCAGCTCGAGCTATGCGATGCATTGATAGTAGGGAAGGTACGGGAATGTGTAGAGACAAAAAAATTCAAACACGTGCACAAACATAAAAATAAAATATCCATCACGGCTACCCGAGTCCGTCCCCTACACAAAGGAGACAGAAATTTATAACGTCGGTAATGTAGGGCCGCGTCCCCCGCTACTCTATACAAGTAGCAAAGTTGCCGGCAAATGGACAATCTTATCGCCGGAGCCACTATTAACTATTATTAGTTAACTAACCAGTGTTGGACAATTAAATAATGCTAATTTAAGGTTTATAAGAGTCATGGCGCTGAAGCGGCAGTGGACTGGCCATGTTTATCGAGGGACCGATGGTCGGTGAAGCAGACGAGTCCGAGAGTGGGACGCTCCCCAGCTAGATGGACGGACGGCCTAAAAAAGGGCTGGGACAGACTGGATGCGGAAGGCAGGACAGGGAGTTGTGGCGCAGCCTGGGAGGTCTATGTCCAGCAGTGGACTGCAATAGGCTGAGTTGATTGAAGAGTCGTGGTGGCCCAGTGGCATCCACCAACCCGCACTGAGCCCGCGTGGTGGATTATGATTGCACAGACGTTTAGAACCTTTCTCCAATCAACCTAATTAACGGTTTTTGAAAGACACACAAACATCAGGCTATAATTCGGTGAGATTTTTGCAACTATTGGTTACTAAAACTACGTCAGGCGCTGACTAATTTGACAGGACTAAACTAATATTTATCTTCTGTCCTTTTCTAAATGAAATAGAAAGAAAAAGATGCAGTGAACTTAAATTTAGTTTAGTTTGTGAACAAGGGAATGCGCGCTAATGTCCGAAGGGTCCTTAATTGAATGTACAAATATGTAATTAGACATTGATTACCACTTTTAATACCTATTAACCTATTCATCATAATATTATTCATCACCACTTCTAAAACACCAAAGACTCGCTTTAAAAACAAGTCCCCCATTCCATAACTTGTGTAATAAAAGCATATTCCCCTATAAGCACAGTCCCCCATTAGCTACGCAGGTGTATTGTATTCCCCTTGTTTGCGTAACTTTTGACTTCACTGTCACGGAGGCCTGGAGGCCTTTTGTCCCCGATTATAATGGGTTGTTATTTTGAACGGGAACTTTGATGAGGTGTTATATAATAATTGTTATTTTCTGCGAAAATAAGACTATTTTCTGTGCTGTTATTGTCTAAACCAGGGATGGGCAACCTTTGAAAGTTCCGGGCCACCAGTCCAGATTACGTCTCCTGGCCTGTTGAGAACATCTGTGTAAGATCTGGGTGTCCCAAAGCCTCCCCTTTTTAACATGCTTTTATTTTCCTTCCAAACCTGTCCCTGTCTTGTGTTATGTCTGGCCATGTTGACCCCGCAAACCTTATCAGATCGTCAGACTACCTTCGCCGTGGTCTACCTCGACAGCGATGTCCTCCTATCAGGCGTCCAGTGAGTGAGGATCTTTGCCCATCTCTCCGGGTGCATCCGCGCGACGTGTCCGTCCACTCCCAGCCTGGCATACCTATCTATCTACCTAGCCCTTTCCCAACTATATTGGGGTCGGCTTCCAGTCTAACCGGATGCAGCTGATTACCAGTATTTTACATGGAACGACTGCCTATCTGACCTACACAACCCAGTTACTGGGTAATAAGATACCTCTAAGTAAGACTGGTTGTCAGATTTTCGGGCTTCCGACGCCCCGTAACGACTGTCAAAGATCCACGAATGACAGCCGGGACCAACGGCTTAACGTGCTTTCCGAGGCACGGAGGGGTGTCGGTATGTACAGATGGTCACCCATCCACAGACCAACCGCGGCAAGTGTAGCTTAACCTGATCGATCGACCCATGCGGTTGTTATTACTTAGCCACGAGCCCCTGGCATGCCTATAATAACGAAAATTAATAACATGATTCAAAAATACCTCCGATATACAGATAGCTTTTACAAAAATCTTGAAGCAAGAAGCTTGTTCAATTTGAACATAGTTATTGTGGAGTTCACATCAAAGCACCAATATTAAATTATTTCATAAACTGATTCCCTTTGATCTCACTACGAGGGGTGAAGCGCGAGCCGACGGTACATAGGGGTTCCGCATATTGAAGGCAAGCCCTTAATTGCGTAACACACTATGATTCACAATCTGAATCATTTTGAAGGATATTTCTAAACCATTGCTTTATGTGTTCGAAAAATTTGTCTGCTCAACAACTTACCAAAATAACGCAATGAATGGTGTTGAACTGTCAAAATGAAAGCTATTCCTACTGACAGTGTGTAACTTGCTGACCCAGTGAAACCAATTACGAGTAAATTCTAAATGCATATTTGAGAACAGCATCGTGTGGAAACCGGCATGTCCTAGACACTAGAAACATGTGAAGACATGTGACATGTTCCAACCCGCACTGGGCCCGCGTGGTATATTACAGTCCACTCGCTCTCGAGGAGGCCTGTGTTCCAGCAGTGGGAATATTATTTGAGAATGCCATTGTGAAACTTAGGTACAGACGCCAGCACAGCAATCTACCACAATCTGTTAAATTTCGTTAGTAGATTTTCAACTTTATGGCTAAAGGTTAAAGATATATTGGGAAAGTTTGACAGTTTCGGGTAGCTTGACCTGCTGGCGTCTGTATGTAGCTGACTGTACCGTCAGTTAACGGTTCAATGCATTCAATCAGTTATTGAATATTCCGTCTCTACCTGGATGGTTCTGTGATTGGTTCATAACATCTCCGTGTTCCCTTATTGAATTTGGATTAAGCGTATTAACAACGATCTGCTATAGGTAGGGGCACACGCGTGGTAATCGCTTAAGATACTAACAGTAGCAATGGCTTTAATTTTGACAGTACAACATTCACTTCGTTATTTACGTTGTTGAGCAGACAAATTTTTCGAACATATAAAGCAATGTATTAGCAATATCCTTCAAAATTATTCAGATTGTGTTTGATAGTGTGTTACGCAATTAGGGTACTGTAGGAAAGAAAAAGAGATCAACATAGCTATTCACAACCATCCGATAGGATAACGTATCAAAAATGACACATTTTGATAACCTGATTTGCCACATGAAGAATAGCGGTCGTCAATTTAATTTAAATTGACAAAGTTTTCGGGTTTTAGATTTGTGAACAGCGTTTAGAGGACTCCTACGATAATATTGATTGATGTTCGATACGGTACTGAAGCGTATCGAGTAGTTACGAATACCTACGCTATCCTCTCCGAGGCGAGGTGCTAAAAAATTTCGACCTCGCTTCGTTACTCCTGCATCACAGTTTCGCTTTTCTGCATAAATCTACAAAGCAACTCCTATTTCTATGTATATTACATTGACAAAAGAAATCTGATTCTCCAAGGTGGGGTGCCTGTAGTTAGGTATGGCGCGTATTTTCGGTGTTCCCGGAGATGCTAATCTGTTTTAAAAATAATTTAAGTATTTTTTATAAGAATACCGAAAGGCAGGTATGTATTAAAAAAATGGTGTTTTCTCCTCATCGCGTACGGAACCCTAGAAATATCCAATAACAGGGCGCGACGCGGCAAAGCATACCGCGGTGCGCAGGGTTGCCATTGTGATTTTATTAGTTTATTTTTTTATATTTAGTTATCATGTTTTGCTAAATAAATCAGGTGCAGTTTCTTTTAAAATAGTTTACATAAGTAAAGACGCAGCGTAATCCTATTCACCATTTTAGTTCAGGCGCGAATGTTTCTCTCTGAAAAAGGGGGCGAGATTTCTCACGCCTTTTAAAAAAAACCTTCGGCACCTATTTTCCCTAAACTCAACAAAGTGCCTTCTTTTCGAGAATGACTACAACTTTTCCAAATACAGGAATTTTTCAAGTGGGCGTGGATGGCCAAATCCGAAGCTATGAGGTACTCAAAGAAGTCTCGGGTTCGATTTTGATGAAAACTAAAACTGCAACGTTGAACAAGTTGGTTTTGAAAAAAAAAAAAAACAAGCACTATTATTACATCAATCGGTAGTGTCGCTAATAAGGATCGAATTCTGGCAAGTAATGACACTGTTATTATTGATTCTACACAGTTATAGGCAACTTGTTTTCTTTCAAATATTTGTATGCGAGTCCGTGGCGAAACATATAAGTAGATAAATAATCGAATTATTAAAACCATGATTTAATGCAAATAAAATATTCTTAATTTTAACAGAATAACAACATATAAAACTCCACTCCCCACAACTAAATATTGTGTGTGGCAACCCCGGTTGGTAATTATTACATTCCGCGGCTTCGGGCTGCATTCACTCGCAATATGATTTGTAACGAGCGACGTCGAGGTATGCTGTGCCAATGCTACAGAATGATTATATTATTTACTAGCTGAACCCTCTAGTTATCTAATGTAAGAAAATAATGCTATAGGTAGGGTATAGGTCTTAGGTCCGTACTACGTCCCTACTTATGAAAGCCTAAGCAAGTATGCAGGGAACCTTTTATAGTACGTATTTTTTGGAAAATAATCAGTCAGCTCATCCGAGTAAGTGATCGGCGCAGCCAATGGATTGCAGCCATAACCATCGCAGTTGCGTTAATTTTCTATACAAAAAACTAAATGTTTTACTCTCTGCTCATAACATAAATAAAACAGCTTTTAAAAGAAAAATAACTGACTGGCTTATTACATTAGATTATACATAAATTGAGGATCTTTTCAAAACTATATCTTGACATAAAATTTCCCTTTGCAACGCACATAAAAGTATCCCAAACCACACACACACTCACTCCACATCACACACACTCATCCCACATGCATTCACATACATCCTCTCTTGCATGTATTCTTAATAAATTACTTTATTTTCACGATTTTTATAAATTAAGTTTAACGAGCAGTATTGCAAGAGTGATTGTATTGCATGTGTAAGATTTTTATTTCAATATGATATACGAACCAGATCGTCTCCAGTGCATCACAAATATTGTAAAAACTTTGATTAGATTTTGAACCTGGTGACCAGACATACAGGTTTTGTAAAAAACTTAGTTTAGGGACCAGTCTTCCACAAATTAATTATGAAATTGTGTCTGTTGACTATTAATTACTATCTGGGTCATTTGTGGTAAGAAATAAAATAATTTATTATTATTATTCTAGAGACAAGGCGAAAAGTCTCATGTGCCTACAATTACACAGGTACCGAAACCCTATAAACTAGAACACAGCATCGCTTCTTGCCAGCAGTGACAGGGCATGGCGATATACTTCTCCTTCAGAGCAGTGCTGTGGTGGCTCAGTGGTATCGGCCGCGACTTACGAGTTGTATGTTGTGAGTTCGAACCCTGCCGTGGTTTACTTTGTGTATTTAATTTCATCACCACTGCAGTGGATACCAGTATTTTACATGGAGCGGCTGCCTATCTGACGTACACAGCCGTTACTGGGTAACACGATACCCCTTGGTAAGACTGGTTGTCAGACTTTCTGGCTTCTGACTACCCGTAACGACTGTCAAAGGTTTATGTATGACAGCTAGGACCACCGGCTTAACGCTGCTTTTCGAGGCATGGAGGAGTCTCGAGATGTAATGGATCACAGACTGACCTTCATTCGACCCGTGCGGATCGAATCTAACATAGTTGGGAAAAGGCTAACCACAATCAGCCCATAATGTTCCCATTGTTGGGACAGAGGCACACACTCTTCGAGAGGGAGTGGGCACGCATCTACCGTGCCCGTGCGAACACAGTGCGGGCTGTTAGATGTCACATGTCTTTGAATTTTTAGTTCTAGGACATGCCGGTTTCCTCACGATGTTTTCCTTTACCATTTTGAGAGCAACGGAAATGAAATAAATTACACAAAGTAACGCGTCTGTCGGCCGATAGCCGCTGAAGCAGACGTGTCCTGCAATGAAGACCGCGTATCGGCAAGCTTAGTGTGGGACGCCCCCCAGCTAGATGGACGGACGACCTAAAGAAGGTGGCTGGGGTAGATGCGGAAAGTGGAGGACAGGGTGTTATGGCGTAGCCTGGGAGAGACCAGGGGCTGCAGTCTCGACATTCATAGCGATGGCTTTATGACGGAATTCGGTCGCAAAGTCCTGTCACTCCATACATTACACCTGTCAATTCGGGACTTTGCGACCGAATTCGGTCGTAAAACGATCGCTATGAATGTCGGGACAGCTGGGGCAGTAGTGGACTGCGATAGGCTGAGTTGATTGATTGATTGAAAGTGTCTGTCTGGGTTCGAACCCACTACCTACAACTCTAAGTCGGGGTCGTTATGACTGGGTCACCATTGCTTTCAAAAGCTAAGCGCGTAATGGCAACTTGGTCTGTTAAAAATGCCGCCTCCATTTCTCCAAGCTCCAGGACCTCATTCAGTGCTCTCAGCCGGTTCATGCCGCCATGTCGCTATTAATTATTATGTTGTTACAGAATTAATAACGCTTGTTGTTAATAGCCAGATTGTTACAAATTGCGACGCTTAAATAATTTTCGAGGGTATTCAATTATTGTATTGAAAATACGTTTTTGGTTTACAATTTAGGTTTTTGGTGGCTGTGTTTTGTGTTAATTGAATTAGAAGAACAGAGCAATACGACTTGTTTTCCCGAAGGGTTAGGCGAAGAGGTAGCTATAGTATACCTTCATTTCGCTTTGAGTCTCTTGTAATATTGCCATCCAGAATCCAGGCTGCTACTGAGAAATTTCAGAAAATACAATAACGATTTGCCCGGCCTGGGAATCGAAACCACATGCTCGGCAGTAGCGCTTGCGACTATTAGAGCAAGCGAGCAAAACTCAAGCCCGCTACACTGTTTCCACTAATTCTGGCTCTTCATACCTATTATCCACCTACAAAGGTGACCAAACTGAAGAGTTTTCCGAATAGAGCTAGGTGAGTCTTGGAGAAAATGATCTATTTCAGACCCCGCAACTCATAATAAAAAGAAAATAACATGGTTTCCACAAGAACGCGACACGTACTATCGCCAAAATCTATATCTGACCACCGTAAGGACTATTCCTTCTTGCAGCGCATATTATTAGTCGACCTAAAAAGAATCCTCTTTTGTTTTACTTACGGACGCAGCTGTGGTCATGCACGGGATTTTGTTTTCAAAATGGTCAGGTATAGGTTTTGGCAATAGTACATTGCTCGTAGATCATGCACACAAGGTATTAATTTGATATGCCACAACACCTCAAGGTCGATAACTACGACTACTTCATTGGAACTGATTCTAAAAGAGATATCCGACCGTTAGACGGGAACTAAAAGCTCTAAAAAAACCAAAATAAATAAGGTCCCTCATCATAGCTTTTGCAATATTTCTGCTAAGTACAAAAAAAAAAACTTCATCTGTCAAAATCCCTTTCCCGCCATGTCACTTGACCATAAACAAAAATGTAATTGTTTCCCCGACACGTGTTGCCACTCTAGCGACATGTTTTCCCCTATTATCGGGGTAATGTCGCCGGCGCGGGGGGGGAGGCCTACAATGGATGACAAATTGCCTGACGACAAAGCGCTACGGTTTATTGGGCTCCGTTATGAGGGTACCGGCGTATTTGTGGAGTAGGAGTGGGGGGGAGATGTGTTAAGAGCTATAAACGTTTTAGCTAATTAAAAAAAAAAGTCTTAACGCTGAAATTAGTTTAGAAACGGCTTAATATAAACATTTTAAAATAACCGCTAGATAAAGACGACACTACCATAGAAGCGACGTCACGACTATGTAACTCCATACTAGCGTCATACATTGTCAGTACCGCGCAACAAGGATGGGATTAATACCCACCAAAAACTTTTAAAGCGTGTATAGGCCAACCGCTTAACTGAGACGTTGGCTGAGGTAGCAGCGTGGTGCTTGGGGTGACGTGATGCAAGAGCTCAGTAATTCGTCAACTTGTGACAATTATTACCCCTCCCGCACCGCGCAGCTACCTCAGGCAACGTCTCAGTTAAGCGGTCGGGTATAGTGTTTTTCAATATCTGTTTAAATATGTGTGAACATAGTCGTAAATGGTAAAATAAATAAATAAATATAGCTTCTCCAAATTTCCATCGATTTTACAGACTTTTTTCGATCATTTTGTTTTAGTATGCCTTCCGTGAAATTACATTATTCATTGTTCGAATATTTTTAGTAGGTATAAGTCATCATCTCTATTTTATCGACTCCATGCCTTCCTTTGCGCCCGCCATGATTCAGTAGGTGGCGCCCGCCACATAATGAGATAGTGAGCTGCGCCGACTGGTTATTGCCAGCTTTAATAACGAAGATAATATGTAAACGAACGATCTACATAGGCTCTATGGTATAGCTTACATACCTATTAAACAATTTTGTCAAAACTACATAGCATTGCATAAATATGTAAGCTGTCACGCCCTTTACGCCTGGAGGCTTTTAGTTACGAAGTAAATTTTTATTTACATTTTTAATTTTAATTAATTATTTTTTTGCTTGAGTGCATATAGTTTTTAATGTATTTGTTGGTATATTGGCGTGGTTAACTGACATATGGCAAATCATTAAATTTAATGTTCTGTATCTTGTACTGTTAAATACTTTACAAACCTAGTATTGTATACATCAAGTATATTCTAACTGAACAGACAGCTGTGCTGCTGAAGAATTTGTTGCGCCACTTCTTCCCAGCGAAAGCACTCGGAAGTGGCGACGGGCGGACGTTTTGGGGGATTGAATACTTTTGATTTTTGATTTGCCGCTTGCAAAGGCAAACATTAGGTTTAGGGACAATTTTTCAGGCTATTTATAAATATTGCGGTTTGACAGCTTTTGTATAGAAAATAATTATAACAGCCGCACGGGTCAATCGAAGTTTATGCTACGCTTGCCAAGTTCAGTCCGTGGATGGGTGACCATTCATAACATATCAAGACCTCTCCGTGCCTCAGAAAGCACGTTAAGTCCTTGGTCCCGGCTGACATTCGTGGATCTTTGACAGTCGTTACGGGTAGTCAGAAGCCCGAAAGTCCACAAGCAGTCTTACCAAGGGATATCGTGTTACCTAGTTACTGGCTTGTAGAGTACCAGGACCAATATTTTACAAGAAAAGGACTGCCTATCTCAGGCAGTCGCTTCATGTAAAATACTGGTATTAAGCTGCATCTGGCTAGAATAGAAGCCGAGCCCAATAATGTAAAACTGTTATATTTATTCTTTAGATAAATGCTATCTGATTATTGAAAAATCAGCCTTAAGGGCCGATTTTTTGATCCGTAGTTAAACTCAACCAATTGTTAAAAATATAACTAATGGTTAATTTTTTTCAAAATGTGTCTAATAGGTAATTATTTGACCATTAGCAATGATATTATATCATTAGATATCCTAACAATTGGATTGGATTTTTAATAATTGGTTAAGTTTAACTACGTATCAAAAAATCAGACTTAAGTCAGGAATACATTTTATTTTCATTTAAAGAGGATCTTTATTTGATTGGCTGTAGTAAATGCGGCGTTAACAGCACCCTAATTGCGTAACACGCTGTCTGAGTCATTTTGAAGGATATTGCTCATCCATTGCTTCATATATTCGAAAAATGTGTCTACTTAACAACGTAAATAACGCAATGAATGTTGTTGAACTGTCAAAATGAACGTGTTACGCAATTACTCCGCCGTATCAAATATTTCGTGAACGCTGTATTCTAAATCTTACTGATCTTGTTCGGGAAAAGGCTCGCAAAGAATACGGGACTGAATACAATGCAAAACGGTGAACGAAAACATCGTGAGGAAAGAACCAAAAACAAAATCGAAGACATGGTATCTACCAACCCGCACCGGGCCCGCGTGGTGGATTACGACCCACTCCCTCTCACAGAGAGGAGGCCTGTGTCCCAGCAATAGGGTGTCCGTTTCGACTGCTCGGCCACAATTTCGTAGAAGCAAAACGACTACGTCAACATTACGAAGGAATTTGTAAAACACTAATAATGAAAGTCGCAAATTCGTAGATCCAATATTCAGAAAGTTGTAAAGGTTTAACCATGGCCGCGCAGTCGAAACGTGGAGAACTGCGCGGCCACGCAGTTCTCTTAAAGTTCTCTTAAACGGAGCTTCGTAGAGGTCCCATTCTTTTTGCTAACCACTGATACGATTTCGAAGAAATTGTAGACAGTATGAATAAAGCCCTAATGTTTGGAATTCACGACCTACAGAACTTAAATGCTATGGCCGCGCAGTTGACACGTGGAGAACTGCGCGGCCACGCAGTTCTCTTAAAGTTCTCTTAAACGGAGCTTCGTAGAGGGCCCATTCTTTTTGCTAACCACAGATACGATTTCGAAGAAAATGTAGACAGTATGAACAAAGCCCTAATGTTTGAAATTCACGACTTACAGAACTTAAATGCTATGGCCGCGCGGTTGAAACGTGTAAAACTGCGCTGTCACGCAGTTCTCTTAAACGGAGCTTCGTAGAGGTCCCATTCTTTTTGCTAATCACTGATACGATTTCGAAGAAAATGTAGACAGTATTAATAAAGCCCTAATGTATGGAATTCACGATCTACAGATCTTATAACCTATAATGCAAGTTAGAAAAAGGGTGACCAAGATTTATGGTGCGTCAATCAGACATTTCCAAGCGTCGTTTTTGTACCACGTGGCCTATTATCATAATGAGGGAATAAGTATGCTTCATTGGATGGAGAAGTACTAAAGTAAGTAGATATAATAAAATAATACAGTTTATACGAAACTATTGTTACCGTCAAGATGGAGGGACCAAGTCTTGGATTTCAAATCAGCCTACATAAAAGTTTAATATTGTAAATCTAGAAAATAGGTACTAAACATGAATACTTCGAAAAACCAAAAAATACTATCCATTAACAGGCCTGACCAAATTTTTGAATCGTCATTATGGAGGGACCAACATTTATTGCCGATATTTCTCAAATGATTTATGTTAGGGACCATCAAATTGCATATTTCTAAACTAGAATTAAGGTATTGTAATGCTATATATGTAGGTTACTCCTCCGACCAGCCTATCCATATGGTCCTTTCACTTTGACGTCAAAATGGAGGGACCAAGGATTTTAAATAACATACTGTTAAATAACTACGTATACGTTGAGGTAGCTAAAATTTGTGCAAAGGTAGCAAATAGTAGATTTGAAATAATGAACGTCAAGATGACGGGACCCCGTCAGGTATTTCGAATATCACGTGAATAGGATTTAGTACAATATTTCTACTATTTCATAGTAAAATTCTACACTCATAAAATTTCAAAATATTCTACAAAGAAAGTGGTCCCGCTATTTTGATATCAAAATGGCGGGACCACTATTCAGTTAATGAAAAAACACATGGCGTAATCTTAAACTGAACACACCAAAATTTAATACGATAACCTGGCGGGGTCCCGTCATCTTGACGTTCATTTTAAATAGCCACAACAGTGCAGAATCACGAGCACTACACAATCCATGATGAACCATTTATCACTGCACTGATAAAGACGCGCAAGCAGAGGGTGCTCAAGCGCGGGCGCACTCGCTCGCGCGGCTCTGGAGCCGCCGAGATAGGATAAAACACCTTCTCAAAATGTCGCATTAGTAACTTAGAATAAAATTTACCCAGATCTAAAAAAAAGTTTGCTTTTTTTCCAATTTTTTATTAAATGTTTACAAATTATAGGTAGGTAGATACTAATCGAATAGACAATCATTAATCCTTTTTACAAAAAAGGTACTTACCTACCATCTTGACGGTAACAATATTTTCGTATCTACTTACTCATTATGATAATAGGCTACGTGGTATAAAAACGACGCTTGAAAATGTCTGATTGACGCACCATAAATCTTGGTCACCCTTTTTCTAACTTGCATTATAGGTTATAAGATCTGTAGATCGTGAATTCCATACATTAGGGCTTTATTAATACTGTCTACATTTTCTTCGAAATCGTATCAGTGATTAGCAAAAAGAATGGGCCCTCTACGAAGCTCCGTTTAAGAGAACTTTAAGAGAACTGCGTGGCCGCGCAGTTCTCCACGTGTCAACTGCGCGGCCATAGCATTTAAGTTCTGTAGGTCGTGAATTCCAAACATTAGGGCTTTATTCATACTGTCTACAATTTCTTCGAAATCGTATCAGTGGTTAGCAAAAAGAATGGGACCTCTACGAAGCTCCGTTTAAGAGAACTTTAAGAGAACTGCGTGGCCGCGCAGTTCTCCACGTTTCGACTGCGCGGCCATGGTTAAACCTTTACAACTTTCTGAATATTGGATCTACGAATTTGCGACTTTCATTGTTAGTGTTTTACAAATTCCTTCTTAATGTTGACGTAGTCGTTTTGCTTCTACGAAATTGTGGCCGAGCAGTCGAAACGGACACGCAATAGGAGCATTATGAATACAATGCACAGCCGACTAAACTGAAGGACAGAAATCGAGAATGATGAGTTCGTTACATCTTGTATACAGAATAATAATGCAGTAATTTTTCGAATATTAACCCCCTCAATGGGTGTAACAGGGGATTGATTCAAACTGTTAAAAAGCAATAAGCGAACGAAGTCACATAAAAAAACTAGTATCAACAATTTAATATAAGCATCACTACTCTCTCGAAAGTTAAAAAGCGAAAAGATTACCTAGAGATTAAACTAAATAACGCAGATAAAATCAAATCTTCACTAGTATAAAAAAGCAATATACTAGGGTTGTCAGTTACACCGATTAGGCCACTTAATATATGATCACAGATATTAGCGAGTGGAATTTTAATCACCGCGCAGTACACAGCCCTAAGTGGAAAGTTGACAAGAATTGTTAGGTAGGGGTGGCGCGAGAGAGAAATATATATTACTAGCAGCGCCCCGCGGTTTCACCCGTATAATTTTGGATCCCGTGGGAATATCGGGATAAAAATATCATATATGTTAATCCTGGTTATAAGCCATCTGTGTGCCAAATTTCATCCAAATCCGGTCAGTAGTTTTTGTGTGAATGAGTAACAAACATCCATCTATCCATCCTTACAAACTTTCGCTTTTATAATATTAGTAGGATTTTATTTTATTAAAACTTTATGCATAAGTAAAAACATACTGTACAAGGCGGACTTAATTCATGAGGTATTTTCTACCAGTCAACCTTAGAGTGACGCACAGACAAAACATGGCAGGTGCAACATACGTGATAAATAGCTAGGAAATCACTATAAACTACAAGAATAAATACTAATACATATAAACAAAATGAACTGTCAGGAGAAAAAAATATCGGTAGAGGATAGGTCTTTTTTTTTTGTGCATTTATTCTGTGGTTTGTTTTCTGTAACTTAGTGCTTACTGTAATTTTACCGTATTTTATCTTTCTAAGAAACCTTGACTGCGAAAAGTGAACTTCTTGATCAAAAAAAGTGGTATTTTAAAAGTAGATACTTACGCCAGACAATCGCCCAGCTCTAGCGATCCCTTACATATATTTATACAGAACACCATAAACAAACGCACATGAAGACTATAAACTTAGCATAAGCATAATCAGCTGGGACTCAGCAGGGAGTGGGCTGTAATCACCACGCGGGCCCAGTGCGGGTTGGTAGATGTCACATGTCTTAAAATTTTTGATTCTAGGACATGCCGGTTTCCTCACGATGTTTTCCTTCACCGTTTTGAGAGCAGTGGTGATGAAATTATTTACACAAAGTAAAGCGCCTGCCTGAGTTCGAACCCACGACCTTACAACTCCTAGGTCGGGGCCATTACCAATATTATTTTGATATTTTTTCAAAATGTGTTTATCAAACTCGGCAACCCTAATCAATCAGGGGTGCCACAATCAAAATGCGCATCATCCGATTGTGGAGTACTTTTTGTCGACTGCGCTCCCCTGCCGTCGCAGATTCATTATATTTGCGAGGAGAGGCAGGGGAAACAGAGGGTACCATTTTAATATTGTTTTCTTGCTCACAGGGGACACGTCATTGACTTTGACAATTATTGTAGCGTTTAATTGTAAGGGTAGATTAACAATTGATGTGTTTGTATTATTACATTTATTACGGACTCGAGTTTTTTATGATTTTTTAATAAAATGAGGGTAGTTGGGATTATTTGCTCTTTTTGGCAGGTGGATTGAAAGGCAAGCTTTTGATCGTATGTCAAGTGGTGTAATTGCATTCCTCTTAAAAGTAATAACATTTTATGTACTGAGTACCTTTGCCTGTAGTATTATTCGATGACGACGCTGCGATTTCAGTAGGTAAACAACAGTGCGATTCTGTAACGATCTCACCGTGAAAATTTTGGTGAAGTGAACGTGAAGTGAGCTATTCCAAATAATGCTAGGGATTGACACTACTGACAACTCACATACGCTCACTTCACTTGAGTTTTCACGGTGACATTTTTACAGAATCGCTGGTACCTACGCTTACAGAGAGAATGCAAGAAAATGCGTATATTATATTGCACATACAAACAAATCTTCTTCTTTTGAGCGTGTCGAAGGCAAAAATTTTTTGAAAAGAAGTTTTTATTTTGTTTGGCCCAGTAGGTACTATCGCCAAAGCCTATATCTGACCATTTTGAAAACCAAATCCCGTGCACATGATGACCACAGCTGCGTCCGTAAGTAAAATAAAAGAGGATCCTTTTTAGGTCGACTAATAATATGCGCTGCAAGCAGGAATAGTCCTTACGGTGGTCAGATATAGAATTTGGCGATGGTACCTAAACAGCAACGTTAACCCAAACATTAAGTCTTCCCGTAGGTACCTATGTAAACTGCGGGGGAATTGCATAACACACTTAAAATGACAATTGATCGCAATTTCTTTAATTTTGACAGTATAGCCGTGTTCATTGCGTTATTTATGTTGTTGAGCTGACGCATTTATTAAACCTATGGAGCAATGGATTAGAAATATCCATCAAAACTCTCGGGTTGTGATTGAAACCGTGAATTAGGGTGCAGGTGGCATGCGGTGCAAGATGGAAGGTGGGCCGTTGTCTGCGAGGAGACGCCGCATTTATGTCGCATCCAACTGGTTTAATTAGCCGTTTAGTTAACCGCATAGCCTTTTAACTAAACGGCGACCGTTCAACTAACGGCCTGAATGATATTCAATTAATTATAGTTTAGGTTGGAACTGTAACCAATCACGTGCGAGCCGAATTGGTCGCAGTAACTAAGCCAGGACACCCCGACCAAATGGGTTAGGTTAAAACTGTGATTGAGCAGACAACTTTTTCGAACATATAAAGCAATGGATATCTGTGGATGTGATTGATAGTGTGTTCGCAATCAGGGTGCAGAACCATTCGAGAAACCCATCTTTGGAGTGGAGATGGCTTTTTCTTCTGCCGACCTACAATTAAAACACCTTAAAAGTATTTAAAAAATAGAATGAAACTGAGAGACGTTTACTAACACGCAAACTTTAATTTTAATAAGATTTAGGGCAGATTTTTCAATAGTCAGATAAGTTTTATCTGAACAATAATTATGACAGTTTGACATAAGTAGGTACTTATTTTGTATACAAAAACTGCCAAACCGCAATATTTAATCCTCAGATAAATGTTGTCCGACTATTGAAAAATCAGCCCGTACTCAAGTCAAATCAAATCATTTATTTCTAATATATAAATGGCACTTTTGAATTTAATCTTTTTTTCGATTTATTAGGTACTAGCTAATGCGTAGAAATGTTTTTTTTACATTTATTTTTTGTCTATCTCCTCTGCGCACACAAAAATGTAACAAAGTTTCATCACAATTAATCGGTCGAGCCATTTTCGAATTTTTGCAAGACTAACGAACGGCATTGATTTTTATATATCTATGTATATACTCGTAATATTATTCTTATATTTGATATTCTTAACATAAATAAGTAGATCCTCAATGTCTGCAGCCGTTTAACCAAACAGGTTAAAACACGGCGATGTAATCTTCAAATGCAATCACTGGACACGAATAAATCAGTTCATATTAAAACCCCCCGGCGTTTAGAATTTATATCTAGACGAGATACAACTTCGAACGCTGTTATTGGATTGGGATCGTTTTGATAGATATTCATGGCGTCTATGGTTACCCGTTACCATAAACTATAACAGCAACTAGGTATAGTATGTTCTATAAGTATCTGATAAAAGTGTAAACAAACCCTGTTCAGGTTAAATTTTCTAACACATTTATCTAGAGGGGCCCGTGGCTAAATAATAACAGCCGCACAGGTCGATCGATCAGGTTAAGCTATGCTTGCCGCTGTTAGTCTGTGGATGGGTGACCATTTTTACAAACCGAGACCTCTCCGTGCCTCGGGAAGCACGTTAAACCGTTGGTCCCGGCTGTTATTCGTGGATCTTTGACAGTCGTTACGGGTAGTCAGAAGCCAGAAAGTCTAACAACCAGTCTTACCAATGGGTATCGTATTACCCATTACCTGGGGTGTGAAGGTCAGATAGGCATTCGCTCCATGTAAAATACTGGTATTCAACTGAATCTGGTTAGACTGGAAGCCAACCCCAACATAGTTGGGAAAAGGCTAGGCAGATGATGATTTATCTCTCAACTTTATATTTAACACCTTTTTCCAACAAATATTATTTAATAACATTTTGTTTGCCGACCCCAAATAATTTGGGATAAGAGCAGGAGAATTATGATGATTATAAATTGTAAAACAGATTATAAAACTCAACCTCAATTGTCAAATGAAAAACATTTTTAACATGATTTAAAATTGAAATTTTCGGGTTTAAGTATTCAATTAATTAAATTGAAACACTCAATTTGTAAGTGGCTCTACAAATTGGCATCTACAGCTTCGTTTTCTGATCCATTTGTTTACATTTTCGTTAGATACTTTTGGAACAGACCATACTTCAACTGCTAAACCGTAGAGAGCAGTGTTAATGATAAATGATTTTATTTTGTAAGTAGGTTTGTAGGTACAAATACTTTTACACGTCAATCATATTTTAAAAACTAGATGCGGTCGGCGTTTCCTATCTGACTAGTCTGAGAAGAAAGGCCGAAACAAACTCAGAGGTCACAGTCTCTTTTAAAGTACAGACATAATCTTGATCAGATCATATGAAGACCATGTAGATCGATGTTATTCTCTAAATTCTTTCGAACTGTTCGAAACGGTTTCGAGTTAAGTTTGCTTTTGAATTGTTTGTGGTCACTTGAATGATAGGGTCCTAAGCACGAAGTCCGTAGTTTCGACCAAAGTTACGGGCCATTCCAACTCCGTATCACTTACGGACATACGATTAGTTCGGAGCCCGAACTTAGAATTTATCACTAGGTACACGATTTGGCAGTTGTCCCTAGAGTTCCAAATCTCGATGTGTATTTGCCCGTCCGAAAAATTTAACTGGACACTTGTTTTGACGGATCAACTACTGTCGGACGGAACCGTACTTTAAAAAAAAAATCGTTAATTTGCAGCAAAAATGACGCATAAAAACCATGATGAAACGAACGATGACGACACGGTTGGCGCAGTGGTTAAGCAATTGACTGCTGCACTGCGTCTCGCGTGTTCGATTCCCGCAAGGAACAAATATTTGTATGACCTAAAAGTAGTTGTTCCAGGTCTGGCTGTTTGTGTATGTGAGTTTAAATGTTTGTAAACGCACCCACGATACAGGAGAAATTCGTGTGGGGCAACGTTTTTTTTTAAATAAATAAAAAGAACACAAACACAAAAAAAACGGGCCAAGTGCGAGTCGGATTCGCGCACGATGGGTTCCATACCATTATCTATAAAAATCACGGTGCATGCAGTATGCATTCGTTTTACATGGAGGTAACATTAAGGTAGTGAGCTAAACCGCGACCGTGTGGTATCGCAGTGAGGTATCTTAGGCATGTAGCCTAAGTATCCATCATCATCTGCAAAGCCTTTTCCTAACTATGTTGGGGTCGGCTTCCAGTCTAACCGGATGCAGCTGAATACCAGTATTTAACATGGAGCGACTGCCTATCTGACCACTACAACCGTTACTGGGTAATACGATACCCCTTGGTAAGACTGGTTGTCAGACTTTCAGGTTTCTGACGACCCGCAACGACTGTCAACGATCCACGAATGACAGCCGGGACCAACGGCTTAACGTGTTGTCCGAGGTACGGTAGTTACCCTAAGTATTCACCTGAAAACACCCAGATGATATAATTCATTTGTCGTTTGCCGCCTCCATTTTAGTAACCAACTCCTTGTTTTCTCAAGTATCGGACGTAGATTATGATATTAAATTGTTTCATGAGAGACGGCAGGGGACGCGGGGCGGGGGAGAAATACAATAGGGGACGGACTTGGGACCAGCCAAATAAAATTTTAATTAAGTGGTAGACAAGTTATCGTGCCCACTGCTGGGACACAGACCTCCTCTATGTGAGAGGGAGTGGGCCATAATCCATCACGCGGGCCCAGTGCGGGTTGGCGAATGTCACATATCGTCGAATTTTTAGTTTTACGACATGCCGGTTTCCTCACGATGTTTTCCTTTACCGTTTTGAGAGCAGTGGTGATGAAATTAATTACACGAAAGTTAAGTACCTGCCTGGGTTCGAACTCACGGCCTAAAACTCGTAAGTCGGGGCAGATAACACTGTGCCACCACTGTTCCCTGTGTTTGCATGACTTCTGTGACAGCAATAACAGCTTCATTGTCAACATTTCTATTTAGAACCTCGAGCATCACTACCAAACTAAAAGCGAGTTCACTTGTTTTTAAAGCCAGTCCTTTTTTGCGGATTCACATAAACTCAAACTCCTCAAACTCAATCTTATTGTCAAGGAGTTGGTCAGAAAGACAAAAGTAATGGTTGCCCATTCCAAAGCGTAGTAGGTTCCTATGGAGAAGAACTGGCAAAAAATTCCATGGAAACTCACATGAGTTTAACATTTTGTAACAAGATTATATATCATTCATGATAGAGGGACTGATGAGAGGGTCTTGTGGCTAATTAATAACAGCCGTAGAGCGCGCAGTCGATTGATCAGGTAAAGCTACGCTTGCCGCGGTTGATCCGTGGATGGGTGACTATTTTTACACACCAAGACCCCTCCGTACCTCGGAAAGCACGTTAAACCATTGGTCCCAGCTGTCATTTTTGGATCTTTGACAGTCGTTACGGGTCGAAAGTGGCAACCAGTCTTATCAAGGGATTTCGTATTACCCAGTAACTGGGTTGTAGAGGTCAGATAGGCAGTCACTCCATGTAAAATACCGGTTTTCAGCTGCATCCGGTTAGACTGGAAGCCAACCCCAATATAGTTGGGAAAAATCTAGGCAGATGATGATGATACACCTCGTCACTTCAAACTGGCATTTAGAAATGACACTACTGGCTGGTGCCGATTTTGTGTCTTCCTTACTATGACTGTTGAAATTTAGACAGTTCCCATCTAGATTCTGCTGCCGAGGTTCGAAAAAGTACTATTTTGAGACCCGTCTATGGACCTCTCGATGGAAGACCTGAGCTTCCAGCCAGATCTTATGCTAGTCAATTCCTGTAGAATGACTATATTCTCGTCTAATATTTTCTCCCAAAACCGTACCTGCTTCAATCAAAGGCTTTTACCGACCGCAAATCACTGCTAAACCACACCCCTCCAATCTGGTCCCGCCTACTTGACGCATGCGCGTCACCAGCCAATCAGAGCACCCCAAACTCACCCCCGTACAAGGGTAGCAACTACCCTCCCCAATTGACCGCTTACGATGTCATTTTTTGCGCGCCAAACCGATCGCTCGTAGCCACGCCCTTACAAATTTAAAATTGTGCCCCTTTTTAAATCAAAAACCACAAGCCAATATCGCTTTGCAAGCCGAACTGAACAGTCGCATCTAAAATTAACTATACCTAATTAACCATTAAACTAATAAATTAACCCAATAAAATTAACTGACGCACTAATTAGTGAGATGTGGAATAAAATAGTGATTAAAACAATTAATAAAAAATGAAATTTAAATATTTTGAAGTGAATTGAAGATTATAATGATGGAACAGAGGCAGAATTCCAATTTGTATCCGTCGAATTTAACAGACTTGCTGGCAGTGTCGGCGTACCAGCAGAACGTGGACCGACTGTCGGCGATATCCGACGGCGAAGACAAATACAATGCAGACGGCTACACCGACACGGTCGACCGTTTCGCCGAAAACGCCGACAGGTCTTCATCACCAGTGTCTACGTTAGATGACGGTGACAGCAGCCAGTCGGCGTTCGGCGTCGACCTAACAGGCAAAGGCACAAACTTAGCGGGGAAATCTTTCACCATCGCCGCCATTTTGGGTTTAACGAATGCTGACGAAGACGTTATGAACTTGAGTGTGCAGGAGCGGTTGCAGCAGAATCAGAGACAGCTGCAGAACTATTTGTATGCTGGTCATGACGTGCAGAGGATTAATGAAGGTTTCTGCAGGAGTGTGGTTGGAGTGTCGACGGGGTTACGACAAGGTAGGATTTAAATATACGAGTACAATAAGTGATACAACGAACAGGGGGTTGTGGCTCAGTAATAACAGCCGCACGGGTCGATCGATCAGGTTAAGCTACGCTTGCCGCGGTTGGTCCGTGGATGGGTGACCATTTTCACATACCAAGACCCCTCCGTGCCTCAGAAAGCACGTTAAGCCGTTGGTCCCGGCTGTCATTCGTGGACCTTTGTAAGTCGTTACGGGTCGTCAGTAGCCCGAAAGTCTGATAACCAGTCTTACCAAGGAGTACCGTATTACCCAGTAACTGGGTTGTGGAGGTCAGATAGGCATATCGCTTCGTGTAAAGTACTGGTATTCAGCTGCATCCGGTTAGACTGGAAGCCGATCCTAACATAGTTGGGAAAAGGCAGGCAGATGATGAAGTGATTCAACGACCAATGTACTGTCCCGTTGGTCTCGTGGTTGCAAGCGCGACTGCTGAGCGTGGGGTCCTGAGTTTGATTCCCGGGTCGAAGTGTTATTGGATTTTTCATTATGAATTTCTTAGTCCGGAGTTTGGAAGTTGGCGGTTTAACACTCCCGTGCCTCGGAAAGCACGTAAAGCCGTTGGTCCTGCGCCTGATCTCTCCCCGGTCGTGTCGGGTTGCCGTCCCATCGGACTATGAGAGTAAAGGAACAGAGAGTGCACCTGTGTTTGAGCACACACTTGTGCACTATAGTCTCCTGCGTACCTGGCTAATCTTCGTCGAGATTGGCCACCGTGACCGAAATCGGTTGGGAGGCTATTATTATTATTTAAACTTTTTTCTTTCTTTATTTATTTAAGGGATACATACCCGTAAATCATCACCTGCCTGCCCTTGTCCATGTTGTTGTTCTTGTTGCCCTTGTTCCATGTTACTTGTGGTCGGCGCAACACGTTTTCTTCTTCCATTCTCCCCTGTCAACAGTAGAACGTACATATTCCAGATTACGTAAAAGTTAACTTTAAAATGCGTAATAAAATAAATATATAAACGGCCTTCAATTATCTTATTTATGGTTTTTACAGACAATATTATAATACCGTACGTGTATCAATCAATGTATTGTGTGTTGCTGCAATCACTAGTTCCATCTGTCAAAAAACGGTTTACCTAATGCACAGGGTATAACCTCATTATCCTGGCCTTATAATAATAATAATCATTTATTTATCCAGACATACAATCCAATTTGTTAGTAATAACATGCACATCTTAAACACTAGTGTTAGTTCTTGGGTACATTTGGCAAATTATGGAAATAACTACTAATAATGTCAAAATCACCATTAATAATGTCAACATCATTAACAATACAATTCCATAATTAAATACAATTAATACAACATCAATAACCAAAAAACGCATTAGGTACAAGAACAACAATGCTATTTCAAGGCACGATTAGATAAAGCCTTATGCTAAAGCTAGTTTCAAACCAAATTCGTTTCCCACGTAGCGGGTAAGGTTCATGTAGGTATGTCACCTTTTCGTACCGGAATTTACATTGAAAATATTGTCAATATCGTGTAGTCGGAAAAATAATGTGGTGCCGTGCAAAAATTAACCTTATTTATTTAACGACACATATGTATATGAATAGACAAGAAAAAAAGAACAGAAAAAAAAACTTTATACAAAAAAAAATAACCGCCTTCAAAAAAAGACAAACAAAAACGTTCCTGCACTAAAAAGTAAAAAATAAAAAATTGAATTCCTGTAAAGAAACTTAATTTAAAGGTAAACTTATTTGACATTAATATTTTGCAAATATTCAAAATTGTTTACTTCTTTTTGGAGTCGGTGCCAGCAGTTGTATCCTGTGCCATTTATTTTTTCAATTCACGATTATAAAATTTTAAAACAGATGCTTACAAACTTAATGCTTCAAAAATTTCAAAGTACTTAAAAAGTGGCAGGGGATTTTTATACGTATGTATAATTATTATTATTTAAAAGAAATTATTGTGAAAATTGTGTCAATTTGTTTTAGAGTACAGTCTAGTCTGTATTTGTGTTTTAATTATTCTAGGTATGCAATAGGTATCTTGGTAGTTTTATAGTAAATGTTAGAGGTCGTTTTTCGAGGTATTGTTGCCCATACGTATTTCCTTGCCTTGGCTGGCACCGACTCCAAAAAGAAGTAAACAATTTTGAATATTTGCAAAATATTAATGTCAAATAAGTTTACCTTTAAATTAAGTTTCTTTACAGGAATTCAATTTTTTATTTTTTACTTTTTAGTGCAGGAACGTTTTTGTTTGTCTTTTTTTGAAGGCGGTTATTTTTTTTTTGTAAAAAGTTTTTTTATTTCTAGCCGTTTAGTGTATTTTTTATTATAATATAATGGCAACGTAGTTAATATCTTTTCTACATAGAATAATATTTTGAAGAAGTACCAATATCATACTACTGTACATATTACTGTACATATTATTACTATAGGTACATATTACTGTCTACTTTCTGATCTTTAATTTGATCCCGTAGAGAGATGATAATATGACGCATGAAATACTGTCGATTCTTATGCGTCGTATGCTGCCTCTAATATTGAGCTGGGCGGTAACAGTCCATAAACTACAAGGGACCACCCTCGAGAGAGCTGTGATCGACCTTGGTAAAAAAAACTTTGCAAAAGGACAAATATATGTCGCGCTAAGTCGTGTCAGAAGTTTGGAAGGCATAGTGTTATCAGATTTAGACGCCAATAAATTATTGAATCGACCACACGATGATCGAGCGATGACAGAGATAACAAGGTTGCGGAATCTGCCATCTGATAATCAAGACAACACATAACGTGCCATGGAATAGGCCTACCGGGGAAACCACATTAAAAAAAACGCGCCCAGCACACTACCTCATAGGTGGCGTGGAAACGTGTGCATACTACCAAGAATACAATTTTATTTTAGTAAATAATAGAAGCGATTTTTTTTTAAACATTGTAAGCAAAATGCCTTTAATATTTCAGAAGTTGTTTTGTGGACACATTGATGATAACATCAAAACTAGATTTTCAATGGCACCTTGTATTCAGAGTGCATCTCATGACAGTTCTAAGCCCAAATACTGCTAGGATACATTGTTTTATTTTGAAGTTATCATGCCAACCTTCCACCTTCCAGCTCCATTATCAGATCAGTTCGATAGTAACTTATAGCCAAAGTGCATTTCATGACAATTCTAATAAGCCCAAACACGGCTAGAATACGTTGATTAATTACGGAGTTCCGGTACCTGTCTTCCGGCTCCATCATGATCATCAGATCAGTTCAATGATAACATTTTCAATATAACTATTCAGGATTGTATGTTTATTTGTATTGTCATAGTTGCTTAACTATCTTGATTGTGATATCTATGCGAGTGACAAGTTCCGTTAGCCATATCTGATCTTCTTCACCAGTTCCACTTCATCAAATGTTACTTTTTGACTGTAAACGCTTGATTTCTCGATGAAAATATTAAAATTACTATATAGTTGCCTATAATATTTGAGGAGTTCCCTCGATTCCTCATGGATCCCATCATCAGAACTGGATTTTGAAAAAAATGGGACCAATCTGGAAGCATATCCTTTAAAGTTAAAAAAAAAATTTGCAAATCGATCCATAAACAACGGAGTTCTGAGGTAACAAACATAAAAAAAAAAAATAAAAAAAAAAAAATAATAAAAAAAAATAAAAAAAATACAACCGAATTGAGAACCTCCTCCTTTTTTTGAAGTCGGTTAAAAATAGGTACAAATGTGATTCTTATTTCTAAAGAAATGTCTTCCAGCATACCTGCGATAGGAAAGCAGAGAAAGAGATGGTAAAAGAGGAAAACAATACATAAAAAAAAAACAATTCACTTAATAAAATAAAAAAAAATAATATGAGAATATACTTACATACACATACATACTTCTAAAATAAATATCACTAGAATGTTAATAATTAAACCAATAAGTATATTAATGCTATGACTAATAATTTAATTGACATTTTGTAATTGTAATTTATGGCTATTTCTTTTTTTGTCTACCAAATTAATTTTTAACTAAATATTATTTTGCTTAAATTTATCAGATTTTTATGTTATTTACTGACATTTAAATATTTGTACGCCACTAAGGCCAAACATGACTGATCTATTAATGTAATGTGATAACTTGCATGCTCTGTACATATGTATACTCATGTTTCCACAAATAAAGAAACTTGAATCTTGAATTATAACGTAACCACAATACATACACAACTACATATGATAAAACTCAAACTCAAACTCAAATCATTTATTTCAATTAAACCATTTACAGGCACTTTTGAATTGTCAAAATTAAATAGTCGGTCAGTTAGTCAGAAAGTTGAAGCTAATTGCCCATTCCAAAGCGTAGATCTTTAGGGATCTCTAAGGCACGAAAGTGGAAAGAAAGTGTTCTTTCACTCTTCTTTAATAAACTGCAACAGTTTGGCAGTCCCTAATGTCAGGCGGCAGTGAACTCCACAACTGCACCATGTGCACTGAAACGGTGCGTTCAGTGCCGGATTATGACTATTTGATGCCCTAAGCCATCGAGGGGCCCGTGGCTAAATAATAACAGCCGCACAGGTCGATCGGTCAGGTTAAGCTACGCTTGCCGCGGTTTGTCTGTGGATGGGTGTGTGGATCTTTGCATACCGAGACCCCTCCGTGCCTCGGAAGGCACGTTAATCCGTTGGTCCCGGCTCTACCGTGGATCTTTGATAGTCTTTACGGGTAGTCAGAAGCCAGAAAGTCTAACAACCAGTCTTACCAATGGGTATCGTATTACCCATTAACTGGGGTGTTCGCTCCATGTAAAATACTGGTATTCAACTGAATCCGGTTAGACTGGAAGCCAACCCCAACATAGTTGGGAAAAGGCTAGGCAGATGATGATTTATCTCTCAACTTTATATTTAACACCTTTTTCCAACAAATATTATTTAATAACATTTTGTTTGCCGACCCCAAATAATTTGGGATAAGAGCAGGAGAATTAAGATGATTCTAAATTGTAAAACAGATTATAAAACTCAACCTCAATTGTCAAATGAAAAACATTTTTAACATGATTTAAAATTGAAATTTTCGGGTTTAAGTATTCAATTAATTAAATTGAAACACTCAATTTGTAAGTGGCTCTACAAATTGGCATCTACAGCTTCGTTTTCTGATCCATTTGTTTTGAAGCCAGAAAGTCTAACAACCAGTCTTACCAATGGGTATCGTATTACCCAGTAACTGGGTTGTGGAGGTCAGATAGGCAGTCGCTCCATGTAAAATACTGGTATTCAGCTGCATCCGGTTAGACTGGAAGCCGACCCCAACATAGTTGGGAAAAGGCTAGGCAGATGATGATGATGCTGTTCGTGCCTTCTCCAACAGAGAAGGCACGAACGTTTGATCACCACGCTTGCTCAAGACGGGTTGGCGATTTCAGACTTGACCATAAGATTGTCCAGGTTTCCTCACTACGTTTTCCTTCACCGATCCCGATGTCAGTAATGTCAAAGATAAACTCAGAAAGTACATAGCATAGCATAATCAGTCCATAATGTGCTGGGAGAGGCCTCCTCTCTTCGAGAGGGAGTGGGCCACCACGCGGGCCCAGTGTGGGTTGTCCTACTTACAAAAATAAAAGCATTTATCATCTATTATATTATTTTTGTAAGTAGGTTTGTACAAACACTTTTACATGTCAATCATATTTTAAAACTAGATGAGGTCGGCGTTTCCTATCTGACTAGTCTGAGAAGAAAGGCCGAAACAACTCAGAGGTCACAGTCTCTTTAAAGTCCAGACACAATCTTGGTCAGATCATGTAAAGACCATGTAGATTGGTGTGTGAAATGGTCGTTTGAGGAAACGACCACACAGATTTAGTACACCTGTCCAGTCAGTGCACGCATTTGTCAGTAATCATGCAGCTGAACTCAAAACTTAAGGAGCTCAACTAAGCCAAACTTAAGGAGACGTCACATGTCTTCGACTGTTAGGTTTTAGGACATACCGCTTTCCTCACGATGTTTTCCGTCACCGTTTTGAGAGCAGTAGTCATGAAATTATTTACACAAAGTAAAGGGTATGCCTGAGTTCGAACCTATGACCTACAAAACTCGTAAGTCGCGGCCATTACCACTGCCCACTTGCCCGGGTTTAGGCTGCTTTTCCACCAGAGATGTGCTATGCAGCTATGCTGCGACGCTGCGAGGATGTGAAAGCTACGAAACTGCGTGACCGTTTCCACTAATGCTAAGCTGTGTAGCGGGGCGAGTCAGATGTCCTATGAAGATGCGCCACCGCGAGGTAGCTATGCGAGTAAGATGCGCAGCTCGAGCTATGCGATGCATCGATAGTAGGGAAGGCTCGGGGTGCGACTGCAGCACATTTTCAAAGCGCATCCATAGCTTCCATACATAGCACATCATCATCAGCCTACAGCAGTCCACTGCTGGACGTAGGCCTCTCCTATTGCACGCCAATCAACTCGATTTTCGGCAACTCTGATCCAGCTGATGCCAGCCATCCTGTGAAGATCGTCGCTCCACCTAGCCTGAGGGCGTCCCACCTTACGTTTACCGATTCACACATAGCACGCGTCCTTCCATATAAAAGAAATTGTTTAATTGAACCCGTTTCCACCAGTGCTCTGCTATGTGGACCAGTGAATATAATTAGTGGATATCAAAGGCATCCATAGCAACGTAGTATGTAGCATGGCACATCTCTGGTAAGAAACCAGTCTAACCCACAACCTCGTACATTAGTCGTACAAAATGATCATCTACATCTGCCCAGCCCTTTCCCAACTTTGTTCGGGTCGGCTTCCAGTCTTACCGGATGCAGCTGAATACCAGTATTTCACGTGGAGCGACTGCTTATCTATTGGAAGGTCTCCCATAAGGTGGACCGACGACCTTGTGAAGGCCGCATGAACCCTTTGGATGCGAGAAGCACAGAACCGGTCCAAGTGGAGGTGCTTAGGGGAGGCCTATGTCCAGCAGTGGACATCTTTCGGTTAAAATGATGATGATGATGACTGCCTATCTGACCTCCACAACCCAGTTACTGGGTAATACGATACCCCTTGATAAGACTGGTTGCCAGACTTTCGGGCTTCTGACGACCCGTAACGACTGTAAAAGATCCACGAATGGCTGCCGGGACCAACGGTTTAACGTGCTTTCCGAGGCACGGAGGGTTTTGATATGTGAAGATGGTCAGTGGTCACCCATCCACGGACCAACCGCAGCAAGCGTAGCCTGAACCTGACCGATCGACCTGTGCGGTTGTTATTACCTAACCACAAGCTCCTCACAAAAACAACAAAACTCACAGAATATTCCATTGAATTTATGTATATTAAAATAATTCGCGTCCCATCCCTGTGACATTTAATGGGGTGAATAAAAGCAGGGTTTAATTAAAGGCCAAGAGACGTCGCCGTCGGGACCCCTCTGGCCGCGATTAATAAAATGATGTCCTCTTTGAGTCGAATGGATGCAGGTGGACAAAATCGACGGGATTACAAAGTATTAAATCATTTGAAATACAAATGACGGTTAAGGGGTTGTTTATTAAAAACTTGTCTAATGGGCACATATATCTGTTCTTTATTTAGTTGTAATTAATGTTTGTTTTTGTTATATGTATTTGTAACGTAAACATTTAAAATAATAATATGTACGTAAATAATTAACAACCAGCTAGAATACCAATGGAGTTTAATAACCGTTTATCACGTTTTTGGCAAATAAACATTAACTACCTTAACTATCATTGCTTCATATGTTCGAAAAATGTGTCCGCTCAACAACATAAACAACGCGATGGATATTGTTGAACTGTCAACATGAAAACCATTGCTACTGTTATACCGTGTCCAGGCTAACCATTTTTTGACAGCTGTCTTAGAACGTAACTATTCCAGATTACGTAAAATTTAACATTAAAATGCGTAATAAAATAGATATATAAACTGCCTTATCTTATTGAATTATCTTATATTTATGGCTTCTTACAGACATTATAATACCGCATGTGAATCAATCAATGTATTGTGTGTTGCTGCAATCACTAGTTCCATCTGTCAAAAAACGGTTTACCTTATGGACAGGGTATGGTGTGTTGCTTGCTACCACTTTGTTAATGGTTAATATTTTTATCACATCGTGAGCTATGCTAGTTCGGTTCGTGCCATACGAAAGAATAAACCCATAATACATCCTGAGTACTGTGAAGGGCTGGATGAGCCCTTCGCGGTACCGGGAGGAATCAAACAACGATACGATTCCTTTTAGATTTTACATATTTTCGACTAAACTAGCCCTGACTTTTCCTAATCAAAAATCCTAATAAAATATTTGACACCCCGTTCTATGCTTGAATGTTCGAAGGGAAACCGCGCTAAATTATAGCCAGCCTGCACTAAATAAATGTGCATTTGGATTGAGTGATCTTGGACAACCTTTACAGTAACTATACTTCGATGTACAATTTGTTACCATGGATTCAGTACACCGGGTCTGAACCGTTGAAAATTTTCGGCACTGCTAAAAAAGGTGAAGGAAAACATCGTGAGAAATGCGGCATGTCTTAGAACCAAACATTCGAAGACATATGTCATCTACCAACTAGCACTGGGCCCGCGTGGTGTATTACGGCCCACTCCCTCTCACCGAGAGGAGGCCTGTGTCCCAGCAGTGGGAACGTTATAGGTTGATTATGCTTTAAGCTTAAAAAATTAAGTAGTATACATTCTGACCGCGTAGGTATTTCACCTATCTATGAAACAGTGGTTTTTTGTTTTGATAACCGCTAAAAAATTCTAAGCTGGGGGGCTAGACTCGATGTGCTGAATTCATGGTTACAGTTTGTGCGTCGATGTCCCTGCCACCCTGTATGCAAATCTCTGATGATGATGATATTGAAATAAGCAAAACAAAACAATAAATTAACAATACAATTTTTTTTGCAGACAGTCCACGGCCCGAGATGAGGCCACAAGTGGGACAGATGAAGACCTCCAGGAGTCATTCTATGACGTGTTCGAGCAGGTAAGTAGCTTTTTATTTCTTAACTGATTGCCGGAAAACCATAATTACATACATATTGTATGATATGAGCATGGAGAAATCCCCTAAAGACGTAGATGGATCTACGACCAAAAGGCGATACAAACTGGAGGAGCGAAATGAGTTCGCTTTCGAATATTGTGAGCGGTCAGAGCGGGGTACGAAGTGAACTTCAGGCCGCTTTCACATTAGGAGTTAGGACGTTAGCAGCGAGAGAGTAGCGCGGCAGAAGCAGATGCCTTCACATTGTAAGAACAGCCGCGCGATAGCAATAGTATGATTATAGTGCAAAGTTATTCAAAATCAGGCTTACAAAACGTTTTCACGTTTTTATGACGTTGGTTTTCTCACGCAAACCGGCGGCCGCCGGCCGACGGGCAGAAGCCTTAAGTTAGTCTGCGTCATCGCAAATTCACACATTAAAATTACCCACCCATCATCATCATTATCATCAGCCTATAGCAGTCCACTCCTGGACATACGCCTCTCCTATTGCACGCCATTCAACTCGATTTTCGGCAACTCTCATCCAGAAGCTACTACCAGTCATCCTTTTTTTTTTTGGTTTCGCGGTGGAAATCCTCATGGACTTCCTTCATCGTGGTGGGGGAAATGATGGAGGGGTACGCCGACCGGCTAAAACCACCGCGGTGTTCCACCTATGCCTATGGCCCGGGTGCGGGATTCGCATAAGCATTCACAGCTCCCCCGACAGACCTTGACACCCTCCCACTCACTCACCTCCCCGAAGATTATCGCTTCGTCATCCTGCGCAGATCGTCGCTCCACCTAGTCTGAGGGCGTCCCACCTTATGTTTACTGATTACACACCCGTTCAAGTAATAATCAGCCTATAATTTTCGCACTGCTGGGACGCAAGACTCTTCTCGGTGAGAGGGAGTGGGCTGTAATCTACCACGCGGGCCTGGGCCGCACTGGTGCGGGTGCAAGAAATCGCATGTCTTCATTCAAATCAAATCAAAAGTAATTTATTCAAATTAAGCTGAGAATCAGCACTTTTCGAACGTCAAAATTACAAAAGACAGTCCCCCAAAAACGCCCGCCCTTCACCACTTCCTAGTGCTATCGCTGGGAAGAAGAAGTGGCGCAACAAACTCCCCAGCAGCACAGCTGTCTGAATCTCCGAATTGTTGGTTCTAGCACACCGGTTTACCTTCACCGTTTTTGAGAGCAGTGGTGATGAAATTAGTTACACAAAGTAAAGCGCCTGGCTGGATCACGACCTTACAACTCGTAAGCCCCCCGTTACCAATGGGCCACCACTGCTTGTTCAGGGGATACATGCGTACCTAATATGATGTGTTTTATTGTCCAGTTCCGGCAGAAGTAAGAGGATACGAACTATTTTCACGCCGGAGCAGCTGGAGCGACTGGAGGCCGAATTTGAGAGGCAGCAGTACATGGTGGGGCCTGAGAGGCTGTACCTTGCACATGCGCTGCAGCTTACTGAAGCACAGGTGAGCAGCGTTTTGATTCAACCTTAGCATTTATTCAAAACTTGATGATAGATCGAAGAATAGTCTTCTATTCATCCTTAAAGAGTATATACTAAGAATACCCTTAATTGTATTAAACCACTGACAAGTACAAGTACGCTGGATTAAATACACTATAAAAAATGACAGTTGTTTTTTGTGCCGATTCAAAGCGCCCCGCTCGAGCGTCTCAGGAACTAAATTTAACACATTGCCTTAAATGGCTGTCGTTTTGTTTTGGTACGTCTCTGAAGATTTAGGCCTAAATCGTGGAATAAGACTTTTTTGTGTATTTTGTGTTTACTACGAGATATTTAGAACATTTGTATCGTGAGATTATACGCATGTTGTAAAACTCGCTATTAAAAATATTAGTACCACGGACACTCACGTTAATTTCAACGCCAAAATGGCGAAAATCAAATGTCTTCATTTTGTCATCGTACTTGTTTATTATAGGTCACTGTATTAAACACATTTCCATAAAACTTCTCGGTTGCTCGCGCCACTTTCTGACCTATTTTCACGTAGTCATTATCAAAATTTATTTTTTTTATTTTGAAAATCATAACAGGCCTATCACCTTGCAGCAATGATGTCACAATCTGTTTCTGTTTTTTAGTTTTGTTTTTGTCTTTGTAAGTGTATTACTAATATCGTTTGTAAGTACACTGTTACTAACACTATGAGTCTTGTTACTGGAAATAAATTATTAAATTAAATTATGCGATTGCAGGTTTCGCCGATGACTGTATTTATTCAGTCCTATTTCCTAAGTTATTTGATCAACCAAGGGCTGATTTTTCAATCAACATATAATTTTTATTCGTGGAATAATTCGACGTCTGACAATTTTGGTATGGAAGAACTGTCAAAAATTCAAAATTATTCCTCTGATAAAATTATCGGGCGATGGAAACATCAACCCTAAACGATACATACAAGGGTGAATCAAAAAATTCTTGGAATCAATATTAAAAAATGCAAAGATTTACACAACAATATTTTATTTTTCGACATAATCACCCCCCAATGCAATGCATTTAGAATAACGCGTTTCTAACTACCTTATTCCTTGTGAAAAAAATTGTTTTTCTTGACTCTCGAAAAGCTCCTCTACGGTAGCCATAACCGCGTCATTATCGTAAAATTTTGTTCCACGAATGTCCTCTTTTAATTTTGGGATTATGTGAAAATCACTTGGTGCTAAGTCCGGAGAATATGGATTGGTGGGTGGTCAAGGAGATTGAAGCCAGTACAGCGGATTGCATTGAGCGCAACTTCCGATCAATGAGCAGGAGCGTTATCTTGCAGAAACAACACGCCCAATGATAGTATTCCAGGACGTTTTTCTTTAATCGCTTCACGCACTTTCGGGATTAAATTTGCATAATAGGGTCCAGTAATCGTCTGCTCTTTTGGCATGTAATCAATACAAAGGATTCCTTCACTATCCCAGAACACTGAGGCCATAACTTTGCCAGCGGTAGGAGCAACTCGAAATTTCTTAATGGATGGAGAGGATAGTCGTTTCCAATACATGCTTTATCTCTTAGTTTCAGGATCGAAATGGTGGACCCACGTTTCATCCATGGTGACAAGGCGACGGCAAAAATTATCTGAATCACGCTGGAACATTTCGAGATTACGCTTAGAAATTTCCAAACGTCGCTTTTTGTTTTCGTCTGTTAACATTCGTTGCACCCATCTTGCCGACACTTTTTTGAACCCCAGTGAATCAATTAAAATGGATTTAACGCTACCAAATGATATCTTTATGATCTCAGCTATATGTTTTATAGTTAATTCTTCTGTCTTCCAAAATCAGATTCTCAACCGTTTTGACATTTTCTTCCGTAACGGAGGTTGAAGGCCGCCCAGAACGCGGGTCATCTTTACAGCTTGATCTACCTCTTTTAAATTCAGCTACCCAGTACGCAACCGTAGAATAGGGTACAGCATCATCCCCTAATGTCTGCTGAATGTCCGAAAAAATTTCCTTCAGTCATTTTTTCAAACTGAGTTATTTTATCACCACACGTAACTCACTTTTATCCATAATTTTGGGTTTTTAGCAACTCGTTGCGCAAATCAATTATTACGTGCGAACGAACTGATAAAAACCAGTGACAGTTTGCATAAATATTGTGTGATTGATACCTACTCTTTAATTTGAATATCGAACTTCTCCCAAAAAGGTTTTATATATATGCAATTCTAAGAACTTTTGATTCACCCTGGTATAAGTAACGATGTATGTTACCTCATGTTTTATTTACCGAAAGTCAGTGGTGTCTATGATTAACGTAATTAGTAAATTGCTAAACAAAAACTACAGAATTAAAAGATGCAGCAGCTAGCATGCCCCCGTAATATGTCTGATAACAAACTCGTTTAAAAACATCCTTTTTTCCATTTAGGTGAAGGTGTGGTTCCAGAATCGGCGTATAAAATGGCGGAAACACCACCTAGAGGTGACGCAACAGCGACTAGCAGTTCTGCAAAGACATCAGCCACATGATCGAGATGATGACATATAAAGTACAGGCTCAAGCCCCTCTCAGGCATATGGAGCCCTACGGAAGGTTGTATGACTGCAAACCCGGAAATTACAATTGGAAATCTAAAAAGTGCACTTGGAAACCTGGAACGTGCTACTAGAAATTCGAAAAGTGTAACTGGAATCCCAAACAAGCAATTGCAATTCCAAATAGAAACCTAGAAACTCAGAAAAGTGCTGGGTATCCGGAAAGTGCAAGCGGGTTCCAGAAAAGTGCAAACGGGTTCCGAAAAAGTGCAACCGGTTTCCGAAAAAGTGCAACCGGGTTTCAGAAAAGTGCAATTCCAGAGACTTCAATTAGTGGAACTGATTAAAATTATTGAAGACTCCCAGTGATAGTGATAACTTGATAAGTGATTGGTGATGATGATCAAAAACTATTATTTATAGTCATGATTTGGACTTGAAAATTGTGATGATAGAACGTGATGTTGGAAAAACGAAAATAATTAAGTAGGTATGCCGATTCAAATCATGGGAACTTCAGTATGGACATACTCTTTTAAATTGATGATCAAATAGTTACTGGATCATATAATACAAAATGAAACAACAACCGATTTATTTAAAAAAAAAATAACGCTTGTATATTTTCGAAGGGGAAAGCAGAACTGTATGATACACTCACCCCGGTTTAATAGATAAACGATGAATGATATTTATTTTTGTAAATTGGTTTGAATAGTACATTACGATACGTGTGACTTAAGTAGTCCATTATACCACCCCCGTAACAGCCCCGGTGGTCTCGTGGTCGTAAGCGCGACTGCTATACGTGGGGTCCTGGGTACGATTCCCAGATCGGTCAGTGTTATTGGGTATTGGGTTTCTCCATAAGGAACTTCTCAGTAGCAACCCGGAGTCTGGAAGTTGGTGGTGTGATACCCCCGTGCCTCGGAAAGCACCTTACTCCTAAAGCCACCGACACATTACTGTGTTGTGTTGTGTCGTGACGCGGAATGCACCAATCAAACGTATCTGTTCAGGACGACGTCAAATCACAATGACCTTTGATTGGCTGAAACTGCTTCAGAAGGCGACACAACACAGTAATGTAAATCCGGCTTAAGCCTTTCTCCCCGTTCGTGTCGGATTCCCGTCCCATCGGACTATGAGAGTAAAGGAACAGAGAGTGCACCTGTGTTTGCGCACTATAATATCTACTGTGATCCTGGCTAGTCTGCGTTGAGATCGGCCACCGTGACCGCAATCGGTCAGGGGGATTATTATTATAGAACGGTGTGAAATGAAAATGCCGTGCATTAAATAACCTAAGTCACACGTATCGTATACTATTTTATGTCATGCTTTTCTGTGTAAAAATGGACCACTTTTAACATTAGGTAAAAACCGTTTTTTGACAAATGGAACTAGTGATTGCAGCAACACATAATTCGTACGGTATTATAATGTCTGTAAAAAGCTATAAATAAGATAAGTCAGTTAATATATTTATTTTATTACGCATTTTAAAGTTAACTTTTACGTAACCTGGAATATGTACGTTCTAAGACAGCTGTCAAAAAACGGTTAACCTAATGGACAATGGGTATAAGTCAAAAAAAAAGCGTGACTTAACGCGCGGGTTTAGGTCACACAGTGTTACAAAAAGACTTTTACGCGTCAATAATAAATTCTGTTTTAAAACTGGGTTCGAAATCTCGTTTATCGCTAACATTGGAACCGTATCTTTATTCAAGACTTGTCAGACTAATGGTTTAGGCTCTACAGACATATTGAAAATAAGTGTGTTTTTTAAATCTATCTCTAAGTGTACATTGTCTAGTCATTAAATAAACTCAGTTTTAAATATAGTTTCTTGTATTATTTACCGCTCATTCACCTTTACCTGTGGCGGCATCTACATCGCCACATGCGAACTAAGCATCACATTGACGTCACGTAAAATCCTGCATCGCGCAGGTAAAGTTAATCGCACGACTAGCATATATACAACGTCCCGACATCAATTGAGAATTAGACACAACACCTATCTGGTTGGAGGATTGTTTCTTTACTATGGATGACTATTACCTATAATGGTCTCACTGCTGGGAAACAGGTCTCGTCTCTCTAAGAGGGCCGAGTGCGGGTTGGTAGATGTCACATGCCTTCAAATATTGGGTTCTAGGACATGCCGGTTTCCTCACGATGTTTTCATTTACCGTTTTGGCAGCAGTGGTGATAAAATTATAAATACAAAGTAAGGCAGGGCCTGGTTTCTAATCCATAACCAACAACTCGTAAGCCAGGGCGGTACCACGGGGCCACCACTGCTCACTTGGATTTCAAGATACTGTTAGCCTGCATGATCCCACTGCTGGGCAAAGGCTTCTCCCCATGACTTCCAGGTCTTTCGATCCAGGGCTAAAGTAGACCACTGGTCGTTTGTTTTGTCTAGCTCATCCAGCCATTCCACCGCTTCAACGGGGTCTGCCGCGACGCCTTCTACTGTATCAGGGCTCCACGTGCTGGTTATTTTGGCCCACACCTTATTGGGCATACGGCAGACGTGGCCAGCCCAGTCCCACTTCAGCTTAGCGGGTTTTGAGCAACGTCAGTAATCTGTGTTTTGGAGCGCAGTGTGGTGTTGCGAATATGGGCTGTCAATTTGACGCCTAGAATACTGCGCTCCATTGCACGTTGGCATAACTTGAGTTTAGACTTTTGAATGTTTGTCAAAGACCAAGTCTGGGATCCATAGGTCAGAATGGGAAGGATGCACATGTCCATTTTTTTTTGAAGACTTTGTAGGCCTTGTAGACCATTTTTTACTTTATCAAGTACCTGGTACTCGTTGACAGGCCTACGCTGTCCTCCCATACCTACTGTAAAATGAATAGAATAGAATATTTATTTATTTGCAAACATGGGTAAAAAATATACATTGATGTTTTGTTTTTAAATGAATAATAAAGTTCTCCACGTTTAACCATCACATGGGTGTGCAAATAACAAAGTAGGTACAATATAAGAAATTAAATATGAAAACATTGTAAAAGCCAACTATTTTTAAAAGAGTAACCGTGGAGTTTCCGGCTTTTCTCCATAGGAAACGACCAATTGGAACCGTGCACCTAGCTTCTGATATTTCATAAGTGCTCATGTTGGTTTACGTGAAATAAAAGATATTGTTTTTTTTTTTTTTCGCTTGAGTGACAACAAGGTACGAGTAGATTACGAGATAATAAATATTTATTATTGTTGTTATGTAAGACTTTTGAATTTACCCTTGGTTATTATCAGTCAAGTTTGTGAACATTATTATGTATCTATGTATTATCTTAATTTGTTTTTTTTTAAGATTGTTGAGTTAAATTAAAGACTTTCTCTATGAAATTTTAAATGGCCTTATTCTGTTTTCATTTGTATTTTTTATTATTTTATTTTTAATTTAAAAAGATAGGTAATTACCTAATATCAAGCCGTTGGTCCCGGCTGTCATTTATAGATCTATGACAGCCGTTACGGGTCATTAGAAGCCCGTAAGTCTGACAACCAGCTTACTAAGGGGTTTCGCATTACCCAGCAACTGGGTTGTGGAGGTCAGATAGGCAGTCGCTCCATGTAAAACATGCTCCTTTTTGGCGTAGCCGTGAGGCACACTTTCCTGCTATATTCTTACATCGGACTTTACACTTTTTATTTGTTTTTATCTGATGTAGGTACTGTGTGTCTTTTAGTCAGTGCTAAATAAATGTATTTTCTTTCTTTCATTCATTAAAATAGTATAGTTAAGAAAAGGCTAGGCAGATAATACTTCTTTTTTTATTATATTACTAACTTCATAAGTTAAGTGACAGTGGGCAGGGCACATTGCTCGCAGAACATGGCCGATGGGGCCGAAAAGGTTCTGGAGTGGCGACCGCGCACCGGAAGACGTAGCGTTGGAAGGCCTTCTACAAGGTGGACCGACGACCTTGTGAAGGCTGTAGGAACCCGTTGGATGCGAGAAGCACAGAACCGGTCGAAGTGGCGGTGCTTGGGGGAGGCCTATGTCCAGCAGTGGACGTCTTTTGGCTGAGATGATGATGATGACTAGCTCCTGCCCGTGACTCCGCCCGCGTGAAATTTCTTGTTTTCCCGACCCACTACGTCGTATCGCATCGCCTGGCTGCTTTATTACTGTACTCTTTCTGACTTTTTTGTTTTTGCTCGACCCTTAAGTGTCTTAGCGTATAGTATATTAGTCATTGAAATTCAATTGAATTGCTTTTTATTTACTTAATCAAGATAATATTTACATAATATAAGCTAACATTTAAAATAATAATATGTATATGAAAAAACTAGCTGCGCCCCGCGGTTTCAACCGCATTAGTTTCGATCCCGTGGGAATATCGGGATAAAAAGTATCCTATATGTTAATCCTGGTTATAAACCATTTGTGTGCCAAATTTCGTGAAAGAGTAACAAGCATCCATACAAACGTTTATAATATTAGTAGGAAATACGTGTCACGTGAAAAGTCGATTAACCGCTTGGCGATAGTGACAGCTATGTGACGAACCCAGCAATGCATAAATGTGTAAGCTGTCACGCCCTTTATGCCTGAAGGCTTTTATTTAGGTAGTGAGTTTTTATTTTTATTTTAATTAATTATTTTTTAGCTTGAGTACGTATAGTTTTTATTATATGTGTTGGTATATTGGCGTGGCTAGCTGACATAATATGGCAAATAATTTAAGCTTCTTGTAATGTTCATTACTGAACATAGGTTCCTAGTATTGTATACATGCAACTATATTCTAACTAAACAGACAGCTGTGCTGCTAGGGAGTTTGTTCCGCCACTTCTTCTTCCCAGCGATAGCACTAGGAAGTGGTGAAGGGCGGGCGTTTTTGGGGGACTGTCTTTTGTAATTTTGACGTTCGAAAAGTGCTGATTCTCAGCCTAATTTGAATAAATGACTTTTGATTTTGATATCTCGAAAAACCAAGTGGGCACTCGGACCCCATGGCCCTAGTGTTTCAACCCCAAACGGCTCGAACATATAACTCCGAATCAGGTTGGAATATTGTTCTTGATTGAATTGAAATTCAAAGTCACCAAAGTGCAAAGTCTTTACAATTGTATAGCAATATTACAGCCATATTATTTATATTATATTATTTATATATATTACAAGCGCAAAGACTTTACAAGTGCAGTCTTTACAAGTGCAAAGCCTTTACAAGTGCAAAGCCTTTACAAGTGCAAAGTCTTTACAAGTGCAAAGTCTTCAAGATAAATGACGGACAAAAAATTATATTATCTTAAATACGTAGATGATATCTTAAATACTTGGCAATCAATTACACAACAAGATAATAAATAAATGTATTATTGTTGTTATCATAATTATCATAATCAGTCCACATTGTTCCCACTAATCTACCACGCGGGCCCAATGCGGGTTGGTAGATGTCACATGTCTTAGAATTTTTGGGTCTAGGACATGCCGGTTTCCTCACGATGTTTTCCTTCACCGTTTTGAGAGCAGTGGTGAATATGGTGATATAATTTACACAAAGTAAAGCGCCTGACTGGGTTCGAATCGACGACCTACGACTCGAAAGTCGCGGCCGTGTCCACTGACGTAAAATCCTTAGTAAGAGCCATGAGCCTATGGTAATTTGATAATTATATTTCAATGCTTTTTGCAAATATTGTAATATACGAATGACAGATAAGTCTAATTCATCATTACTGTGAAAAAACTTAAGGACTTAAGAAGTACTCGTACATTAACATAATTTGCGTCCGCAAGCAATCAGAGAGGCAGTTGTCGTAAGTTTAAGAACGTTCACAGTCTGATTTCAGTCTCAATCTGCTATATCATCATCTGCCTAGCCTTTTCCCAACTATGTCGGGGTCGGCTTCCAGTCTAACCGGATGCAGCTGATTACCAGTATTATACATGGAGCGACTGCCTATCTGACCTCCACAACCCAGTTGCTGGGTAAAGCGAAACCCCTGGGTAAGACTGGTTGTCAGACTTTCGGGCTTCTGACGACCCGTAACGACTGTTTAAGAGCCACGAATGACAGCCGGGACCAACGGTTTAACGTGCTTTCCGAGCCACGGAGGGGTCTCGGTATGTAAATATGGTCACCCATCCACAGACCAACCACTGTAAGCGTAACTTAACCTGACCGATCGACCTCTGCGGCTGTTACTACTTAGCCACAAGACCCTCAAGTTTTTTATTATTATCAATCGTTATAATATAAAGCCGCGCGTCATTTAAATATTAAAATACTAGCTGCGCCCCGCGGTTTTACCCGCATAATTTTCGATCCCGTGGGAATATCGAGATAAAAAGTATCCTATATATTAATCCTGGTTATAAACCATCTGTGTGCCAAATTTCATCCAAATCCATTTAGTAGTTTTGGCGTGAAAGAGTAACAAACATCCATCCAACCATCCATACAAACTTTCACGTTTATAATATTAGTAGGATTGCTTACTTTGTTTGTTTTTAGATATAATTTCATCCCAACTACGGAACCCTTCATTGTGCGTGGTCCGACACGCACTTGACCTTTTTGTTTAATGATGTGGTCACGTTAACCTTCAGTAGGATGCAGTAGGTATGATATTAATTGAGTCCGGTTTGAGTGAATGTGATATTATCTTCCGGATGCGGGAGTTGATTATTCTGAAGATTCTTACACATTGGTTTAAGTTCTCCAACTAAAATTACCAACAATTAACATCAAGTAATAAAAATTCGCTCTATAAACTACGCCGAAGGAAAACATCGTGAGGAAACCGGCATGTCCTAGAACCAAAAATTCGAAGACATGTCACATGTCTCAGATTACAGCCCACTCCCTCTCACAGAGAGGAGGCCTGTGTCTCAGCAGTGGGAACATTATAGACTGATTATGCTATAAACTACGGTGCTGTCTGTCTATCTGTCATACTCACAGTCGGTTATCTCAGAAAATGACAAAATAATTGACAATTCAAAATTGGTTTATTTGAAATACTTAAATGTTTTGAGTTTGAGTTTGAATGCTAAAGCTAAGTTTCTTTATTCTGAGGATAAAAATTGTCTTTGGAAATCGGTGTCTTTGGTTTTGTGTTAGTATTTTTTGGAACTTGTTTTTTTTTTTTGTAAAAAATGATTTTTATGCAAAAAAAAAACAGCTGTTCCATACAAAATATCTAATACCAGATCTAAATGTATGAATGTGATTTTTTTTCGCGATTACTTTGTCGGGTCCATGGAAACGCTGTATAGGTTTGTTGCAGGTAGGTAGCCTTCTTGATGATACATGCGATGCATTTATAGTTTATTGAATAGCTCCTAGAAAAATAATTAGGTACCCTACTACAACGATGAAGGAAAACCGCAGTAATAAGAACTAGATTCCACCGAAGATTAAAGGTCAATCGCCGTCGGCTGACTCGGTGGAAAAACTCAATGACAGTTTGCCCCCTTTCGTCTGAGAATACCAGCACCCTAATTGCGTAACACACAATCAATCGGAATCGGTTTCATTTTGACAGTTCAACAACATTCATTACGTTATTTACGTGTTGAGCAGACAAATTTTTCGAACTTATGAAGCAATGGATTAGCAATTTGCTTCAAAATGATTCAGATTACGATTGATTGTGTGTTACGCAATTAGGGTGCAGAGAGCCAATTCTCGTAACTTTAGGACGTTCACACTCAATATATTATTATCAGATTTCGGAAAGTCGAAATTAAAATATTTATCATAATCATTTATTTGTCAGAATGGTAATACATTAAAAATGTGGTCTTTAAGTTATATCTTGTCACAACATATTCTGCCATATAATGGCGTGCTTTGGAGTAGGTAGTTAGGTACACATTTTTTTAAATAATTATATAAAAAAACCTAGCTAGTTTTTGCAGCAAATAGATTGCATAGGTATTGCACATTTTGCAACAAAATACTGTTTGGTTTTCCTAAACAAGTATTTCGTCTCCTTTGTGAGAATCGAACCTTCAACGAACCGCGGGAAATTGCGTAACAAGTACACACGGCTACACGTCAAGATAAACAAAACCAGTTTGTCTTGGCCGCACTTTGTATGATATTTTCTCACAATGAACGGTCAGCCAATACTGGTTTTGCATAGCTTGATGTGTAGCCGTGTGTACACTATCAGTAGCAAATAGTAGCAATGGCTTTTATTTTGACAGTTCAACATCATTCATTGCGTTATTTACGTTGTTGTAGACTTTTTAGAACACATGAAGCAATGGATTAGCTTCCTTCAAAATGATTTAAAATAATCTATACAACGCAATTACCCTGCTGTAGACTTCTTGCATTCTTCGTATGTACAGACGCCAGCAGGTCAAGCTACCCGAAACTGTCAAATTTTCCCAATCAACTTTGAACCTTAATATTTAGCGATAAAGTTGAAAATCGATTAAAGAAATTTGACAGATTGTAGTAGCTTGATGTGCTGGCGTCTGTACATTAATGCCTGTAATTCACCATTCTAAAACATTGAATTTAAATGAATTTGAATTGAATGACATGAATATTTATTCTGTAAAGTATTATAATATTTAACGATTCTGAATGTAATGACAATGCGGATCTAACTACCTCAGAAAAATAAAGGATTATTTTATTTTTCTGAGGTAGTTGTAATGATGATCTGGCAGTTTGAGTACGTTACCCGACGTACCCAAAAGTCCTTTATTTGGTATTGTTCGTCGAGTCCTTGAGCTTCTTAAGTTCTGTGGTGAGCTACACGATTACTGACAAATGCGTCCACTGACTGGGCGGGTCCACTCAAATCTTTGTGGTTCTTTCCTCAAAAGACCAATCTGCATGGTCCTCATATGGCCTGATCAAAATTATGTCTGGACTTTACTCGCAAAAGAGACTGTAACCCAAAGGTCTCATGCGTTATTACTTTGTTGAGCAGATAATTTTTTCGAACAGAAGAAGAAAGAAAATACATTTATTTGGCACAAACTAAAAGACACACAATACACCAGAAACATACAGACGCCAGCACATCAAGCTACTACAATCTGTCAAATTTCTTTAATACATTTTCAACTTTATCGATAAAGCATTAAGGTTCAAGGGTCTTTGGGAAAATTTGACCTTTTCGGGTAGGTTGACCGGCTGGCGTCTGTACATCAGACAAAAGAAACAATAAAATAAAAGATTAAATAAAAAGTGTGAAGTCCGATGTAAGAAATTAGCAAGAAAGTGTGGTGATCAATAATTATAGGGTGCCGTACATCTGATACAAATAATAAATCTAAAGAGATTTTTTATTTGTTTGAACGCGCGCTAATCTTTGCAACTACTAGTCGGTATAGTTTGATTTTTTTGCATTTTATAGCCAAAATCTTGAGGAAGGCTATAGGCTACTAAACATCACGCTAAGGCCCTTAGGAGACGAGCAACAAAAAAGGGAGAAAGAACGCGGAGTGAAAACAAACTAATACCGCAGGCGATGCGATGCAACGGGGTGGGTCACGCGGACGAGATCGCATGTGAGAAGCTAGTTACATAGTATAAAGAAGGGAAGTAGGCGTTCTCCGGCCCAATCCGCGATATAATTGCCTACTGTCTCAAGGTTGTCACTTTTAGCTAAACTTTAATTCAGTGCCTATAAATTGGCAAGGGTCGGGAAGTTGTATTTTTTACTTGTATTGTCTGGGTACAGGGTTTGTGAGGTCGGTTTTACCTAAACGATGAAGAAACCTTTCATGATGAAAGAAATAGCGACGGGCCAGCAGACGGGCGGCGCGGGGCGGTGATGAGCATGAGTAAACGGTGGGTTACTGATAGTACTGTCACCAATTCATTAGTTTAAAGCCCGGCCCTTGGCAAAGATAACACATCTCTGTATAACTAATTCAGTGATCATTAGTCAATAAAGTTCAACAATGGTTTTCCTAACAAATACAGAAACGTATTCAAGATTCAGAACAGTATTATTTGTAGAAAAAAGGGATAAAATAAACCGGCACATTTTTCATTCATTTAGCGGTGCCGAAAAGCCGTGACGCGCGAACCTCGTGCGGTGTTAGCCCCGACTGGCGCACTGAGAAACGGGTCGAGATTTTGTTTAAGTGTGCGTGTGCCGACGCATAGATACTTTGGCGCACACATACAAGCCGCGCGCGGTGCGTTTGTATGAACATAACTTACTTCCCTCTTTATACTATAAATAAATTGACTAATTCTTGTTGCATAGTTAAAATAATGTTGATTATAACATCTAGGGATTTTTTATGGTATCATCATCTGCCTAGCCTTTTCCCATTTATGTTGGGGTCGGCTTCCAGTCTAACCGAATGCAGCTGAATACCAGTATTTTACATAGAGCGACTGCCTATCTGACCTCCACAACCCAGTTACTGGGTAACACGATACTCCTTGGTAAGACTGATTGGTTGATTGGCTGGTTACTTAATCTAATATTTAAAAAGGCTCGCCACAATTTGTCTCAACTTTAAGCAATCCTGGCGGCCTAAAAAGGCCACTTTAAGCAATACCTCTAAAAGCTATTCATTTCCTGAATTCCCAGCAGATCATTAGCAATTCCTCTAATTTTCGTAAAATTTTATTTCATATTTGGTGTAAACATTGCCGCATGAAAAAAATAAAAACCATAATTTTATCAGTAAATTTTTCAGTACAGTTTTTATTAATCAAATTGGTTTTTTATTTTTTATTTCTACAGTTTAAATGTTATTTCATTGTGATATGAATTGCACACAGATCATATTATGAATTGTCAGTTTGTGACCATTTTACGATTTTTAATATGATTCATATTGTTAGCCTATTATGCCAAAGTGGCCTTTTTAGGCCTCCTGATTGCCTCCTTGGTCCTGGGTTCAATTCCTAGGTCGGACAAAGTGTTATTGGGTTTTTCTATCAGGAATTTCTCAGTAGCAGCCCTAGAGGCAAGAGGGCGAGAGAGAGAGAGAGAGAGAGAGGCCCTAGAGGCCCTATTACATGGGACTTAAACGTAACTGACGAAATATGGGTGTTCCTATAGGTACTACACCTCTGCCTTACTCTTCGCGGATTGCAAGCGTGATGTTACGTTTATATGAATTTAAAAAATCCTTTGACGTCGTAAGTAGGTACATACCAACTTTCCACACCATTCAGAGTCTCAGACGTATTACTAAACTCGATTAAAAATATATCTCGCGTACGATATTAGTTAATTCTTGAGGGCATGACGAAACGAGTTACAAAACGTTAGATGTGACGTAAACGTGTGTGTCTCAGCGAGTCTTGGCTAACTCGCGGCTAGTGAAACTGACGACCGGTTTCAGAATACGGACGCGTGACGATTGTGGTAGGACTGTACGTAATGTTGTTAATTGTTATCGATATTTTTATCGATGTTTTTAAAAGCAAAAGTCATAAAATCAAAATCAAAAGTCATTTATTCAAATTAGGCTGAGAATCAGCACTTTTCGAACGTCATAATTACAAAGGACAGTCTCCCAAAACGCCCGCCCTTCACCACTTCCTAGTGCTTTCGCTGTGAAGAAGAAGTGGCGCAACAAACTCCCCAGCAGGTAGATAATTTTATTTTATTAAGAATATTAGTTTAAAACACAATATAAAAATTGAATTTTTTTAATCGTGTTTTTATGGATCATTTGGTAGGTATACAATAAAATTTTGATTTATTTTCGCTTTTACGACTTGAAAAAACATCCAGATTTCTTGTTTATATGTAAGTTTAATATAAATAATGTTTTATGCACATAAACCTTCCGGAATAAATTCTCTAAGGGTTGATTATTCCAATGCCAGATAATTTTATCCAAGGAATAATTTGGAATTTTTGACAGTTCTTCCACACAAAAACTGTCAGACGTCAATTTTATTCCACGAATAAAAATTATGTGTCGATTGAAAAATGGGCCCCTAATGATGTTGAAAACCGCACCAATATCCGTTTCAAAGTTTAGAAAAATACCTATCACATCGCGGGCATACAGACAGACACGAAAAGGGTCGATCGAAGGTGACGCCACACTCGCCGCGGTCGGTTCATAGATGGGTGACCATCCATTACATATCGAGCTGTATCAGATTAGACTGGAAACCGACCCCAACATAGTTGGGAAAAGGTTAGGCAACTTGACAACATAGACACGACTTTTATCGATATCACACTGCCCCATCACTACAAGATAATCGTTGTACTCTCGCTATCGGCGCGGGAGCACGTCAACACTATTTGTTTACACTCAACTATCAACAAAAATATTATTGTTTTATCATTCAGTGCTCAGCCGTTTTATAGTTCGTGCGAGGACAATAAACTGATGTGTTACGTTTATAACTATGGATATTAATCGAATTAATGGTAAGCTATTTTCTTTTTAAATAAAATCAAGTATTTTAAGCGTAGTGTTTCCTTGTCGTAGGATTTGTTTACTTTAATTCGTTGGTTTGTCATTTGTTTTGGCTGGTTCGATGTGGCGCGGAAAAAGAGTTCCTAGAAAGATTTGGGGGAGGCTTTTGCCCAGCAGTTGGACAGTATACGCTAAAAAAAACTTGAATTAGGTATTCTATATAAAAAAAAATGTATTATTTATGAACTTACATAGTTAAATACAATTGATATCCCGACCAGTTATACTCAGCGCATCTCCTCCGCATTTATTTTGCGCACAGCCAAAGTATGGAACAGCCAGCGTCTGTGTTCCCTTCCACATTAACCCGTCTGCCTTCGAAGTAAGAGTGAACAGACATCTTCTGGACACGCTCGTTCCATCATAGACCTCCTCCATCGCATTCCATCAGGCATGATCGAGGTCAAGAGCAGGCCCACTCAGCAATAAAAAAAATAAAAAAAAAACAATTTATAGTAATTTCATGTGTCTTCAGATTTCGCAATTTTTGTGTTTTTATTATTCAAAGAACGTTATGTAATTAAGTCTAAAAATGTATCTAGTGTCTTCTTTTAGTAATGCAGTTTAGTATTTATGTCGCCATAGGTACAGACGCCAGCATGTCAAGCTACCCGAAACTGTCAAATTTTCCCAATCAACCTTAAACCTTAATGCTTTAGGGATAAAACTGAAAATCTATCAAAGAAAATTAACAGATTGTAATAGCTTGATGTGCTGGCGTCTGTGCTATTTGGACATTATCATACCTGAGCACCGTTGATCAAAAAGTTAACTTCGTTAAACGTTATAAGCGTTACATTTCGGAAGATCTATTTAAAGGTAGTTAGTTAAACTCGTGATAGAAATTTCATTTTATATGTAGTCTAGTTAGTAATTTACTTATAAAAAACATTGGTATAGGCTATAGTGTGGCTATAAGTTTAGGCAGGACATGAAAATTAATAAATGTAGCCATAGCCTTCCTCAAGAACGGGGGTATCAAATGCAAAAAGAATTTTTCAAATCCGACTGGTAGTTCCGGAGATAAGCGCGTTCAAACAAACTTCAGATTTATTAGAATATAATAATAATAAATAATAAAAGGCTATTCTTATCGTTGGTCCAGTGACAGCTAGCGCAACTGCTGAGAATGAGGCCCTGCACCCTAATTGCGTACACACAATGAATAACAATCCGAATCATTTTGAAGGATATTGCTAATCCATTGCGTCATATGTTCGAAAAACTTGTCTACTCAACAACGTAAATAACGCAGTGAATGTTGTTGAACTGTCAAAATGAAATCAGCTGCGTCCGGTTAGACTGGAAGCCGACCCCAACATAGTTGGGAAAAGTTTCGTTGTTTTATGTTATGATAATCATATCCCCATTTATGACGACTGCCACTTTTAATAATATTTACAAGAGGAGCTCAGATAAATAATTACATGTTTTGTCAGGGTTTCAATAATACGGTTTGTTGTTTTTGAAAGCAATCGCTGAGATAAACAAAAGATTAACACTGAAACGTCAAAGCGATTTAAATGTCATTTGGATATCGGTCAAGGATCTAATGAATCTGGCATCGGTTTAGTTTGTAGGTACTGTGTGACATCAATACAGCTACAGTCTGTTCAAAAAAAATCTATAAAAAAGTGTAAACAAACCCTGTTCAGCACCCCAATTGCGTAACACACGATCAATCGGAATCGGTTTCATTTTGACAGTTCAACAACATTCATTACGTTATTTACGTGTTGAGCAGACAAATTTTTCGAACTTATGAAGCAATGGATTAGCAATTTGCTTCAAAATGATGCAGATTCCGATTCATCGTGTGTTACGCTATTAGGGTGCTGGACCATAATTGCGTAAAACACTATCAATCTCAATGTGAATAATTTTAAACGATATTGCTAATCCATTGCTTCATATGTTAAAAAGTTTGTCTACTCAACGTAAATAACGCAATGAATGTTGTTGAACTGTCAAAACGAAACCCATTGGTACCTACTAATAGTGTGTTACCCCGCAGGTGTCTAAAGTCCGTTCATAGTTATTTTACCTCTCAGAGCAGCAACCAAATAACAACTTTATTACAACGAACATAAAGATAATTGTGATTTTGACAGACTTGGCAATGACAGCTACCTAATAGCAGCCTTATCAACGAATTTTTATGGAATATTTCCTCGTAGATCTCATGGATCCATTAATTAATCTTGCTTAATCAATTTGAGGCTGAGGTGGTCAGATAGGCAGTCACTTCATGTAAAATACTGGCATTCAGCTGCATCCGGTCAGACTAGAAGTCGACCACAACTTAATTGGGAAAAGGCTAGGAAAATTTACTTAATTACTTTAGCATTGAACAGCAAACGACGTTCATTTCTATTAATATCTAGCTTTAAAAATAACTTTTGATTATTTCAGAACCATCAGACCATGGCGTTACCAGTCTTGGAGGATTATACACAGATTTTGAGGGATGGGTTGCCAGATACAATAAATGTTATAAAAGGTAATTATTACTGCAGCCTCGCTGGTCTCGTGGTTGCGAGCGCGACTGTTGAACGTAGGGTCCTGGGTTCGATTTCCAGGTCGGACAAAGTTTTAATGGGTATTCCATTAGAAATTTCTTAGTAACAGTCAGGAGTTGGCGGTTTAATACCAGTGCCTCGGAAAGCACGTAAAGCCGTTGGTCCTGCGCCTGATCTCTCCCCGGTCGTGTTGGATTGCCGTCCCATCGGACTATGAGAGTAAAGGAACAGAGAGTGCACCTGTGTTTGAGCACACACTTGTGCACTATATTATCTCCTGCGTACCTGTGTAATCTCCGTTGAGATTGACCACCGTGACCGGAATCAGTCGGGAGGCTATTATTATTAATGCAGCCACAATGAATTACGTCTGGATTCCAAAGTCATTTCCACCAGCTTTAGACTAAGGCTGCCATCAGACAGACTGGATCGCAGCCACCGCGCGCAGTCGATATATTCAACTGCATGCAGTGATCTGCAGTCGGATCTGACTTTGCGCTTGCGCAGATGACGCCACGCATCTAGCCCAGGAGCTCAGTGTAAGATTTGACGTCGAAATGGAAGAGACGTTACTTCTCTTACTGTATGCGGTTAGCGATAGACAGCGTGCGTCGCCACTACACGACTGTAGCCGAGCGCGTAAAGTTGAAGTCACGACTGTATGCAGTTCATATTGACTTCACACGACTGCAGCCGACCGCGTGAAGTTGATATCATGACTGAACGAAGTCGAACGTACAACTGCAATCTGCATGCAGTTGAATATATCGACTGCGCGCGGTTGCTGCGATGCAGTCCGTCTGATGGCAGCCTTAGCCTGAATTCCTATAATTTAGGTACCGATTGTTGTTGGTCTTTTTATTTATTTTTTTACTGCTGTGGCTAAATGACAACAGCTGCACAGGTCGATCGATCAGGTTAAACTATGCTTGCCGCGGTTGGTCTGTGGATGGGTGACCATCTTTACATACCGAGACCCCTCCTTGCCTCGGAAAGCCGTTGGTCCCGGGAGTGATATAAAGATTTGAATGACGTTATTGGTTTAATTTAAAAAAAAAAGCTTTGCGTTTTGAGTTTGAGTCGATGATATCTTGCAAAAGGCAAAACAAAATCATCCTTTTGTAAGATGCAAAAGGATCCTGATGGGAGATTTTCTAAGAAAAAGAATAGTTTCTTTCTCACTTACTTGATTTTACTGTCTCTGTTTCCAGGTCGGCATATTTCTCCAAAGAAATAAGTACGAATGAAGCCCAAAAAGATTCAAGACAAAACAGGGAAGACATCTTGGAAAAAGATGTTTTCTTCGGCGACTTATTACTGAGGCACCGGAACTTACGACGTTCAGCCAAGACGACGCCATGTTTTAATTTTTATAAAGAGAACGATGGATTTGTGTTCTATGATCACATTTTTTATGGACTTATAAACAAAAATGGTGACAGGAGGATAGTTTATCAATATATTCGATCAAAACTATAAGAAGTATTTAAAGGTTTTAACGTTCAGCATGATTATGGGCCGATTTCATAACGCGTACTGGAGTTTTAACTCTATCTGTTGAGCCGAGAATTTATAATCCAATTAGCTGCACCCCGCAGTTTCACCCACATAAGTGTCTATCCCGTGGGAATATCGGGATAAAAGTATTCTATGTGTTATTCTGATGTAGTATAAGCTATATTACTGTAAAATTTCATCAAAATCCATTCAGTAGTTTTTGCGAAAAAGAGTAACAAACACCCATCCATCCTCAGAAACTTTCTCGTTTATAATATTACTAGCTGCGCCCCGCGGTTTCACCGCATAAGCGTCGATCCCCCGGGAATATCGGGATAAGAAGTAGGTATAAGCAATATTACTGTATTTCATCAAACCTGTACCTACGTTGAAAATAAAGTGCGCGATAAAATTGCCCATGGGTACGAGGGTTCCCTAAACATTCGAAGAGTGCCAAGATGTGAATCCGTGAATGAGTTCGAAGATGCCGAAAAGTGATTGCCCAACGGGGTAATTGCGTAACACACTAACAATCAGAATCTGAATCATTTTAAAGGAGGATTTACTGCTAATCCATTGCTTCATATGTTCTAAAAATGTGTCTGCTCAACAACGTAAATAACGCAATGAATGTTGCTGAACTGTCAAAATTAAAGCCATTGCTACTGATAGTGTATTACGTAATTACCCCGCAGGAGTGTATCCTGTAGGAATTTATAATACAAATCTAATACATATTGTGATAAAAATGGGTTAAGGTGGATGCTCCAAGGTAGCCCGCGAAATTGAAATTTTCTTACGTTTTTTGCAATTTGCTGGTCAGTACTAAGTTGTATGTTGATCAAAATATGATTCGCGGCCGTAACAAATATATATTTACAGAATTATAATCATTAGAATCAGTAATACCACTTGTTAAGTTAGCATAATCTTAAAATGTCAAGATTTCAAGAAATAGTCATTCAGTAGGATTACTTGATCTGAGAGAGATGTGTTGATAACTTTAATGATTAAAATTCTGTAAATACATATTTGTTACGGCCGCGAATCATATTTTAATCAACGTACAGACGCCAGCAGGTCAAGCTACCCGAAACTGTCAAATTTTCCCAATCAACCTTGAACCTTAATGCTTTAGCGATAAAGTTGAAAATCTATTAAAGAAATTTGACAGATTGTAGTAGCTTGATGTGCTGGCGTCTGTACAACTTAGTACTGACCAACAAATTGAAAAAAACTTAAGAAAATTTTAATTTCGCGGGCTACCTTGGAGCATCCACCTTAATAAAAATGTAATAGCTGCCTGCTAATGTCGTCAATTTATTATTTAAGACTGTTAAAAAATATGAAACGGATAGGTATTAGTGTAAATATGTATATTATGTAATTAATCACGTGACCAGAGGGCTGGCCTGTTTCTTGGCCAAAGAATTAGCATCGCCATACAACGTGGCAATGCTGCCTGCCTTTTGGGCACTGTTCCTGTTGACAGCGATGCGGACGAATTTTTTTATGCCCTATGATTCTTTTGCTTGTTTTTTCACATGTACATAATAAATGTATTAATATTTTAAATGTTAGCTTATATAATATTAATTATATTATGTAACATTTAAATTGTTAAAAGCCAAGTGCTGGAAGGCAATTCTCGCGTTTACACACAGAATACATATACCCTAACGGGCGTTTACACCCGTTGATGACGCATTCGTCATTGCCGCTCGTCTCGTATGTCGCATATAAAATGTGGTGGTGACAGGGGACATTGAAAAATGGTGCTAATTAAAAATAAAATAGTTTTGAATAAAAAGTTGTTATGTTGTTTTTGTTGCTGGCAGACAAACAAAAGAATAGATACTGGAGAAGAATCCCAAGCGGATAGCATTAAAAAAACCTATCCATCGATCCTTTATATCTTTTCCCACCCCCTCGGGAAATCGGTTCAGTCATCATCTTGTGTCGCTGGCACAAGTGTATTTTTTATTTTTTTATTATTAATGTTCAAAAAGTATATCGCAGAGTTTAAATTTTTATATGCTAAAAATCACAGAAGCCTTTGATGGCTTATATCTTATTTTCCCAAAACTTTGCCACTTCACTACTTGTCGGTGGCAGCAGAGGTCATTTTGACTGCATGTTTCAGTGGTGAACTGGTAGGTGACTGAGCTCTGGCTGCACAGCGTAACACGATACCCTTTGAAAAGACTGGTTGTTAGACTTTCGGGCTTCGAACTACCCGTAACGACAAAGATCTACGAATGACAGCCGAGACCATCGGCTTTCCGAGGCACGGAGGGGTCTCGATATGTAATGGATAGTCCATCCCATCCACGAAGCGACCGCAGTAAACATAGCTTTACCTTCGACCGACCCGTGTGGCTGTTATAACTTAGCCAACCGCTCCTCCGCGACATAATGATGAATGTAAGCTACAACTGCTACAAGACGCGTTCGTTGGCCAATGGAAAAGGTTTAATGAATCATGACATTCTACCGGTAGACAGTAAATACCAACATAACCGAAGGTTATCCTGTCTCCAGTCTCCACGCAGATATTATTAAAGTATCTATTTATATCTGAATGAACCAACCATTTCTTTGTGTGTCTTATGTCTGTATTCAGTTCCAATGAAACTGATTCATATACCTACCAACAGTTTATTAGTAGAATTAAGCGGTAGGTATCTTAGGTAGCCTACCTAAGATACCTATCGCTTAATTCTAGGTAGGTAATTAGAGAGGCCTGTCGGGCCCAGTGCAGGTTGGTAGATGTCACATGTCTTCGAATTTTTGGTTCTTGGACATGCCGGTTTCCTCAAGATGTTTTCCTTAAACGTTTTGAGAGCAGTGGTGATGAAATAATTTATACAAAATAAAGCGCCTCTGTGGGTTCGAACCTACGACCTACAACTCGTAAGTCACGGCCGTTACCACTGGGTCACCACTGCTCTCTAGATACTGAGTTAAATATGTCATCAAAAGATTTAAAAAACAATAAATTATAGTCATATAAATTACTAGTGAGGTTATGGTGTATTGTAGGTGGAACCGTACCAACTGGGCAATGTCCGATTTACCCGATCAAAGGGTCATTGGGCTCGCTCACAAACAAACTTATCTTATTTGAATGTTTTTGTACAGACGCCAGCACAACAAGCTACCCGAAACTGTCAAATTTATCCAATCAACCTTGAACCTAATGCTTTAGCGATAAAGTTGAAAGTCTGATAAATTTGACAGATTGTAGTAGCTCGATGTGCTGGCGACTGTACTTCGGATAATTTGCATATTTGCACCTTGTTGATCTAGCAGTCGCAGGCGCCACTAGTTATATCTTGTTCATTAGGTAAACCGTTTTTTGACAGATGGAACTAATGATTGCAGCAACACACAATACATTCACTTACACACGTAGGTACGGTATTATAATGTATGTAAGAAGTCATAAATAAGATAAGGCAGTTTATATATTTATGTTATTACGCATTTTAAAGTTAACTTTTACGTAATCTGGAATCTCATTTATATATATAATAGTAGTCTATGATCTGGAATATGTACAGACGCCAGCAGGTCAAGCTACCCGAAACTGTCACATTTTCTCAATCAACCTTGAACCTTAATACTTTAGCGATAAAGTTGAAAATGTATTAAAGAAATTTGACAGATTGTAGTAGCTTGATGTGCTGGCGTCTGTACGTTCTAAGACAGCTGTCAAAAAACGGTTAACCTAATGGACAGGATTTACGCATAACGCATAGTAGGTACGCAATTACCCCGCAAGTCCCCATGTCAGTCGCAATGGCTTTCATTTTGACAGTTCAACAACATTAATTGCGTTATTCACGTGCGTTGTTGAGCAGACACCTTTTTAAAACATGGATTAGCAATATCTTTGAAAATTAAGATTAATAGTGTGTTGCTGAATTAGGGTGCTGGGTTCATTTTCCTTGTCAATCAAAGTGTGAGAAAATCAAGTAAGTCGGTCGAAGAGGAAGACATTGTTTTTGCAATAAGTACCCAAATAGGATAGGTAGCCATTGATCTATACAAAATTACACATTTTACACGACACACATACAAACATTATTTATTTTACATTGATATACAAGTTTACACGTGAATATATGATGTAAGTACTCCTGCCAACCCGTTGGAGAAATGGAGGCGTGATATTATGTTTTTTTTTTCATAACAACTGCCCTCCTGATGCTAAAAGTTCTGGCAGGTATACGGTTCCCTGTGTATACAGAATATGATCCAAAGTGCTAAATAACTAGACCGATACTAGTTGGAACTTTGCTTTGGGACTGTATCCGATGAAGAGGGTTTTGCGAAAATAATTATACATATTTCTCGAAGTCGCCAGCGCCATCTTCACGAGCGAGAGAACCGTAGTAACAGTTGCAATTCTCCCAGCCAGATGGCGCTCACGCTAGAAAATCATGGCTCCAAGCTCCGCCTGCAGCAAAAGAGCAAAGTTCGGAGAAACTGTGTTAATTTGTTAAGTGTATCGTACTGCCATCTAACAGCATTTTATTGTGGCACAAGTTTACTAACACAATGGCGCTGATTCCCCTGTTCACAAACTAAACTAAATTTAAGTTCAGTGCATCTTTTTCTTTCTATTTCATTAAGAAAAGGACAGAAGGTAAAATATTAGTTTAGTCCTGTGACCTGTCAAACTAGTCAGCGCCTGACGTAAATTGACGTATTTTTAGCAGCCATGTTTATAATCACGTCTAATCTATCTATGGAGTATCTTAATTTGACAGGAGTAAACTATGAATGCATGCCTACTAACCAGTGTTTTACATGTAGCAAACAAATAAACATTTTATCTTCGGTCCTTTTCTTAATGAAATGGAAAGAAAAAGATGCGCAGAACTTAAATTTAGTTTAGTTTGTGAACAAGGGAATCAGGGCCATTGAGCAGTTATTTAATTTAATGGCGGTTGATTAATTATTGCGACAGTAAAACATGGACAGTAATAAAAAATCAATAAGTCGGTTATTTTATCGGAACAGCTAGGTTAGGTTAGGTTAGAACTGTGACCACACAACGCACGAGCCGAGCGAGCGAAGCGAGCGATGCCGCGGTAGCGGCCGGCGAGTGCCAGATACATATTTTTGAATACAAAACCAAACATTTTAAATATATGCCCACACGTTTTTTTTACCGCCCATTTAATTATTTTCCTGCTCAATTATATATTTACTGATCCATTTCATTATTTTTTAATAAGTACTCATTTTTGTTTACTTTACTGCTTATTTTTAACTGCTGAACTAGTTATTAAACGTGCCATTTATAATTTTTAACTTACCAAAACCGCTATTTACAACTGCCTCTTTAAATCAGTGCCCTTTAGAACTGACGTGTCTATTTACTAGGTATTTATCTTTTACATAGGTAGGTAACTTGATACTTTGTTAGAATTGTAAATAACGCAAATGTAATTAAGTAATACCTACATGACATATTCGTGCCTACTTTTTTTGTTTAATCCGCTTGAATTTCTGCTGTTTCATCATTATGTCTAGGTTGTGGATTTATCTATATAATCGTGCTATTGTCTATTAGAACGATAACCACATACGATTTTATGAAGATTAAAGATATAAACTTTGTAGGTGATTGTGACCTAGTTTAATTTTGTGATAATGAGCAAAGTAATGAAGGAATGGACTGTGGACGCTAACTGGGGGAAAATTGCAAGTAAGTAAACCATACATTTTAGCTTAATTTATTACTATTTGTTTTAAAAATCTTGGTCCAAACTTAAATTGTATATAACCTTTTGCAAGCTGTCAAAACTCTCGAAAGCAAATATAAACCTTTTGTATGTGGTGTAAGGTCGATATTAGTGTATTCTTCATTTGATACTAAAGTGGGACATGACGTCAATCACTACGGCCAAATTCTTTGATTCGATTATGTACTTTATTAATTAGAAAATAAAGTAGAAATTCTAATGGCTAAAACACCAAGGCCCTATTTGGTAAGTAGTGATGGGACGTGCACTAGTCATAGTCGTTATCGATTTGAGTGTCTATACAAATATAGTTGTAAAAACTCTCGCTCACGACTTCGTATGACGGCTTCGAAGGCATGTGACATCCGCCAACCCGCACTGGACCCGCGTGGTGGATTATGGCCCACTTCCTCTTACAGAGAGGAGGCCCAGCAGTGTGTGTGTGTGTGTGCAGAGGCTGATTAAGCTATGGCTCCGCATGAAAACTGCTAGATGTAACTTAGCCACAACTTTGCATATTATGAGATGATTATGATTACTCCTTAACACGACGGCATACTGTACTTCAAGCTTAAAAAATATTTTTAACTATTTTTCAGTGGTATCTTGGGGAGATCCAGCTAATCCACCAGTACTTATGGTACATGGATACATGGATAGTGCTGCTACCTTCATTCTCTTAGTGGAACACCTGCCTAACTCTTTCTATTATGTTGCTTTCGATATGCCAGGTAAGTTATGGACTTGTATTGGTAAAAAAATAAAATGTGATTGGAGATTTGGACCTTCATGATTCAAACCTAACTTAAATATTATATGACTATGTTACAGGCCACGGCAAATCAGAACCATTTTTTCCTGGGCCTATTGTTTCTCACCTGAGCATTGTGGAAACGGTCCGTTTGATAGTGAAACATATGAAATGGAACAAGTTTGTTTATTTGTCACATTCCATGGGCTTTAGTATAGGTAAGTGCAATTCAATCTCTTATAATTAAGCTTGGAGGTAAATAATTAATACCAAACAAGCCAAGGTTCCCATCGACAAAAATGACGGACTGCATAAAAAACTTTCATCTCTTAATTAATCTTTTTAAGGGATGAATTTCCGAAAATCCTTCCTCACTTTACTATGAGAAACTGCAGTGCAAAATTTCATGTTCTTCACCGAGCGCTTTAGACTGTGCGTTGTCTGGCAATGAACGAATGAATGAATTTAATGAGGATACGATAATCTTCAAGCTCATATTGTAATTTAAATTTTCAGGTGTTCTCTATAATCACTTGTTTCCGGGTAAAATAGTAAAGATGGTGCACATTGACCCTGCTCCACCGTTATCATCGTATTACTATCCTCACCATAAACCTTTGTATTGGTACCAGTTTTTATATGACATGTATTATAGTACTTATGAAAGGTAAGCCATCTTACCATTTAAATGTATTATCATCATCATTCTCCTGAGCTTATCCCAATTTACTTGGGGCCAGCGTGGCATGTCTTCACCTTACTACACCATACTACTTCTCCATTAGTCACCCCCCTTTTTAGCCATATCATCTTGCACTCAGTCTATTGGTTTTCCCCTGCTCTTATATTTTCCATCCGTCCACCTTCACGATCAAAACTTTTCTCACGACGTTACCTTCATTCTCTATGTATATAATAGTCTTAACTTTAATAGATGTGTGAAGCACGGAGGATTAGTGTTAGGATTCTGTAACTAGGCTAGTGTTTAGCTTTCGTTGGGCAATTGACCGATAGCCTTAATACAAGATTTAATACATTTTCAAATCTTAAGGCGACATTTATAGACTGCGCTCTGATTTTGCTTAGCAAAATTAGCGTTTCAATGAATACAAACCTTATCTTGAAGCAAATAAAGTTTATATTTGTATAAAATACTTGCTTGCTTGCCTGTACGAATATGAACATTATCAGCTTAAGAATAATGTGTACATTCGAATAAATGCTAACCTTTACTGTAATGCAAAGTAAAATCAAAGTGCGGTCTGCGATTCATGACCTCGGTAACGTAGGATCATTGTGTAGGTGACTTTACTTATGTTACTTTTAATTGTTAAGGTGGAATGCCGGAAGCACAAAGCGATTGACGCTCGAAGAAGCAGTCCACTTATTAGTTCGAAACAGAAGTATATCAGAAGATCAAGCGGAAGTGGTTCTATCTAGATCGCTGGTGCCAGCTGGTGATGGAAAGTTCAAGTAAGTCCAGTTAGGAAGTCTAATAATAATTCTCACAGTTTCTCGACGAGCAGACCTCGTAAAAACCTCCGACACAAAATACCGCTCCAATTATTAGCCTAACGTTCTGTTAAAGTTTAAAATAGTAGCGGTCCCCCGACGGGAAAACATTTAATCAAAAAATTTCATACTTACTTACGTAGTCATAATTTCAAGATTATTTTTTTCTTTTTATAGGGTTTCACGTTTATACATGTTTTGTTCTATTTGTGGCTATATTTTCAATTTAAAAAAAAATTGTTTTAGGCTTTTTACATTGATACTATTTTTATTATTATTTTGTGTCGGGGTTTTTTTTTAATTTTTACGTTAATTTTTTATTTCATGCTTTTTGTAGGGACTCCTTATTATTTCATTTCTTTTATTTTCTTGCGTTTTAAGATTCAAGTAATTTGGTGTTTATACAGGTTTTTTGTAATTCGCCATTTTGTGGTGGTGGCCATCTTGGATTTGAAATTTATCATAGTGTATAATATAGTATTCTACTAGTCAAGCCCTTTCATTTGATAGGTACCCATACCCACACACACGCGCACACACACCCCCACACGCGCACACACACACACAGACACGTCAAACTTATAACACCCCGTCGTTTTTGCGTCGGGGGTTAAAAAGGGCTGTAACGCCCTTTTTAGTTCAGTTCAGCCATGAACAAAATAAATAAACGGCAAAACCCAGATTTGAATTTGTCGCTGCTACGCCAAACTCTGTAGAAATTTAATGTTTTAATGATAAAAATAAATAAAAAATGTAACACATGCTATGAATTATAAAACCAACTAGACGTCTAAACACTATTTTAAAAAAAGTAAGCATTTCAGTGTTCATGAAGTCAGTGAGTACCTAATTAACGATTTTGATTTCACAGGTTATCATGGGAGCCAAGAATGAAGAAAATAGCTACCGTTGCCATGTCAGAAGAAACTCTGTTCACCGTAATAACAGAGCATGCGCCACCCACGCTCATTCTTCAATCTTCAGAAAATATCGCTTCACCACCGGGAAAACAGTTTGCAGCTAGTATTATAGAAAAATGTCTGTTAATAGTTCCCGACTTCTTGTCCGTAACCGTTACGGGTGGCCATGATGTGCATATAACTCACCCCGAAAGTGTTGCATTGCATGTAAAAAAGTTTCTAAAATCTTATAAAGATAGTTGGTCTGTAAAATGTAAACTATAATAATATAAATGATTACGAAATCTCCAAGAATCTTTATTCACTCTGTCACTTTTCAGTGTTATCGACAATTGTGAAAACTAACTACGCCCAACGCTAGAATCATCGAACAATCTGTCAAAATTGTATCTGTCAAAGTTGATTTTTTTAGCATCACAGTTTGTTCCATCTCTTTTACCCTTAAGCACGTATGCAGAAGCACAGAATTATTATAATGCCAAATATATCACAAATATTTCAAACTTGCATTTAATGCACCAGATGAAAAATCAATAAGTTTTTTCCGTGATTAAATATATATTAAGTAAAAAAATGTGAATCCAAAGACTATTTGTAGAATTTAAATACATTAATATGTGAATATTTAATATTTTCGAGTACTTGCTATGTAGTTAATACACTTTGGTTGCATACGATACGCAACGCCAAAAACCACTTGCAATTTTCAGTTTAATTATTCATCTTTGTTCTTAAACTTAATCATTTTGAATTGTTGTGTAAGTTAGAATGAGAAACCTACACGAGTGGTTCATCCGTGTACCCTGGGGAAAACTGGCTTGTAAGTATTTCCTTATTTTTTTCCATCTCTTTCAAATATATTGAGCCTGTTGAAGAGCTCCCAAGGGCCTCCAACTCCCTCGAACCACCTGGAAGTCTCTTAAACACCTTCAAAACCAGGTGGGCTCTTGCAGCTGTGGTGGCGGTGTGCTGTTTTAGTCTGATGGAGGTACTCCGGCTAACCAAAGTATGACTGTGGAGCCGCTTCACAAACTAAAACCTCACCTCCTGTCCTGATTTCTGATTACAGAAATCAGGACCACATTGTGAAGGACCTGTGCGAAGCCACTGCTAACTAATGCTATTAATTGCGGTTGAATTCTGGTCGAACCTTATTAAATTTTTTCTCTAAACATTGTTGCAATATTTCCATCATGATTTCGGTAGCTTTTAACAATCATGGGTGTACTAGGGGTGGGGCAGTAGCCACCCTGTCCTGCCCTTGGACCTGGTCTGCCACCTGTGGGCCCTTTTTACCTCTCATAGCTGACAAATGTCATATGAACCAGCAGCGGTTGTAGAACCAGCAGAAAAATACACTAGAAAAGAAAATAATTATAATCCTGTAAACTGTTGAGCTCTGGAGGGAGGTGGGCTGGTTGGAATAGTCACCGATGGCCACCATGGCCCACGCACAATGGTCCACATGAAGGACCAAGTGCGGAAATCAAACCCATAACATAGAAAATAGAATTGTTGAGCTCTTACATTGAAATGAATTCTAGTAGGCAAATGTTTCAAGTTAAGCTGGTAAACTACACAAATATGCCTACACTCCAGCCGTTGAGAGAATGTGTTCCTGACACCTGACAGTGCGACAGTTCTAGTAACTAATAAAGATCAAATTCGCAGAACGCATATTTGCTTGTTTGAAACTGACAGGCCAGACTGTTAGTCAATATTCTCTTGTCATTATTATTTCCTTTATTTCATTTGATTACTTACTAATTACATTTTTCAATATTTTTGTAAACGAAAAGATAAAAAAAAAATTTAAAAATATAAAAAATAGTAGCCCACCGGTATCGGGAACAGGGTCCAAGCTACCGGCGGTCATTATTATTATTATTATTATTCCTAAGTACTGCAGGAAATACTTGATAATTTTTTTTATCAATGCAAAGGCAAATCAACCCAAGGGGTTCCTTGGGTTGACTTTCCCGCCTTAGACGTCTAAAGCTTGTTGATATGCCTTCACTGTCCTCGCATACCTGTTAACACTGTAATTTGAAAAACATTGTAAAAGCCAATTATTTTTAAAAGAGTAACTGTAGAGTTTCTTGCCGGCTCTTCCCCATAGGAAATAACCAATTGGAACCGTACACCTAGCTTCTCACGTTTCATAAGTGCCCATGTAGGGTTATGTGAAATAAAATATTTTGATTTTGAAATTGGGGTACGCTCAATGTGTATACTCACAGCACATCAAGCTACTACAATCTGTCAAATTTCTTTAACAGATTTTCAACTTTATCGTTAAAGCATTAAGGTTCAAGGTTGATTGGGAAAATTTGACAGTTTCGGGTAGCTTGACCTGCTGGCGTCTGTACATAATAAAAGGCTTTGGCAACTTTAATAAATACATGCAATGCGGGTGTGGTCTGACTTATGTATAGTTATCTGTGGTGTGGTCTGGCGCTCAATATAATTTTTTACTACAATCAGACTTGCCCCGGAGAGCTTGGATAATTTCTAGGTAAATGAAGACTTATTCATTCCTCTAGCGTTGCCTGTAGGTGCTTCTAAATTTGTTTATATTTATTGCCTAAAAATATGAATATGTCACCACATAACCAATGATGGAAGCGACAAGTGACACAAACTTCTGCTCCAATCGGAATAGGATTAGGCATTTAAATAAACCTTGTTTTACAGTCGGTTCAACCGATTTTGAATTCCATTGCATTGGTGGCATGACAAATGGTAGCTGCAGTAAACAGTTGGTATTGTAACCACTTTTTTTTGCTTTTAATGCCATCCTTATGCCTACGGTATAGAAGTCAAAATCGGTTGAGCGGACTGTAAAAAAGGTTTATTTAAATGTCTAATCTTATTGAATGGAGTCTAGGTCCGTATTACAGAAGGAAACTCAAGCATTGATCTCTGTTTAAAACCAGTTTTGAATCTGGTTTTAGAACATTCCTCAAGCATAGATTCATTGATCATAGTTCAGTTGAGTTTGGCTTTATCCTAACTTTACTCAGTTAGTGAATCGAACCCAAGCAGTGATTGGATCTGTAATCACCCAAGCGGTGGTCGATTGACGATCAAACTGGACTTGAGAAATGTTCTGTAATACGGACCTAAGACTATGGATTCAGTAAATGATTCTAACTGCATTGAAAGATTTCGTCCTTTATTCATAAATTTTTAACCAACTTCAAGAAAAGAGGAGGTTATGCATTCACCGAGTATTAAAATAAGCTGTTGCTGATTTTTTTTTTTACATAATTCTGTATACAAACATAATTCTAATTTATCACAATTAAATTTTGAATCAATTAACAATTTTCCATGTAAAAAACTACTATATAAATAAAACTAGGTCACATTCCAACACTGGGGTTTAGTCTAAATTCATGATAGATACTGAATCTATGGTAAAATTTCAATTGTCACGCTGTCCATTCCACATTCTATGTCACAAAGTCATTATTCAACCACAATCTAGTTGCACTTTAACATTGCAATAAAAAGCTATTACAGTTAAACCAAAAAAATTATGCGCTTCGGTAATCTTCGTGCTTCCGAATTAGCACAAACATCGCGTCGTATGTAGTAGTGCGTCTATCATTGAAAAAGTTTTTTTTGGAATTGCTTAGAGTTCATCTGCCTAGCCTTTTCCCAACTATGTTGGGGTCGGCTTCCAGGCTAACCGAATGCAACTGAGTACCAGCATTTTACATGGAGCGACTGCCTATCTGACCTCCACAACCCAGTTACTGGGTAATAATTCTGATATCCCTTGGTAAGACTGGTTGTCAGACTTTCGGGCTTCTGATAACCCGTAACGACTGTCAAAGATCCACGAATGACAGAAAAGTTCTAAGCTACGCGGTCTAGAATCTTATGCTGAATTCATGGTTACCGTTTGCTTACTACTTAAATGTGTTTCCTGTATATGAGATCTCATCATCGCGCGTTCGTTTCCGAAAATAGACGATGATTCCCGAAGCGCATACTTCTGTTGGCATATCTGTAGATCAATTTACCACGAAAATTCCTTTACAACACATCCTGGTCTTCCTTACAGTGGTGGGTCATGGTCATCCAGATGGGGACCCCGTCTTCCTGGTGCACGGGAGACAGGACAGCTCCTCAGTCTTCGAACCCTTAATAGAGCAGATGACGGGAGAATACAACTTTGTAGCATTGGATATGCCTGGTAATGGTCTATCTGATGCGTTTCCTCCCGGTAAGTGTGTTTTTAACTTGATTTTTAACCGAATTCAAAAAAGGAGGAGATTCTAAATTCGGTTTTTTTTTAACTTTCGGTTTAGTTAAGGATTGCCACCTTAGAAGGTGGCTGGGACGGACTGGATGCGGAAGGCGAAGGACAGGGTGTTGTGGCGCAGCCTGGGAGAGGCCTATGTCCAGCAGTGGACTGCGATAGGCTGAGTTGATTGATTCGATTGAAGGAAGTTGCTAAATTAGAAACATTTATTTAGGTCTCGGTGAGCGTTTTTTTTTATGATAAAAGGGTACGGGCATACTGGTGATGTTCTTTTTATAAAGTCATAGTAATTGTTGAAGTTGTAGCGCAAACTAAACCTTATGTTTAGGTGTTAATGTTAGTTTTCCAATAACACATATTTGTTGACATGTTTGGAAACGAAAATGTGAACGCAGTGTATTGTAAGATCTAGAAGATTCACTGAGATGAAGATTCAGGTTGTAATTCTTTCAGTACTAACCCCTGAACTACGCGGAGGCGACCCGCATTACGCTGTTATGTACCACAGACCGCCATTTTTACAAAATGCGTTTTTAGATTTCGCGAGGTACGCTCAAGGCTTAGAGTATACAAAATGCAGTCCGAGGAGCGGTGAGTCAAAACTAAAATCTCCTGCGAAGATGTTGTTTTTTTGCAAAGATTTATTTTTATTTTTTGCTCGTAGGTGTTGCCGCTCACAAGTCTTATATAAGTCGTAGTTTTTAGTGATTATCAGTGATAGGAATAGGTAGTGCCTATTTGCCTAAACTTCGAAGAACAGAGACAAGAAACGGAGACTTCCTTACGACTAAATTTTTCACACACTCACTAACACATTGTTTACGTCATATATATATGTGTATACTAACACAATTTTTGATTTTGATTTTACTGTAAATTATTTAATTTAATGTAATGTAATAATGTTAGTATTGTTTAAATTGATTTTAATTCTATTTCAGTGTCTGTGGTCTACGTACCAATTGATTTTAATATAATTTAATGTATTGTATGGATTATTATTATCTGAAATAAATGAATTATTATTATTAAAAGTGTTGTCCCGAATTCCTGGACAGATGTCCTGGAAAAAATTTAGTCGTAAGGAAGTCACCGTTTCTTGTCTCTGTTCTTCGAAGTTTAGGCAAATAGGCACGACCTATTCCTATCACTGGTGATTATGGTCTGGGATGCCGGAGAATGGGCGTAAAGGGAACGGGAGGCCCCGACCTCCCGCCTTTCTTAAAGAAGAAAAGAAAGAAAGAAAAACATTTTATTCTGCACAAACAGAACGCACAGTTACAAAAAAATAAATAATAATAATAAAAAAAATAAAACATAAGATACACTTAGTTAAAAGACTCGTAGTCAAGCGTAGAAAAAATAATGTTGTCACTTGTTCTTCTTATAGAGTTATGAGGAACAGGGTGTAACGTTCACTCATCCTCTATAGAAATAAGGCCTCTGGCAAGACGGGTGTCGTGTCTGGTGGGCTACTGTCCGACGATTGATGTCGGGACGTCGTATTATATGCTAGTTGCGCGGTAAACTCGATCCAGAATTTTGCTTGTCGTCAGTCTGATGCGTACTTAGTTCGCTTGTGTCGATGTAGATGCCGCCACATTCTACTTGTTATCGTGTCGATGGTAATCTGATTAGATTTGACCCAAAATTTGGCACATTCAATAGCGTCCATCAGTTCCTATATCGTGCACACAACATTACACGATATTAAGTGTTCCATCACTTGTGGAACAGCACCAAATTTACCTCCCTCCCTATCCGCAGCAGACGCACCAGGCCCTGGAGGGCGCACAATGATCTTCGGCCGCCATAGTTTCTCTCCAAAAAAAAGATGGTATCCAAGAATGCTATAATTGGGGTGTTTGGTGGTGTGCGTTAATTCCGGGACATAAGTGTATACTATACCTACGTGGTAGGCTCGCAAACAAACAAAATTAAATGAAACTCGCGCACCTCGCATAACATGACCGGGCTGTTCCTACGCAGCGTCGGAATTGCGACTTTAGGAGCCTTAGGACAAGCTTATTTTTGCTTATTTAGTAGTTTGTAAGTCGAAGGATCAACCCAGACAGGCGATTTACTTTGTGTAAATTATTTCATCAACACTGCTCTCAAAATGGTGAAGGAAAACATTGTGACGAATCCGGCATGTCTTAGAACCAAAAATTGGAAGACATGTGACATGTACCAACCCGTACTGGGCCCGGGTGGTGGATAACGGCCCATTTCCTCTTACAGAGAGAAGGCCTGTGTCCCAGCAGTGGAAACATTATATGCTGATGGTGCTAGTAGTTTGGTGTCGTATATTTTTGCTGTCTTTTGTCTCAGTCGTCCGGTGAGAGGATAATGTGTCACGTGTCCACCAGGTCCGAAGCTGATGAGGTTCCACTTTCTGTCGGCGATGGAGTTGGCCATAAAACACCTTGGCTGGGACAGATTCATCTTTATAGGACACTCCATGGGATGTGAACAAGGTAGGTGATAAAAAAAAAACTTTAATTTGGACCTTGATCCATATGATCATAGTAATACACACTCATCATCATCTGCCCAGCCTTTTCCCAGCTATGTTGGGGTTGGCTTCCCAGTCTAACCGGATGTAGCTGAGTACCAGTATTTTACATGGAGCGACTGCCTATCTGACCTCCATAACCCAGTTACTGGGTATGCGATACCCCTTGGTAAGACTGGTTGTCAGACTTTTGGGCTACAGACGACCCGTAACGATTGTCATAGATCCAAGAATGACAGCCGGGACCAACGGGTTAACGTGCTTTCCGAGGCACGGAGAGGTCTTGGTATGTGAAGATGGTCACCCATTCACGGACCAACCGCGGCAAGCGTAGCTTAACCTGATGGATTGACCCGTTCGGCTGTTATTTCTTAGCCACAAGCCTCTCGTCAGGAACTAAGTATATACAACAATAGCTACATGCGCATTATTTTGGTTTTTTAAGGGTTGTTCTACAGCGTCATCCACCCCGGCCAGATCACTAAGATGATTCTGCTAGATGCCGGGCCTACCCTCATGAGGATGCAGGTGGAAGACCATTTGGAGTACCAGAGATACTATGATTCTTACTATGAAGACTATGTTTGGGAAAACTTTGAACGGAAGGTAGGTAATTATGTTTTTTGTCACTGTTTTCCTGTACCTCTATCTCTTTTTGCCTTCCTGGGGGGTAATTGCTTAACACTAACAGTAGGAATGGCTTTCATTTTGACAGTTCAACAACATTCATTGCTGTTGTTCAGCAGACTTTGGACATATGAAGCAATGGATTTGTAGCGATATCTACAACGCCACATGCGAACAATGTGTCATACTGACGTCACGCAAATCCTGCATTTCGCAAGCAGAATTTACCGTGCAACTAGCATACATACAACTTCCTGACATCAATCATTGGGCAGTTGCCTGCCAGACACAACGCCCGTCTGGTCGAAGGATCCTCCCTTTTCTATAGAGTATGAGTGAACTTTACACACTGTTCCTCATACCTCTATAAATTGTTCCGCTGCCTGCCTACCGAAAAATAATAAATACATGATTTTTTTTTTTCGGAACAAAGAATCCTTATGGTGTTACATAACATTAAAACAACTTATTATCTCGTGTTACTACCTTTTTTTGAATATCTTTATTGATTTAATTGGGGTTTTTATCCCATTGTATACGCCAACCCCATCATGTTTTATACTCGAAGAGAATATTACTACGAAACAATGAACTTAAAAGGAGAATCTTAATCAATATGGTACACCAACTCGCTAAATCTTTAGGCCACATCTGACTTGGGTTGTGCTAAAATTGATTGAATTAAACCTACCCCCCTTACTACCCTACCCTTATTACTGCTTTTTTTGTGGATGGGAAATCATCAAATGACTCCTCCCGCTCTGGGTGGAGCGGAAGGGAGTGTCAGACTCTTACTGACTAAAACCCACCCGTGTTCCTTCCTTAGCCCTTTATGTTCCAGGGCAACGGTAACCCTTTCGGACGATCCCGCTACCCTGGCAGGCTTCGACCCTATCGGGCCCCTCACTTATGCTGACATCTCTTTGAGGCGCGCGTGGAACACATACGCGCCGTCCGGCACGGGCCTGGTCCTGATCGGACGGTGAGCTACCCATTACTCTCCGCCCGCAGGCCCGCGCCTACGGTGGCCGGGAGTCGTCACGCGGCTCCCGACGCCCGGAGCGTCTCCCGCGGCGGCTGAGGCGTGAGGTTCTTTCCCTCGCACACCCCGCCACCTCCTTCGCTAGCATGACTGCTTCGCAGAAGGAGGTGACTGCCTCCCACTCCCTCTCGCCCCGGACCATGGCTTGAACCAGGGCCGGACGCGAGAGGTCTTATTACTGCCTTATATTTAAATTAAACTCATTGATTAAAATTCTCCTTTCCTCTTGGTTCTTTACGCAATCCATCAGCAAATGATGTATATCCTCAAGTACATTGCACGTGTCGCAATTGGGAGAACTTACTTTCTTCATGAGAAATGCAAACTTTGCGATGGATAGTGTCCAGACCGTAATCTTACCTATCACCCTCTGCACAAACTGCTTTACAATTGGAAAACTGAAAATCTCCGCTACAGTTCTCAGGGTGCAGTTGCGACTGTCTCTCAATATCCTCAGCAGTGAAACTGTACTCTTGCGCACCACAGATCATAAAAACACAATATTGAACTGCATGTGTAGGAGTTGGCGAGTGGTGGGGACAACCTGGCGACACCAGGTTCCGATACATTTTCAATTACCGGGCATATCTCCTTCTTTCTATGATCTATGTTGCGCACAATCGCGTGAAATCCGTCGGTACGAGCTTGCGCAAACATTTCCGACGCGCTGCAGTAGCGAGGAAGTCTCAACAACATCTTAAAACCATTGTTGTACTGCTCAATCTGAATCATTTTGAAGGATATTGCTAATCCCTTACTTCATATTTTACAAAAACTTGTCTGCTTAACAACGTAAATAACGCAATGAATGTTGTTGAACTGTCAAAATGAAAACCATCGCTACTGATAATCTATGACGCATTACCCCGCTGGACACCCAGGACATCCAGCGATCTTTTGGTGTAATTGATTCATAGTATACTCGTGTACAGACTCTGGCAGTAAGTCTTGAAAATAGTCATTTTTATACATACAATAAAGTCGTGATGTTATATTTATGACAGCCGTACGTTAGAGAGATGGCGCTGCAAGCGTTAGAACGGCATCGGGAACTAACCAGAAATCAGAGCGAAATCATCATCGCAAGAAATTTTCATGGATTTCCTTTTTATAAGTAAGTTATAATCCTATTAGTATCTATCCATCTATGGTCGGTTCCAACATTATCTGATAATACGGGTGTAAAAAGACACTTAACGAAGTCGAGAGTCGCTTGTACAGACGCCCGCACATCAAGCAACTACAATCTGTGAAATTTCTTTAATTGATTTTTAACTTTATCATTAAAGCATTAAGGTTCAAGGTTGAATGGGAAAATTTGACAGTTTCGGGTAGCTTGTCCTGCTGGCGTCTGTACTCCCCATCATTGTAATATTTTTTTTATACTTATAAGCAAAATGTTTTGCGTGTGGTACATTGCGCATTACCGCAAACAGCAAAATTTTCACACTATAAAAGTCGTTTCCCCGGAATAATTTTTTATAAAAGCCGTTTCCCCGGAATAATTTTTTATAAAAGTCGTTTCCCCGGAATAATTTTTGTGCAATGTCACTTAGGGATGACTTTTCCAACGCTAGATAATTTTATCCGAGGAATAATTTTGAATGTTTGACAGTTCTTCCATGCAAAATCTGTCAGACGTCAGCCCTGAAAAATCAGCCCTTAGTTTGATGTACAGAACGCGTGTTTGACGACTATGTAATGGGTATTTTTACACCCAGTATGTAAATAAATGAATCAGAAAACGTACAGTATTTTTATCTCACGAAGACGCGCGCTTTACTTGTGGTTACCAAGTGTACAAACACGCTGTGAATGTGTGTGTAAGCGGCAGAGCTCTTGATACCGTCCAAGACAAATGCGTAGTCAGAAGTGTGTGTGTGTGTGTGTGTGTGTTATGTGCTGATCGTGGGCATAGCTAGGGGGGAGGGGGGCAAGGGTGGGCAATACCTGCCCTAGAAACTTCTTTGCCTTTACTTAGTGTTTAATCACTTTACGTTAAATCGTCATAAAATACCTGGATGGTCTCTCTCCAGTTGTGTCGGATTGCGTGCCGTTCCAGCGGACTATGGGAGTGAGGGAAGAATGAGTATGTACCTGTGTCTGCGCACACAGTTGTGCACTATTACATCTCCCGCGCCGAAGGCTTGTCTCCGTTGAGATTGGCCGCCATACCCGAAATATGGTCTGGAGGACTAAATAGTCTCGAACTAGACAGAGAGTCATAGACATTATTTTTCTTTCTTTCTCGGCGTAGGGATCATAGGTAAGTACACCCATCTCGTGGCAATTTCTTATTGAATTTTGCCATTAGGAAATTTTTTGTAGCTTGGAGTTTTGCATAAGCGTAGCTGGGGGGGGGGGGGGGGGGAGGGTGGGTAATGCCTACCCTAGAAACTTCTTTGCCCACCCTAGAAAAATCGACAGTAGTGAAGAATTACTTACTGTTTAATCGCTTTTTATTAGGGTTTCCATTAGAGCCGTACATTTTGCCCAAGATTTTAGGTTTGTAGAGTTAGGGCTTGGCTCTACATTCGATCTTACCTTCTTAACAGTGAAAGCGTTATATTTCTACTTTACAAGAAATGTTTTTGGTGTGATTGTTTGTTACGAAGCGTCATTTATGATCTCTCATTAGATGACTGTGGTTAGTTCAGCTGGACGTCTGCCCCCCCTGAACAAAATTCCTAGCTTCTCCAATAGTGCTGACGCTACTCATCTTCATGCACACATTCACAGCGTGTTTGTACATTTGGTAACCACAACTAAGTGCGGGTTGTTTCGTGCGATAAAAATACTATACCTTGTCAATGCCAATTTGTGGCGCCACTTACAAGTTGAGTGCTTTGATTTGATTTATATTTGAATACTTAAGGGGGATGCGCTAGGTAGCCAGCGAAATTTCTTTTTTACGGTTTTTGCAATTTGCAGGTCAGTGTCAAATTGCATTGTGTTGGTTACATAATATTTTATGAAATAGTCATTCAATAGGAGAGGGACTTGTGACAAAGCAATAACAGCCGCACGGATCGATCGATCAGGTTAAGCTACGCTTGCTGCGGTTGGTCCGTGGATGGGTCACCATCTTTACATATCAAGACCCCTCTGTGCCTCGGAAAGCACGTTAAGCCGTTGGTCCCGGCTGTCCTTCGTAGATCTTTGACAGTCGTTACGGGTCGACAGAAGCCCGAAAGTCTGACAACCAGTCTTACCAAGGGGTATCGTATTATCCAGTAACTGGGTTGTGGAGGTGAGATAGGCAGTCGCTCCATGTAAAATACTGGTATGCAGCTGCATCCGGCTTAGACTGGAAGCCGACCCCAACATAGTTTGGAAAAAGCAGGCAGATGATATGAACTTATAGGGGTTAAAGAAGAATAGGAAATATCCTCCATGTGGTACGAGGACTAAAACACGGTAACTTGATAATAATGGACTGTATTATAAAATTCAACAAAGGAAAACAAACGGTCAACAATAAGATTTGAATTGGCAAGAAAGAAATATGCAATCGCTCAGTAGCGTGGACGACGATGCAGTGCGGTGCCGGCAGGTCGAGCGCCTCTCTGCGACTGCAGCTCCTCGCGATTTCCCGGCGCGGCGTAGTATGATTTTAATGGTTATAATTCTGTGAAGTCGTATTTGCTACGCTCGCGAGTCATATTTTAATCAACATTCAACTACACACTGACCTGCAAACTGCAAATCCTGACGCTTCCCCCTTAAACCCGAAAATCTAATTTAAATCACTTCAAAGAAATTGTATATATTTTTTTTTAATTTACTGTTAAGATTAATTTTATAACCTCGATTTTTTTAAATTATTCTACTGATGATTGGTTGCCATCTACTAACAGTATTTGTCACCCAATCAAGCCATCGCATACCAAGGAGAGTTGGTTTTTAGGGAGCATGGGAGCGGGGTGGATGCCAATTCACCAAAAAACTTTCAGCTCATGCGCTTATGCGACCAGGAACAAAATCTCGATAATGCACAATCTCCAATCGTGCAAAGTTCAAATGACCTACGAGGTATTGAAAATCCAAACGGATGCGCGCTGGAACCCCGAACACCATTTAATAAATATCAACTCGTGCGCTTCTGCTACTCAGAACAATGTTTCCATAATACACAATCTTCCTTCGTGCGAAGTTTATGTGACCTACGACGTATTGGAAACTCAAAGGGACGCGTGGTGGAAACCAGAACACCAGTTAAAAAATTTCAACACGTGTTCGTTTGCGACCCGAAGAATCGTTTCTGTAAAGCACGAGTTTTTATCGTGCAAAGTTCAGATATCCCACGAAGTATTAAAAATCCGATAGAAAGCGTCGTGGAAACCAAAACACCATCATATAAATTACAACTCGTGCTCGTTTACGACACAAATTACCGTATCGGCTATGCAAAATCTTTAATCCTGCAAACTACAGATGAGCCACGAAGTACTGAAAATCCAATCGGAAGCGTCGAACCGAAAACGTCATCAAATAAATCACGAGTCCTGTGCGTTAGGGACCCGAATCATCGTTTCGATGAGCCACGATCTTCAACCGTGCAAAATTCTGATGAGCCAGGAAGTGAAAAACATGAGAAAAAACAATTGGAACCGTTAATGGCCCTGCTTTTAAGTAAAGCTGAAATGAAATATAAAGAACTCGAACGTGATGAAGCAAGTACAAGTGGGAATGAGGGTTTCAATGGCCCTCAAAATGGGACTTCAACAGAACGAAAGCGGCAAAGGAAGAGAAAATACATAAAAAAACAAACAAGACAAGTACAAACTTGGGAACCTATCTTGATCTTTAGAGTATTTCTGTGGGTATACCTTTTTTAATAGGAACCCTTGTTAAAAGTTCTTTTTTCTTCTCTGTACTTTTTTAAGGCATGGCATAAAATTTTGACTCCTATTGCAACCAGCTTTTTTGTAGCACGGTTCTAGCCAAACCTAGCCCATTTGGCGGGGTGCCGTAGCTTAGTTACTGAGACCAACTTTGAGGAAAAGCCAGAAAAAAAAGAGGCTCATATATTTCAAAATGGCGTACATCAATAAAAGGTCAATCAGCTTTTAGAGGATAAGAAATATGTCGGCTTTTTTAATGTGCGCAACTTTTAACGTCGTTCTCGCATAAGTATGTATAGATTTAATATGATGCAACCAACATGTTTAGATTTAGTCTTTCTACCTGGAGTTTCTTGCCCGTTCTTCTCCATGCACTTATGATTTGGAACAGGCAACGAGCTTCATCTTTCTGACCGACTCCTTGAAATATCAAACGCTTCAGTTTACGTCCAGTTTCGCCTTTCATTCGGCATCTTTCACTCGAAGTGAAACATCGGAACACAAAATGAATCAAAAGTGAAAAATGAATTCACTAGTGAACCGATCCAACAGTGTTGGATTTCGGATAACGGCATCTTTTATTCGCCTACCGAATTATCGAAAATGGAAGGAAAAGAGCAGATGAACGTTCATTCCTAGATCATTTTGTCGGAATCGTGTGAGCGTGAAATGAAAAAATGAACGTTCACGTTCAAGTGAAGCGTTTGATGTCGGCTCCAGTTATTTTTTTTTTTTTGCGCATGCGGCGGCATGTTGTGTACGAGCGACACGCGTCAACGGCAGAGGCAACTGCAGTCGCGTCTGCCGTTGACGCGTGTAGCTCGTATACAACGTGCCGTTCGTGTATTTGAGCACCGTACTCTAATACACGAGCGGCGTGTTGTCGACGGCAGCCGTAGTCGTATCGACGGCTGCAGTTGTCTCTGCCGTTGACGGGTGTCGCTCGTATACAACATGCCGCTCGTGTATTTGAGCACCGTACTTTCCGTTTTTTACTGCTTCGTTTGTCTTAGAGTCGTTAGTCCGACTTCTAAGCCCAGGGACTGATTCCCAGCTCGGAAAAATAAAAGTGTTTAGCGAAGTGGAGTGAGGGTTTGTGCCCAGTTGATGGCAATGAGGTATGAGGAACATGATGTAAAGTTCACTCATCCTCCATAGAAAAGGGAGGATCCTCCGACCAGACAGTTGTCGTGTCTGGTGGGCAACTGCCCGATGATGCAGACCACATGATCCATAAAAAAATATAAATTTAAAAAATACACATACATGTGACGTCACGAAGCTTATGACTCGTCCCCTCCCTTGTCTCATGAGGTCACACATTGTTAAGCCCTTCACTCCCCTTAATTTGTGACGTTATTTATAGACGGCCGTAAAACTAGCTTTTTAATTTTTGTGCTGATTGTCGTTGTTTTATAGAACGCTTGTTGACAAAAGTGCATGGTAATGGCGGCTAGATAAACAATTTATAAAATATAGAATTACATACTCTGCACAATATACGTACAGAGTGTGGTCAAAGGGCTTTGAAAGTCCGGGGCATACCTACTGTCCACCATTTTTTTTTTTTATGGCGTCCATGCGTGAGACCTTTATAAATCGATAACAGACATCAATACAAACAGAAAACATAATAATACTCCGTAAAGCGTCCCGTTTCCGTGTTAACGTTCAAAGTTGATCACGTGACATCCATATTTTTTTGAACTTGCGTCCATCTTGTTGCATAGACGTTTGAAATAATTACTCTGAATGTTTAAAGTTTCAAACATCTATGCATGGAGGACACATGCGTGGCCGCCATTTTGAAAAAAAAAATGGCGTACGCTGTCCAGCTGCTAGCCAGGCTCCATATAAAAATCTTCAATCCCCCTATAAGGGTGTGGTACAGTCCATCAAACTGAACAACTGTCTCCATTGTGACCATAATCGCGAAAAGATAGGTATTGAAATTTTGTATGAGGCAGTTGATACTTTTTCCGCGATTATGATGGAAGTTGAATGAAATGGAAAGAAAGGTGAAAGTGAAATGGTGAAAGTTGTTCAATTTGATGGCCTGTACTACACACTTAAAGGAGAATCGGCTGGAATGTATGGAAGCTGGTCTAAGCATCAATAACAACCAGACATGTGACCGCACTGGGCCCGCGTGGTAGATTACGGCCCACTTCCTCTCACAGAGAGGAGGCCTGTGTCCCAGCAGTGGGAACATTATAGGCTGGTTATGCGTATGTGCCATTAAATAGGTATTTATTGTAATACAATAACTACTTTGACGGCACGGTTGGCGCAGTGGTTAAGCGATTGACTGCTGCGCTGCGTGTCGCGGGTTCGATTCCCGCACGGAACGAATATTTGTATGACCTACATGTATTTGTTCCGAGTCTGGGTGTTTTTCTATCTATAATATGTATGTATTTACAAAAAAAAAAAATGTATACAGGAATAATTTTTATTCAGTGCGCAAACTTTGACAAATTAAACTTAAATGAGTTTTATTAAACACCTATTTTTTATTTTGATAAGTCTTAGTACAAAAAAATAAAGTTATCGCTAACCAAAGATGTCTATTTTGAAATTGATTTTCTGGCCACTACGCGCCGCCCGGCGCGGCAGAGCTCGGTCGTTTTTCGTGCATAGGCGTGGGTAGATAGATATTTACGTGGGTTACATACAATGTACTGATCGCTGATTTTAACAGGTTCGAATTAGACTTTTTTAAGATTAGGCCGTGATCTGAAGTTATTTGAAGAGTAATTCCAATTTTTCCTTCATACTTTCATGGGCTTAGGACCATCAAAATGCAGAAAATAACGCATTATAATCAATTAAATTAAGGCACTTTTAAAAACTTAATACTTACATTTACCGCCAGTCGAGGTCTGCCAGACCCTAGTGCGTGATTTGGGGTCCTGAACTGACCGTGATCAAGCAGCCTCTGAGTGGCTGCTAAAATGGTCCTTTCATTAGGGACCGTGGGGTCCTTACCCCTTACCCCCTAGCATATATTCTGCGAGCTGCTCGTAGGCTTTCACCACATAATAAATAGACCCGCACCATCACATAGAACTCGCGGTTACTAAAATCCGACTTCGTTAGTATGTACGACACACGAGTACGCGACTAGACGCGACGTGTAACGACAGCGCAAGCGCATGCCTTGAGCAGACTGTCGAGCGCCCGGCCGGCCGCCGCCGCCTGGCGCCACCCTGCCGCCCGGAAGGGGGTTTCACCCCCTCTGCAACATCACTCGTAAGCCGCACGGCGCCCGCGTTCATTGATATTATTACGAATAGATAGGGTCCATATTTTGCTGATTTAAAGTCGGATAAAAAAATATAAAAAAGTTTTGAACAAATAATGGAAATGTGTTCTATTACTGATACTGAACCACCAAAAATTTTTTGCGCATTGCTTAAAAAATATTCCTGTATAAGTAGTTTATCAGCCATCTTGTTACCATAACACAAGCATTAGGTTGCTTAGCTTGGGACTAGATGGCGCTGTGTGAAATGTCCAAGGATATTATTATTATTATTACTATAGCGGCTCATTTCAAATCGCAGGTAAAATAAACAACTCGTTGAGACACATCTAATGAGCCCATGCTCGATTGGTTTGCTTGCAGTTATTAAAGATTTCCGTCATCTAGCGTCCAGAGGCCTTTTTTTTTTTTTTTTTTTTTTGAGGATGGGAAATCATTAAATGACTCCTCCCGCTCTGGGTGGAGCAGGAGAGAGTGTCAGACTCTTACTGACTAAAACCCACCCGTGTTCCTTCCTTAGCCCTTTATGTTCCAGGGCAGCGGTAACCCTTTCGGACAATCCCGCTACCCTGGCAGGCTTCGGCCCTATGGGGCCCCGTCACTCATGCTGACATCTCTTTGAGGCGCGCGTGGAACACAACACGCCGTCCGGCACGGGCCTGGTCCTGATCGGACGGTGAGTTACCCATTACTCACCGCCCGCAGGCCCGCGCCTACGGTGGCCGGGAGTCGTCACGCGGCTCCCGACGCCCGGAGCGTCTCCCGCGGCGGCTGAGGCGTGAGGTGCGCAAGGCGCGTTCTCTCGCCCACCCCAGCGTCCAGAGGCCTTACCACGAGCTCTTAACGCGATCCAGCTTAGGCTGTTGGAAAGAGACAGAGCTATACAAGTCGTCTAGCGCCATCTCGATCCCTGAGCGTAAATTGAATCGCGTTAAGAGCTCGTGGTAAGGCCACAGGTCTATCATCTGACCAGCTCGATGTTAACATATTATTTTTTTAACATCGGAATGCAAACATTAGCGAATCGCCATATCTTTTTTTTATACACAACGATTTGATAGGATCCGCGATAATAGTTATTGCTCTATACAACGTGTTCCGGACGTTGTACATAAACTTCGACCAGTTGTTCACACCATGGAAATAAGCATTTTTCATTATGGACACATTAATGAATTCTTATATTTTGTTTATTTTCATACAAACTAAATACCTTGACGTAAATCACCCGAAATGCATGCCTCTTTATCTCTTTATCCGAAGCATTTGATAGTTTCATCATTTTAATTGCTCTAAGCGGCAACATAGGCCAAATTAAGACCCTTTTTTATTGCTTAACTCAATTAAATTTAATTAAATGAAATCACAAATATCTTTGTAACGAAACCTTTTAAATACTACTTCCTTTGTTAGATTAGATTTGTAAAAGCTGTAGAAGCGTTTGTCAAAGTGTATGGATAGCGTGAGGAACACGGTGGCATTATTAAATACCTATCTAATGACATAGGTATGTTTGGTTGTTATTGTTCGCGGGGACCATTTTGTCCGGTCCTTCTTTGACCACACCTTTCTGGGGTACTCCAAATTAAAGACTACCTTCTTGATAGTTTAATTAAAGCCTTTACGTTTACAGTAAAGACAAGTCTAACAAAAAGCTAAATGAAGACGAGGGACAGAATTCCAAAGCAAATGGAACTGAGAATACAAATGAGCAGACTGCAGAAGGGGCATCGAAGAGTAATGGAAATGAGAATGCAAATGAAACGCGGAATGCGGAGCAGGAAACAGCTAACGTAGCTCCGAATCCGCCCGCTCCCGGCAATATGACTGGATTCATAGAACGCATGCGTGGAGATGGCGAAGTTGGGTAAGTGATAAAGTTATGATGTATTCAGGGCCCTAATTCACTACGACCACTTAATGATTCCTTACTCCGAAACCACGATCTTTGACAGTCGTTACGGGACGTCAGAAGCCCGAAAGTCTCACAGCCAGTCAACAATAAGTGAGTTGTGGTGGTCAGATAGACAGTCGCTCCATGTAAAATACTAGTATTCAGCTGCATCCGGTTAGGCTGGAAGCTGACCCTAACATAGTTGAGAAAAGGCTAGGCGTGTGATGACTTCGAAACCACGTCAATTCCTTAGCTAATCTTGGCATCTGCTAATAACGTATTCTCTACGACACAATGTACGAAACCGCGCGAAAAAACCCGAAGTTGGCGTGGTTTGAACTGTCAAAATACCACGTTTGACAACCGTACGTGGTTTGCACGTGGTAAGATTTCGCGGAGAATAATAATTACCATACAGAATTGGGGCCCAGTTAAGCTAAGGTTCTCTAGAAGATTGGTGTAAGGCTAAGCGCGCACCACAAAATGTAATAGTGGTCAATCTGTGAACACTACAAATATACATACTAGAGTCTGCGCACTGCGGTAAAGAATTCGCTTGAAAAACTATTTGCGTTTGCTATTATAATCCTCGAAAATGATATTTAAAAAAACGCATCCCAGTGCGCGCATAGCCTTAACGCGCCTGCTCAACAGTCTCATGCTTATTTTTGTGCAGTTTTTTTGCATTGCATTTTTTTTTGCGAAATCTTTATAATAATTAAAACATATTATTTAAATTATATTGGCCTGTTCCTAATTTAAAGACATACCGTTAGTTATTTATAAAAATCTCTCAAATCACTCGACGTATTTCACTCGCCTATTGAATGATCGAAAACTGATGTGAAAGGAACTGATGAACGTTCATTCGTCTTTATTTTTGTCCATGTCACGTGAATGTAGAATGAAACAAAAATGTTCGTTCACTTTTTTTTTGTGAGTCGCATCTCGCAGTTTAAGGAAGTGGTCGTCTGCTTAACCGGACTTGCCTGTGGGTGCCTCACCTCCAGCCAGGGCTTAAAAAACTTAAAAACTAAGCGACTACACGCTAAGGGCACCCCGTGTGGGGTACGGATCTCGGCTTAGGGCGTCGCTGGGAAAGGACAGCAAGGGACAGTGTGGATCGGATTATAAACGTTCACTCGAGTCAAGCGTCTTATATCGGCTTTACAGAAGTTGCAATGAAAAGAGGGAGGACTGTAAAAAAAAGCATTCTCAAAAATTTTCCCTCACCTATATTACAGGTACTTTTCATGGGATAACCGCCTGAAAAATCTCGCACCACAAAATTATGGGAACGACTATTATTTCGCACTATTTAAGACAATACCTCTGACTTTGCTCATAGCGGCCAGTGATGGCGCGAAAAAGGTCCCGCCAAATCCAAAATGGCGGCAAGGCGCCAAAGAACTATTGGACAGAATGGCAACACTGGATAATTTTCATAGCGTCGATGTGGAGGGCGGCCATGATGTCCATTTTACACATCCTGAAAGAGTTCTTCCTTATATTAATGCGTTTTTAAAAGACAGTAAAGTTTATTCTAAGTTGTAATAATATTTTTTTTTTCATTTTGTTTGTGGTCTGTCTTCTATGACGATGCTAGATGAATTTCGGTTTACGAGGAATGTGCCAAGACAGCCCGTGAATTGCGAAGGGCTTTGCAGGTCCGTGGCATAACTACCTGCCCGCCATCCCCACTTTATTTTTATTTTTTTCACAATGGCGGCCACGCATGAATCCTATATAAATCGATAATTGTCATCAATGTAAACAGAAAACATAATAAGACCAAATTCCGCTTACTTTAAACTTTCATTGATTATTTCAAACATCTATGTAACAAAATATAAGCAAGTTAAAAAACATAGATGTCACGTGACCAACTTTGAATTTAGTTTAGTTTGTGTTAAATTTAAGTTCAGTGCATCTTTTTCTTTCTATTTCATCAAGAAAAGGACAGAAAATAAAATATTAGTTTACTCCTGTCAAATTAAGATACTCCATAGACAGATTAGACGTAATTAAAAACATGGCTGCTAAAAATACGTCAATTTACGTCAGGCGCTGACTAGTTTGACAGGACTAAACTAATATTTATCTTCTGTCCTTTTCTAAATTAAATAGAAAGAAAAAGATGCATTGAACTTAAATTTAGTTTAGTTTGTGAACAAGGGAATCGGCGCCAATATCTCGGAATCGTGACGCTTTATGGGTTTGCCCTTGTTCTATTTTTTTTCCGTTTGCATTGATGTCAGCTATCGATTTATATGTATATAGGTTTTACGCGGGGCCTTAATTATGAAAAACAAAATCAAAATGGCGCGACTGTAGTATGCCAGGCTCCTTATAAAAATCTCCAATCACCTTTCTTACGTTTTTTAATAATATCTTTTCTGTTATACGAGCGTTGTATTGGTAACTTTAATGATAACTATTTACTAAGCAATGTTCTAGAAAATGGGCCACAGAATGTTTTTGTTGTGTACTCAGTGCTGTCACAAGTATGTATTGTTTTTTTTTTAAGTTATTTTTATTGTATGTTCGACGTTCGGGTTTATTTATACGCCTTGTAACAAAAGTTAGACGCGGTTGCCATTATTGAAATGTAGGGATGGAGCGGTCGACGCGGCGACGAGAGAATGCGTTCTTGACACCTGTCAGTTTCATACAAACGAATACGTGTTTTGCGTACTTGATGTTTAAACCAGGGTTACAGTAGGGGATAAAATGTCCCACGACATTTTTCGGCGACATGTCAAGCGAAGCCGGCGATTTCGCTTGATATATCAGGCGATATCGCGCGACTTATGTCCGTAGCGACGTCAGGCGAAGTCGTGCGACTTCGCGAAACTTCGCCTGACATATCTGGCGACATCGCGTCACACTCGACGTCGTTGGTGACACATATCGCGCCATGTTGTCAGACATGTCGAGCGAAGTCTGGCAACGCCGCGCCACTTCACTAGACGTCGTCAGCGACACGTATCGCGCGCTGTTGCCAGACATGTCGAGCGAAGTCTGGCAACGTCGCGCCACTTCACTCAACGTCGTCGGCAACACGTGTTGCAGGACATTTGTCCCCTAGTGTATCCCTGGCTTTATTAGCTACAATTGTCGCACTGACTGGTGTCAGGACCGCATCCTCTCGACGGCCGAATTATAGTTGTATTTGACTGGAGACGGATACATGATATTAATTACTTTTAATTTAGCTTTTTTAATATAAGTACCTTTATTTTGCTTGCCTAGCTTTATCGCTGATTTGATAAGAATGATCGCTTTAAGCAATACGTAATTTTTCGCGGCAAAAAAGAACGCGTGTGTACAGACGCCAGCAGGTCAAACTACCCGAAACTGTCAAATTTTGAACCTTAATACTTTAGCGATAAAGTTGAAAATCTATTAAAGAAATTAGATTGTAGTAACTTGATGTGCTGGCGTCTGTACAACGGACCTTACACCATTTGTCCGCCCGCCACCGTCAACGGGGTCAACGAGATTATTCGTACCGAGCGTGCATATACTCGTACATATGTACTTTACTGCGATACATCGCGGGCTGGCTTGGGAGTTTACCTCGTTACCAGGCTTTTCGTGCGTGTCTTTTAGCGTGCAATTGTTTTACATGGAGGTGACATCGAGGCAGCGAGCTAATCCGCGTCCGCGTGGTATCACAGTGAGGCATCTTCGGCATGTAATAGGGATGATGACTATTATTATAAATGTTCGAACAAATAACGTAATTTCACGGAAGTCATAGTAAAATAAAACGAAATTATCGAACAAAAATCAGTAAAATCGATGGAAATTTGGAGAAGCTACACGCTTTTGAAGTTTTGGTGGAAATTATTTCCGTCCTTGTCGCGTGGTACTGACAATGTGTGGCGCTAGTATGAAGTTACAGTAGCCGTGTCATCACTTCTATGGTAGAGCCATCTTTGTCTAGCAGTTTTTATAAAATGTTTATAACTTGGTATTTTTTTAAGCTTTAAGACTTTTTGTAGTATTGTTTGCACCTTTTGCAAACAAATATTTTTTGAGTTTAGATAGGTTTGAAGATCCGAGGCATACCTACCTGTCTGCCATTTTGATTTTTATTTCAAAATGGCGGCCACGCCAGATACCTGTTAATATCTCGCAAACGTGAGGCTGTACGGGGTTTGGTCCTATTATATTTTCCGTTTGCATTGAAGTCAGCTATCGATTTATATAGGTTTCATGCGTGGCCGCAATTTTGAAATAAAATGGCACGAATATGTATGCCAGGCTCCATATAAAAATCGTCAATCCCCTTTAAAAAAATTGTCATCATCCCCTTTACCCGTAAGTAGTAAATAATTTGAGATTTTATTACCATTTCAGCTGTTGCTGCTGCCGTATAAATTAAAAGTTAAATAAAATATCATGGCCATACATTATGTTTACATAGAAAACCTCGTGAAATTATAATAATCACGTGATCTAAAATTTCAGGTTGACGGTTATAATCAGTGGCATCTTCGCGCCGATCATTATTATTTTAAGTGGTTTGGGGACCCTCTTTTTATTGTTGATAAGCTATTTATTATTTAAAAGCTGGCTGGAAATGTAAATTTGATTGCTCAATTTTATCGTATAATACAAGGTGTCGATTTGCATCCTCGTCAAATATAAGGAGGTAACTATGCTACTGATTCTCGACACGAATCAATAATAAACTAAGTAGGTTTTTTTTTTCTAATTTTCGGAAATCGGCATGTTTGGGACACGCGTTTTAAAACTCGGCCTGTGAGACCGCACTGTAACTGCCCTTTTACACATACATAAAAACGCGGCCTCTTATACGATACCATAACGCGATTCTGTTCTTTGAAAGTGATATATTCATTATTTACCTGGGATTATTACCTGGGGTAATTTTATTTGATTATTTATGTCTTTCATAACAGCCTCCAGAAATTTGACGAAAATGCAAAACAACAGCTTGTATACAGGATGAAATTGAGTAGGTGCGACAAATTAAAATATCTAATTCAACGTGATATCAAGTAAATTTAGAGCATGTCATTAAGGTAAGGGATGCACAACGTGCCCGTAGGCGAGCGATTTGGCAATGTCGTCGGGCGCCCTTCTTTTCGTAGGAACGGCCAAAATTAGGTAAATTTTGCTAGTTCAACGCGTTGCCAACTTGCTTCATGTTGTAAACTCAGCGATGAATGGATTACTTATTGGGCGCGCGCTAAAATTGATACTTTAATTATCCTATGAGCTTTCATAATTTTGAAAAAAAAAAAATTGGAACGACGATAATTCGTGTCTACTCAACACGCTCAGCGCCAAGCCCCATATGCCAATACCACTACACCAGGAAAATTCCCTAGGCCAGGGCAACATTTTTTGTATACAAAATGTATGGAAAGGGTGCGCGTTAGCGATACACGGCGCTCAGACTGTGAGCGTCAAAATGAAGGGACCAAATCTCCAATCTCTGTCATACATATATAAAAATATAATACCATTAATCTACTATTTGCTACCTTTGCTGTAATTTTAGCTACCTCATCATATACATAATATTTTAACAAAATGCTTGGTCCCTCCATCATGATATCAAGATGGAGGGACCAAACTGATAGACTACTCCCAGGAATGTTCTACCTAGTTAGTGTTATAATACCTTAATTCTACCTTAATATTATTGATTTTAGCTGTCCGAAACATATATCGTAATAAAGATATCGATTATATAAGTTGGTCCCTCCAAATTGACGATTCAATTGTTTAGTGCCACAGGTAAATGGGCGATTTATTTGCGATCTTCGATGGATAAATATTTAATACCTATTTAATACCTTCTAATCGTGCTAAATTTCTTACGTTAGAGTTTATTTTAACAAGCCAAAAAAATTTTAAGAAATAAGTTGGTACAACGTACAAATTTTAATCGTAGTAGCATTAATAAGGGTGTTTTTTTTTTAAATAAGAATAGCACAAAAATATCTAGTTAATATAAAATGTATCTTTAATTTTTAATGATTACTATAATTTATTGGTTCATTTTATTTAATTCTCGTAATACTCAATGTAGGAAAACACAGAGAAAAATATTGAAGGTAGTTAACCGATATGCCAATATGTGGAGATATTGGCCACTACAGGGCAAATTGTTCAAGAGTTCTTGGGGAATGGAATTGTTATGATGATATGAAAAGTAGAGTTATCAAAAGCCAGACGTTTGTTATACCACATTGTTTAATTTACACTGTAAATAATTGTACATCATTCTAGCGGCCGCTCGCGATTTCGGTCGCGTGAAATCATTTCTTAGTTGACGTCACATAATTATAATATAGGTAGATTAAGTATATGTGTAATTTAGGATAAACAGTGTAACAATTGTAGATAGACCAATAAATAAAAAATTTTGTTAATAAGAAATTTTGCACGATTAGAAGGTAGTAAATAGGTATTAAATATTTATCCTAATAGATATTTTTGTGCTATTCTTATTTAAAAAAAAAACACTGTATTAATAATAATAATAATTTATTTCAGATTTCTCTATATAAATTGTTAGTACGATTAAAGTTAATGCTACTACGAATAAAGTTTGTACGTTGTACCTACTTATTTTTTTCATTTTTTTTTTGGCTATTATAAATTAACTTTAACGTAAGAAATTTTGCACGATTAGAAGGTATTAAATATTTATCCATCGAAGATCGCAAATAAACCGCTTATTTACCTGTTGCACTAAACAATTGAATCGTCAATTTGGAGGGACCAACTTATATAATCGATATCTTTACAACGATATATGTTTCGGAAAACCAAAATCAATAATATTAAGGTAGAATTAAGGTATTATAACACTAACTAGGTAGAATATTCCTGGGAGTAGTCTATCAGTTTGGTCCCTCCATCTTGATATCATGATGGAGGGACCAAGCATTTTGTTAAGATATTATGTATATCATGAGGTAGCTAAAATTACAGCAAAGGTAGCAAATAGTAGATTAATGGTATTATATTTTTATATATGTATGACAGAGATTGGAGATTTGGTCCCTTCATTTTGACGCTCACCTCAGACTGGAATGGTGCTTGTGTATCAAAAAGGATACACAAGTGTTTAGACAGTGTGTATCGCAAAAGATACACATGGCGCTGAGCGTGTTATGGTAATAACTTAGTTTGCACTATCTAAGACGATAATTAATTGATTTTTTTCAAGAATTTAGATTTGGAAAATGACCTTTTATAATGATTATTTAACAGTTACTGCACCTCCTATCTCGATTTGTCGCAAGTTTTCAATTTCATTCTGTATAGTATTTTTTAAATATTATTATCTCATTTTCAGAGTAATAAAAAGTTATTCATTGTCACGAGTTATTGCTCCACATATTATTATTTTACACAATTAGCCCAAGTACACACGGGCGCTTTTTTACCGCGCATTTGATTTTCAACTTTCTCTTGCCCATATCCCAATTTACTGGGTCGGCGCAACATGTACTCGTATTTTTCTTCCATACTTCTCTATTAGACGTCATCTCGTAGTTCCCTTTCTAGCCATATAGTTTTTCACACATCGTTTCTTTGGTCTTCCCCTACTCTTATTGACATCCATATTCATACTCAAAACTTTCTCAGAGAGTCCTACAGAGCGCGATGAAAAATCCCTAGCACATTAGTAAATGGATTTCCAACTGCTGGCGCTGAGCCGACCGTTAAAAATCAAGTGCGCGGTAATAAAACACCGCGTTAAAAAAACGCCCATGCGTAAGTACATGCGTATATGGTCTTAAATTTGCACCCTTGTTCACGTTTCCAATTTTTCTAATATCAGAACCTATATATTTTTGTAGTTATTTTTAAATATAAGTATTTATAAAATATAATGTTGTTGTATTGATGATTTCTAAATCATCAATTTTTGTCATAGGACCCTTGATCTGCGCATGTTTCTCTTGTGCGGCCATCGGTAATTTTAGCCAAAATCCCCCTTTTAGTACATAAATGTAAGACCTCCCAGAAAAAATATGCACTTCGGTAATCATCGTTGGACTTCGGAAATACCAACGCACGATGACGAGATCTAATATAGAGCTGTTAAAACCATGGAATTATTTACCTTCTTGTATTAACATGGTTACCAAACTAGAGATTAACCAGCGACATATGGTCGCTGAGATTAACTAACAACGCTATGCAATTCCAAAAAAATTTGACAGATGACGACGTGCGACCGGAGTAGGTAACGCGACAGAGAGAAACTTCATTCAAACGCGCATTGATAAATGATAAATAATTCTATTTTTCTAAGTAGGTTTGAACAAACACTTTTACACGTCAATCATATTTTAAAAACTAGATGAGGTCGGCTTTTCATATCTGACTAGTCTGAGAAGAAAGGCCAAAACAAACGTGTGTGTAACTTTAGCTTCCTCGGAACGGCAACGCCGCTCATTATTTTTTGTTTATTACGTGGAAACTACAAGGCCTAGAGATTTGAAAATTTTGGTACCTATGGCAGTTATTATGCCTAAATTTTTGAGCTATAATACATAATCATATCTTCTTTCGTTCGGAAGATATGACATGAGCAAATGGGGTGCCGTCACTCCAGCTTACACATATTTATCGGTTTAATAACTCATAGAGTATTTTGACCAGAGATTTGAAAATTTTACTGCCAATGGCAGCTATTATGCCTTATTTTTTAAGCTATAGTACATAATCATATCTTCTTTCGTTTGGAAGATATGAATGAGCAGCTGGGGTGATGTCACTCCAGCTTACACGCTCGTTTTTGATCATAGTTTCCAACACTTTTTAAGTATTATCGTTCAGTTTTTTCCTTCCTTGTGCAGCTATTATGCCTTATTTTTCTGACTATAGTCCAAAACCCTAACCTCACTGGTTTGCCTGTACCGAATGAGGAAGCTGGGGTGACGTCACTCCAGCTAACACACACTAAACGACTCATATTAACGAAGTTTTTGTGACAGCTAAATTAAGACTGAGAACTTTGATTTCAGCTATTATGCCTTAAATATTGGCATAGGTAGAATTATTCTATCACATATGAGGAAGCTGGAGTTATACACACAAACAAACTCAGAGGTCAGTCTCTTTTTTTTTGTCTCTTGGTCAGATCATGTGAAGACCATGTAGATTGATGTCTGAAATGGTCTTTTGAGGAAAGAACCATACAGATTTATTGGACCTGTCCAGTCAGTGTACGCATTTGTTAATCAGCAGCTAAACGATTCGACGAACAATACCAAGGAAATGACATTTGGATAGATGCGCTAACACAAAGCGCGACGATTTTTTTAAAAAGAGTAACCGTGGATATTCTTGCCGGCTCTTCTCCATAGGAAACGACCAATTGGGACCGTGCACCTAGCTTCTGACGTTTCATAAGTGCCCGTGTAGGTTTACGTGAAATAAAATATTTTGATTCTTACGCAAAACTTCTGTATGGGGGTTATTCCGTGGCGCGATGTTCAAACTGTTTTGCATTACCGAAGCGCATATATTTTCTCTTTTAACTGTAAGAGTAAACTGTAATTATGTATGAAGCAGGAATACGAATTTAATATTCATATACACTGTTTAAAACTTTCACGGTTGTCAAATACACTTAATTAGTAAGTAATTAAATTATCGATGTATACGTATTATGATGTCCGCGCGGAAATTCCGTTGCAAAACGTACGTTGTCAATAAAAGACACATTACTTTAATTTTCGAAGGCAAATTAGATTTTTGCATATCTTAAAAACAGACGCGGATGATCCGTCGATACTCGATCCGTCCGCGTTATAAGAAGATAAAATAAAATGTTTTTGTAACGAGAGCGAGCGTTTTCCCGACAAATTTGAAACCGCTTTCCCGTATAGATTGATTAAAGGAAGTTACTGTTACTGTTAGCCTGCATCATCCCTCTGCTGGGCAAAGGTCTCTTCCCATGGCTTCCAGCTCTTTCGATCCAGGGCTAAAGTAGACCACCGGTCGTTTGTTTTGTCCAGCTCGTCCCGCCATCTTCTACGGGGTCTGTTGCAACGCTTTCTAGCTGTGTCAGGGCTCCACGTGGTGGTTATTTTGGCCCACAGCTTATTGGGATACGGCAGGCGTGTCCAGCCCAGTCCCACTTCAGCTTAGCGGCTTTTTGAGCAACGTCAGTAATCTGTGTTTTGGGGCGCCGTGTGGTGTTGCAAATATGGTCTGACAGATTAAAGGAAGATGTTTTTATAAAAAACTAATATGCGTTCCGCCGCGGATGATTCGCGACCGAATTTCTGCGCCATGTTATACAGTCAACCGCATGTTTATCTAACAATTTGACATAGAGAATGCCAACCTTTATTTTGTAGCTTTTAAAAGCTGTTTTCATAGTTTTAACGTGCGTTTGACTCACCAAGCCCGGACCATCCATTCATATGCACAAACAAAAAGGTATTTTTTTTAAACTAGAAAATTTATTAAATACTTGATTATAAAATTTTGATTTGGTGTTGTGATAATAATATAATTATCGTAGTATGTCTTTTAACTATTAAATGTGTAGGAATATGTATTTCTTCGTAATTTATTCCCAAATATTTAATCTATGTATACTTTATCCACTAGGTTAACCGTTTTTTGACAGATGGAACTAGTGATTGCAGCAACACATAATACACTGATTGATGCACGTACGGTATTATAATGTCTGTAAGAAGCCACAAGTAAGATAGTTCAATAAAATAAGGCAGTTTACATATTTATTTTATTACGCATTTTAAAGTTAACGTTCTAAGACAGCTGTCAAAAAACGGTTAGGTTAGTTCATCCAAATTAGGTAGTACCTAATTTGGATGTGGTAATTAAAATTATCGAAGTGAACTGATGGGACTCGGCCAAATAAGTCTGACAAGGGTTATCGTGATAACCAGTAACTGGGTTGTGGAAGTCAGATATATGTAAAATACTGGTATTCAGCTGAATCCGGTTAGACTGGAAGCCGACCCCAACATAGTTGGGAAAAGACTAGGCAGATTGTTTTTTTTTATATTGACTGATAGAATTTGGCTATAAAATTGTAAATTTGGCGCCGTTTTGGCTTGAGAAGTCGTTGTTATAATGCATAAGATTTGAAATTGTCTTGGTATGTTGGCCGGGAGGGAGTTTACTCGCAGTAAATGAGATTTTAGAAAGTTGAAGTATGTCACTTGTTTAAAAATGGCACGCACTAGGTGTAACTCGTGCACGGGTAGCATGCCCACCATAGAAAAGGGTTTTTCACTTCTCATGCTCTAAAAATTCATCTTTGTGTTGTGCGTAGGCGACATAAAGTAGCTTTTTATGCTCTAGTGCAAAAGGTAATTTTTTATGGTTGGTTGTTTAAATAAACTTCTCGGGGTAAAATGGCTTCTTTTATGCACTAGTTGTAGGTACAATCTACTATTGTAGACGGAAGCATAGACAAAATGACACATTGCAGAATGATTTCTTCCGTCTCAAGCATGTCGATGGAGAAAAGAAATGTTTCTATTCTTCAGTCGACAAAAGTCTACAATACTACCAGTAAACAAAGTTAGTGTGCACGTCAGACGTATGTACTGTCACGAGTAAGATTGAAAAGCGATTTTCTCTAAAACTTTTGTTAGAAATTTTATGGTGTTACCAACATAGTATTTTCGGAAAAATATTATAGGAATACGTTCTTGCTCAAAAATTTAAATTAAAAAAAAAATAGGCAGGCCACCATTTTGAAAAAAAATCGGCTGATATCGGTTTAAAAGTCAATAAAGAAATAAAATCCGGCCGCCATTTTTTAAAAATTGCGGCTGATATCGGTTTAAAAAAAACAGGCAAGTCATTATGGTTTGAAAAGTTTTATCAATTTGATATAAGAATTTTAAACTATTTATGTCCAATGGTATTGATGTCCAAGTATTATTAAGTTAATGTTGTATGTATAAGTGTTATATGTACAGACAAATCCCAATCAACCTTGAACCTAATGTTTTAGCGATAAAGTTGAAAATCTGTTAAATAAATTTGACAGATTGTAGTAGCTTGATGTGCTGGCGTCTGTACTTACTTATTACGTAGGCATTGCAAATATTGGTTTGTCTGTTAATTTAAAATGCTGCTGTTATTATTTATTTATTATTATTTTAGTAGATATTTATTATTATACATATATTATTCATTAACTTTAGGTAACCATAGCTTATAAATCTTTCTTGACATCTAGAATCTCTAAATGTTTTTGGCGATAACTCGCACTAATGTTTATCACTAAACTATTGCCATTATCTTGTGTTAGTTTTAAGAACTAATTGCGTAGCACACTATCAATCACCATTTGAATAATTTTGAAGGATATTGCTAATCCATTGCTTCATAAGTTCGAAAAAGTTGTCTGCTCAACAACGTAAATAATGCAATGAATGTTGATGAACTGTCAAAATTGAAGCCATTGCTACAGTTACTGTATTACGCAATCACCTCGCTGATTTAAATCGTTCGATGTGCTCTCTGTGCTTCGGTCGCGCGAAAGTGTCCACATTGAGAAAACTAAGCCCACACCTCCCGCGTGGAACGATAGATACGATTTTCAGTATGAGTGAGCGAGACAACACCATTCAAATGTTATTGACAGCGAGACAGAAGCGGGACAATCTTTTGACGCGGCCGGGCGAATCTTACGATATACTTAATTTTATGTGTCAAATAAATGGAAGTAGTGAATCTATAAGAGTGTTTTATTTAAAGAATACAATTCCTTTGTAGTCATTCATCCTAGTTTCTTTTAGAGGGAAACTTGCTGCACTTGACTCGGTGGAACGCAGAGCATAAAGGCTGATAGGCGACGAGACGGTGGTGGCAAGGCTTCACAGCCTAGCTCTTCGGAGAGTGCGCAGGAGCTCCTCGATCTGATCCCACCATCGCCCTTTTACTACCGGACTACCAGACGTACTGAAGGGTACCATCTACACTTGGTTGATATCCTGACCAGTCGTACTCAGCACTTCTCCACATTTATTATGCGTACAGCCAAAGTATGGAATTCTCTGCCAGTGTTCCCAGTGTTCCCTTCCACATTTAACCCGTCTGCCTTCAAAGCAAGAGAGAACAGGCTTCTGGGCACGCTTCCAATAGACCTCACCCATCGCTTTCCATCAGGCGTGATCCAGGTCAAGAGCAGGCCCATTCAGCAATAATAAAAAAAGAACTCATTATCAATTTGGTCTGTAAAGTTTTAAATTCTTCTTCATATATTTCCATACATTTTAATTCCCTGTGTTATCGTGCTGCCGTGGACGTCCACGATAATATCATCATCATCAACCTATAGCAGCCCACTGCTGGACATAGGCCTCTCCTATTGCACGCCATGCAACTCTCATCCAGTTGCTACCAGCCACCCCATGAAGATCGTCACTCCACCTAGCCTGAGCGCGTCCTACCTTACGTTTTTGCCGATTCGAGGCCTCCACTCTAGAACACGTCTACTCCAACGGTCATCGTTCTACGGATAACATGGCTGGCCCATTGCCACTTCAGCTTGTGCTTATTCTGTGAGATATGTCGTCAACTTTGGTTCTCTGCCGGATCATCAAGTTACGGATTCGGTCCCTCAGAGAGACTAAACATAGCCCGTTCCATAGCTCGCTGAGCTACCTTAAATTTATGGACCAGCTGTACCGTGAGTGTCCACTGTAATCGTGTCAAGATACTATCGTGAATTATGCAAGCGCAATTGGTCTGACAAGCGGCATATGTGTCCAGCACAAATGCATATTAGCGCGGCTGGTTTAAAAATAAAATACATTTTTTTTTTGTTGGCCTCCATTTTTACTTCCAAACTTCCCTGTCTTGTGCGATCTCTGACCATGTTGGTCAACAAACGTTACCAGATCGGCACACCACCTTCGCCGTGGTCTACTCAGACGGCGATGTCCTACCTCATGAGTCCAGTGAGTGACGATCTTTGCTAATCTCTCCAAAAAACAAAAATAAAACAAAATATTAACAAAAAAAAAAAACCTTTAACTTAACTAGTAAAAATATCACAATTTCGACTTCGTTTTAGCATCTTGCAGCAGGAAATTAGAAATATCGTCAGCCATACCATCAGGGTTATCAAGATGAATATCATGTCCACCGTCAACTATTTTAAATCTGTAATTTCCATTCGGCCATGCTTTTTCATTCATCAAAAAAGGTACGGGGTCATAAATTCCGACATCGATCATTTTCTTCGCCAGAAAACATAATGTAGGGGTTGCAGCAGTGGTGTATATTCTGCCTAACATTTCACTGGAGAATGGCAACACGGGTACTTCCTTCATGCGTTGGTCGTAGGAGAATCTGGCAAAATAAAAAGAAAGTCGTGTTAGTTGTAGGAGTAGGGTAGGGTAGGGGCTAGGACACCACGCGAACGAGGTAGCGCCGGGCAGCTAGAAATAATTTATATGGCAAAACAACGTTTGCCGGGTCAGCTAGTTGTAAATAAAAATGACGGCTGGCAGGGAAAATGAAAGAGAAAAACTAGCATTACGCCGATCCCAAGTGTCATGTGACCAGGACAGGCAGAAGAATTCGTCTGCTGATCCTGGAACTGAATTTGATCCCCAGGACGGGCAGTGTCATTGGGTTATTCCATCCAACAATTCTCAGTAGCAGCCTGGAATCTGAACAATAAGTTCGCCCCCTATTACCCATATAATCACAAGTAATGGGGGTAGGCAGACATCACGCCTGTATAATGAAGAAATATAGTAGGTACCTGTAGAGTCCGTCACCGGCAGGGACCAGACTTCTTTCTAAGACATGTACTGTGGCCTCCTTTGATAAACCTCTGGTCTGCATCATCATTTGTTGCGCCTGCAAGAAAAGATATTATAACTATTGACAATGCTTCTTCCAGTTTCAGAACTTTGTAAGGCACCACCAAAAATATGAACCACTCAGTTACGGTGAACGCCGCATATTTATTTTTTAACCGACTTCAAAAAGGAGAGTTGCTATGTTCGTCTCTATGTATTTTTTTATGTACCTATGTTGAACGATATTTTAAAATTAAATCGACGCGGATTCAGACCTCGACCACCTACCTTTTGAATTTTGATGTTATGTTTACAGAATAAGAGACTAACCACACTTATTCAGCTTTTGTCCATACAAAATCGTTGTCGACAAAAGCTGAACAGAGCTTAATAAGTGTGGTTAGTCCCTAACCCTACTGGGGTACCAGGAAGTACTTATCAGGTAGAGTCAGCACAGACAGAACAGCTAAATGTTCAAGCAGTTTTTCTGAACTAAATCACAACTTCAATAATGTAAAAAAAAATTGCGTGCAAGAGTTTGCCTGAAGCGTATGTTCGCGCATGATCTCGCAAAGTTTTTGTCGAAACTTGACACAGCACAGTGCTGACTCTTAAAGACACCAGAATTCTGCGAAAAAGAGTAGGCGCTCTTCACCCTAACTCTATCTCTTTCTTGCTCTGGACTCTAGGCCTCCCTGTTCATCAAAACCTTACCTTCTCATAAGTATACTTTGGCGCAGTTTCAAACCCACTGTTAAACTTGTGGAACTTATCATCATCATACATTCCGTAGTAGGTGTGGAACCAGTCCTGGAGGCCTTCTCGTGTGCATGGCCAGGTGTGGTGAGCTGGTATCGGGTCTATCTCGACCACGCGGGTTATGTGGCCCGGGTAGGCTATGTTGAAGAGTTTGCCTGAAAATTGAAAGACGTGCTGATAAAATAATGGTAAAATAAATCACGACTGCAGTCACGCCAAGAAAGCAGAGGTGTTTGACATAGGTTTTTTATTCGCCAACTATTTGGCAAGGGGCAAGGATATTGCCAGACACAAGTCCAGATTCCGGCCTAACTGAACGGAGAATTTACTACTGGAAAAGCCCAATGACAATTTGCCCGACTTGGTGAACATTCTCGGGTATAGCCTGATCATTTATTGAAATAATCTACTCATTTAAATGTTTTTTCATAGGAAGTGGTGAAGGGCGGGCGTTTTTGGGGGACTGTGTTTTGTAATTTTGACGTTCGAAAAGTGCTGATTCTCAGCCTAATTTGAATAAGTGACTTTTGATTTTGATCACACTTTTAGATCTGGAATCGAACCCAGGTCATTTCGCTAAGCACTTGCGACCACATTACCTATAAGAATATCTTGACTTAAATAACAATGTATTATCGCCAACCTAATTACCCTAATTACGTAACACACAATCAATCAAAAACTGAATAATTTTGAAGGATATTTCTAATCCATTGCTTCATATGTTCGAAAAATTTGTCTGCTCAACAACGGAAATAACGCAATTGATGAAATAAAAATCGAAATGATTGAACTGTCAAAATGAAAGCCATTCCTACTGCGAGTGTGTTACGGAATCTGCAATCTGCACTCAACAATCGTGAATTCGTGACCAATACTCGGTCTTTTATGAGATAAGGTCTTTTTACCCTGCATTAAGAACAACCAATCTATACTATTGATAAAGATCAAGGCGTTGCTGGCCTTCCTGGAGGAGCTGGGTTGGATCGAATGATCGATTTTCCCACCCGTACACAAAATACGCGCATTGTCGTGGAGTTGCGGACACCAACCCGTTTTACCTATTTAGGTATGTACAGACGCCAGCACATCAAGCTACTACAATCTGTCAGATTTTTCTTTAATAGATTTTCAACTTTATCGCTAAAGCATTAAGGTTCAGGGTTGATTGGGAAAATTTGACAGTTTCGGGTAGCTTGACCTGCTGGCGTCTGTACCTAAAGCTGAAGCGTTTGTCTGTTTGTTTATTTGAACGCACTAATCTCTGGAACTACCTGTCAGATTTGAAGATTTTTTTGATATAGATAGATTGCATTTGATAGCCCAATTCTTGAGGAAGGCTATTTAACGTCACGATATGACCCTTATGAGCCGAGCAAAAGGAAAAAAAGTCAGAAAGAATTATGCAAAAACGAAGTAATAGCGCGGACGCGCGATGCGATGCGATGCGAAATTTCACGCGGGCAGAAGCTAGTATTTTTATATAAAAAACACTTACCAATAGGCACTCCAAGCGAATGTCCAATATAGATAAACTTATCCCACTTAAAATGGTCTTTGACCTTCACTATAGTAGGGACCAGATCCACAACAGAATACCTCACTCCTTTCGGCAAATGATCCGACTTCCCATTTCCGGGTAGGTCCACACTCAAGTAATAGAAGTTTGTGGGTAGTCGGGAAACTAGGGGTCGGAAACTGGAGCTGGCATCCATCTTTCCATGGCAGAGCATGACGGGGGGGTTGGAGGGGTCTCCCCAGCCCAGTCCTGTGGGATGAGATTTGAAGTTATACGGTGTAACCATTGACGCGCTTGCCACGAATTCAGCACCTGCCCCATCAGTCTCGACATTCATAGCGATCGCTTTACGACCAAATTCGGTCGCAAAGTCCCGAATTGACAGGTGAAATGTATGGAGTGACAGAACTTTGCGACCGAATTCGGTCGTAAAGCGATCGCTATGAATGTCGAGACTGCAGGGGATGGTTCTAGACTAGACCCCCGAGCGTTCTAATTTTTTTGGTCAGTTATTATAAAAGTCAGTCGTTTCATAAGTACTAAAGTGCTAAACCTACACCGTCCAAACGACTCTAATGGAACAGCAGACTTTATTAAATGGAAGAAATTGCAACTGTGGTTATCAACGCTCGTGCCTTCTCTGTATGAGATGAGGAATTTGCTCAGCAGTGGGACAGTAATAGACTGGTGTTACCTAAAGTTAAAGACGACCCGGGCATCGAACCCTGGTCCTCACTGCAGCAGTCGTACGTTTACTACGTTACTGACAAAACATTGTCGAAACCAATTATTTTTACGAGTAAAAGAGTAACCATGGAGTTTCTTGTCGGCTCTTCTCCATAGGAACCGACCAAATGGAACCGTGCACCTGGATTCTGACGTTTTATATTAAGTACCCATGTAGGTTTATGTGAAATAAAATATTTTGATTTTAGGTACTGCAGATGACGTTTTGAAATTAAATTGACTTTCCCCATACCCTCTATGACCTTACGAAATCACAAGAATCGATCTTACCGGCAATATTACCCCATGGCGCCTTTATTGAAACTTCCTTTTCCTGAAGCTGTAACCGTCCTTTCATGGCTCTGAAATTGATAAAATGAAGGTATGTACAGACGCCAGCAGGTCAAGCTACCCGAAACTGTCTAATTTTCCCAATCAATCTTAAATCTAATGCTATAGCGATAAAGTTGAAAATCTATTAAAGTAATTTGATAGATTGTAGTAGCTTGATATGCTGGTGTCTGTCTGTACATACAGTGGCATATTGACACTTCAACAACATTCATTGCGTTATTTACGTTGTTGAGCAGACAAATTTTTCGAACATATGAAGCAATGGATTAGCAATATCCTTCAAAATGATTCAGATTGTGATTGATTGCTAGTGTGTTACGTAATTAGGGTGCAGATTTCAAAGTGTGTAAATGTTTGCCGTTTTTCAATGTCCTATAAAATATACTGAGCACACTGTATGTGGTTAGTTAACTTTAGTGCGCTCAGCAAAATCTAGATGGCGCTACTAGTTTGTAGGGAATGTCAAGGAGGTTAAAAATATTTTTAACCTCCTTGGGGAATGTTGTTTTTATTAGTTCACGCATGGTTCACGCACTATCGCGAAGTAAGCAACTGAATATAAATAAATAGTTACTATAATGAGAATTCTATTTTACTAGCTATTTTAGGACAAACATTGCTGCTCGGTAAAAACCCGTTTCTCTATAACTGTTTAGTATGCGCTAATTACAATTAGCTTCATAGGTTTTTAAAATATTGTATTGTAATGAATACTTAAGTTGGTTACTAACCACATCACTGAGAGAATAACTGCCTAACAATATGTACCTAAGTAAACAAATAAAAAAAAACACGAAATAATAAATTGAAAAACACATAAAAAGTCAACTTACGCGCCGATTGTTGACAGCAGTTTCGTCAATTTCATTGTTGTACCTATCAATCTTATCGAGTTATCTAACATTGTCGCGACCTTGAAAATGGTGAACATACAATGTGTTCAACTTGTTAACACAGTAATAAAAAGTCTGATAACAATAATGTTTCATTCATCGTTTGTGGTTTCAATTTTTGTGATTTCATTCGTGTATTCCCGTTCGTCCTACCTTCGCCCCACTAGTGGGACGATCAGGAATTTAATAAAATATTAAATTGACGCCCGTTCGTCCTACTGATTTTATTATTGTGACGAACGGGAATAATTTAGTCATTTTATTTTTAATTCCAATAATTGGTCCCACTAAATAATTTGAGTGTGGTTGGTCAATGGTGAACACTTATTAATTTATCCCACATTTATAATATTAGGTATATATTAGTTAGGATAAGTAAGTGTTTTCACCATTGAACAACGAGACTTACACATTATTGCCGGTTCGTTCCACCAGTGGGACGAACGGGAATAACGCTATCAAGGCTACAGAAATTATAGTTGACCCACGCATGGCCACGTCTATGTTGAGTGGATAAGTGACCGAATCACCGCAGTGGCTCGCGAAAATAGGTCCTTACTGGTTTAATTGGACGCTACTGGTTGAGGGTTTGATTTCCGCTACGAGACTAATCAAAATCGAAAGTAATTTATTCAAATTAGGCTGAGAATCAGCACTTTACGAACGTCAAAATGTTTCTAATGCGAACTAACCACGCGAACGACCAATTAGCGCGTTTTCTGTTGTACAGAAGCATCAAGCTACCCGAAACTGTAAAATTTTCTCAATCAACTGTGAACCTAATGCTTTAGCGATAAAGTTGAAAATCTATAAAAGAAAGATAGATTGTAGTAGCTTGATGTGCTGGCGTCTGTACAGCGAGACGTTGAGCGGAGTGCGAAAGAGAGCGCGCGTAGTATAGTCGCGTTATCGCAACAGTGTAACCGTGGCATAAAAACATTCATTATTTATTAGGTAAGTACATACCTACTGCCGGTCGATTCTGTAAAAATCTCACCGTGAAAACTCAAGTGAAGTGAGCTTGATGTGAGTTGTCAATAGTGTCAATCCCTAGCATTATTTGAAATGACAGCTCGCTCATTTCACTTAAGTTTTCACGGTGAGATGGTTACAGAATCGCACTGCTGACCCTTTCTTTTCAGGTCAATTTAAAAACATTCTGTTTATGTAACAGCTAAAATAAAAACTTTTTACCATTAAGTATTTTGATAAAATCATAAATAATATATTATCAATACAAAAAGCGTCACGTCACGATTACGTTTGATGACCATTAGAGCGGTTTCGCACTACGTCCGATCCGAATCCGAGAAAAGACGGTCCGAAGTAGCCATTGTACTATTTGTATAAGGGGTTGCACAATAATATGTACAGACGCCAGCACATCAAGCTACTACAATCTGTCAAATTTCTTTAAGAGATTTTCAACTATATTGATAAAGCTTTAAGGTTTGAGGTTGATTGGGAAAATTTGACAGTTTCGGGTAGCTTGACCTGCTGGCGTCTGTACATACATCCGAACTCAGTCCGTCCGAATTTAAAATATTCCCAATTCGGATTGAACACGGATGTTGAATTCGGATTCGGAACCGACCTAGTTCGAAACCGCTCTAAGTTTAGTCCCATAAACAAGATACTTACGTCAGAAATTGACGTCACAGAAATTGGATAAAATTTGTAAACAGGTCAAAAGGAAGTAGAAGAACATATACCACACTCAAAAAGTCAAGGAAAGTTTTCTAAGACCGTTTTCCTGTAGCTACAACGCCCTTACTACTACCCCACATGAAAAACTAGCTGCGCCCCTCGGTTTCACCCGCATAAATTTCGATCCCGTGGGAATATCGGAATAAAAGTATCCTATGTCTTAATCCTGGTTATACACTATCTGTATACCAAATATCATCAAAATTGGTCCAGCCGTTTGAGCGTAAAGAAGTAACAAACATACAAACACACACGCTCGCAAACTTTCGCCTTTATAATATTAGTGTGATGCACGTAGATGTATGTACACATCTACGTGACTATTGAAGAATATCCTATGAGATAGCTTTTATTGTCACGCCATGCTCACGACATTCCGTCATTTTGATAATACGAACGAAAGTGATCTCTTTTATAACTCTCGTATTTATCTTCTTGTCTCTTTCAATCTGTTCAATAGAATTGGTACAGTGGTGGCCCAGTGGTGGCCCAGCGCCCGTTACTACTGGGCCACCTTACGAGTTGTAGGTCGCGGGTTCGAACATAGCCAGGCGCTTTACTTTGCGTAAATAATTACATCACTGCTCTCAAAACGGTGAAGGAAAACATCGTGACGAAACCGGCATGATCTAGAACCAAAAATTCGAAGACATGTGACATCTACCAACCCGCATTGGGCCCGCGTGGTGAATTACGGCCCAATCCCTTTCACAGAGAGTAGGCCAATGTCTCAGCAGCAGGGAACATTATAGGCTGATTATGCAATAAAATTGACGTATTAGCTAATAAACTTAAATCAATTTTATCTTGAATTATCTTTGATGATATTGAATAATTATTATAATATATCTACAATTAACTAATCCTACAGACAATCTTCGACTGCTGACCACATTTTCTACTCTTCCGAGCGGTTCGTAACTTCGTGAGTTGTTATTCTACCAGTATTCTACAAATCACGATTTATTTGGACTGGTCTGTGCTTCAATTATATTTTTAATTTTCATTAAATCGGGCCGTATTGAATATCTAGCTGTTAATTTGTTAATTTTCTTGTAATCTTTCTTTTATTATTTTTACGATGGGTTATCTTTTTAGGTAATGAAATGAATAAAACCCTCTACGCGTCCTTGCTTTTTTAAAAGGTTTTCTGTAATACCTAAACCAACTGATACTATTCACACAATCACACTAATGACAGTTCACTGTGACTTGTTTAATTATATATATAGTTATCTGTGGTTTGACGTTGACATTGACAGATGGTATTGTTTTGCTTGCCCGAGTTGCACATTTTTCATTCATTGCTGTTATTTTGATTAAAATAAAGATGAATATTGAGGCTTAGTACGTTAATAAATTCGTTTATAAAATATATTTCAGTGTAAGTTATCAAAAAGAAGCTGCTCAACAAGTATAAACCACAGTAACGATTTATAATAACACGTAAAGTAAAAGTGTACATATTGTTTCGTAAATAATGGATTTATTGGAAAATGAGTGGTATATTCAAGCACCATGGGGCAGAGTAGCAAGTAAGTACATGTTGTTACTGTATTCTAGAACAATAACTAAGTTTTAAATGCATGAAAACGTAATTACGAGTGTTTTTGAACTTTGACCCTTATTTCTTATTTGAATAATCTTTTTATCGGGTGGACGTTGATTGGTTGTATTTAAACATATTTTTTATGTTAGATTCATTAGATAATAATAAAGCTTGAGAATGATCTCTAAAATTGAACAGAGCCTCTGCTTAACCTACGCAGAGAGCATCTGCCTAGCCTTTTCCCAACTATTTTGATTTTGAACCAGGTACTGCTGATTACATAAAGCGACCGCCTCTCTGACCTCCACTTTCGAGTTACTGGGTAATAAACTACCCCTTGGTAAATGCCAATGACCCAATTTCGTGCCTATTTCTTCGGTAGCTCTTAACGAAATGTAATACATTAAACTAAGCAGAAACTAACATCATCATCTGCCTAGCCTTTTCCCAACTATGTTGGGGTTGGCTCCCAGTCTAAGCGGATGCAGCTGAGTATGAGTATTTTTATGGAGCAACTGCCTATCTGACCTCCACAACCCAGTTACTGGGCAATACGAAACCCCTTGGTAAGACTGGTTGTGAGACTTTCAGGTTTCTGACAATCCATAACAACAGTCAAAGATCCACAAATGAAAAGTTGGAACCAACTGCTTAACATGCTATCCAAGGCATAGATGTGTGTCGGTATGTAAAGACGGTTAACCGACCGCAGCATGCATAGCTTAACCTGATTGATCGATCTGTGTGGCTGTTATTACTTAGCCACGAGCCATCATCATTTCAGTCGAAAGACGTCCACTGCTGGACATAGGCTTCCCCCAAGCACTTCCACTTCAACCGGTTCTGTGCCTCTCGCATCCAACGGGTTCCTGCGACCTTCACAAGGTCGTTGGTCCACCTTGTGGGAGGCCTTCTAACGCTACGTCTTCGGGTCGCCACTCCAGAACCTTTCGGCATATGATATAGTAAATTGTGAAATGCGTTATTTTCCAGTCATAGCGTGGGGTGACTGCTACGACCCTCCAGTGTTGCTAGTTCATGGGACCATAGACTCTGCTGTCAGCTTCAGACCCTTGGTCAGCAAGCTGCCGAGGAACTTTTATTATATAGGTATGTGATTCCACTTTCCTGTTTCATATTTAAGATATTGGTTTTTGTAATGGGCAAGTTATGATACAGTTTGGTACTTTCGTAATAGACCACGCCAGCATAGCTATTCACAACCACACGACAGGCTATCGTATGGAAAATGAGACATTTCGATTTGCCTTTCCCCCGACAGCAAACAGCTGTCGAAAGAATTGCGGTCGTCTATCTGATTTAAACTGACAAAATTTCGGGTTTTGGACTTGTGAACAGCGTTTGGAGGACTCCTGCGATAACATTGATTGATGTTCGATACGATACGGAAGCGTATCGAGTGGTTGTGAATAGCTATGCAGGACATGGCTTGGCGAAAAGTCCATATCCAAATTCCCTAAAACTGTTTGTTAATATATCTTTTTAATTTCCAGGTGTAGACTTGCCTGGTAATGGCAAGTCAGACCGCTTTCTCCCAGGATTAATGATCAGCATCTATGACATGGTTTCGTCAGTGCATACAGTTGTTAAACACTTCAGGTGGAAGACTTTCACGCTGATCGGACATTCATTTGGAGCTTATATAGGTAAGTACTGAGGTCAGTCGGAGCTGCGGTGAATGTACAAATAATCGGTAATACGGGCTGGTGTCCTCAACTCCACGTCAATGCGAGTATTTGGCGTACGGTTGGGAAAATCGATTATTCGATTCATCCCTGCTCCTCAAGGAAAGCCAGCAACGCCTTGATGTTACTGACCGTCTCACGGTTTGTACCTGGGTTACCGAAGTACACAGCCCTGAACGTAGCGACCACCGGGCAGTTTATAAGCACTTGTGCAGCTGTCTGGTCGTCCTCCATGCAGGCCCTGCACAACGGACTGTCTGTGACTCCGATGACAAAGAGGTGTTTATTAAATGACCCGTGGCCAGTTACAGCTGCTACAACTGTACGCAGCTGTTGTTTAGTTAGTTGGAGAACCTGTTTGGTCCGGCGGCTATCAATTATTGTAGGGACTGCTTCCTTACCCTGCCTGCACTCACCGAATGTACAATATGTATGTCCCAGGGGGGAGCCCGAGGGTGATATTTATCTTCTGTCCTTTTCTTAATGAAATAGAAAGAAAAAGATGCACTGAACTTAAATTTTGTTTAGTTTGTGAACAAGGGAATCGGCGCCAGTATCATAAAGCTAAAGAGTTTCTTTCTTTGAACGTGTTAATCTCTAGAACCACCAATTGGATTTGATTAAATACTTTTGCATTTCATAGCCCAATTCTTGAGGAAGGTATTAAATATCACGCTACGACCACTAGGAGCCGAGAAAGAAAAAAAACAGAAATAAAGCTAAGCGTAAATGAAGTAATTTATAATCCGATTTCTTTTAAATCAAAATTCATTTATTCAAATTACGCTGAGAATCAGCACTTTTGGAGCGTTAAAATTACATAAGACAGTCCCTCAAAACGCCCACCCTTCACACAGATTAAATGGCGGATGAAACAGCTGGGCACAGCTAGTTATAAATACAAACATGGTGTAATGTATGTAGGTATATAGAGGGAACAGGGTGTAAAGTTCACTCATACACTATAGAAAAGGGAGGATCCTCCGACCAGACGAGTGTTGTGACGACTGCGGTTGATGTCGGGAAGTTGTATGTATGCTAATTGCGCGGTAAACTCTGATTGCGAGAGGCAGGATTTGCGTGAAGTCAGTATGACGCGTTGTTCACATGTGGCGTTGTAGATACCGCTACACGTACTAAGTAACTAATGAACTTTTTATTTAATTTTCAGGACAATTCTACAATCTATGCTATCCCGACAGGCTAGAGAAATTGGTCAATTTAGACCCTATCAATTTCTTTGCCGTCCCGCCTGAGGAGTTTCCTAAATGGTAAGTCAATCAATTTGCGTAGTCTTTTCCCAACTATGTTGGAGTCGGCTTCCAATCTAACCAGATGCAACTGAATACCAGTATTTCACATGGAACGACTGCCTATCTGACCTTCACAACCCAGTTACTTAGTCCCTTAAATAAAACAGATTAAAAAAAAACCTCAGTTACTGGGCAATACCCTTTGGTAAGACTGGTTGTCAGACTTTCAGGCTTCTGACTAAACGTCACGGCTGCCAAAGATCTACGAATGACTGCCTGGACCAACGGCTGTCCGAGACACGGAAATGTCTTGATATGTAAAGATGGTCACCTATCCCCGGACCAGCCGCGGCAAGCGTAGCTTAACCTGATCTATGGAGTCATGCGGCTGTTATTAATTAGCCACATCCCCTCATTTAGTGCGCCACTCTTTATACAAATAGTACTGCGGCTACTTTGGACCGATATTTCTCGAGTTTTTGAAGGATGCAGTGCGCAAACGCTCGTATTTGAGGGTGTTCATAAAAGAAAAAAGAAAAAAAGAAAATACATTTATATGGCACACACTAAAAGACACACAATACATCAGACAAAACAGACAATAAAAAAATAAGAGATTAAATAAAAAGAATAATCTCATAATCATAATATCATAATCTTCATCATCATCATTTGAATCGAAAGACGTCCACTACTGGACATAGGCCTCCCCCAAGCGCCGCTTCCCGTATCCAGCGGATTCCTGCGGCCTTCGCTTCAGAACGGCTATTAAGTTTGGCAGGAGTTTTGAGTAGTTTACCCTAAAGTTTTCACAATATTCATGTTACACACACATTTTGTATACACACTTTCTTCATTCATGCAGGTATCACGTATTTTTCACGGACTTCTACAAGAATTATGAAAAGTTAAATATTCAGCCGGAAAATGCGCCGAAAATTAAGTGGACAGAGGTATGTTTATTTATATTTACAAAAAATATTTATAACATAAAAAATACAACAAACACTACAAAATATACAATGGGCGGCCTTATCGCTTTCTGCGGTCTCTTCCAGCCCCAGCAGTCTCGACATTCATAGCGATCGCTTTACGACCGAATTCGGTCGCAAAGTCCTGTCACTCCATACATTTCACCTGTCAATTCGGGACTTTGCGACCGAATTCGGTCGTAAAGCGATCGCTATGAATGTCGAGACTGCTGGGGCAGGCAACCTTGGAATGGACAGTGATTTTCCTGGACATAAAATGGAGCTGTCGTTGGTGCAAATATTATGTTCATTGTATACAAAATATTTTAAAACATTTTGAATTAGTAACGGTGGAGTTTCTTGCCCATTCTTCTCCATACGAAACTACCTTTTGGAACTAAGAATCAATTGTATTTTCTCGTAAATTTTGGCGTTTAAAAGTGCCTTTTACCATTTTGCCTAATTTAAATAAATTATTTGTCTTCTATATTAATTTAAAAAATAAAATGTTAAATTTCATGAACAATTTGTAGATATGTGATATTAAACTAATGGGCCTGTAATTATTAATATCGGATTTATCATCTTTTTCGTGGAGCAGAATAATATTAGAGCTTCAATTCGATTGGACCCGAGTCTACCGTACCGAAGGGACGATCGTCAAATGTTTGGCAGGAAAGTAGGTAGAACAGTTTATATGGGAAAATGAAATTGTAGTTTTTACTATCTTCCTCGCAATTTTTCCTTTAAACCTTTTCTCACCGTTTAAACCTTTCCTGGACTACGACAAACATTTCAAAACCAAAAACAGCTAAATCGGCCCAGCCGTTCTCGAGTGCGGGTTGGCAGATTGCCAATGGTGGCCCAGTAGGGAAGACCGTGTATTACGAGCTGTAGGTTGTGAGTCCGAACCCAGTCAGACACTTACAATAGTTGATCATAATTATGATATTATAAAACCGTCAGTACGTCTGATTGATTGTACCACCTAACGCCCCAAACAGTTGTTTGATGTGGCGCAGAGCTTAAACATAACCTGTAGTACAGACGCCAGCACATCAAGCTACTACAATCTGTCAAATTTCTTTAATAGATTTTCAACTTTATCGCTTAAGCATTAAGGTTCAAGGATGATTGGGAAAACTTGTCAATTTCGGGTAGCTTGACCTACTGGTGTATAGGAATTATTTTTACCCAGTACTTTAACACGTTTCCACTAGAATGCGAGTGAAACAACAGAGAATGGCTTTTTAATCAAAACAATTGTTTGATCAACAGGCACTACAGTCTATAAGGAAGAGTCGTCCCAGTCTGACCGAGCAGCAAGCGGCTGCAGTCCTAGAGAGGCTGTCCATGCCTGCAGGAGATGGATACATCAAGTAATTACATTAATTTGTTAACTACTTTAAATCTCATAAGGGAGTGACCACACTTATGGACCCGTGTCCATGAGTGTGGTCACTCCCTTATGAGAAATAAACCTTTTTCTGACCGGTTCAAGCCGATTCCGCAATCGGCTTGAACCGCTCAGAAAAAGCTTTATTTCCATGCAAATAACAGGAATAATATTAATGTATAAAATTATGAGGAACAGGGTGTAAAGTTCACTTATCCTCCATAGAATAGGGAGAATCCTACGACCCGACGGGTGTTGCGTCTGGTGGGCAACTACCCGACGATTGCACTGTATGTAGTCGCTATGTCTCCGTCAGGGGGCGCGGCAGTTATGGGCATGGCCCTTAAAGCCCCGCGGTCTGATACGGTGCCCGTCAATACGAGCACGTTCGTTGAGTGGCCATATAGGCCTGGCCTGAGGCTGCTAGACAATTGGAAGTTGTCGTCTGGCCGTTGTATATATGCTAGTCGCGCGATAACCTCTGCTTGCGCGATGCAGGATTTTGCGTGACATCAGTGAAATGTATAGTTTGCATGTGGCGATGTAGATGGCGCCACAAATGTGTCCCACGACATTTACTGACCTAGCTTATGCCATTGTAAATAACATTGTAAAAGCAAATTATTTTTAAAAGAGTAACCGTGAAGTTTCTTGCTGGCGCTTCTACATAGGAAACGACCAATTGAAACCGTGCACTCAGCTTCTAACTTTTCATAAGTGCCCATGAAGGTTTATGTAAAATAAAATATTTTGATTTTGACTTTTTGGATTCATATTAAACAGATCTTCTCTTTCAACAGGTACACATACGACCGTCGAATGAAACGCGTCAACGGCCCCGCCTTCTCTCCCGAACACGTGAAAAAAATATTCACGGCGACCAAAACTCCGATACTAACAATAGCATGTCAGAAATCGTTAAAAAACCATCTGTTCAGGAACACAGACTTTTTGTTAGACGAGGTTGAATATCCGGGAAGGAATTTACGGTTTAGACCTGTGGATGGGACGCATGACGTACATATAAGTCATCCGGAGAGGATAGCGGTGTTTGTGGGCCAGTTTCTTGTCTATGGCTTAGAGGGGTTGGATAATAAGGCTAAGTTATGATCTATGCCCGTGTCCTGTATTTTCTCCACATTCAAAATCAAGTCATTTATGCAAATTAGGCTGAGAATCAGCACTTTGCGACCGTCAAAATTATATAAGACATTCCCCTAAAACGCCCGTCCTCCACCACTTCCTAGTGCTGTCGCTGGGAAGGAAAAGTGGCGCAACAAACTCCCCAGCAGCACAGCGGTCTGTTCAGTTAGGAAAACTTAATTCTATACAATAATTTAACCCGTCTGCCTTCAAAGCATGATGATGAAAAGATGCCTATCTTTTGGACACTCTTTTGAATGACTGTTTCATGGAATCATGACATTTTAAACCAATTTTAACGTACAGTTGTATTGATGATTCTAATTAACTTAAGGGCACCTTACATTGAGTAGTCAGCCTTCCCGTACGACTTCAATTTAACTCTATGTCGAATTTTATCAAAATCAGATCGTAAGTTTACGAGTTAGGATGCTAAGAACAAACAAACAGATGGATAAATTGTCCTAATTATATCAGCCTACATTTAGTGCAATTAAAAGTCAATTATTAAATTAAAAATCTTAATTAATTGTTAAACAAAGGAATTATGTAGTCTTTGGCTCACCTGCAGCACAGGTCACTAAATGAATTTATAGCACTTTTCTTAACTATGTTGGGGTCGGCTTCCAGTCTAACCGGATGCAGCTGAATACCAGGGGGCCTACTCCGAAGTGCAAAGTGCGAATGTTCGGATCGGACCGACACATGGCTGAACCGAATATTATTGAAAAATGCGAAAAAAGTTCGGATCGGCTCAGTTGGGTCGGGACCATAGTCAATATTCGAAAGAGTGTAGAAGTGTAATATCGGAACTGACCGGACCAAATAGTAACTTCGTAGCAGGAAACGGCCGAACATTCGGCCGATACTACTTCGGAGTAGACCCCCTGTATTTTACATGGAGCGACTGCCTATCTAACCTCCACAACCCAAAGGTAATACGATACCCTTTGGTAAGACTGGTTGTCAGACTTTCGGGCTTCTGACGACCCGTAACGACTGTCATAGATCCACGAATGACAGCCGGGACCAACGGATTAACTTGCTTTTGGAGGCACGGAGGGTTTAAGGTGTTTGTAAAGATGGTCACCCATCCACGGACCAACCGCGGCAAGCCTAGCTTAATCTGATCGATCGACCCGTGCGGCTGTTATTACTTAGCCGCAATAAGCCACTCTATAAAATAAGAAAGTTTAATATAAACGCGAAAGTTTGTGAGGATGGATGAATGGATGTTTGTTACTCTTTCACGCAAAAACTACTGAACAGATTTGGATGAAATACGGCACACAGATAGTTTATAATCAAGATTAACACGTTAGATACTTTTTATCCCGATATTCCCACGGGATCGAAACTTATGCGGGTGAAACCGCGGGACGCAGCTTGTTTTAAAGACGTTTAGCACTAAATGCATTTCTAGTGATTTTTGGTGTAAATGAGCCTTAGATAGGTAATGTTTTAAATTGGTATATTTTAATATTGGGCTAAGGAGAAATCCTCAAAAAAATACAAAAAAAAACTAAATACATGTGTATGTATTTAGGTTTTTTGTATTTTTTTGAGGATTAATAATAATAATTTTAGAATTAAAATATGAAATTTTGTATGATATAATTTCTCTAATAAATATATTATATTGTCTCCATTATATCTATAGTTTATTTTTATTGTAAAAATGTTGACTACCTTATTGGTGTAGTGGTCGCAAGGTGCTTTGTGTGAGGTCCTGAGTTCGATTCCCGGGTCAGGCAGAGTTCTTGGTTTTTCCATTAATAATTTTTAAGTACCTATCAATTTAATTCAGTGTCATACATTCCCTTATCAATGCATTTTGTACTTAATTTATGTAAATACAAGGTCTAATTAAATTAACTGACGAAACTTCAGGCGTGATAGTATTGCTGTCGAGATACAGAAATAACTACAGCTGATTAGGGGATCAACAACCGCAAGCAGTGACTAGAAAATAATATACTTTAGAAAAAAAAAATCGTTTTATCACGTGTCACCCATCTTGTTGTGAAGTTTCGCTAGTTAGCCCCCATACCTGCATGCGACTTTTTATCGCACGAGCAAAAATTCAAGTGTTTTTTTAACGCGCTGGCTCACTATTGGATTGTCGATGCTCGGTTCGACGCCGAGAGTTGAAAATCTAGTAGGTACGCGATAAATATCGCCCCTGCTTACCGGAGCTTCTGTTGTATAAATTACCTTGACCAATCATAGTATTGTATAAATCCTTTTTATGTATACCTATACCCTGTCTATTAGGTAAACCGTTTTTTTTTGACAAATGGAACTAGTGATTGCAGCAACACACAATTGACACAATACATTGATTGATACACGTACGGTATTATAATGTCTGTAAGAAGCCATAAATAAGATAATTCAATAAGATTAGGCAGTTTATATATTTATTTTATTTCGCATTTTAAAGTGAACTTTTACGTAATCTGGAATATGTACAGACGCCAGCAGGTCAAGCTACCCGAAACTGTCAGATTTTCCCAATCAACCTTGAACCTTAATGCTTTAGCGATAAAGTTGAAAATCTATTAAAGAAATTTGACAGATTGTAGTAACTTGATGTGCTGGCGTCTGTACATTCTAAGACAGCTGTCAAAAAACGGTTAGGGTATAGTTGAGTTAAACATTGGTTACTATCTATTGCAGTCATTTGCTATGTTAATGTTGGTGATAGTGCAATAAATATGTATTTAACAGTTTTGTTACATTTCTATGAAATACAATAAAGTTATTAAAAGTTTATGATGTTGTTTCTTATACCTGTTTATTTTATGTATTACAATGTAATGTTTGGGTGTTGAGAATAAGGGGCCACGTTTCGAACCCAATATCTACAAGGTATTGTTACAAAATATCAGTTTGCTGAGCACACAACCATGCAGTACAATTATTTTTAAAGTTCAAAAAACGTCCTCATTCTATAGGTATATACCTACCGGTTTTTTTTAGTTGGTAATCATATACTATAGGCAGGTTACAGGTAAGTGTGAGTCGGACTCGCGCACCGAGGGTTCTGTACTGTGACATATTAGGTCACATCACTATTGTGTGATTTAGTAACTGGTGAGCACAGCACTAGCCTCGCCCTCTTTGGTTAGGGACAGCCATGATGTGAGCAGTAATCATTGAATTAAAATATGATTGTGTATTAATAAGTACAAAACTGTTTAATTTACACTACCCAAAACATAAATTGACACGTACAAAGTAGGTATGTAACTACATTTACGGTTTTCGGATTTTTTCCTTTACTTGTACTACATGACAACGCTTCTTGACAAATTTCATGATTCTAGGTAGGGTTGCCAGGTCGCCAAACCTAATAGCCGGACAGACCAGCCAGTTTGGCCGGACATTTGGGTAGAAAGGCCGGACACCCTACATTATTGAGGATTTTGTGTCTCAGTATTAATAGGTACGACAAAAAAATTGTATGTAAAATCAAGCTTTTTTGATTATTGTCATAATCAGTCATCGGCGCTCGCTCGTTTGCGAAATGTAAAAAGCCTAACAAAAGCCGGACAAGCCAGACACCGTTTATTTTGGCCGGACACGCAATCAAAAAGTCTACCTATGTCCGGCTTTATCCGGACGCCTGGCAACGCTAATTCTAGGTCATCGGGAAGTACCCTACAGGTAGGGTTGCCAACCGTACTCTAAAATAGAGTATTGTCCTCTATATCATGTAGGCGTACTCTATAATCTATAACACTAATAGAGTACGCTAAAATACTCTTTTTTACACAATGTTTACTTAACTAGTGCCAGTCTGTAATAATATGCAAAAACCCATAATGAGAATAAAAAAGTAGAGTAAAGTTGTAGATGTTTTTGGTTTAATGGAAAATTTAAAATCAGAATTACTGCAAAGACAGAAAGACAACTATTTTGGCTATACAACAAAACAGAAATTAAAATCTCTTGAACAATCATCACCTGACTTGTTTTATCAAATTAACACTAATTTTTCATTGTGTATAGACAAATGTTTAACTTATTTACAAAAATGGTTTGATTTTAGTAGTGATAACTGGCTGTATTCACTAAATACAATATCTTTAAAAACTAATGTTGAATTTAATCATTTAGAACAAATTATAGAAGGAAAACTTAATTTACAAAGACTAAACATACACATGGACAGTTTATATTCAGAAGTAATAATTTTAAAAGAACTCCAAGCCGAATTGTTTAATAACACAGATTTTATGCAAAAATCCACTGCAGAAAAATGGCAATTTATTTAAAAAAAATGTCCTGAAGAATTTGATTGTTTAAAAAAAAAATGATTAGCTATATACTCTCTGTTCCCGCCACTTCAGCATTTACTGAAAGAGTCTTTTCGGTCATGAATGTGAAGTGGCGAGAAGAGAGAAACAGAGCTTCATTGAAATTGATCAAAAATGAGCTCTTGATACCTATATATAAATTTAGAGTTGGAATGTTTGGACTCATACAATTCCTTTAAAAACAATGAAAAATTGTTATGTGCTGCAAAAAGTACAAAAAAATACCTTTTTAAAAGTACAAAATAAATTATACTCTTTTTTTGTAAGTCCGTACTCTTTATTTACCTCCTTTAAAATCAGATTACTCTATTTCTTCTAAAAAAAGTTGGCAACCCTACCTACAGGTTTTGATTCCCTTGCGAGTGTCGAAATATAAGGCATAACGCCCGTATCTTTTGATTGCGTTGACTTAGAAGTTTGATTTTTTCACTGATTCAAGGGATTGCAGCTCTGAATATTTGATATTAATTTCAACTTGATAACTCCACGCGTTCTTGAGCAAAAGGGTCTTGACAGACGGACGGACAAGAAAGTGATCTTATAAGGGTTCCGTTCTTCCTTTTTAAAAAATAGAATAGCGCTAAAAACTGCGAACTGCGGCGAAGTTGAGCTGAGAATTCATACTCTTTTTTTGGTTCCGCCGAAGTCGGGTAATAAACCTGTCAAATATGACGAATTCAGTGTTTGCAAAGCTACATAAGCTATTGTGAATTGACGTCGGTTTTCACGTCATACAGAGATTATTTTTTTAATGTATTCAAAATTATCAACATACATATCAGTTTTCAAATTTTAATTAAGTTAGTGGTTTTTTTTATAGCTTTACTTTTAAGTATTCATAAGACCTACAACGCAATCATTCTATAGAATTTCTACCATCTGGTGGGCAAAAGTAATCAAAACTATCTTCGCGAACACGACAAAAATGTCATAATAAGCGAAGAATTTGGTGTTTCTTGGAAAATGTAAAAATACAAATATAATTGCGATTATATAACAACAATTAACAAGGTAATTATCAGAAACATTATCATTCTTAATATTGGTATCAAAAACTGATAGATATTCGTGTGTATTTCACATTATTTACGTGAAAAGTGTAACCTCTCGCCGGCGAATAATTTTCATTTTTATTGTGATTTTGTTAAGAAAATGGTATCTTTATCTTCAATATTATGAAATTCCAGATGGCATTGTTCATGAAACAAGACTTTACGCCTCCTCTACTCTCGAGAAGATGGTTTGCTATCAAATTTAGACCCAATATGGTAAGTTTCAATTTTTAATCAATTCTTCAGTTTTGCGGTCTCTGAACGGTTATCAGGAGAATACTTAAATATGAACTATTGCTGTAAAATTCACTTGTAAGATAACCGTAAACATAGAAATATGTTGTAAGTCACACAAAATCAAATGGATAAAGGACACAAGGTCGAATACAGATAGATGTATGGGTACACACCTATTAGGTGATCTAAAAGCATAGGAAACAAGTAAATTATCTTCTTTTTTTTTACACAACTGCCCAAAAAAAGGAGTGTTATGTTTTTTCGATTAGTTCTTACACTATGTCATTCTTTTAGAGTGAAAATACATATTTATCTATAGGCTTACTTACCAACTAAATACTTAAACAGCATTAACCCAGTCTTTGTTGTAGTATACATCTCGAATGTATCTATATTATAGGAAAGCATAGCATTATGAAGAAATTAAATTAAATTATGAAGAAAAAAATAAGAAAATTATAATGTTCTAATACGCTAATGTAACATAATATATATATATATATTTTTTTATAAATTATAATCATCAAATCATCATAATCATAATAAAACTATTACAAAATATTGAATACTATGTTATAGGTATGACAGCCGGGACCAATGGCTTAATGTGCTTTCTGAGGCTATGAGGGGGGTCTCGGTATGTAATGGACGGTCACCCATCCACGAACCGACCGCGGCAAACATAACATAATCTTCCATCGACCCGTGTGGCTAAAATATAAAAAAAAAGGTTGGCAACAGATCCTCATGTTACTTCTTTCCATTTCACAGCTCCTATACACACGCGAGAATATAATACTGATCCTAGAAAGTGGTCTTCTGTTCCGAGAAGACAGTATTGATGTGGAGCAGGAGTCCCCAGCTCCTGAGGATGTGTGGCAGTACGTGGGTGGCGGCAAAAACGGGTGGATGACCAGAGGAGAACGAGTGGCTTCTGTGACGGGGGTCGCTGCTACTGTCCTTCTGTTTCCTCCTAAGCAGTAGGTGTTATTCTTTATTTTCTTATGTAATATTTCAACTCCACCACCTCGCACCTGGCGTGCGTGTAGTGTATGACCAGATGGATGAATGTGAACGATGCAAAAGGAGTATGTAAGGACCATAGCAAGTGATGTTCTGTTGTTTCATTTGAACTCAATGTTACCTAATAACTGGGTTGTGATCTTGTGGAGGTCAGATAAGGAGCTGCTCCACATAAAAAACTGGATATTCAGTTCAGTTACATCCAGTCAGACTGGAAGCCGACTCCAACATAGTCGGGAAAAGGCTGGGCAGAAGAGTACAGGCACGGGCTAGCTAGCTTTTAAATTGATTGCATTCACCAAATGAATTTATATTATTTTTGTCTCAGTATCCAGCGCGCAACCCTCATCAACTTAGCAGTCTACGCCTCATTACCCTTGGTCCTTCGCTGGTGTCACCGCACCCGCTGTAGGGGCACCCTGCCCCCTCTGCTGGCTGTCATGAGGGAGTACCTAGCGCTCGCGAGGAGGACACATGCCTGTCTCAAGGAGTATGCTGCGCTGCATGTCAACATGTTAGTTTATTATCTTTTAGTTGAAAGAACTCCACTGCTGGTCCCTCCTACTTACCCATCCATCCATCGCCACAAAAATCGGACCTGTGTGCTTTCCGCATCCAGCAGATGTTGGTCCACCTGATCTTGCATATGAAAGATGGTGGATGTGACTTGAATTTTAATTATAAAGATTTTTTGAGCAACTCTAATAATAGTAGGAGGTTCCGCATTCGAGTCTGTGTTGTTAAACAACCATGAAAAATGAAGAGGATCTCTATTCTATACGTTTTTTTTTCAAAGACTTGACAAAAAAGTGACTTTTTATATACAGAATTCCAAAGTAAATCAGCCCACAAGGTTCTCTGTGAGAAGGACTTCCAATAAATAGACTTTGAACAAAACTTGCTTGTTTTCTATGGCTGATAGTCAGGTGAAAAAAAACAAAATTTTACTATTATTTTTGATCGGCTTCATAATAGGAAGTTTTGTGTTAATGCTTCCTTTAAATTGACTTCAAGGAAGGAGATTCTGTAATTGACGCCATTTTTGGACGAAAACGTTATTCTGTCTTTCACGAGATTTTTAACCGACTTCAAAGGATTACGTACTGTTTTTGCCGCCTTTAATCATGCCTAGTTTTCTTCTCTTTCCCAGCGGCTCCTTAACATCAGTAATAGAATCCACCCACACAATGCTCTGTCGTCATCAGAGTGAACTAGCCGTGCTACTGTCCAGGGCTTCGTCCGCCATCTTGGGCAACGCGCCCTGGCTACGAGCTGACGTTGCCTGGGACGCTGTGCAAGCGCAGACTAGTGATAATCTTATGGTAAGTAAAAATATTAATTCTTGAGTGGAGACCGGGAATCGGTAAACGTAAGGTGGGACGCCCTCAGGCTAGGTGGAGCGACGATCTTCGCAGGATGGCTGGTAACAGCAGGATGAGAGTAGCCGAAAATCTAGTTGAATGACGTGCAATAGGAGGGGCCTATGTCCAGAAGTGGAGTGCTAGGCTGATGATGCTGAAGTAAAAATAACGCTTGATATTCTCTGGGGGCAGCCTCCAGAGAATATCAAGCGTTATTTTTAATGACGTCAAACGATTTTCATGGTGTTTGGAGCCCCGTCCTTGTCACGTAGTGGTCATATTGACCCCGCCTCCTCTGGTGTGTTTTGTAATTTTAAATTAAAACTTATTAAAATATTGATAGAGTTGGTAATACGAGAAAGCCAATTCTCGTAAATCAAAACGTTCAAAATTTAGTCGCAGTCTCATCTCGGCGACAAGCTAATGTCAAAAATGTAGGGAAATTAGAGGTATTTTTGACAGATTGAGAGTGAGATCAGACTGGGAACGTTCTTAAAATTACTTATGACGAGAATTGCGCCTCTGAAGTTTTTCGTTACAGTTGAACGAGTTTTAACACTTTAGATTTGCCACTCAAGGAATCTAAGCTAAAGTAAAATATTGAATATATTCTTTTTCAGAAAATCCACCACGCCTTCCTAGTAGTTCAATCAACGTTCCTAAAACACGTCGCGATGGCCCACTTCGTACCACCCCTACATGCCCAGCGCGCATACAATAACCATAACGAACGCATACACTGGCTCCACACAGTCGTAATACCCCACGTGACCAAAGAGTTCCAACACAACTACGAGTCTTTAGAACGAATGTATAGACTACTTAAAAACTCTGGCAATAAAGATACTGAAAATAAAAAATTAGGCACAGCTTTCACTGACAATTGGCTTTATTCTGACATTCATACAGGTGTAGCTAAATCTTGTCTAGAATTGAAATTGATTCTAAATAAATCGAATAGTCTCGATGTTTTTCTCGATTCCTGCGCGATGAATAAGCAGGAAATCGATTTAGAAGTCTTGAATCGAGATATGGATGATATCATTGATAGTCTCACTAGGTGCTTGAAGACTGTTCAGAGTTCACAGCTGAGGCTGAAGAAGATTCAAAATAAAAATGTGAAGGACATTGAGTATGAAGACAAAGAGGTCATGGTTGAGAACGTGGGTATTTTGAAAATAGAAGACCGGGATCCAGAGAGTAAGGATGAAGTTTTTTATTTCGTGAGAACTGATGATGATGATTCCTGTATTCAGCCAGCAGGAGACCTCACAACAGCGCCCGGGAAAAAAGAAAAAGAAACAAATAAAATAGTTTTAAGTGAATTAAAAAGGAAATTGGGGAAAAGAGAGGACGTTATGAGGGAAAGAGAGAGACAAGCCCTCGCTAAAACGATGCCAGAATTAAAGGACAATATACCAGAATTCCCTCGTCAAATAAATCTAGAAGAATTCATGGAAAAGAAAGGATATATAAGTAAACTTAAATTAAGAAATAATGCCCCTAAAAAGAGGCCTTTGTGTATCAAAGCTAAAAAAATAAAAAATAAGGATAAGAAATATAAATACAAATTAGCGAAATACAATAAGGAAACGGATATAAGTGATGTCATCTATGAGGCGAACGCGAAATTAAACGTAAAAAGTAAACTATTAACTATAAGCACTTTTAACGACTATTTTATCACAAAATGGTGTAAATATGTAAAGTCAGAGAAAAACGAATTAGATTCCAGTGGACTTTCCGAAGGCTTAAGCGACGTTGAAGCGGGTACAGCCAACAAAGCAGTCAAAGAAACTGTGAATCACGAGATACGGTTCACAAAAAAAGACTTGGAATTAACGCCTTCGTCTTCAGAAAGCGATTTTGAGTATTACAAAGAGAAGCAGAAAGCTCTGTTACACGATGTCCGTCGCCATAGAGCTGTAAGAAGAAAAAATCATCCGATCCAAAGACCAATACCTGCCATGGACAATGTAGACGAGAGTTTGAAGCCCATAGAGTATACTTTTGGTACTGGAATGGCAATGGCGTCGGTTCTTCAGGTTAATAGGTCGGTTCCTAATTATATAGCCGACGAAGAAGTATTTATTGGTGATGGTGAAGTGTCTACGGATAGTGGTAATGATGAGGATGCATGAAATGATTAATATATTAATGTTAATACCTATAGGCCGACCGCTTAACTGAGACGTTGCCTGAGGTAGCTGCGCGGTGCGGGAGGGGTGATAGTTGTCACAAGTTGACAAATCACTGAGCTCCCGCATCACGTCACCACACCCCTCCCGCACCGCGCTGCTACCTCAGGCAACGTCTCATTTAAGCGGTTGTCCTATAGACTAGCCGATCGTTAGTCAGAGGGTCGAATTAGGGTAATTACATACCGAAGACGTCTCATTGCGATACCTCGCGATCGCAGATTAGCTCGCTACCTCGATGTCACCTCCATGTAAAACGAATGCACGATAATGGCCAGGCCTAAGCTAACAATTCCTAAATTAATCGCATAAAAATTATATTTTTTTATCACTGGCTATTAATATCAGAATTGATTACATTTTTAATATTATTATTTTTACAACGTATCAGATAGATGTGGACAAATTTAAGAGTGTGGTCTAACACGTCAAGCTGTCCAACTTTCTCCATAGTACCAACATAGTAACTTAAAAAAAATATATCAGCTTTGTGTCGAGTAATTAAAATTTTGTTTGGGACAGTTGATATTTTTTTCGCGATTACGATCTTGGTCCTATGGAGAAAGTTGATTAGTTTGATGACCTTTACCACACCCTTAAAGGGCCCCCTTAAACTTGCGTACATCTTGTTGCATAAATGTTTGATTACTTTAAACTTTCAGAGTGATTATTTCAAACATCCAAACAACAAGATGGACGCAAATAAAAAAAAATTGAATGTTAATATCTCGGATACGTGACGCTTTACGAGGTTTGGTTCTATTATATTTTCAGTTGGCATTGATGTCAACTATCGATTTATATAGGTTTCATGTGTCCATTTTGAAATAAAATCAAAATGGCGCGACAGTAGGTATGCCAAGCTCCATATAAAAATCTTCAATCCCCTTTGACCACGCCTGTCTGATACATAATATAGAATTTGGATTGAAATCATATAATAACGAAACATGCTATATTTAAAAGTTATTTTAAGCTAATAATTATCATTTAAACATACAGGCCCGCTTGCATCACAAATCACTAAATACGTTTACCGCTAAACGAATTTCAAACATCGTTCTGTCTCTGTCAGCCGTTTGAAGATGATAGAGAAGGAAAGATGTTTGAAGTATGTCGTTGGTCTAATAGTAGCAAGCGCTACTGCTAAGCATGAGGTTCTGGTGCCGTATATTGAGAGTTTAATGCCAGTGTTAGAGAGAGATGGAGCTATACATGACCGATAGTACTGTGAAGGTCAGATGAGCCCTTCTAAGGAATAAAATAACGATACGAGTGACTGAACGTTTTTACATATTTCCGACTAAAACCTAATAAAATATTTGGCACCCCGTTAAACTTGCTTGAATGTTCGAATGGAACCCGCGCTAAATTTTTTTTTTAACTCACATACACAAACAGCCAGACCCGGAACAACTACCTGTAGGCAATACAAATATTTGTTCCGTGCGGGAATCGAACCCGCGACATGCAGGGCAGCAGTCGATCGCTCAGCCACTACGCCAACCGTGTCGTCAACAGTACTTTACAGTACCTACCATCTCCTTTTCGCACTAGAATCATGATGGCGTTAACACTTCGTAATAGCTCCCCTGGGTTCGATTCCCAAGTCAGGCAGTGTTATTGAGTAATTCTATCAGGAATTTCTCAGTAGCAGACCGGAGTCTTGATTTGTGCCGGGTTGCTGGCAATAGGGTCGCCCCCTATCACACGGGACTTATACATAATTGACGAAATGTGGGTATAATACAATGTACAGACGCCAGCACATCAAGCTACTACAATTTAATCTGTCACACCTGCATCCACCGGCAATCTACGCCGCAGTGTACAGCGATTTGAAGTGGGGGCAATAACTTCCCAGTCGTCACCTGGTGGCAACTGCGGGAATTTTGTTCCCGATTACCTCCTGGTGGCAATCCATGTGGGGGCGACTGGGAATATACCAAAAAAAAAAAATTCAACTTTATCGCTAAAGTATTAAGGTTCAAGGTTGATCGGGAAAATTTTACTTGACCTACTGGCGTCTGTACATCTCTACCTTACCCTTTGGTGAAAGCAGGTGTGATGTTATGATATTTATTTAGTGGTTTGTGGTGCAAGAAGGCCTCAAAAAATACTTCGTCGCATTTAAAAATTATGTCTTTTCTTTAGATCTGTGATCAAAGCTATCAAGTCAATTGATTTTGTATATTAATTACTTAATTATTGTATTATAATGTGTATTAAATAAATTAGAATTTGCTTTTAATAGACTTTTCCTATACCTTGGCATACCATTAAAAATGCGAAACATTAAAAAAAAACATTATACAACTCACCATGTCATATTATCGTCATCTGCCTCGCCTATTCCCAACTATGTTGGGGTCCTGCCAGACTAACATACACACTTGTAAAATACTGTTATTCAGCTGCATTCGGTTAGACTGGAAGCCGACGCCAACATAGTTGGGAAAAGGCTAGGCAGATGATGAACGTGGTATCACACCGAAGTGAAAAAATGTCAACTAACTATTGGAGGCCACTGTATCTTTGTATCTATGGCTCCCTTATGTAAACAAAATATAATGTTCATAACAGAATTACAGTTATGTACCTAACCCAAGTATCTATAACCAGCTCCCTAATTACGTAACAATCAATCGGAATCGGTTTCATTTTGACAGTTCAACAACATTCATTGCGTTATTTACGTGTTGAGCAGACAAATTTTTCGAACTTATGAAGCAATGGATTAGCAATTTGCTTCAAAATGATTCACGATTCCGATTGATCGTGTGTTACGCAATTAGGGTGCAGATCAATTAATTTCTGGTCTCGATAAAATGACTAATGAAATGAGCGATTATAAAGCAATCAAACAATGTGGGTCACATACAGACGCCAGCACATCAAGCTACTACAATCTGTCAAATTTCTTTAATAGATTTTCAACTTTATCGCTAAAGCATTACGGTTCAAGATTGATTGGGAAAAATTGACAGTTTCGAGTAGCTTGACCTGCTGGCGTCTGTACATAAGATCTGGATTTGAATGACGACAGTGACGTAGCAATCAAAATTTGGGGCCAAAGTGTAGAACTCTCTGCGGCTCATCTGTATTACCTCTAACGTTCAACCCGTCTGCCTTCAAAACAAGAGTGAACAGGCATCTTCTGGACACGCGAGTTCCATCATAGACCACATCCATCGCTTTCCATCAGGCGTGACCGAAGTCAAGAGCGGGCCCATTCATCAATAAAACTGAGACTAGAGATGCCGATGCATTCCACCAGTTTCTTTGACAAATCTTTTAGTGTTCAAGCAGTACGGTTATGGAATGACTTGCCCGTGTCGGTAAGGCGTGTTCAATCATTGTCCGCTTTCAAAAGTTTTGTTGAGCTCCTTAAGTTTTGAGTTGAGCTGCACGATTTCTGACATATGCGTGCACTGACTGGACAGGTCCTCTCAATCTGTGTGGTTCTTTCCTCAAAAGACCATCTCAGACATCGACCTACATGGTCTTCATATGATCTGACCAAGATTATGTCTGGACTTTAAAAGAGACTGTGACGTCTGAGTTTGTTTCGGCCTTTCTTCTCAGACTAGTCAGATAGGAAACGCCGACTTCATCTAGTTTTAAAATATGATTGACGTGTAAAAGTGTTTGTACAAACCTACTTACAAAATAATAAAAAAAAAAAAATTATGATAAAAAAAAACCGGCCAAGTGCGAGTCGGACTCGCCCATGAAGGGTTCCGTTACGTTACGATTTATGACGTATTAAAAAAAAACTACTCACTAGATCTCGTTCAAACCAATTTTCGGTGGAAGTTTATATGGTAATGTACATCATATATTTTTTTTAGTTTTATCATTCTCTTATTTTAGAAGTTACAGGGGGGGGGGACACACATTTTACCACTTTGGAAGTGTCTCTCGCGCAAACTATTCAGTTTAGAAAAAAATGATATTAGAAACCTCAATATCATTTTTGATGACCTATCCATAGATACCCCACACGTATGGGTTTGATGAAAAAAAAAATTTTGAGTTTCAGTTCTAAGTATGGGGACCCCCAAAATTTATTGTTTTTTTTCTATTTTTGTGTGAAAATCTTAATGCGGTTCACAGAATACATCTACTTACCAAGTTTCAACAATATAGCTCTTATAGTTTCGGAAAAAAGCGGCTGTGACATACGGACGGACAGACAGACAGACAGACAGACAAACATGACGAATCCATAAGGGTTCCGTTGCCATTTGGCTACGGAACCCTAAAAAAGCACTTCCTCTCTCCTTAAACATCATTATTATTTCCTTTATTTTAAAGTAACCATACCAATTATATTTTTAAATATTAGAATATAAAAAATAGTAGCCCACCGGTATCGGGAACAGGGTCCAAACTACCGGCGGTCAGGGCTCCAGAGAGAGGAACCTCCTGACTCCTTTATTTATATATTTTTATTTTTTCTTTGCTCTTGTTTCATGTTTATTAATTATTATTATATGTATATATTTATTTAGGTGAGTAAAAAATACTTTATTTATTACCTATATTAATAGTATAATGTAATGTAAATGATACGCCCTAGACTACCTACTACTTATATTTTGTTTGTTTGTTTTGTTTTTTTATAAAACGTTGCCCCACACTAGGAATTACTCCTGTATCGTGGGTGCGTTTACGATTTGTCTCTCCTTAATTTTAATCCATCCAAAGGTTGTCTTTAAAAGATTGCTCTTAACGATAAGACCGCCCATTGTGTCACCCTTTGTAAAATTTTATATACATGTTTATGCTCTGTAATATGTATGGTGTACAATAAAGAGTATTCTATTTTATTCTAAAAATACATTGTTGGGGGCCCTTTTTCACCAACTGCGGTAAAGCTCTTCTTAGTTTCGTGTCGATTGTACTATTCGTCGTTGTTTTATTCTTTTAATATATTCTTTTAGCACATTCAAAAGTCCAAACTCAAGATTTGCTAACGTGCAATGGAGCTCAGTATCCTAGGCGTAAAATTGACAAACCATATTCGCAACACCACATTGCGCTCCAAAATACAGAGTAGGTACTGACGTTGCTCAAAAAGCCGCTAAGCTGAAGTGGGACTGGGCTGGCCACGTCTGCCGTATGCCCAATGAGCTGTGGGCCAAAATAACCACCACGTGAAGCCCTGGCACAGCTAGAAGGTGTCGCGGCAGACCCCGTAGAAAATGGTGCAATGGGACGAGCTGGACAAAACAAACGACCAGTGGTCCACTTTAGCCCTGGATTGAAGAGCTGGAAGTCATGGGGAGAGGCCTTTGCCAAGCAGTAGGATGTTGCAGGCTAATAGGTAACTTTTAGCCCAGTACAAGTACTGAATGCTATGCCGAGGGACAGGAACGGGCACTTAGAACACTCATACAAGTGGGGCATGGTCTGATCAGAAACACTGCACTCGCACTGGGCGTTGGATGTGTCAGTATTCCCCTTTCCGAGGCACAGAGAGGTTTTGCCATACTGGTATGTAAAGATGGTCACACATCCACGGACTGACCGCGGCACCCGTAGCTTAACCTGATCGATCGACCCGCGCAGCTGTTATTACTTAGCCACGAGCCTCTAGGTAGGATTGGATATGGATACTATTCAATTGATGGCCCCATGAGTCAGTATTATAGCCTTGAGTCTAGAAAAATATTGTCTATGCCTCCAGGGAAACCACGATAATCTATATAAGTAATAATAAACCTGAATGAGTTTGTTTGTTTGAATGTGCTAATCTCTGGAACTACCGGTTGGATTTGAAAAATTCTGGTCGCATTTAATAGCCCACTTCTCGAGGAAGGCTAAGGCCCCCCGCCCACGGTGACTTTTTGGTTTGGTTTGAAACGCGCGACAGCATCGCTACTAACGCGCGTTGGTCGCATTTGTAACGCGCTACAGTATCGCGACTGTATTGATGCAAACGCGCGACCGTGTCGGACGACATCGGGGAGAGAACGGAGGGAGGGTGGCGCGTGAGTGGAGAACCGAGCATCAGTGCGACAGTGCAACTCGCATCGCGACGGAATCGCGTTTGCATCACGACTAAGAATCGTGGTGTGGGCGAGGGTAAACAGCTAGCGACCGCATCACGACTGTATCGATGCGAACACGCGACAGCATCGCTACAAAAAGTCGCCGTGGGCGAGGGGCCTGAAGGATATTTAACGTCACGCTAGGATCCTCAGGAGTCGAGTAAAACCAAAAAATATCAGAAAGAACGCTAAGCGAAACCGAAGTAGGTAATAGCGCGGGCAGACGATACGATGTGACGGAAACTAGCTATTTAATACTTAGTAGAAACAGTTTACCATACTTTAATGGTAATGGCGCCGATTCCCTTGTTCACAAATTAAACTAAATTTAAGTTCAATGCATCTTTTTCTTTCTATTTAATTTAGAAAAGGACAGAAGATAAATATTAGATTAGTCTTGTCAAACTAGTCAGCGCCTGACGTAAATTGACGTATTTTTAGCAGCCATGTTTTTAATCACGTCTAATCTGTCTATGGAGTATCTTAATTTGACAGGAGTAAACTAATATTTATCTTCTGTCCCTTTCGAAACAAAAAGATGCACTGAACTTAAATTTAGTTTAGTTTGTGAACAAGGGAATCGGCGCTATTATCTTCTTCTTAATTTTCGTGTGTTGAATGTGCCCTGGCGGCTGAGAGTATGTCATGCTCACTCAAATGTCTCGCTGGTGGTGGCATGTGTGTCTCTTCAAAATGGTTGAGCGGAATGGTGATAATCCATACGTCATATTTGTGAACGGGCGCCGTCAGTAGGGACTGGTTATCTCTTAGCCGCCACGGCTTATTTTAATTTCTGAATTGTTCTTTATTTGTACGGACGCTTTTAACGTGCACGTCTTTCTACATCGTTCTCACATGTTAATTGTATATTTTCAACATGAATGATGTAACAATTTTGTGATTTGGAATGGGCAACTAGCTTCATCTTTCGACTGACCGACCCCTTGACAATTCAAAAGTGCCTGTAGTTGGTTTAATTGAGTTTGAGTTTGTGTATTTAAGATCTTGTTGGCCCAAAAGTTTGCCACTTCCACGGCGTTGTCGGTGGCAGCGCAGAGTTCACTTTGACTGCATGTTTTGGGACACAGAGGGCAGCTGGATACTTGAACTAGGAAAACTGCCCTCAGTGCTACGATATAAAGGTCAATATAAAATTGTTGACTTGAACGTAAATTTGCGTGTTACTAAGCTATGCTTAGGAAGCTGATTAAGCTTGGAAATTCATGGAGTTTCTTGCCGGTTCTTCTCCATCGGAACCTACGTACGCTTTGGACTAGGGGACTCGCTTCATCTCTCTTCATCTTTCTCACTAACCGACTCCTTCCAATTCAAAAGTGCCTGTAGTGTAAGCATAATCAGCTTATTATAATGTCCCCACTGCTGGGACACAGGCCTCCTCTCTGTGAGAGGGAAGTGGGCCGTAATCCATCACGCAGGCCCAGTGCGGGTTGGTCATGGGTTGGTAGACCAAATGTCACATATCACAAATGTCACATCTTCGAATTTTTGTTTCCAGGACATGCCGGTTTCCTCACGATGTTTTCCTTCACCGCTTTGAGAGCTGTTAGTGATGGAATAATTTACACAAAGTAAAGCGCCTGTCAGGGTTCAAACCTACTCATACCTGGAGAATTAAACATAACTGGCGAAATGTGGGCTAAGTACAGACGCCAGCAGGTCAACCTACCCGAAACTGTCACATTTTCCCAATCAACCTTGAACCTTAATGCTTTAGCGATAAAGTTGAAAATCTATTAAAGAAATTTGACAGATTGTAGTAGCTTGATGTGCTGGCGTCTGTACAGACGCCAGCACATCCAGCTACGCGAAACTGTCAAATTTTCCCAATCAACTTTGAACCTAATTCTTTATAAACGGCTGGCAACACTACCGGTCACTCGCATTCTGCGGTTTTTAGTTGATTTTAATTAATTTTCTTCACCTAACAAGCTCCATCTATTCATAGATACGCTTATAATACAGTAAAATATATGTGAAAGTGTTTTCGCGGTGAACAATATTGTGATAAAGTAAATAAAGCAATAACTTCATAAGTAGGTAGTGAATGTTGGTGATTGAAGACTAAAAGCAATATATAAAGTGAATACAACGTAATACTCAAGGAGAAAACACATACAAAGAACAAAAAGTGAGTGTGATTTAACAGCAAAACACGAATAAAGTCTTGTTAAAACAAAAATTTCAATTACAGTCAGTTGCAAATTTGAATTAAGTGATTTTGCATATTGTAAACAAACCACAACTGACTCATTGATTTTAACTGTCAAAAGTATTGACCAATCACAACTATTGATCACGAACTTGACAGTAAAGGTGTCGTTCAGAAATCCAAATCATAAGTCTTGGACATTAGGTTTTTGAGACTGCGTCCCGTTTTATGCATTACAAACGAATCAAGCACTGACTTCAGCTTGGGTAGTCTGGTCATTCTGTACATGACAGTGCATGTTATATTAAATAACTTATAATTGTAAAGATGTCATCTAAAACTGATACAAAAAGCCGGCGCAGGAGGCCAGAGAAAGTTGCATGCTTTAAATGCAAGAAGTCAGTTGACATTAAAGAAACAGCCCTGTGCTCAATTTGTAACCATCGATATGAATTGGATTGCGATGGATACCCAGAAGGAACTTACCGTCTAATGGACCAGGAATCTAGGAAAAGATGGAAATGTAAGACATGCATAAAAAATAGTAAGAAAGTCCCAGATGCTAGCAATGTATCCAATATTACCACCAGAAAAAAAACAAACCTACGTCCAAACTGCTCATCTCCGGTACAAAGTGAAAATGTCAAAGATAGCAAACAACTCGCGGCCGTGAAGGCCTCTGTTCAAAACACCTCTGACATCTTGGACTCCCACATCCTGTCCGAATGCGAAACTTCAGACGAATCTTATAACACACTCAATAAACTATCTAAGAGTGTAGACGGCACAATATCTGAAACGTTGACAGTTCTAGAGATGAAAGACACCATAAAAGGACTCACAAATAAACTGGATAGTACTGAAAATGAGTTAGAAAACACAATCCTAGAAAACAATAATCTACGTCAACAATTAGATAAATTGACTGCAGAAATAAAAATATTAAAATCACTCTGCCATTCTTCATCAGTCACTGAAAACAGTCCAGCCATTAATTCTAAAAGAAAAAGACACTCGTTGCTGCATCAAAGCTCATTCTTCTCGCCTTCTACCCCTTTGCCGAAGGTTGACTATGGAAAAAGCATTGAAATAACGGGCCTACAACAAAAAATAACCCAACTACAAAATCAACTGAAAGAAGCACAACAACAAATTGAAGCTTGCAAGAAAATTATTGACACATTGAAACATACTAACATAAAGCCCAAGAATTCGTCGGTATCGGAAATGGACACACAAACACCTACTTATACTGAAGAGCAAAAGCACGAAACGACGAATAAGATACTCATCTTCGGTTCCCAACAATGCGTCGGTCTAGCAGCAGCCATGATATACTCGAGACAAAACACAAGGTACGAAAAGTATGGGATCATAGCGGATACAAAACCAAATGCTCCATGTAATCAAATAATAATGAGTTGTCGTCAAGCTAAGTTGAACTACAACGATAAAATTGTAATTTGTGTAGGGGAGAATGATCACAATTTAAAATATATTTCGTCCCAACTACAAATTGTACTTGATACATTCTACAACAATATGATTATTGTATTAAATGTGTTCAAGAATGAGTACTTAGATCCTAATAGGCTTAATTATCGTTTGAAAAATGTATGTAAATTCTATAAAAAATGTAAATTTCTGGAAAGCGAATCCTTTGAAACCACCGAATTATGTACTAAAATTAACCACCTCATAGATTGTAATGACTATAGTGAAAACTATTTGAATCCTAGAGAACTCATGAAAAGAATAGCGAGTAGCAGATCAAGTCTTAAACTAAATCCCAAAAATGCACCCAAAAGAGGAACAATTCCTTTCTACTTTGGTCGTAAAAACCAAACTCAAACAGAAAATCCCTCCTATTTACAAAATAGTATGGAACCGGAACAAAATAACAACGTGCGAACTAGTACTGGGCAACCAAAAAAAGGTACGATACCTTACTATTTTCCCACAATTACAAAAAATGACTTGTTTTTTCGTTCCTAAAACCGCGACATCGACCTCACATAACTTTAGGATACTTCACCAAAACATTGCAAGTGCACTGTCTAAACAGGAAATATTGGAATTGACATTACAGGAGATGCGAGATTCGCAGAACGACCCGCATGTAGTCTGCCTCTCTGAGACATTTATAAAAAAAGGACATGAAAAATATCTTAAGTTATCGGATTATGACATGGCTTCAAATTTTTGCAGGGAAAAACAACGAGGTGGCACTTGCATTCTGATCAAAAAGGGTCTATGTTACAAAGAACTACCGTTTGTAAAAACACATGCCTCCGTAATTAAATTTGAGGCCTGTGGCATAGAATTAACAAATGAGAAACTAATCATAATCTGTTTATACAGAGCACCTCAGTCTGACCCCAACCAATTTTTAAGTAAGTTAGATAATATCTTACATGATATTTACAAAAAATATAAAACAAAAACACGCATAGTTATAACAGGTGACTTTAATATAAATACTTTGAAAAAAGGGAAAATCACTCAAGCATTTCAAGACATAGCACGTAGTTACAATGTTAAAATTCATATTAATGTAGCCACTCGTAAATCGTCGTGTATAGACCATATTTTAAGTAATATACCTGATGCTATCGGAAGAGTACTACCACTTCATCTCTCTGACCACGATACAGCTCAAATGCTAAGCTTCCCTTTAAGATTTCAGACAGCAAAAACGGCAATATACCATATCTATAAAAGAGATAACAATCTGGATAATACACTTAAGTTTAGAGAATGCTTAAAAAACTTGTCTTGGGCAGACATATACATGGAGAACGATGCAAATAGGGCATTTGATTGCTTCCATGAATTGTTACGTCTGTTTCACAATCTCTGCTTTCCAAAGGTAAGGGTTAAAATAGACTTAAATCAAAAAACAAAACAAAAGTGGATAAGTAAAGGTCTAAAACATAGTTCTAAAACCAAGCGTTGGCTACGATACCAATACTATAAAAATAAAAATCAAGCTAACAAGACAAAATATACCACATACTCGAGTCTGCTACAAAAATGTATCTACAATGCCAAGCGTAATGCTAATATTAAGTATATTAATAAGAATGACAACAAATGTATAGCCACATGGACAGTTATAAAAAATGAAATAAACAATATGAACCCCAAAGACAATATTGAACACATAAAAATTGACAACACCGTAATTACAAAACCGGAAGAAATCGCCTCTGCCTTTAATAATCACTATACAAATACTATCATAACGCGAAACTGTAACACCAAGTGCTCTAATAAAAATCTAATTGCCAATTCAATGTACCTCACGCCAATGTCCGAAAGTGAGGTAAGAGAACAGATATTATCGTTAAATAACACTACTTCTGAGGGTTACGATGAACTTAGCACCAAAATAATAAAGACATTTAGTAATGAAATAAGCGGGGTATTGACATATCTAATCAACCTATCCTTTTCACAGGGTGTGTTTCCTAATGCCCTAAAAATGTCCCTTGTGAAGCCGATATTTAAAAAGGGTGAAAAATGTAATATGGACAATTATCGGCCCATAACATTAATACCCATCCTTTCAAAAGTATATGAAAAATGTATGTACCAAAGATTAATTAGTTATTGTGAAAAATTCAATATTTTAAACAAGGAACAATTTGGTTTTCAAAAACGAAAATCCACTACCTTAGCCATTTTTTCTCTTTTAAAAACAGTACTGACGAGTATCAATAACAATCACCTAACAACGGGCTTATTTTTTGATTTGTCAAAAGCGTTTGACCTAGTTTCACATGACATATTATTGAAAAAGCTAGAGTCTGTCGGAATCAGAGGATTGCCACTTCAGTGGCTATCATCTTACTTAACTGATAGACGACAGACTGTAGTCATCACCAAGCTTAACGAAAAGAGGGACATAACACTCTACTCGTCTGAATATAAAAATGTACAATGTGGCGTACCCCAAGGTAGCATATTGGGTCCTATCTTATTTATTATCTACATAAACGACATAGTAGATATAACCAATCATAAATGTTTCCTTTTTGCTGATGATATTTCTATTATTGTTACTGGTGACAAAAAATGTAAAACCATTATTGATCATGAAACGGACATAAATAATACAATTGACAATTTAATTAGCTGGTTAAATAATAATAATTTATCGATTAATCTTAATAAATCTGTATACATTCAATTCAATCAATCTCATAATGACAAATTTAATTTTAAAATGAACATACCCAAGCTTAACCAAATGACACAAACTAAGTTCTTAGGTGTAGTTATTGACGAACATTTAGATTGGAAAGCCCAGGTCGACCATGTGTGTAATAAAATAAATAAATTCGCGTACGCTCTTAGGCAAATTAAGAAGGTCACTAATATAAAAACGGCTGTGATGTCTTACCAGGCATATGTTGAGTCCTCATTACGGTATGGACTAATTTTTTGGGGAAATAGTACCGACCAAAGTAGAGCGTTTGTTGCCCAAAAAAAATGTATACGAGCTATTTACGGGATCCCATCCGATGAATCATGCCAACCTATTTTTAAAAAGCTTCGTCTGCTACCATTACCTTCATTGTATCTGTATGAAGTGTCTATATTCGTAAAAAAACATATAGAGTTATTTAAAACAATAGAAGAAGTAAGCTCACGTAGTCGGCGTGATCAGTACCAGCACAGATTGGTACTAGAAGAAATTTGTAGGCTAGCAAAATTCAATAAGAGCTGTCTAGCTATGTGTGTATGTGTATTTAACAAATTACCAAATACCTTAAAAACGTTAAACTGTAGGCTGTTTAAGATTAAACTGTATAATTGGTTGACTCAAAATAATTATTATAGTATTAAGCAATTTTTGGAACATAGACTTTAATTTTGCCTTTTGTTTGTATAGATTGTAACGTTTGTAGTGTACTTATAAGTTTGCATGCTTTAATTCTAAGCAAAACATGCGGGTCCTTATATTTATTTCAACAACTATGTATACCGTGTTTTTCGCAAATAAATATATTATTATTATTATTATTATTATTAGCGATAAAGTTGAAAATCTTTTTTTTTTTTCAATTTGACAGGTTGTAGTAACTTGATGTGCTGGCTCTGGGCACCTCTACCTAACCATTCAAGGATTAATGGCGTGATGTCATGTTACGTTCATTAGTAAAATGTTCTATATGATGATAGAGTTGTTTGGCGCTACGTGCCGATGTTATTAATTAACTATTAATAACGTTTTAATTATTATAGACATTATTATGCTGTTATCGTCGTTAGTTAGTTGTGTATCAGCTGAGAACATGGACGTATCAAGACTTATGTAAGTACCTCAGTTTATTCTATTCTATTCAAAGTATCGAATTCATCATCGTTATTCTCAATCCTGCCCGTGTATCTTGTTTATTGCTTAGGTAATATACGGGCTGGTTTTCGCCACTCCACGTCAATGCGTGTGTTTTACGGTCAGGTGGGAAAATCGATTATTCTATCCTCCTATTCAGCTCCTCAAGGAAGGCGAGTAACGCCTTGATGTTACTGACCGTCTCACGTAGGGTACCTGGGTTACCGAAGTACACAGCCCTAGCAGCACATGCGCCGCTGTTTCGTCGTCCTCCATGCAGGCCTTGCACACTGGATTGTCTGTTTTTTAACCCCCGACGCAAAAACGACGGGGTGTTATAAGTTTGACGTGTCTCTGTGTGTGTGTGTGTGTGTGTGTGTGTGTATGTCTGTCTGTGGCATCGTAGCTCCCGAACGGATGAACCGATTTTAATTTTGTATTTTTCCTATGACAAAGAGGGGTTTATTAAATGACCCGTGGCCAGTTAAAGCTGCTACTGTGCGCAGCTTTAGTTTATTTCGACGGAGAACCTGTTTCATGAGGCGGCCAAAAATTGTGGGAAGTGCTTCCTTAGCCTGCCTGCACTCGCCTAGTTCCGTCCGAAGAAATTTATTGCTTTTAAGACATACAATTTTCAACGTTATACTAACTTAAGTAGGTAGATCCTTAAAAACTTAACTAGAATGCCAAAGTGGGACTTATATGCATACTAGCTTTGCCCCGCGGTTTACCCGCATAAGTTTCGATCATGTGGGAATATCTGGATAAAAGTATTCTATGTGTTAATCCTGGTTATAAACTATGTGCGTGCCAAATTTTATCCAAATCCGTTCAGTAGTTTTAGTGAACGAGTAACAAACATCCGGATGGATGTTTGTTACTCTTTCACGCTAAAACTACTGATTTCCACGATAACTACACATTTTCACGATAACTAAGTACAGTTATCGTGAAAATGTGATAAATTAATTACCTACGTGCACTATTGACAGACAGATAGTATTGGTAATTTTCGAAATTGTCTGAATGGATTCAATTCCCAGATGGCAGTATTACTGCTGTGCCCCTGTTGGCATTAGCATTGTTTTCTTTTATTTTTTTGTTTTAGTCCGACTTGTTTCTTTTGCAGCAAAAAGGTCCTCGTAACCTTGTCGTTCGTTCTACTGTCGAATCAAATGGCGTTAGATTCAGATGGTACTGGCATTAAATGCCCGTTAATGGACAATCCTACAACAGTTAATGAAATAATAGGTAAGAACTTGCATTTTTGCGTAGCCTTTTTTTTTTTTTTTTTCAGGGTGGGAAATCATCAAATGACCCCTCCCGCTCTGGGTGGAGCAGAAGGGAGTGTCCGACTCTTACTGACTAAAACCCACCAGTGTTCCTTCCTTAGCCCTTTATGTTCCAGGGCAGCGGTAACCCTTTCGGACGATCCCGCTACCCTACTGTGTTGTTAAATACGGTGTGCAACATAGTACAGAAGTGCGTGATGTTGCAATGCAGAAAATGGCAGGCCCTTTTGTTGAAACAACGAACAGTCACTTTACAATACGAACCTACACTAGAATCAGCTCATTTGGACGGGCGAAGGTGTGACTGCTGTTGTGTACAGGTTTGCATGACCTGGCTGAGCCTCAACAATTTTGGCTCCGATGTCCGCTATCCTGTCAAGGCCGAGATCAGCCTGGGCAGCAAGGATGTCTCGCACATACGGCATGAAGCCATAACTGACGCAAGATGTCGTCAGTCCGTGCCTACCTGCGAGTGACCGTAGGTGACGGAGAAACAGTGACGGTTTTCTGTATCCAAGCAAACATGTACCAAACCGCACTGACCGTGCTGGTCGTGACCCATTCCCTCTCACCGAGAGGAGGCCTGCGTCTCAACGGTGGGAACGTTATAGGCTGATTATGCAGGAACCGAGTTGTGGAGGTCAGATTGACTGTCGATCCATGTAGAAAAAAAATACTGGTATTCAGCTACATTCGGTTAGATGTGCGGGTTTCGATCCCGTGGGAATATTGGGATAAAAAGTATACTATATTTTAATCCTGGTTATAAACCATCTGTTTGCCAAATTTCATCCAAATCCGTTCAGTAGTTATTGCGTGAAAGAGTAACAAACATCCATCCATACAAACTTTCACGTTTATAATATTAGTAGGATTTAACTATTGTATTATTTCTGTTTCAGTACACAACATAACGCAAACTATCAAGTGTGAGAACGGGAGAGAGATGGTCGGCTGCTGCGTTAAGCGATTTTACTGCAACTACAATACATCTTCTACAGACCTAAGCGTCTATGGGCCGCCTGGGTTCCGTATGTGAGTATAAGGGTGCTTTCCACCAGAGATGTGCTATGCTACGTTGCTATGGATGCGTTTGATAGCACATAGCTTAGCACTAGTGGAAACGGATTCAACTAAGATATGTTTTTTATATGGAAGGATGCGTGCTATGGATGGTCGCGAGTGGTGTAGCTGTGTGCCGCCCTCGCCGCTACCTACTATCGATACATCGCATAGCTCGAGCTGCGCATCTTCCTCGCGCAACTACTTTGCGGCGGCGCATCTTCATACTTACTGGCACCGCTACATAGCTTCGTATCAGTGGAAACGGTCACATAGTTTCACAGCTTAGCTATTACATCCTCGCAGCATAGCTGCATAGCACATCTCTGGTGGAAAAGCAGCCTAAACCGTTGGTTTTTTTTTTTTTATAAAAGAGCACACAGATGGGAATACACAGATCTTCTGGCAAACTGCAGGACAGTTTGTCGGCAGAAAAAAAGAATAAATAATTTATAAACATACTTACATAAAGGCACGCCTTCTTCCCATGGGCGTAGGTACAAGCGACAGAACGCCACTTGCTACGATCCATGCATACTCCTTTTGCTTCGTCTACGTTCATACAACAGCACCCTAATTGCGTAACACCAATCGGAATCTGAATCATTTTGAAGCGAATTGCTAATCCATTGCTTCATAAGTTCGAAAAATTTGTCTGCTCAACACGTAAATAAGGCAATGAATGTTGTTGAACTGTCAAAATGAAACCGATTCCCATTGATCGTGTGTTACGCAATTAGGGTGCCGGTCATACACGCACGCCGGTTGAGAATACTACGCACCTGACCTTTCTGAAGAACATCCCCAGTAAAGTCTCTATTATGTCCTCATAAGGCGTCCCCTCCAGCGGGGTAATTGCGTAACACACTATCAGTAGCAATGGCTTTCATTTTGACAGTTAACAACATTCATTGCGTTTTATACGTTGTTGAGCAGACAAATTTTTCGAACATAAGAAGTAATGGATTAGCAATATCCTTCAAAATTATTTAGATTGTCTTTGAAAGTGTTTTCCGCAATTTATGGTGGCGGTGTTTCCACTGATATCTGCCTCGTGCCTACTCGTATATCGCGTTAACTGCTGAATTATTAGCGAACTTTTCGCAAATGCTAAATATATAGCTCACTAACCCCTGTGCGACAAACGTTCATACGCGTTCAAATAATTTTCGTGTGGTGCTATGAACGCGCATGCGCGGTTGAAGAAAGTTTTACCAGTGCGGCTGGCCGCATTAGTTGACGCTTCTGTGCGTTTGAAAATTTTCGAGTTTGCACAATGGACGCACCCGTGCGTCCATTGTGCATTGCGCCGCACTCGAAGAAAGTTAAGTAAATTGTATGGACGCGCATGCGCGCCGCTAGCACATGGTCAAAGCTTGAAAAACGCGCAGGCGCGTTGGCCGCAGTAAATGTGATATGAGTAAAAGGTCTAAAGTCACCTAATACAAGCCAGATGCTAAACGCTAACGTTTGTAGTAGATAAGTATGATCGTGAAACGTTTGAGACGACGACACGAGACTCAGTTTACTTATATAAATCCGGCACAAAATATTATTCGCCGTCCTCTTCGCACGTTTTATGACCACGACTACCGCAAGTTTCTTGTCTTTTTTCCCTTTCATTGGCTCAAAACTTTGTTTATGAGTGGCAGTTAAATTAAGGGGTGCAAGTCCCGTTGTTTTGTGCTCCCCGCATAACAACTGGACTCCCCAAACGTCAACCTCACCTGCGCGCGGTACAACCTGCCACTGACAGACGAGGCGCTGGTGACCGACCGATGACGGTATAACCATCCCACAAGCCAACCTAAATACTCCAGAACGGTGACGGGCAGCAGCGTCAGCGCTGCGAAAGGCATGGCTCTTTGGTCACTAGCCCGCATGCCCAGTGTGGTGACTCCGGGCATTAAACCTTCCATATGAGAAAAGTGCCAAAACAACGGCCCCCAGTTCCCGCTATTCCTGGTCAAGGTAGCGACCTAAGAAGGTAGCTGGGTAAAACTGGATGCAGAAGGCGAAAGTTGTTGCGCAGTCTGGGAGAGGCCTATTTCCAGCAGTGGACTGCGATAGGCTGAGTTTAATTAAAATAAAGAAACAATTTTACTTATACTTACTTATTTAAACATTTAATAAAAAAAAATCACTTATGTTATCATACATGCATGATGCAGGTACTTATGGCTCATCACAGACCAAGCATTTGTCAAATTGGGGAGTGACCACGCTTATCGACGCGGAATCTGCTCGAGGCGATCTGAAAGAGCTTTCTCTCCATGCAATAAAAACGAAAATGTCGTCATTCCCCTGGTTTAGGTCCGGATGACGCGACTCGACACCGCATCGAAACAAATGTGACCTGATATGTGAGGGCCTCGCACCTCCGCCGCGAAAATAATGACGGGAAACAGCTTAGCGAATTCCGCTAAGACACATTACTACATTATATGACATTATGTCGCGATTCGAGTAGCGAAACATCATGAGTCAGTTGAATTGTAGCAAAATGTCGTCGCTTTCGACTTGGTAAATACAGTATATTAATATACCCTGTCTATTAGGTTAACCGTTTTTTGACAGCTGCCTTAGAACGTTACTATTCTAGATTACGTATAAGTTAACTGTAAAATGCGTAATAAAATAAATATACTAACTGCCTTATCTTATCGAATTATCTTATTTATGGCTTCTTACAGACATTATAATACCGTACGTGTATCAATCATTGTATTGTGTTGCTGCAATCACTAGTTCCATCTGTCAAAAAACGGTTTACCTAATAGACAGCGTATAGGTCTACTTCGGACCTCTTAGATTAGTTTTACGTAAAATGAAAATCCATTTTACAAAAAAAAAAAAAACTTTTGCTTTAAAAACTTGTCTGACTGCCACAGGTACGCGCGAAACGAACACGGCACCTCAACAGAATATCGAGCCGAGCGCGGAGGTGTAACTGACGAACGAACAGATCGGCGAAATCACGCGGGAATGAGATAGAATCATAATCAAATCGGTGCGTTAGAACAGGCAGTTTCGTTTGACGTACGGACGCTAGCACATCAAGCTACTACAATCTGTCAAATTTCTTTAATAGATTTTCAACTTTATCGCAAAAGCAATAAGCTGCTTTTGCGATAAAGGTAGCTTGACCTGCTGTCGTCTGTACAACGGACAAGTCATGGCGGAACTACTGCGGTTTCGCTGCTATGGTTTCGCGGCGATGTGATACCTACTTGAACGTGATCGGCTCAAGTCAATTCCGCGTCGATAAGTGCGGGCACTCCCCATTTACATGACATTTTGGAGGCATGAGGAACAGGGTGTAAAGTTCACTCAACTTCCATAGAAAAGGGAGGCTCCTTCGACCAGACGGGTGTCGTGTCTCGTAGGAAACTGCCCGATGATTCATGTCGGGACGTTGTATATATGCTAGTTGCACAGTAAACCCTGCTTGCGCGGTGCAGGATGTTGCGTGACGTCAGTGTGATGCGCAGTTTGCATGTGGCGGTGTAGATGCCGCTACAACATCTCCGTGTCGTGATGTTATTGTTTAATACTTGGTCTGTGGTTGCAGTTACTTGGCTAATTAGTATTTGTAGGACCTCATCATCTGCCTAGCCTTTTCCCAATTATGTTGGGGTCGGTTTTACATAGAGTGACTGCCTATCTGACTTCCACAACCCAGTTACTGGTTAACACGATACCCATTAGCAAGACTGTTTGTTTGACTTTCGGGCTTTTGACTACCCATAATGACTGTCAAAGATCCACGAACGACAGCCGGAACCAACGGCTTAACGTGCTTTCCGAGGCACGGAAGGGTCACCCATCCACGAATCGACCGCCGCAAGCGTAGCTTAACCTTTGATCGACCCGTGCGGCTGTTATTATTTAGCCACGAGGACCTCAAAATAGGAATAATTTTAAAAACATATATATTAGTGTTCAGTTCCTTTATGTACTCTTAGCCATTTCAACCATAGAGGTAAAACAAAGATTTCAACATTCATGATACCATTTATGATTTGACAAGTAATCAATACTGAACATCATCTTACAATGCGTACATTGCCAGTCCCCTTCGTTCTGATGTACATCACTGAAATGTGATTCCAACGTCGATATTATACCTGGCACGTTCATCGGGAGCTTCAATTTACAGAATGTACATTCAAACTTCAGCCATTCCTCAATGGGAGGAATTTCCTGCAATGGCATAATTTTTTTGATATTGATGTTGTACATCGGTGCTACCGTTTCTTCCAGCTGCAGATCATACGCCGGATCATCGCTCTGTTCATTTTCTGTGTACAAATATCTGACGTATTTGTGCTTATTAGCATACTTCCTGTAGCTTGCAGGTACTTTGTAGTAAGTGTCCTTGTCAAACGTGTCCCTAAGTTCAGATATCAAAATGTCAAAAATTGATTGGACCTTTGTGCGTAATGAATAACTTTGGGCAGCACATAATTCTATAACCTCATTGAACCTTTCAATGATTGTGTCTATTTTATAACCTTTGGTTGTTTTACTCGCCTGGTCCCGTTGTAGCGATTGCAGAGTTGTCGGTAGAGTTGCGTCAGCAAAACTCTCATTGCGTACTTTATTTACTAGAACATGTCTCAGTTTGTACCTAAGTTCTCTTTCATAGCAAAGGTGTGGTAAACCGATATATAATTTGACACACCATCCGTTGAGTATTTGTTTGAATGAAAGGGTTTTGAGAGAAATGCGAGACGGAGGAATGTTTGACATGTTGAATACAGTGTTATTAAGATCTAGACGAGGACGTCTGTAAATTAAGTGATTTAGTTGTTCTTTAGTGCATTGTATCTCCATTACAACGTCGCTTGAATCAATATTCTCGTCCATTTTAGGGTTCTCTGGCGTTTTAATGGTCTTTACCGCTTCTTTAGCCAAGGGCTTGGCAGCTTCGAGCATTACACCTAAATACTCTTTTAAGTTTTTGTATTTGTGGTTCAAGACTTTAGTTACAGCTTCAAAATCCTTTATGTTGTTAAGTTTCGTTGATATGCGTTCCAATTCCTCCCATTGCGGCCAGTCTTTTAGGTATTTCTTGATGATTTTGATGTAGATGTCCACTTCAAGCTCATGGCTAGTTTTGACGCAGATGTTAAACTCACTCTGTAGGATATCTATGATTTGTGCGTTGGTCATCACTGTATTTTGTTTATTTCTGATAAGCCGACGCAGGAGAAGCATTATTGGTCGCTCTGAAATGGTAAAAAAAATTCATAAGTATTACAATCAAGAATTGTATTACTGAACAGACAGCTGTGCCGCTGGGGAGTTTGTTGCGCCACTTTTTCTTCTCAGCGAAAGTGCTAGGAAGTGGTGTAGGACGGGCGTATTTGGGGACTATCTTTTGTAAAAAAAATTACAAAAAATAGTCCCCAATAGTGCTGATTCTCAGCCTAATGTGTATAAATGTATTTTGATTTTGGCTCATACTCAAATCATTTATTTATTTCAATTAAACCATTCACAGGCACTTTTGAATTGTCAAGGAGTCGGCCAGTCAGAAAGAAGCTAGTTGCCCAAGCCAAAGCATAGTAGGTAGTTATGGAGAATGGCCAAGAAACTTCATGGACACTATTTTAAATTATATTGTTACATAAACATTCGTGACATTCATGAAGACATAAATAAGTTGCTTCAAATAGTACCTGTCCATTCAAACTAATGTTTCATATTGATGCTATTTCAAGTTAAAATATCAACTTTATTTTAATGGTAATTAAGTTGATTTCAGAGTGACTAATAGATAAATCTTTGAAGTTGTAGCATAAACTGAATTTTACTGTGTAGGAAATAAAGTTATTTTTTCATAAACTCATATTTATTTACATTTTTGGCAAATAAATTGTGACTGCAGCCCTAAACACTATGTTTGTTGGCGAAGATATTAACAGTTCACACAGTTATATAGCAGCCCTTTTAGTTAACAATTTTAGATAAACAACCAGCATTCCAAACAATAAAATAAGAATGCAGTAATGCGATAAGGCCGCCCATTGTATATTTTGTAGTCTGCCATGTATTTTATGCTATGTATTTTTGAGATGTACAATAAAGTATATATACCTATAAATAATAAATAAAAATAAATGATGAATTTATCATCCAGTTTTCTAAATTAAAGTTAACACTTTTTCTAACCATATAACCTTAATCAACATTATGATCTAGAAAGCCCGAAAGTCTGACAACCAGTCTTACCAAGGGGTATTCTATTACCCAGTAACTGGGTTGTATAGGTCAAATATGCAGTCGCTCCCTATAAAATACTGGTACTCAGCTGCATGGTTAGAGTGGAAGCCGACCCCAATAGTTGGGAAAAGGCTAGGCAGATGATGAACATTATGATCTAGAAATGTATGCATTTGACACTGTAATATGATTCTCAGTTACAATGTTTACGTAATTTTCTAATCGTTTAACTAGTAAATAAAAAATAAATACATATCAAGATCGATGTAATCTTGTCCATACTAACTTTCACCTCCGTCGGGGTCGTCCTCGTCCTGGCTATCAATGTACTCCACGGCTTCCACATCATTTTTTGATGAATCATCCTGCATAATTAACCCTATAAACAAATGATAATATTGCCTTTAGCTCGTCAAACTTCAAAGTGCAACTGCAATTTGCTAACTTTTTCAAACGAAAACGTCAAAACTAATTTGTAAAAAAAATTGTTGCCAAATGTCACTTCTGCTCTGGCACCGTGTCTTTTTAGATTAATTATTAATCAATAGAATAACGAAACGTTTTGTTTTTTCAGGCCCTGCACTGATGTCTGCTGTCCACAAAAATACATTCTACCAATACCATTACCGAACCTATCGAATACTACCGATACTTCCAGAGATGAAGACGATAACAACGATAGTGACGAAAATGATTAATATACGGTTAAAGAAAATTATTTCTCAATAAGTAATTACAAAGATTTCACTTACTTGAGATCATTTTTAAAACGTATATTAAAAGAACTTTGAAGCATAGATTAAACAGCTATTGTTTCATTTCACATCGCACGCAAATAACATTAACGAATACAAAACTTTAAGCGTTTCAATCCACCCGCAAAAGAAATATTTATGTGGTCGAAAATATTCAGCTATGAAATGCGAACCCGGTGGCACAACCAAGCAACGCAATAGTAGAGCAAATCTATTTATGATAGTAGTGTTTGATATCCACTTTATAAGCTCTAAAATAATTATTAAATTAAATAATTGAAATCATATTTTTTTATGTAAGATCAACAACAAAACCCCTTCATAAATAGTGTAACATCATCATCATTTATACGTAAAATTATTTGAGATACTGCTTTTTTATCACAATTTTGTCCCATTAAATTAGATAATACATACAAAAGACATTTGAAAAATTGTTGTGTTTCGGTACGTTACCTTATACTTTACTTTATCTGACCTAGAATCCTATTCAGTAACTTGCGACAGTTCAAAGAAAAATAATATGACCATACTCTAACTAATAGTGTTGGGGTAGTGAACGATTTTGCGTAAAGAACGAATGATAAAAATGGTTTAATTTAACTAAGACTTTAAATATCTGTCGTCGAATATTCGAAAAATTTAAACAATTCCCGAGATGTCTTGAAAAAAAAAGCCACCCAAGAGTGGCTGACTAATAATAATAATCAATACAATCTAACTAAGTTGTACAGACGCCAGCACATCAAGCTTCTACAATCTGTCAAATTCCTTTAATAGATTTTCAACTTTATCTATAAAGCATTAAGGTTCAAGGTTGATTGGGAAAATTTGACAGTTTCGGGTAGCTTGACCTGCTGGCGTCTGTACTACTGAAAAACAAAATAATTATACATTTGTTTATCAAATTCTACAATTTTTAATAGTGCATATCGTGTTTTTAAGACAAGTTAATAAAATTAAAGAAATTTGACAGATTGTAGTAGCTTGATGTGCTGGCGTCTGTACATTATATAAGTTCGTTCATTCTTGCACCAGCTTTATATCTTTTTTTTTTTTGTCAAAATCTGGTAACCCTTCAACTGTCAAGTTACTGAATACAATTAAAAGTCGAAGTATAGTTAAAATCGTTAGCAAAGAGTAAAGTAATATCGTTAGCAAAACTCGTCATCGTCGGAGACAGAAGCGCAGCACCATAGGCCATAAACTAATATATATAAAATGCGCAGCACTGTTACACTTCAACACTTCATTGACTGTTCTGCTTACACACAACACAGAAAGTAAATGTTAATATTGAAGATACGATGATGATAATGATTATAAAAGCATGTGATGTTATATAAATGAAAAAAGCGTAAACAAATGATTTATTTACCTATTACAAACGCCATCCTTGACATGTAAGATGCTATATCATTGCGTTCGTGTCTCACGAAGGGTTGTTAGTGAAGTGGGGGGGAATTCAGACGGGGTTGGCGCATGCGCTCTAAAGAGATGCCTATTATACCCGATACAGCATTATTAATTGTATAGTACGAGACGCGTTTCGACAACAGCGGGGCGTGTGCGTTTGTCCGAATCAGTCCTGAATATCGCCATTCGTCTAATTTTAGTCGACTAAAATCATAACCCTCTTTTTTCTAGTTTTTAGTAGGTATTTAGAATATTGTCTAAGATCAAGTACAGACTCGCAAATTGTTAGGGACTCGGAGATAAAGAACAGGAGGCTTACTATGACCTTTTAAGAAAACGTTCAATGTTCATTCAGTTCAGAAGCAGGCCTAATTTAGTTCTGCTAATAATCGTACTATGAGAGTCATAAAAGTGAACGACTATTGCACGAAGTTCACCGAAGTTGAATGGTAATGCTTGTCTGTGGCCTGCTGTAATGCCATTGTCTTTTTAATAGGCATCGTTCAGAAACTTAAATCTAATTCTATTTTCACTTTACCGGTTTTTTGAAAATAATAGAAACATGAGTTTCTTGGGTATACACATATTTAAACTATTATTATGTATAACAAGTTACCTTGACACATTATCTAAAAGCACTACAAAGCTCATTTTCCCGTTCAAAACAACTTTGTAGGATTCAACGTGATTTTGAACGTGTGTGATAAGTCAAGCAGCAATTAAAAAAAAAAAAGTATTTTTACGCGCCAAATAAAATGTTTTATGTTTGTATACCTCTTCACAATGTCGTTACTTCGTAAGTTTGTTTACTTACATGAAAATATCATAATGGTATACTTACTTGCTTCAGAGATTAATTATAGGTACTGAATGTGGTGAATTTATTTTTAGTGAAACACGTACAAGTCGTGTTAGTATGACCCAACTGCTTCGCCGGGAGTTCTTAAATAATCATAGAGAAATAACAGATAAGTACATAAAAAGCTCGGGAATATAGCAAGCTAATGTGGAAAAGGGTTGCAGAGAGAATATAGTATTTGTGCCCCCCCTTGTATTGTAAGTCTAATCGTATTACTTAAACCTTAAAAAAAGTAACGAATTTATCATTTAAAATGGTCATTTTTTTTAAATAAAGCCTAACCGGGATCACGAAATCGTTATAAAAAGAAAATGTATTGATAATTTACTCAATTGATTCAATTCCCGATATGGTTGTTAATGTAATAAATACGTGTATTGAAGCGTGTTTAACGATTGACATTAAAAAAAAAACGAATTATATACATAATTACAGTTCGAGGTGGTAACCAAATCTATTTTTATTAAGTAAAACAATTTACCATTGACGCTGCAGCAGGTCCTCCTGTGTTTAATCTCATTTTTAAGTTTGCTTACTCTTGCTTAAAGTAGTGTAAAAATCATCGTGAAACGGATTGTAGTTTTTGGTTTCTTGTCAGTTTGACTCTAGTGTTGTTACTCAGTCATAAACGGTCAGGCACTCGATTGTCTCGATTACATAATTCGAAAATTCAATTGCAAGTTGAATCTAATCCATTCCATTCAAACTAGCAGCTTTTTATGTTTGAAACGCACACAATAAAAAACTTAAAGGAAAGAATCATAGCAAGATCCAGAAAAAAACAACCTACACGTTATCAACTGACAGCACTCTAACCCACAGAACAGAACTGTATTTTCATCACAGTATTATGTCGGTTAATATCACCATCACGTTGATATCACACGATATAATCATTTATAACTGAGATTGCTGGTAAATCTATACTTAATTGGCGACTGTGTAAGACCGAGACTATTGTGATCTATAGTACCTACTTAAAATATATTATTATAATTATAGAAGCTGTTGATGTAGTGTATCATTTACCTATTTCTAATAGTAGTTTATTACCTACCTACGTATTTAACTAGTGTGGCAGTGTTGGTCATGTTGGTGATATTTATCTAATCGCGACTACATCAACTGGCACACTGAGAGAAAATGAACTCAAGCCTTTATTTTATTTAGATTATCGAGTTACTTACATAAAATCAAGCCGCAGCACTATCTGACACTGTCAGAAAGACAAGTTTAGTGACAACAACACTTCATTCATTCATTATATTTAGTCCGTTTCTTTCGAATAGTATGAAATTGATATTTCTGTTTTCCTGTGTAATTGAAGGGTTTTAATGAATATGGAATATTCAAGACGGTACAGCATTTAGTCCAGAAGGATGATGTGTTAATTGTTCAGTAAGATTTCAACGCAATGTGCGAAGACATTGTTGGCTGTTCTGCACGTGTACACCTAATGTTGAGCGTGCGGTATTCAAGTATTTTTATCTTGGACACGGTATCAAGATGAGAACTGGAACGACCTGCATAATTTAAGATGAAATACTATGTATTTACTTCTAAGTCGTCTGACTATTGATTGAAAATATTGATATCCTACATAATAGTAATAAAAATATTCAGTTTAATAAGTGATTTTTGATTTCATGATCGTATTTCTCAGTATTCCCGTTACACGAAGTTTAATTATAAGTACCATTGTAATCTAGACATCTTATGGAACAAATAAACATACGTTTCATTAATAGACGCCAAAATTGGAGGACCTAATCGCCGAACAAAAAAAAACTCCTTTTACATTCTGTTGGCAAAGGAGTAGTTAAGTCTGCATGCAAATGGTCAAAGGTATTTTTACCATATCACTACAATGTTTTCATATTGTAGCTTTATTATAAATACCTACATCAAAGCAATGCATGATAAAAAAGGCTACTGAGAAGCAAGCTAAGAGTTTGGTTTCATAAAATATTATTGGCCATTGAATCCTTGTTTGAGCATAAGATTGCACTAGGTGTTAGGTACTTATTTATACTATGTGTGATAACTATTATTTTATTTTTCGTATTATGTCAAAATAAAAAAAGGTTGATTTACAAATTTCCTGTTATTTATTTTCCTATAGAATAGAAGATGTTTTATTTCCCTGATTCCCTGCATCTTATGTTACATTATTTCGGCGCAGCATGTCCTCATTTAAGTCTTGTGCACGGAGGTGCCAAGGATCCCAATCGAGCATATCCCAGAGTAGTGAGGTTCAATTATTATTCATTAATCTCTTCTGAAAGTTGATGTCTTCTGTTGTTTTCATGTAGCGGCGCATACTCATCCAAGGGTTCTGTGATGGCTTTTTCTAGTAGTAGTATATATTCCTCGCATTCTGCGTCTGTTGTGATTTCCTTTGGTAAGTGCGTGGTCATATCCCATAATATTCCCACCCCTTCGTCTCTCGTCTGGTTGAGTGCGGTCATTTTAAGGTTGAGGTCCCCGAATGTGATGTTTGGAGCTGATCAGTGCGGTATGGTATAGATATCCCCTTAATTTTTAGGGAATCTCCGGTCAGATGATCATAAGTGAGGTTAATAGCGACGCCTTTGAATAGGCGGTCTCTTTTTTTCGGTACCTGGGGTTACGCGTCGGTCCCACTTCAGCGTATTCCTCACATCACATACATACATGGCTGTAGTAAGATGCGACGTGATCTTGTCGTAGTTCAGGAGAATCATACGATTTTGGAAAAGTCGACCCGGCACGGCACTCGTTGACTACGATTAGGTACCTATAAGAGGTTTATAACCATCGGCTAATGGTTTAGCTCGAAGAATTTACCTTTCAATCCTTGAGCATTGATGTGCAGTATGCGCAACTAATGATATTGATTACTAGATAAAATAAGAAAAATATTTATTTACAAATTCCCCGTATTCATTTCAACAGGCTTATTTATTTCCCTAGTGCGACCCCGTTGGTTTCTTTTTTCTATTCGATATTCACTCCAAATATTACGTACTCGTCACACAGAGATATAATAAAAAAACGTGTGTGATGGGCACTGAATTACAAAACAATGTTGAAAAGCTCGTTTAATAGTAACTTATTCAAGATGGTTTATTTTGACGTTACAGTCGTTCAATATTCGTTTTGTTGCTGTCAATTAGCAGGTCATGGTATGAAATTCTATACAAAAAAGAAGGTGAACAGTTTTTGTAAACGTCAGCTTAGCAGGCCTGTTGCGGTCCTGCTAATAAGACGTCATAGTACAAATAAGCAGTTTAGTTTAAATTCTGCCCTGCTATAAGAGCTCATGGTAAGCCCCCAGTTATCTATTTTGCTTTAAATTAAATTAAGGAATCACTGACTGAGATTCTTGTCAGTGCAAAAAATGTGGCCAAACGATTTTGGCCACGCACCTAAAGAATTTAGTTGCGTTGTATAAGTTCTTTAGGCGCCTGGCCAAAATCGGAACAAACTACTCGTTTTGCTGTGACATTGTCTAACATAGTCCCTCATCACCTCACCTGCCTAGCCTTTTCCCAACTATGTTGGGGTCGGCTTCTATTCTAACCAGATGCAGTTGAATACCAGTATTTTAGATGGAGCGACTGCCTATCTGACCTCCACAAACCAGTTACTGGGTAATACGCTCCCGTATTATTATTATACTCTTTGGTAATACGATACCTCTTGGTAAGACTGGTTGTCAAATTTTCGGGCATCTGACATCTGACGACCCTTAATGTCATTTAATCGCCAAAAGATCTTCGTTGCACTCTAGTTAATAACTTATCACATCTGACATTGGCAGAATTGTCGACATCGGCACCATTGCCATAGAGAAAAATAGATAGATAGTTAATAACTGTCACAAAAAAAAAGACAGCGTATTATCCAGATTAATTATATTAAATTATTTATTGAAAAATAAATAAATGTAAATAAAAAACGCGCACAGCCACAAGTAATTTAAATTATTAAAAAGCGCTACCACCTGTGCGCAACTTTTGCATTTAACATGATTGAGGATAGTGCCATCTAGCGGCTACTGGTCGAAGTTACAGAGGCTACAGTCGGGGCATCTTCGATGAGCTTTCCGCCCTCGGCGGCTATTCTTTTCCGCAGACATTTTGTAGTCGTGGTAGTTGGATCGCGGTCTTGATCTTGAACACGACCTGAGGTAAAAGAGAATAAATTTCATGAGTATGAGAATTTGACCAACTAACTAAATTCAAATTTTATTTATGTTTCAAATTGACGTTATTTCAAGTTAAACAAATAACAACTTTATTATAATGAAAAATGATTCCAGAGTGATTAGCACTATTGAAAAAGTTGTAAAAAAAATGTTTAAAGTTGTAGCGTAAACTGAACTTTATTGTGTAGGAATTAAAGTCATTTTTCCGTAAAGTCATAGGTATTGGTTTACATTAAAAAAGAGGTCGGATAGCTCGAATCTAACTCTGCTGCGCAGCATTCGGGATGTTACGTAATATCTTCTCATCTCACACACTGCAGTGTCTCCAGTGTCTGGTGCCACTCCAGTGATTACTAACGGCGGCACTCAAAACGCTCTCAATGGGCCTCATTAAAAGCCTAAGTTCACTCTATCTCTATATATAGGGTCTCTCTGATATCAGCTATAGGTATATCAGAGTACCTCTTCGTGATCGAATCAGAAATGAAGAGATCCGCAGAAGAACCTAGGTAACGGATATAGCCCGAAGAATTCCCAAACGTATTTGGAAGTGGCAATGTACAACCGATAAGGCCGAAGGTTCAGAACGAATCCTAAGTTTTGTTTGTTACCTTTTCTCGACTAAACCGCTGAACCCATCATCCTGAAATTTTGCATATACGTTGTCAGGTGTACAGAAACGGACATAGGGTAAATTTCATCCCGATAAAAGTGCTGTTCCCGAGGAAAACAACAATAACGTTATTATGATAATACTACTCCGTCAATGTGTATTTTGTATAATACAATTAATGTTTAGGATGAAAAGTAGCCTATGTCCTTCTCCAGGTCCCAGACTACCTATTTCATAACAATTCTTTTAGTGGTTTAGGCATGAAAACGTAACATACATACAGACAATTACTCTCACATTTATAATATTATGTATAGTATAGATGTCGCAGCCAACTGGTTTAATTAGCCGTTTAGTTAACCGCCTAGCTAAACTGCGGTCTAATTAACTAAACTGCGTAACTAACTAAACGGCGGTCGTTCAACTAACGGCCTGAATGTTATTCAATAAATTATAGTTCAGGTTGAAACTGTATCCAATCACGTGCGAGCCGAATTGGTCGCAGTAACTAAACCAAAACCAAATGAGTTAGGTTAGAACTGTGATCAACCGCGTGCGAGCCGAGAGAGCGAAGCGAGGCGAGCATTACTTCTAAAGGACAGGCGGTTGACTAAACTGCGACATAGATACCTGAATTAGAAAGCTTCTAACTAAACCACACCTAATTTAGCTAACCTAGTTAACCCCTGTCCCCTCGACCGCTATTTGAGATTGAAAATGCCAAATTTTTAACCCCTTCAAGTTAAAAAAATGACATAACTCTACCCGCATTTTCAGTCAATATTTTCAAAAACATACCCTCTTCTTAGGGAGGGAAATCTTAGAAAGTAAAGCGAGCCTAAGTCTATACAGTGATCATATTCGTACCTACCTGGATCGTGACCGCGAGGCCCTGACGGAGTGCCGGCATTCATCATCGTCATCATCTTGTCCCTTGAACAGGAGGCCCCAGTATTGATATACCAAGTAGATCAGGGTTAGTACTCCAGCTAACTGCAATCAAAAAGGTTGGATGCAAAAAGGGTTGAGAATGTAATATGAATATATCGTCGCTGATACTGCAATACCGCGTAACTAACAGTGGATAATACCGCGGAAGTACAAATGTATCAAATAGATTTCGCGGCAGTGAGCTTTTTTCTTTTCTTTTTTCGCTCTCCTGTAAAATTTGCCATATCGAAGTTACGCGGTATTGTCTGTTGTTAGTTACGCGGTATTGCAGTAGGTATCAGTGACGATATCACATTTGTAATCTCTTTATGGTCAGGCTGAGGTGTACCTCTGAGTACACCCACATTTAGCCAGTAATGTTTAAGTCCTCTGTAATAGGGGATGAACCTATTGCTATCAACCGGGCACAAATCAACATCCAATAAAACTTTGCAAAGGGTAGTGGATAATTCTGCTTGTGCGATGCAGGATTTTCGTGAAGTCAAGAACAACGCTTAGTTCGTATGAGGCGTTATAGATGCCGCCACAGAAAACACTGTCAATCAAGGGAGAATTAAAAGCTCTAGTATAATGTTTAGATCTGCCCAAAATGATATCAAAGTGATACATTACAATGAATAACCTTTCATGATAATAATTGTAATACCTACATGGTTTTGATTACAACAACACAAAAGAATCCATTAGAGCCATCACTATGCAGACTATGCTATTAGATTATTGTTTAATTGGCCCCTACTATTAAGTTTGATCACAGATACGACTGCTTAATTGACCCCACTTTGTATTAATGCCTCCCTGATAAACGAACTTTAGTAGGAGTAGATTTAAAACTAACTTATTGCCCTAAGCAAGCATGCTGTAGGGAGGACTTTCAGTGTCTAAATGCCTACTTTTTGTATTCTAGTTCTGGATCTGATCAATGCGTGTGTAAAGGACTTTTTCAGTCAGTGTCATCCTGTATTTTAATATACTCTACAATCATTATCAGCGTTTGAACCAGGCAGAGGGTGGTAATTTCTATTATGGGCAAACCAAAGACTAAGAAAAAACATAGTGTTAGACCTACCGCGATGTTGAGCTGCCTAACACGTACAAAGTCTACGATAGAATCAATCAGAGTTTCCATCGCATCTGGTTATAGCATCTATGCTGGATTCTGCCAAGAGACCACACTACATGGACTGAAGCATACTGTAGAGAAAAAACTGCACTGGCTCGAAAGGTAATGGAGGAATTTGATTTAAACTAAAAAATATCGCTTGAATTTTTTTGTATAACCAATAATTTTATATAAGAAATGTCCGAAATGACAGTTGAGATGTTGGAATTGACGTGTTCTTTTTACGAATTCTTCTTTTTTCGTTGACTCTTTTGTTGGTTGTTGTCAAAGAGGATGTGATACTGTTTTGTCGCCATTATTTTCTGGTCTCTTGCTTTTGAATTCAGGGACCAACAGCCCATGACGCTGGAGCATAAGGTATAATCAGCCTATAATATTCCCACTGCTGGGAAACAGGCCTCCTCTCTATGAGAGGGAGTGGGCCGTAATCCACCACGCGGGCCCAGTGCGGTTTGGTAGATGTCACATGTCTTCGAATTTTTGGTTATAGAACATGTCGGTTTCCTCACGATGTTTTCCTTTACCGTTTTGAGAGCGGTATAAGTGATGGAATAATACGGTGGAGGTCTGCCCTGCTTGGGCAGAGCACCGCCGTGTCCTCGTAGAGGCGATCGGCAGCGGCGGCGACCTCTCGCGTCCGGCCCTGGTTCAAGCCATGGTCCGGGGCGAGAGGGAGTGGGAGGCAGTCACCTCCTTCTGCAAAGCAGTCATGCTAGCGAAGGAGGTAGCGGGGTGGGCGAGAGAACGCGCCTTGCGCACCTCACGCCTCAGCCGCCGCGGGAGACGCTCCGGGCGTCGGGAGCCGCGTGACGACTCCCGGCCACCGTAGGCGCGGGCCTGCGGGCGGTGAGTAATGGGTAACTCACCGTCCGATCAGGACCAGGCCCGTGCCGGACGGCGTGTTGTGTTCCACGCGCGCCTCAAAGAGATGTCAGCATGAGTGACGGGGCCCCATAGGGCCGTAGCCTGCCAGGGTAGCGGGATTGTCCGAAAGGGTTACCGCTGCCCTGGAACATAAAGGGCTAAGGAAGGAACACGGGTGGGTTTTAGTCAGTAAGAGTCTGTCACTCCCTCCTGCTCCACCCAGAGCGGGAGGAGTCATTTGATGATTTCCCATCCTCAAAAAAAAAAAAAAAGTGATGGAATAATTTACACAAAGTGCCTGCTTGGGTTCGAACCCAAGACCTATAACTTGTAAGTCGCAGCACTCGTAGCTGTTACCACTGGGCCACCACTGCTCTTGGAGACATTGTTATTTTCTGATTCTTTCCGTTGCATGGTCCCACCAACCCGTACCGGTCCCACGTGAGACTGAGGGAAGAGGGAGTGCACCTGTGTCTACGCACAAACTTGTGCACTATAATATCTCCCGCGCCGAAGGCTAGTCTCGGTTGAGATTGGCTACCATGACCGAAATACGGTCTGGAGGACTATTACTGGGCCCGCGTGGTGGATTGTGGCCCACTTCCTCTCACAGAGAGGAGGCCTGTTTCGCAGCAGTGAAAACATTAACAGCTGATTGTGTGTCGATGTCTCCGGGCCCCGCCAAGCTTCATTGTCTCAGCACTTTTCTGGTGGTAGTTACTGTAGATTCTGGCTTACCTTACAGGAGTTATCATGATTATTTTACTTTTATCATTTACGCCATCTGTGGCTGGCATTTGATATTAAGGACGCGATCTAGAAACGAGCACCTGCTTTTTGGCTTAAGACATGTTTCTGTCTCCTTCTTGAACTTGTGGTTTACCAGTTCTGCAACAGTGACGGGAATAACACTTAGCCAAATTACGTGCTAAAAGTAACGTTTATAGATTTCGGCCTTAGACTATTTTTTATTATTTTCAGACTACTCTGGCTAGTCTTGACTTTGAGTGCGTTTGCCGGCGCCGTCTACTGTGCGCTCAGTCAATATTCCAGGTATATCTCTACTCTATCTATATCAAGATTTTAGGCTCATCCGAGCGACGTCATCATTATAATCATTGACCTGCATTGCGATTCTGTAACCATTCCACCGTGAAAACTTGAGTAAAGTGAGTGTGGAGTGAGCTCAGTGTGGAGAGAGTCATTCCAACTAATGCTAGGGATTGGCACTATTGACAGCTCACTCTAAACTCACTTCACTCAACTTTTCACGGTGAGATTTTTACAGAATCCATCGGCTGCACCCTAGTTGCGTAACACGGTTTCAATGACAATCCAAGGGTTTTGAAGGATGTAGCGGGATTGTCCGAAAGGGTTACCGCTGCCCTGGAACATAAAGGGCTGAGGAAGGAACACGGGTGGGTTTTAGTCAGTAAGAGTCTGACACTCCCTCCTGCTCCACCCAGAGCGGGAGGAGTCATTTGATGATTTCCCATCCTCAAAAAAAAAAAAAAAATATTTATGACTTCTTACGGACATTATAATAACGTACTTGTAAGAGTTTTGACAAAAAAAAAAAAAAATTACTCACTAGTTCGATCTGTCAAAAAACGGTTAACCTAGTCGACAGAGTATAACCCGCTGGCTGTGGCCACCCTTAGACCGTCAAACTTTAATAGCTTTTTGTTTCTAATTGCTTTCGTTCTGATAATCGTGCAGGTACAACTCGGAACCAGTGGTGGTATCTTTTCAAAGAGACTACAGAAGCTGGTGGACCACCTTCCCAGCCGTGACCGCCTGCTTTCTCGATAGAGTGCAGCCGGAAAAAGCTAGGGAGCTGATTGAGGAGTAAGTTTAAATTATGGTAAATCTAGCTGCGCCCCGCGGTTTCACCCGCATAAGTTTCGATCCCGTTGGATTATGGGGATAAAAAGCATCCTATGAGTTAATCCTGGTTATAAACTATCTGTGTGCCAATTTAATCTAAATCCGTTCAGCCGTTTGAGCGTGAAGAAGTAACAAACATACAAACACACACACTCGCAAACTTTCGCCTTTATAACATTAGTGTGATGCTTTTGTCTACGGTATGGCTCCCGGTGGTCTTTAAATAAAAAATAGTTGTTCCATAGAATCTAGAATCATGTGCTGGATTCATGGTTTTAGTTGTCCTTAGCATCCTGAATATACTTTGATGAGTGAATGATCGTAGACGTGGATGAATGATTATCTTATACAGGGTGAATGGTGTAATAATATAGTGTTTTTTTTTTAATCTAAATCAACGGGTTCGATTCCTGGATGGTGGAGATATTGACTTTTCAAAAATCAGTTTTAGTTTTCACCAAAATCGATCCTTTGACTGCTTTTCGCTATTCCTCATAGTTTCGGATTTGGCCATCCACGCCCACTTGAAAAATTCAACCTGTATACACACGAATCGACAGTCGTTACTATTGTTCCCTTCAACCTCAATAAAATTATCATCCACATCTTCTAACACCCACCAGCACCTGGAACGTCACCGAAGAGTCAGACCCCACGAAGTACAGCTACTACTATGAGTTCATAGAGCTGATAGCCGACGTGTCCTTCCGCGATAACCTGCAGAACTTCTGGAAGTACCAGACTGATGAGACTGTGAAGGGGATTGACTTGCTGGATGTGGCGCTTACTGTTCATCCCTCTTCTGTGCTGCAGGTTATTGTGTCCAATAATGAACATGAGGTAAGTATACCACGTGGTGGAATGCATGCAATAAAAAAATAATGTCTCGAAGTGTGACGATACTTACATGAAAAGCGCCCTCCACACGTAAAGTTCGGACCGCGGGAAACAGCACGCGCCGTTCCATCCCTCGCTCCAAACTGTACGTGTACATGTGCGGGTCTAACAGTCCGATCTGGCATATCGACGTAAGCGCACATCTCGCAGTTTTACGCGCGCATCACGTAAGTTTAAACGTAAATTACAAAAATGGCGGTTTGGAACCTCGAAGCTATCACAGAGTTCATTCGTTTGTTCCGTGAACATCCGTGTCTCTGGAAGATAAAAAGTAAGGAGTATAGTAACAGGAATATGAGAAACAAAGCATATGACGAGCTCGTTGAATTTTGCAAGTCTGTAGTCTGTCCATATCTTTGTCTGTATTCCTTTACACTCGTCGTTTTTTTCGACTGTTTAAACTAACTACAAATCCAGCTAACGCGATGACCAAACGATCGTCCATTTTTCTTACTACTGCGTAAAAAACTTTTAAAAGTTATAACGTTCCACGCGCCAGTCCAAACTGCAGTCCAAACGCTTGAAAATCAATTTACACGCACAGTTCGGAACGTTTGTCTAGATTATGTAAGTTTCGTCGGCAATCCAAACCGTGAATGCATTTTTAATCGTGATTAGCACAACAGTTTGATCCGCAGTCCAAACTATACAGATCTAACTGCGGTTTGGAACGAAGTCCAAGATGCGCGGTCCGAACTGTACGTGTGGAGGGCGCTAATGTCCAGCGCACCCTGTCAGTCAGTGCAGTATTATCGGATAAGTTACACCATTTATAACTCAAGAACGGCTGGACCGATTATTATGATCTTAGATTTGTTGGATTTGTCTCCACCCCGAAGAGCAGAATAACTATTAAAACAAGGGGAAAATTTCACGAAAAAAAAAAAGAAGATAATCCATTTTCTCATACATTCTTTCTTAAATTGACTCTGGGGCGGTACGACACGTCCGCTGGGTCAGCTAGTTATAAATAAAATAATAATAATAAATCGTTTATTTATAAAAAGGGAACAAGTTTTACATTAACCTTAACAATTAAAAATAGCGCACAGTTGCTAATTTGCCTGAACTAGGTTGAACCTGTGCTTCAGGCTAAGAAGTGCATACATACTTAATATAATAAATTAACAATGCGTATAACGTAAAAACTAAATTAAAACTTACGTAAATAAAAGTAAAATAGCGTGTTAGCAGTTTTATTTGCAGACAATAAGTAGGTCTTCTGTCTGTGCATAGTTGTTGGTTAGCAAATAATTAAGTATATTTTTTTACAGCTATAGTAATTTAGTTTATAGATACTTAGTTTTCTATTTAATCTATTGTACAGTAATGGACCTAAGAATGTTATAAATCTTTCTACAAAGACATGTTTTGAGGCTGCATTAGACATGCATTCCAGATCATTCCGTCTCTTGTTAGTGTTGTCGGCATTGTAGGCAAGCATGGTGTGCTGTTTTAATACTAAGTGCATAATGAAAAGCTGGCGAAACGTTAGTACATTGCAGGATTTATATAGCAGATCTGTGGGAAAAAAGAAGGGATGGAAGTTTGCTACCTTCAAAATTGTTCTCTGAGCTCTTTCAAGAGGAAGCAAATTAGTTTTTGGTGCGCCACCCCAAGAAGTGATACAGTATTGAATTATAGATTGACATAGGGCCAAATTAACTTGGATGATTAATTTTGAATCTGCTAATGTTCGCAATTTTATTATTTAACTAGCTTCTGCCCGCGGCTTCGCCCGCGTGGATGTCGGAAATTATCCCACGGGAACGTGCTAACAGGATAAAATGTATGTGCACCAGGATGCCATCTATCTCGCGGGCCCTTTGTGGCTAATTACAATAGAAAACCAATTGTGTCTCATTAATGGTGATTAAGAGGGTACCTATATGATATCTTTACCTAAGTACCTACCTAATTAAAAAAATAAATAAACTCAATAACAGAAAATAAAATACCTACCTACCTAAATAAACCTATTTATGACGATAACTAATCAAAACTCAATCATCATCTGCCTAGCCTTTTCCCAACTATGTTCAGGGCCGGCTTCCAGTCTAACCGGATGCAGCTGAATACCAGTATTTTACATGGAGCGACTGCCTATCTGACCTCCACAACCCAGTTATTGGGTAATACGATACCCTTGGTACGACTGGTTGTCAGACTTTCGGGCTTCTGACTACCCGTAACGACTGTCAAAGATCCACGAATGACAGCCGGGACCAACGGCTTAACGTGCTTTCCGAGGCACGGAGGTGTCTCGGTATGTAAAGATGGTCACCCATCCACAGACCGACCGCGGCAAGCGTAGCTTAACCTGACCGATCGACCTGTGCGGCTGTTATTATTTAGCCACGGGCCCCTCAATCTAAACTCAATAAATAAGCAAAATCTCTAAAAACTAATATCTATACGAATGACTATCCTACCTAACAGTATTATAAAATAACCTACGGTCACTACGTACACTATCAAATATACTACCTATACTTTAAAATTAAAATCTATACCTACGACTTATATAAAAATAAACCTAAATAACTCTAAAAAGTAAAAGGAATAAAAATGAACTCCACTGCGTGTGACCTAACCTATGACAAACTTATTATTTGCGGTTGGTACAGTAATCGGATCTAGGGATCGAACCGCAAAATTAAGTTTGTTTTTTATTGTATATACTTTTCCGGGATAAAAAGTACCCAGTGTGGTGCCCAGGATATTAAAGAATAATTATACCAAGTTTCATCGTAATCGAACCGGTAGTTTTTGCGTGATGCCTGAACAAACAGACAGACAGACAGACAGACAGACAGACCGACAGACAGACAGACAGACAAAAATTTTTTTAATCACATTTTTGGGTTCGGTGTCGGTCTAGTAACACCCCCTGCCATTTATTTTTTTGATATTTTCAATGTACAGAATTTTCACTTCTACAGATTTATTATAAGTATAGATAGATTAAAATAAAGTCCTCTAGATCGTATTTTGGCTACTGCGGCCAATCTAGCCTTCGGCGCGGCAGCTATTATAATGCACAAGTATATGTGATTTCTTAGCTTAACAGCCCGGAGTTTGGAAATTGGCGGTGTGATACCCCCGTGCCTCGGAAAGCACGTTAAGCCGTTGGTCCTGCGCCTGATCTCTCTCCGGTCGTGTCGGTTTGCCGTCCTATCGGATTATGTGAGTGAGGGAAGAGAAAGAGCACTCTGTGCACCTGTGTCTACGCGCACAGTTGTGCACTGTAGTATTATAGTGCAATTATGCAGTATTATAATGTAAGCAGTGGTAGCTCACTGGTGGTACTAGTTGTAGAGACAGGCGCTTTATCTTGTGTAAATTATTTGAAGGAAAACATCGTGTGGAAACCGGCATGTTCTAGAACCAAACATTCGAAGACATGTGACATCTACCAACCAGTACTGGGCCGCGTGGGGATTAGGGCCCACTCCCTCTCACCGAGAGGAGGCCTGTGTACCAGCAGTGGGAACATTATAGGCTGATAATGAGGAAGATTGGAAGACCATTCAACACTTTTATAGCAGGTCAAATAAGAAATGTCATGCGATTTTGTACAGACGCCAGCACATCAAGCTACTACAATCTGTCAAATTTCTTTAATAGATTTTCAACTTTATCGCTAAAGCATTAAGGTTCAAGGTTGATTGGAAAAATTTGACAGTTTCGGGTAGCTTGACCTGCTGGCGTCTGTACCATGTTTCAACTATTAATTGTAACCTTGACTCCACCTGCACTGCATATAATTATGGTATACCCTCTTGACCTACAAAGGATCTCTCTTTCAGGTACACTGGAGCCCTGTAATGACGGAAGTGGGCATGTGTTTGACCTTCAACTCGGTCTACGCCGAGTTCCAGCACATGCTGCAGGAGGTCGACTGGACACCTTTCCAGCTGCTACAGTGCCACTACCATAGCGGGCAGTGTTCTGTGAGAATAGACTCTATGAACAATGCTGTTAGGGTGAGAGTCGATTGTCTTTTTCGCATAATACAAATTTGTCTGCTCAACAACGTAAATAACGCAAAGGACGTTGTTGAACTGTCAAAATGAAAGCGATTATTGCTACTATTAGTGTGTTACGAAATTATCTCTCGAAATTATCTCTCTAGCTCTAACTCGATTTCCATGTTCCAGTATTTCATACATTCTCCGTATGAGATATCGACTGCCATATCCAACCCAACTGGTGAAGTGTTGCCTGGAGAAGAACTCATCATTGATTATAAGGTAACTTTCTTACGAAAGAGTCTACAGGCCCATCTGCTTACATATGCGTACTGGCGTGATATCCGTCAGAAGTTGGCCGTAACATCCCATCAGGGCTGATTTGCTGGATTCGTTTTCTCCTCTACCGAACTTGTTTTCTCCTAACAGTTCATTTTGTTTGTATGTATGTATCTATCTATGTAGTGGTATTTATTCTTGTATTTTAGTCATTTCCTAGCTATTTATCGCGTATGGTGCACCTGCCATGTTTTGTCTCTGCATCACCCTAAGGTTGACTAGTAGAAAATGCCTCTTGTACAGTATTTTTTTTTACTTGTTCATAAAGTTTTATCAGATAAATAAATATTATGTATTAAACCTTTTTGTAAATAAATAATTCTTATGTGCATCTTAGGTAGTGGAAATCCAAGCTTCACCAAGTGTGAAGACTCTGAGATCGGAGCAGCGGCGCTGCAAATATCCTGACGAATGGATCAGCGACTCTATAAGGGTAGGCATAAGGTTCTTTTTCTCCTGTCATTATAACTAGTTTTAACAAATTCCTCATAAAAATAACTATTCCTGATAGACGTGTGATGAGGAGGATTGCAATGAATTATTTCATAGTAATTCACCATTATATTATCCCCAACTTGAAGCACTACAAAATGGCGGTCCTTGGGGCGGGGGGAGCTGGTCTTACATTTAGCGGTGGACGATAATGAGGTACTGCACCCCAATTGCGTAAAACACTATCAAATTCATTTTGAAGGATATTGCTAATCCATTGCTTCATATGTTCGAAAGTTACGTTGTTAAGCAGACAAATTGTCTGCTTAACAACGTAAATAACGCAATGAATATTCTTAATAGAAGACTCTCTCCCTTCTAAAAAGTTGGCCCGAGAGGTATTTACCACCAGCTTGGGTATTATAATACTCTTCCGATGATAAATGATTATGTAAGTAGGTTTGTACGAACACTTTTACGCACGATTTTTAACATGTCAATCATATTTTTAAAACTAGATGGTCGGCGTTTCCTATCTGACTACTCTGAGAAGAAAGGCCGAAACAAACTCAGAGGTCTCTTTTAAAGTCCAGACATAATCCTGCGGGGTAGGTAATTGTGTAAGACACTATCAGTAGCAATGGGTTCCATTTTGACAGTTCAACAACATACACTACGTTCTTTACGTTGTTGAGCAGACACATTTTTAGCAATTATGAAGCAATGGTTTAGCAATATCTTTCAAAATGATTCAGATATAGTGGTCAATCAGACTGCACGAGCGGGTGCAGGGACGGGCGCGGGCGCTCGGATCTTGGCGTCTGCGTGTTCACAGTGCCGAACGAGCTACGAGTTTACGACGCTTCGACCGTGGCGGGGGAATCAAAATGGTTTAGAACCACAAGCGTGGTCACCTAACAGACGCTATATCACTGTGAACGATACGGGCGGACTGAGTCATAAACACCCGCGCCACCCGCGCCCGCGCCCGCCTCATGAAGACACGCGGCTCGCGGGAGCACTGTGAACGCAACTGGCGTCTACATACATTTTGAATTACACGCGCACGCGCCCGCGCTAGCACCCGCGCCCGCCTCCACTCTGAAAGAGTACTGAGGTTGATAGTGTGTTACGCAATTAGGGTGCTCGACAGATCATGTGAAGAGCATGTCTAGATTGGTGTCTGAAATGGTATTTTGAGGAAACGACCACACAGATTTAGTACACCTGTCCAGTCAGTGCACGCATTTGTCAGTAATCATACAGGTCAACTCAGAAAATAAGGAGCTCAACGTTTCGACGAACAACACCAAAGAAAGGACATTTGAATAGGCCGCATAAATTACTGAAACTGCCAATGTTTCTAACCATACTTTTTCAGGCATACAGCTTCTCCCTATGTCAGATGCACTGCCGCAGTCGTATGGCTGTCATGTTCTGTGGATGTAGACCATACTTCCACATCAAAGGAGGTGAGCATCTGTCTTCTACATGTCTTAGGATTTGCCTGATCAGGACTTTGTAGGCTGTCATCAGCATTACTAGCGTGGTAATTGTGTAACACACAGGAGGGGCCCGTGGCTAACGAATAACAGCCGCACAGGTCGATCGATCAGGGTAAGCCACGCTTGCCGCGTTTGGTCTGTGGATGGGTGACCATCTTTAGATACCCCTTCGTGCCTCGGAAAGCACGTTAAGCCGTTGGTCCCGGCTGTCATACGTGGATCTTTGACAGTCGCTACGGGTAGTCGGAAGCCCGAAAGTCTGACAACCATGCTTACCAAGGGGTATCGTTAATACGATTAACCAGTAACTGGGTTGTGGAGGTCAGATAGGCAGTCGCTCCATGTAAAATAGTGGTATTCAGCTGCATCCGGTTAGACTGAAAGCCGACCCCAACATAGTAGATGATGATGATGATGACATAAAATGGCAATAGATATCAATGCCTTTCATTTTGACAGTCCAGGCACATCCATTGATGGTTATTTACGTTGTTGCAGACGAATTTTTCAATACCATAAAGCGATGGATGTCAAAATGAAAGGCATTGCTATCGATTGCCATTTTATGTCATCATCATCATCTGCCTAGCCTTTTCCCAACTATGTTGGGGTCGGCTTTCAGTCTAACCGGATGCAGCTGAATACCACTATTTTACATGGAGCGACTGCCTAAGTATCTGACCTCCACAACCTAGTTACTGGTTAATCGTATTAACGACAACACAATTACCCCTTAAGATTGCCCCAATGCCTTCATTATGCAGTGCTTGTGGCTAAACTCAGACGACGCTTGTTCAGCAGTGGTGTCAATTTCAGATGTAGGTAATCCAATACGATTTTTCGAAGGGAGGGCGTCCACGAACAACTTAGTTGCCCAACAACGTTTTTGCCTCTGTCGCTGTCTCCTCGCAGAGATTTGGACGATGCGCACACGGGAGGGACAGCAACGCTAATTTTTTAAATAAATTTTGGGTATAGTAAATTTTGGGTTGACAAGAGCGGCAACTGGCTAGCCGGCAACTTTGCTTTGCAACCAGTAGACAGGAGTGTCCAAACCCGCGGACAAAAATGTTTCCCAACAGTCGCGTCGCTACATGCGCGCAATTTCATATAAACCCGTAGACTTGATGTAAGAGACAAATTAGTTGTTGAGACCAAAGTTGCTCGTGACCCTCCCATGCGACATTGCTTCGAGTTTTCTCACCCCAAAATAATCTATGGAGGTTGCATACGATAAAACATCATCAAAGGAAAAATAACTGTCTGACAAAGGAAAAATTACAACAAGTCAGTGAACAGACAGCAAAAGAAACTGTCAAGAAAATTTTTCAACACATCCAATGAAAAATAACAGGAATTAAAACATTTTTATCGTTAAAAAATCTGTTTTGAAATTTTAATCAAATCCAACTGCCATTTTCTTTGCGCGGGAACCAAGATGGGGACGTCTGTGATGCATACGGGATGGCGTGCATCGGCCGGAACGTTGAGATCCTCATTAACATTCCCAAGAACCTTGCTAAATGCACATGTCTCCCCCAGTGCGCCGAACTCAATTATTATTCACACACAAAAACGATCCTTATTCGGTTAGTGGCTTTTTTTTATTTTCTATAAGTAGACTGTAGGTATTTGCAGCTGTAGCTTTATCTACTAGAGGGTTCAGAACCCCTTGTTACGAGAATTTTCTCTTGTAAAATCTCTAGTATGGTGCCAATTCCAACCTCCTTGGCAAAATCTGACTTTCGTAGCTGTCAATGTCAAATCATCGTTAGGGCCATGGCGTGGCTTAGATGAAGTAGATTTTCCACTGGAGCTGAATTTAGACCTAAAATGGCAAATACCCGTTATCACCAACACTAGGAGACACCTAAATGATAACTTAAATAAAAGCGCGCTATTGAAATTTTTACGCTCAGCTTAGCGCCAAAGGTTGAAAATCATTTCAAAATCATCATCATTGGCACGGTTGGCGCAGTGGTTAAGCGATTGACTGCTGCGCTGCGTGTCGCGGGTTCGATTCCCGCACGGAACAAATATTTGTATGACCTACATGTATTTGTTCCGAGTCTGGGTGTTTTTCTATCTATAATATGTATGTATTTAAAAAAAAAAAATGTATATAAGTAGTTTATTGTTACCATAACACAAGCATTAGGTTGCTTAGCTTGGAACTAGATGGCGCTGTGTGAAATGTCCAGGGATATTATTATTATTATTATGTCGTTTATTTATTTAATTTTCTTATTTTATTACATTTTTAAATATTATTATAAAAAAAAAAACATTTAAAAATATAAAAAAATAGTAGTAATCCACCGGTGTCGGGAGCAGGGTCCAAGCTACCGGTGGTTATTATTATTATTTATATTTAGACATTAATTTAGGTGTCCCCCGATATCAATCTTTGAAATCGTGAAATCGGGTTTTATTATAGATGAATAAGCTCGAAATGTCGGAAAACGTTTGCAATAAGATGTTATCTAGCTTCATAGACTCACTTCAAAGCCCTTGCTTTTGAGAGTCAAGTTTGTTCACAGGGAGACTCTCTTCGACTCTTACCCTGTGAATAAACTTGCATTGCTGTGGGAGAAAAATAGACCTTTGCGCATATCTAAATCTTTGAAAACGACTGTATTCCACAACATTTTCAAAAAAATTTGTTAACCTTATCCTTGTCAAAACCTATTTTAACCCTACCAAAACCTATTTTAACCCTATTAAAACCTATTTTAACCATATCAAAACCTATTTTAACTCTATCAAAACCTGTTTAAAACCTACCAAAACCTATTTAACCCCTTAATTTTAAACCTACATGAATGGGACTACGCCGGCCGCGGAGGACCCACGGTCAGCAATCAGGATCAACATGATGCCGCCAAAGATCAGACTTAATCGGGATATCATATTTACACTGGAAGACCTCTTCGGTTGGTGCACCTGATTGAGTGGACTTTGCCAGCTTTCTGTGACGTTATTGCATAGTATTTTAATGTAAATCACTTTAATTTGTTATAATTGAAGCACCAGTTACAGTGGCCTACTTGGAAAACCTTAAATAGACTTCGTACCCAAGTAGGCCGCAGCAAGGACGACCTCCACAAGGGGGTTCATAAAGGGCTCAGACCTCCGGTGTGTAGGTATGCGGTGTCTCTCCATAGATAATGACCCACCTCCCATCCTGCACCGCATGCCCTGTCATCTGCACACGTGGGGACTTAATGACTGCGTCAGCGAATGGTATCCACGTTGCTGAATTTCGGGCCAAACAAATTTAAAAAACTATTATTTTGTCGTGCTATTTTTGCAATTGACACGGTAAGAAGAAAAAGAAGATTGAAAGCTGTTACAAAGAGCTCTTACGTAGAAGCAACTATCTGAAACAGATGGATCTGCTAACATTGTGTTGGCTCAAATGTTCGAAGTCTCATATTACAGGGTGGCAGGGACATCGACGTGCAACCTGTTACCATGAATTGATTACATGATTCTGAAGCACCCTGCGTTGAAATTTTTCGAGAGTTATGAAAAAAAAATTGCTGTTCTACATATTTTGGCCAAAAACAAAAACAGCAGATTTTTTTTTTTTCGAGTCTAAATCATGTGCCTATGTAATTCGTGGTTACAGTTTGCGCGTCGAGGTCCCTGCCGGCCTGTATATTGGAAGTCTTTGAAGCATATGTTTTGTTTTGGCACTACTGTTGAGTTCTGACGGGTTGCCGGCACGGAATGATTTTGAAAAGTTTCTTTTGTACTTCATGTATCGCACGAATTAAGCTTGATTCACATACAGGATAAAATCTTAATGAAAAACATGTTTGCCGAAAATGATGGCCTGCTCGTGTGTGGGCAGACCACGGACCTGAATAAACAAGTACAAAAAATTAAATATACTATACGAAATGACAGTTGTTTTTTGTGCCGATTCAAAGCGCCCCGCTCGAGCGTCTCAGGAACTAAAATTGATACACTGTGCACAGTTGCAAACGGTCGTCGTGTTGTTTTGGTACGTCTCTGATGATTTAGATCTAAATCGTTTCATAACACTTTTTTGTGTATCTTGTGCTTACTACGAGATATTTAGAACCTTTTTATCCTGAGAGTATGCGCATCTTGTAAAACTCACTATCAAAAATATTAGTTCCACAGACGCTCACGTTGTTACAGCGCCAAAATGCCGGAAATCAAATGTTTTGTCATCGATAGCATGATGTCTAGCGTACTTGTATAATTATAATTAGGTCAGTGGGGCCGACACACAGATCAGCAGCGGTTGTCAAATGAGAACAAAGTAAGCTGAAAAGTATAAAATGGTTTCACTTAATTTTTTTTTTTTACAATTTTGCCTGTATACACACACATAAGTTTCTTTTTTCTTTCATTCATTTGTTTGATTTTTTGCGTAACTTTGGTGACTAGCAAAAACAGGGACCACTTGCTCGAGGAAATGTCAACCACCTCAACCTATTCTGACAGCATTTTTCATGCAAATGGCTTTTCTTTTAGTTTTGGGCAAAATTAACTTACACGCTATTTTTTATCTACGCGCTGGTGCCCCAACCCGAATTTTTCGTTTTTCAGCTTCGCTAGGTGGCACCACTGCGCTGTTCGTCGGAGCCAGCGTGCTGACAGTGGTGGAAACAGTACTCTTCATCGTACGACATCTGGTGCGATTGGTCATCACGAGTAGGCGCGGCAGAGTCGTAGATTTTAAGCCTTAGAAAACGTTTCAGCTACGTCATAAGGAGCCGCGGATGTACTTAGGTTTTTGGGGTTAAGACAATTTTAATGGAGGCTTTCTATCCCGCGTTATAATCCCCGCTTAATGTTTTTGCTGTGGTGTGGCTCAAAGTGGGTTGTCTGGGCCCCTGAGGACACTTCAGTCCGATCAGAAAAAAGTACTATGAGCATGCGAAAAAACAAACATAGTTAACCTAGTTGTAGTATGTACGCCAGCAGGTTAAGCTACCCGAAACTGTCAAATTTTCCCAATTACCTTGAACCTTTATGCTTTAGCGATAAAGTTGAAAATCTATTAAAGAAATTTGACAACTTGATGTGCTGGCGTCAGTACTTTAAGCACTTAATAAATTGTTTAAGCGTTAACACTCTTAGTATACTAGATTTTAGAAGTCACTTATTATTATTACTCAACGTTGTATTATCTGTAAAAATATTAAAGAGTGTTTAAAATAAAATATAATTTTATTTATTTTCCTAAACCAAAATTTAAATGTAAAATAATTAAAAATACTAAATAAGTATTTAACAAATAGGTAAATAAATAACCTGGCACCTAACTTTAGGCTTGTGCGCGCGCTCAGTAAGTTCTCAAATCTCAAAAGTTAATATAGCACACTACGCACAAATAAAAAAAACACGTTACGGCACATGCAAAGATTCAAACTTCTTTACTGGTTACTATCAAATCAGAAGGCCAATTCTCGTAATTACGAAAAGCTAAAGCGAAAAAAGCGAAAGCGGTTTTTAATTAAAAACTTTCAAAATCTAGTCGCAATCTCATCTCGGCGACAATCAAGGTCAAAAACTTTCTAAAAATGTAGGGAAATTAGAGGTATTTTTGACAATTTGAGACAGATTCGAATGTTCCTAACAATACGGGAATTGCCCCTATTTTTTTGACTGTACAGACGCCATCCAGCAGGTCAAGCTACCCGAAACTGTCAAATTTTCTCAAGCACCCTTGAACCTTGCCCTACAGTAGGAATTACTCCTGTATCGTGGGTGCGTTTACAAACATTTAAACTCACATACACAAACAGCCAGACCCGGAACAACTACCTGTAGGCAATACAAATATTTGTTCTGTGCGGTAATCGAACCTGCGACACGCAGCGCAGCAGTCGATCACTCAGCCACTGCGCCAACCGTGTCGTCGACCGTACCGTCAACCTTAATACTATAGCGATAAAGTTGAAAATCTATTAAAGAAATTTGACATTGACATTGTAGTAGCTTGATGTGCTGGCGTGGTTAGATATTCATTATGTAATGTATGACATGTCAGACGCAAAATGTTACCTACCTGGGTGTTTTTCTATCTATAATATGTATGTATTTACAAAAAAAAATGTATATAAGTAGTTTATCAGCCATCTTGTTACCATAACACAAGCATTAGGTTGCTTAGCTTGGGACTAGATGGCGCTGTGTGAAATGTCCAAGGATATTATTATTATTATTATTTTTGGAACGAAGTTCCTTATCGCGCGTTGCGAATAAGACCAAAAGTTGGAACGACACTTTTTGCTATAGTTGCCGTTGCTAGCCGTGCGGCGTGCGCGTGTTTCTCTGTCTGTCTCTCTCTCTCTCTCTTATAGAAAGCAAGCCAGTCATTTTCGTTTCGTCTTTCTATTTCGCATTGAACAGTGTGGTGTCGCGACGATTATTTTTGTTGAGTGTATACAGGTTTTTTGCATAATAAATAATAGAAAATAATAACAACTTCGTTCCATCCGGGTGTCCCTTGACACCTCTCAAGTTTTTGTATCAACTTTGGAATTTCTACATTTTGACATAAAATACAAGGTCATTTTGTTCAATAAAATAAATTCAATTTTGAGTAACGACGTTGAGTGCACGTGTAAGGCTGTACAAATGAAAATATTCTGTACGTATTCAACAAAAATTATTAGCAACTAAACGCGAATTTCTTAATTGCTAAAAACAACAACGAAACGTCGGATACTGTCACAACGCCCCTCCCACTTCACAAATGTATTTATTTTCGAAAAATATAACCTAGTTCTAACTAAATTAAAACAACGAACGAACGATTATCATGTTTTTGTCAATACTGTCTTTAGCCATAAAAACAGTGTACTATGTTTTCTCTATATTTTACTTTTTATTGTCCTGGTCCCATACAGTATTACCATTTGGATTGGATATCGGCATGTTGGGATTCTCTGCGTATTATTTGACCAGACTGAGGAAGCCAGAGCTGGAGAATGTGGTCAGTATATTCGGGCCTGAGCCCTGGACCAAGGAAAGCCAGATGAATCCAGATAAAGTGGTCCGTTGCATCGCGCATAGGGGAGCGGGTCTGGACGCTCCTGAAAACACTATGGAAGCGTTCAAGTATGTAAGTAAACTTTTTAAAGTATTACCGAAGAGGATTTATGCCCAAAGAGTCTTGACTCATAGCTCAGGCGTATAGTGGTAAATAATTCTTGTAAAAGAAAAACTGTAAACAAACATTGATTTTTGAGCATAGAATCAAAAACTTACAATGGATATTAATAAAATCAAATATATTTGCTTGTCATAATTTGTTATCAGTAGAACACACAGGTATTTTTTCCATGCAATTCTGTTGCATAATGGAAAAACCAATAACTCACAACTATTATTGTTTCATAGATTATACAAACTAAGGAAAACCTTTGTGAATAGAACTATAAATAATAAAAAAAAATGTTGCATGCAGTTTGCGATACATTCTCATATTATCTATGGCCTTACTATAAATAATATACTTTGAAAGAAAGAAATAGTTAGGCATACAACTATACTTAAATTCCTAATCTCAGATAATTTACATTCCTTCGCCACTTACTCAATTACCTACTTTAACCTTGTGTATTTAAAGTGTATTTTTAAATGACCTTTCGTAATAAAAAGGTCTAAATTTTATTTGCTTACAATCAAATTTGAACTTAGTCATGTATGGCATTGAGTTTGTTATTCCAAAACTTGATAATTATCTCGGATTCAGAATTCAAACATACACCTTTTTTTTTGTTTTTGAGGCTTCTGTGCATTTCAGGAGACTATGCCAGCATTTTGTTTTTTTGAGTCAGAAATCTTCTCCATAAATAATTTAAATCCCCTCCATAAATAACTTAATAAAAGAATAACTTCTCCGCTCTGTGCTCTTCTGCGCTCCGGAGCGGGAGGGCATGTCAGATTTTTACTGACTAAAACCAACTCGTGCTTCTTCAGTTGCCACGATAACCTTTTCGAACAACCCGCGTCACTGCCAGGCATCGGCCCTAGCGGATCCCATCAGTTAGTGCTAACATCTCTTTGAGGCGCTCGTGGAACACAACCGGGCCTGGTCCTTACCCGACGGCGAGCTACCCGTCCGCAAGCCCGCGCCTACGGTGGGCAAGCCCGGTTTTACCCCATGAGACTGCCAGCCCCATAGGGTAAACTACATCTTTAAATCATCTGTATATTAATGGTGTAATTACTTTTCCAGTGCGTAGAACATGAATGCAACATCATAGAGCTGGACGTGCGGACGTCCAAAGATGGCAAGCTGTTTCTCTTACACGACCAGGGCTTGGAACGGCTGGCCGGCACAAATATCTCTGACGTCCGTGCCGTGGACTGGGATAAGATTAAGGATATTGACGTGGGTGCTACTCATCCTAATAGGTTTGTTGGTTTTATTTTATAGTTATTTGACACTTGGACTTTCCAGTGACATAATCTACCACAATTTAATTTTTTAACCTACATTTTATGCAAAATAAAAATACACAGACTGATATTATATATTTTTAAAAGTATTCCTATAAAACGCAAACCCCTGATATGAGCTATGCAGAATTTTTTGAATTTTTGTCAGGTGTAGGTTCATTTGTCGAAAATGAATGAATGTGGAAATCTAGACGACTTATAGCTTAGGATATTATTTTAAGATTTAATACACTATTGGCCGAATATTCAAATCAAAATCAAAAGTCATTTGTTCAAATTTGGCTGAGAACAAGCACTTTCCGAGCGTCAAAAGTACAAAAGACAGTCCCCCAAAACGCCGACCCTTCACCACTTCCTAGGGCTATTAAAAACTACTCAATTTTGAGTCTTGTTAGAGCTCAACCTTGTGCTATTGTCAAGACAGTAATACTTTTAAAAATGTCTTCTCGAATTCCACAACTTAAATTATTATGTAGAGATATTGCATTCATCAATGCTTATATTAAAAGTGCAAAAGTCATTCTGTCTGTATGTCTATTACCTTTTCATGCATAAACTAGGTAGCTTGGACCTGGACAAAGAATTTAATTGATTTTGAAGATTTGAATTCTGAATACAAAATAATCCAAACAAAGTCGCAGGCAACAGATAAATATTTTTTTGACGACGATAGTAACAGTTACCAAATGCATTTTCAAAGATCCAAGTAATCTTCCAGAATCAATTTCAATAAAATAAAAAAATAATATCAAGGACCAAGATTATATAGGTGTTAGCGACGATAAGTAGCCAGCCTAGCTATTTTTTAAGTTCTCGCTGTGATACATAATTAATTTAGTTTGTATTGTGATTAATAACTAGTTAGATCATAGAAAATAGCGTGATGTTATGTTTAACGATTTTACGAAAGTAGCGTAATGTTGTATCTCACATTCCGTACGCCAGATGGCGCCAAATGTACCATCGTGTTACGTAACCTTAAGTGCTAGGAAACTTTACCGTAATGAGAACCAAAATAGAAAATTGTTATTTTTAAGGTCTAAATTAAGATATTTCAATGTGATTTTTTGTATACGGTTAAAGTATGTTGTTACCCATGTCATGTAAATAAGTACGACATTGTAAGGAATGTTAAACCACAGAAAAACGCCCAAAAAGATTTCCCATACAAAACGTAAGTTGGTGCCGTGTGCAAACCACCCGCGATCTGATTGGTTAAGAGAAATTTCATTAGTGCCGTGCGCAAAACTGAAGGGCTCTGATTGGTCAGGCGCTATAAATTTTAGCTATAAAAGAAGGGCGGTTTTCCATGGTCGGGCATTCCGAATCCAGCAGTATTAGAAGAAACACAAAAGAAGAAAAATAAAACAAGAAACTCTGAAGAAAAATATGGTTTTATTCTGCACCTGCACACATCGACTCAAGTAATATCCCGCCAGCAATAAGTCAACACACAGTTCACACTCAACATTTGGTCCTTCGCAACCGGATCGGGTTCAAGATACTGAAAAGATGCCTACAACGAGGTCAGAATCAGCGCAGTCAAAAACTACGAGCGAAAGTACTTCGGACTGGAGTATGAATACGCCGAGCGACTCTACAAGTACGACGGCCACGAACGCGTCGATTACAAGTCGATCGACGCTTACAAAAAGATCGCCGCCGCCCAGCGTACAAGGACGCCAGCCACCTGTACAACGACCTACGGAAACTGCCGGAGAGGAATCAACGTCGGGGGAAGCAACACACACCGCCCCCCCGACCCGCACCGTCAACAAAGAAGCCGAATCGTCAAATCCCGCACACCAAGAAGAAAATCGCCCGACGTCACAGAACTTGGATAGAAGCGTTGTAAGGTCGCGCCCTATCCATGATAGCACACCAACGTCAAGAGAAGAAAGCCTGCAGCCGCCTCAACCTAAGAAGTCGACCCGCGATATAGACACACGGTCCGTCCGCTCGTCGCATAGGAAGAAAGCAGAAGCACAAGCAAGAATGACGTTGGCAATAAGGGAATTAGAATTAGCGGAAGCACGATCAAGAGTGGCTCAAGCTGAACTGGAACTTTTAGCTGCAGAATCAGAAGAAGAAGATGGTGCCGGAGAAGAGCTGTATGAACGAACTCAAGAAGTCGAGAAATGGTTCATCCAAACCGGGGTCAGGCCTAATAAAGATCAGACGCCGATCGACACAGAAGAAAAGAAGAGTGACATCCAAGAACTGGCTTCAGTCATACTCAAGTTATCAGAGAAGTCACGTGACATCATTTCATCGAAGCATCTCGAACTCCCTAACTTCAACGGGGCCTGCGAAGAATGGTTGGCCTTCAAGAGATCATATGAAGATATGGCCGCCTCCTTCAGCAACGCGCAGAACCTAGCGCGCCTTCGAAGAGCAATCCAAGGAAAAGCGAGAGAAGCCGTCCAAAGCCTGCTGTTCACCACGGAAGACCCACGCGAAGTAATCAAGGGACTGGAGTCAAGATTCGGAAGACCCGGAGCGTTGGCATTATCAGAACTAGAGAAGCTGAAGAACCTGTCAAAAGTCGGCGAAAACCCAAGCGACATATGCGTATTCGCCAGCAAAGTAAAGAACGCCGTCGAGACAATCAAAGCCTTGAAGAAACCACAATACCTCAGCTCTCCTGAAACACTAAAAACCATAGTGGACAAGATGCCAACGTCCATGAAGTTCCGCTGGTTCGCCTACCACAGAAACAGAAGAGATGAAGACATTCAAGAACTAGTACTCGTCGAAGCGTTCCTAGAAACAGAAGCCGACATGTGCGGAGACTTTGCTCCACCTGAAGCGCTTTCGGAGCAAAAGAAGGGAACAAGAAAACCCGTACACACCGTACAAGAAGCGTCGCAAGAAAAATATAAGAAGTCATGTCCGATTTGCGAAGAAGAGCATTTCGTTATAGAATGCAAGAAATTTAAAGAAGCCAACATAAACGACAAGTGGGACATAATCAAGAAAGCGAAGATATGCTTCAAGTGTCTTCGATTCAAGCACTCAAGAATCAACTGCAAGGCCCCAGTCTGCAAGCATTGTAAAAGATGGCATCACACCATCTTACACTCCGACAAACCACCAGCACCAGCTAAGAAGGAAACAAATAATGAAGGCAAGGAAGACGCGTCAGAAGAAAAGGTCGCCTCAATCCATAACGCAAGAGGAGAAGAAAAGGCATACCTGAAAATTATCCCAGTGGACCTTTATGGACCAAAGGGCCAAGTTCGCGTGCTAGCATTGTTGGACGAAGGATCGACGGTCACACTCTTAGACGCGTCAATAGCTGAGAAGATCGGGGCCGAAGGGAATCAAGAAAGACTCACAATCGAAACAGTCGGTGGAAAAGTGATAAGAAAAGATAGCTCACAGAAGATTGAGTTTAAAATAAAAGGGGCCCACAGAAGAGAAAAGAAGGCCATCACAGCAAGAACCATCGACGACCTGAGGCTGTCTGAGCAAAGCATAAATAAGGACACGGTGTCAAATTGCCAGCACCTAAAGGCAATTGAAAAGCAACTTCTCTACACCACTGAGAGGCCTAAACTGCTGATAGGCCAGGACAACTGGGGACTCATAGTAACAAGAAGACTTAAGAAGGGCAAACCATCTGATCCGGTAGCCTCCCTCACCAACTTAGGGTGGGTCTTACACGGATGCGAAACTGGAACGAATGCCCTAGTGAACTTCACACACTACAGCAGACCCACGGCCGACGAAGAAAACATAAATGAAATCGTCCGAGAACACTTCCAGTTGGAATCTCTTGGCATTCAGAATCGCTCACCGACAAATGACAGCGATAAAAGAGCACTAGAAATCCTCGAGAGAACCACAAAGAAGCTGCCAAGCGGCCAATTCGAAACAGGGCTCCTGTGGAAGAAAGATAACGAGACTCTTCCCAACAACTACAACCAAGCAATCCGACGCCTAACCAACATTGAAAAGAAGTTGGACCAAGACAAAGAAGCAAAAGAAAGCTATGAGAAGCAGATCCAAGGTCTAATCGAAAAAGGATACGCAGAGAAGGCTCCAGAAGACTCGAACAAAGGAAGAACATTCTACTTACCCCACTTCGCCGTCGTGCATCCAATTAAGAAAAAACTAAGAATAGTATTCGACGCAGCCGCCAAGTTTGAAGGAAAGAGCCTCAACGACGTCCTGTTATCAGGTCCAGACTTACTGCAATCTCTATTCGGCGTACTGCTACGCTTCAGAGAAGGGCCAGTGGCTGTTATGGCCGACATCCAAGATATGTTCCTTCGAATCAAAGTTAGAGAAGACGATCGCGACTGCCTAAGGTTCTTATGGCGTGGAAGTCGAAGAACAGGCAAACCTGAAGAATACAGAATGTCGTCAATCATCTTTGGAGCAGCATCATCACCAGCAACAGCGATATATGTGATGAACAAGAACGCGGAAGACTCCAAGAAAACTCATCCCGAAGCGGTGAAGGCTATAGAAAGAAACCACTATATGGACGATTACCTACAAAGTTTTGCGTCCACAACTGAAGCGAAGAAGACGTCAAAGGAAGTAAAAGAAATCCAAGCAAGAGCAAACTTCCATCTAAAGGGGTGGGCCAGTAACGATTCAGGGGTACTATCCGAAGTAGAAGACACCAATAAAGAAGATTCCTTGCAACTTACAAAGGAAGAGAAAACTCTGGGGTTGAGATGGCTGGTGAAGGAAGATACGCTAGCCTTCAATGTTGGACTACGTAACACATCAAGAGACCTGCTAGATGGCAAGAGGTCCCCGACGAAGAGAGAAGTTACAAGCGCCGTGATGTCTACGTTCGACCCAATGGGTTTCGCCACACCAGTCTTAATACAAGGAAAGAAATTAATTCAAGATATCTGGCGAACGAAAATAGACTGGGACGAAGTCGTTAACGAACCACAAAAGGAAGCCTGGCTGAAATACTTGCAAGAAGTGTCTGCATTAGCAACTCTAAAGATCCCAAGGTGCGTCTCACCCCGCAGTAGAAAAGGACAACTGCATACGTTTACCGACGCAAGCGAAGAAGCCTACGCGGCGGTAGTCTACTGGAGGACGGTTGAACCTGAAGGAAACGTCCACATCTCCATGATCGCCGGCAAGGCAAGAGTAACTCCAACAAAGCCAGTGTCGATTCCGAGGTTAGAGCTCCAGGCGGCCCTGCTGGGCAGTAGACTAGCAGCCGCGATCGAAGAAGAAATGGAACTCGAAATATCAAAGAAAACCTACTGGACAGACTCTAGCACGGTGCTACAGTGGATAAAAGCGGAACCAAGAAAATTCAAAACCTTTGTGGCCAATCGATTGGCAGAAATTGAAGAGAAGTCCAAGCCAGAAGACTGGAGATGGGTACCAACCAAGGAAAACCCAGCAGACGACGCTACGAGGGGGACCCCCAATGAATTCGATCACAACGCCAGATGGTTTAAAGGTCCGACCTTTCTCCGCCAACCAATGGAAAGATGGCCCTATCAAGATTTCAAACCAGAGGGTGTCATGTTGGAAGAGAAGACCAAGCAAAAGGTGACGGTATTAAAGGCCGCGGGAGAAATCCTTATCGACCCAGAGAGGTTTTCGAGCTGGGAGCGACTGCTGCGCACTACAGCCAGAGTGGTCGCCTTCGCACGCCTGTTCTTGAAATCAACACGTAAGGCAACCGCAGCCGCCGTACGCCAGGGAGACGAGCCCTGGAGACCCCAAAGGGGACCGCAGAAGGAAAAGACGCGAATCCCAAACCAATCAACCAACGGAGAAAAGAAAAGATTTTACCTACCCCTGGAAGAAGAAGATTTAAAGAAGGCTGAAGAGATATTGATGAAGTTGAGTCAGAACGAAAGCTTCGCGACGGAAATAAAAAACCTGAAGGCAGGAAAACTCCTGGAAAACACAAGCCGGTTAAAGAAAATCGACGTCTACATAGGAGACGACGGGATCGTCAAGCTAAGAAGCAGAACAAGGAAGTTCCACGACGAAAGCGACAGAAAAATGAATCCTATCATGCTAGACGGGAAACAGAAGGTCACGCGCCTCATCATACAATACTATCATAAGAAATTCCTTCATGGGAATACCGCCACAGTAATGAACGAGATCCGACAAAAATATTGGATACTGGGCTTAAGGGCAGCCCTAAAGGCGGTCGCACACGACTGCCAATGGTGCAAGACCAAGAAGAGATTGCCTGAAGTACCCCCGATGGGAGACCTACCAAGCGAGAGACTACAACATAACCAGTTTCCATTCTCTCACACAGCTGTGGATTACTTTGGACCGATGCAAGTCACCATCGGGAGAAGAGTTGAAAAACGCTGGGGAGCGTTATTTACTTGTCTCACCACGAGAGCCGTACACCTAGAGCTGGCACCCTCTCTCAGTACCAGCTCGATGATCATGGCACTTCGGCGAATGGCGGCTAGAAGAGGATCCCCAAAAACTATGTTCAGTGATAACGGAACCAATTTCGTTGGAGCCAGAAAAGAACTGGAAGAGGCCGCGCAAGAGAGAGGCATCAAGTGGAAGTTCATCCCCCCGGGATGCCCTAATATGGGAGGCGCCTGGGAGAGATTGGTACGAACAGTCAAGACAGCGTTGGCAGTGGTTCTCAACGAAAGAAGCCCACCCGAAGAAGTACTTCATACACTAATGACCGAGGTTGAACACATAGTCAATTCAAGACCTCTCACCCCGGTTAGTATGGACCCAGAAGACGAGGAAAGTTTGACGCCAAACCACTTCCTACTGGGGAGGTCATGTGGAGCAATGACACCTGGAGAATTCGACGACAGAGAACTAATCGGAAAGGCGAACTGGAGAACCGCCCAGAGACTTGCGGATCACTTTTGGAAACGGTGGATCAAAGAGTACTTACCTCTCCTAATGCCCAGAAGGATTAAAGGAAGAGAGGGCAATGACCCAAGAGAAGGAGACATTGTGCTAATAGTGGACGCAACGCTACCACGAAATTCATGGCCTCGCGGAGAAGTGGTCAAGATACACCCCGGACCAGACGGAAGAACCAGAGTGCTTGACGTGCGGACATCGGGAGGAATTCTCCGCCGTCCAACTCGACGGGTCGTCGTGCTGGTTCCTGCCGCATCGTCGCTTCAAGAAGATGGCGTGCTACGCACCGTGGGGGAGAATGTTAGCGACGATAAGTAGCCAGCCTAGCTATTTTTTAAGTTCTCGCTGTGATACATAATTAATTTAGTTTGTATTGTGATTAATAACTAGTTAGATCATAGAAAATAGCGTGATGTTATGTTTAACGATTTTACGAAAGTAGCGTAATGTTGTATCTCACATTCCGTACGCCAGATGGCGCCAAATGTACCATCGTGTTACGTAACCTTAAGTGCTAGGAAACTTTACCGTAATGAGAACCAAAATAGAAAATTGTTATTTTTAAGGTCTAAATTAAGATATTTCAATGTGATTTTTTGTATACGGTTAAAGTATGTTGTTACCCATGTCATGTAAATAAGTACGACATTGTAAGGAATGTTAAACCACAGAAAAACGCCCAAAAAGATTTCCCATACAAAACGTAAGTTGGTGCCGTGTGCAAACCACCCGCGATCTGATTGGTTAAGAGAAATTTCATTAGTGCCGTGCGCAAAACTGAAGGGCTCTGATTGGTCAGGCGCTATAAATTTTAGCTATAAAAGAAGGGCGGTTTTCCATGGTCGGGCATTCCGAATCCAGCAGTATTAGAAGAAACACAAAAGAAGAAAAATAAAACAAGAAACTCTGAAGAAAAATATGGTTTTATTCTGCACCTGCACACATCGACTCAAGTAATATCCCGCCAGCAATAAGTCAACACACAGTTCACACTCAACAATAGGTGATGTATAAAGTCGAGAGCTCAATGTGTGCGTACGTGTGATGTTGCTGTATGCGACTTAAGATATCTAAATTTGAGTTCGTCGAAAATGTAACAGCATCCTTAATATTAAAATTAAATCCTTTCAGAAAGCAGTTCAAAGACGTGCGTCTATGTCTACTCGACGACGCCCTAGATTACCTCCTAGCTAACAACATGAAGGTCATAATTGACGTCAAAGGCGAAGACAAACAGGTATTCAGCCTTGCTGTAAACCTTCAGCAGTGTAACCATACAATACCATAGCAATTTTTAGGGTTCCGTACCTCAAACGGAAAAACGGGTCCCTTATAAAATAACTTCATTGTCCGTCTGTCAAGACCCTTTTTTCTCAGGGACGCGTGGAGTTATCAAGTTGAAATTAATGTCTAATATTCAGGGCTGCAATTCCTTGAAGCAGTGAAAAAAATTAAACTTCTAAGTCAAAGCAATCAAAAGATACGGGCGTTTATGTTCCGTTTATGCCGCATATTTTGATACTCGCAAGAGAATCAAAACCAGTAGGGTACTTCCCGTTGACCTAGAATCATGAAATTTGGCAAGTGTCAAAGTCTTGTAAAAAAATCTGAAAACCGTAAATTTGTAGTTACATACCTACAAATTTGTACGGAACCCTCCCTGCGCGAGTCCGACTCGCACTTGACCGGTTTTTTTAAGTAAACCTGAAACTGCAGATGTGTCATGTTGTTGTATTTATGACCATGATTATACAGTAACAGGCCTTAAAATTTAAGGTTTAAAGCAATGCTTAACAAAAGCGCACTGTTGGATTTTCAACTCTCGGCGCTGAACCGAGGGTCGAAAATTCAACTGTTTTCAAAAATTATTGCCTTTCTCTTATTTGGTGTGTAATAAACATTTATGTATCATTCTTACCTCCTTACCAGCAGCTGAAGTTTCAGTTTCTTGCTTAAAGGTAGTGAACGGTGTTCTGAACAGCTTTGCATCGAGGCCTGAGCTGTACCAGTCCGCGGCCGTCACGAGTTTCAATCCATTTGTTCTTTACCAGGTATGTTAATTTTTTAGTTATCGCTTGTATAAAACTAAAGTAAATAAACGTTAAGGTGGGTGCTCCAAGGTAGCCCGCAAAATTCAAATTTTCTTACGTTTTTTGCAATTTGCTGATCAGTGCTAAGTTGTATTTTCATTAAAATATGATTCGCGGCCGTAGCAAATAATGTATTTACAGAATTATAATCATCAAAGTCATCAACACAACTCTCTAAGATCAAGTAATCCTATTGAATGACTATTTCATGAAATCTTGACATTTTAGGATTATGCTAACTTAACAAGTTGTATTACTGATTCTAATGATTATAATTCTGTAAATACATATTTGTTACGGCCGTGAATCATATTTTGATCAACGTACAACTTAGCTGACCAGCAAATTGCAAAAACGTAAGAAAATTTGAATTTCGCGGGTTACCGTTTAGCATCCACCATAAGTCGTTGGTCCCGCATCTGATCTCTCTCCGGTTGTGTCGGATTGCCGTCCCATCGGACTATGAGAGTGAGGGAAGAGGGAGTGCACCTGTGTCTGCGCACACACTTGTGCACTATAATATCTCCCGCGCCGAAGGCTTAGTCTCCGTTGCAGAACTACTACTAGTGTAGGTACTAGTTTTGCGGTTGGAAAACCCCATACATTGTCCGGTTTAACTGTACAAGTCCTTTCTTTTTCTGACTTCATAACCTCATTCCAGGAGTGAGATCCAATACTGGGAAATTGCTCAACCATTTCTTTCTGCGAGTGTACAATTTGTCTATCATTAAGTTTGGAGAGTGGCTTCATGATATTCTTCTATTTGTAGATTCGTAGAAGCGATCCTCAGATAGTGGGTTGCCTCAGTTATCGGCCGTACTGCTTCAGTTCTCAAGATTATGACGCAGAGAAGGGACCCAATAACCCCCGGTAAGTTCAGTTTTATACTATACCCTGTCCATTCGGTAAACCGTTTTTTGACAGATGGAACTATTGATTGGAGCAACACACAATGCATTGATTGGTACACGTACGGTATAATAATGTCTGTAAGAAGCCATAAATATAATAATTAAATATGATTAGGCAGTTTATATTATTTATTTTATTACGCATTTTAAAGTTAACTTTTACGTAATCTGGAATATGTGCGTTCTAAGACAGCTGTCAAAAAACGGTTATCCTAATGGATATAGTTTTAGAGATAGGGTCTGGGGACTGTGTCATGGAGGTCAGATACGCAATCGCGCCATCTATACTAATATTATAAAGAGAAAATATTTACAGGAACTTTCAAACCTAAAATCCTACTAATATTATAAACGCGAAAGTTTGTGAGGATGGATGGATGGATGTTTGTTACTCTTTCACTCAAAAATTAGTGTACGAATTTGGATGAAATTTGGCACACAGATATTTGATAACACATAGAATACTTTTTTCAGATATTCCCAGGGGATCGAAACTTATGCGGATGAAACCGCAGGGTGTAGCTGATATTAATATAATTTTATCCCTCACGATGATTATTTGAATATTTTTCCGTAGATTCGCTGAGAACCTACCGATGCACAGCGCTTTACGCTTCGCGGACATGATACACGGACTACTGTGGCGCTGGTCGGCACGCTGGTGCTCTGTCAGCGCTGTTCTGTTACACAAGGACATCGTGAGCCCGTTAGTACATCATGCTAAGTAATTAGTGCCTACTGTGCGGCCGACGAGATAATGCGTTCTTGTACACCCGTCATACAAACGAATACGTGATTTGCGAATTGATCTTTATTAGCTACTGGAATTGGCATACTGTCAGGTGTCAGGAAAGCATTCTCTGGACGGCCGGTCTGTAGGAATGTTCAGTTATTCGGGAACTGTGTTACATGTCGTAACACAGTTCTCGAATAACTGAACATTTTGATTTTGACCTCATATGAGGACACATTGGCTGTAAAAGCCTGATTTACACGGTACGAATTAATTGCCTGTCGCACACCATAAGTGTTGCAACAATAAAAATTCAATCAATCAACTCAGCCAATCGCAGTCCACTGCTGGACATAGGCTTCTCCCAGGCTGTGCCACAACACCCTGTCCTCCGCCTTCCGCATCCAGTCTGTCCCAGCCACCTCGGTCCATCTAGCTGGGTCCTATGCATCGCTTGCCAAAACGAAGTATACACTCTAGGATTAGGACTCGTCTGCTCCACCACCCATCGGTCCTATATCCAGCGGTATACTCAAGTCCACTTGTGACGATATCAACGAAATGTGAGTGCAAAAGATATGAAAATAAGATTCAAAATCCTTTCCACATACAACGAGGTTCCTTGCCGCCTGGTGAGCGCCTTTAGAGGAGACTGTGAAACATCAAGCTATGAGATTTACTTCAATTTTATGGTATGCCATAGGCAAGTAACTTGTATTTGAATTAGCATGAAGATTACCGAAGCGCAAACATTTTTCGGTTTAACTGTACAAGTGTTTTCTTTTTCTGACTTCGTAACTTTTTCCCAGGAGTGAGATCCAATACTGGCGGTTGCTAGGTATCCGCTGCGCCGGCTGGTGCGTGAACAGGCCGCTGGAGAAGCTCTACTGGCGCGGCGTGCTCAAGGCGCCCTATCTCGCCAATACCCTGCTTGGTGAACCGGATGTGAGTAGCCATGTTTGTAAACAGCTAGAATTAGAACCTCACTAAGGCACCTGTCCCACTCGACACAACGACTAGTTATCGACTATTATCTCGATCAAGAACAGTACAGACGCCAGCACATCAATCTACTACAATCTGTCAAATTTCTTTAATAGATTTTCAACTTTATCACTAAAGTATTAAGGTTCAAGGTTGATTGGGATAATTTGACGGTTTCGAGTAGCTTGACCTGCTGGCGTCTGTACAATAGAGAGATTTCTCGCGGGTATCGGCAGTGTGAACAGTCAGCGGTCTAATATAGTTATGGACTTCTTACTGACACGGGACCTATATCTATTCTACGGTTCTTCAGCGGCAACATTATCGATACTCAGTCGTTTCCTCGTCGCCGTAGGGACAGTTGCCTAAGGTCTAGGATTGACAATAGATTGGTCATAATGACCTAATCTTTTGATGCAATAGCCTAGCTAGGGCGTCGGACTGGCGAGACGGAGACTGTGTTCGAAGTTTCGAACCTCTCCGAACAAGTTAAGATTCGAGATCATTTTACTATTCCCACGAGATAAAGGAAGTCATTCAGAACGTACCTAAAGATTTAAAAGTGCGATTAGCGACGAAAGTGAACCAGCACATTTTTTTAAACGAGTGTTTGTGCAACATATTAAAAAAAAAACCTGGCAATAATTTAAATGCTAAAAAGCTGTTAAAATTGACAACAAACTTGAAGGCCAATTCTCTTAATTTAAAACGTTCAAAATCTAGTCGCAGTGTCATCTCGGCGACAAACAACTGTCAAAAACTTGTCAAAATGTAGGGAAATTACAGGTATTTTTGACAGACTGAGACAGATCAGACTGTGAACGTTCTTAAAATTACGAGAATTGCCCCCCAGATCATTATTTGTCAATTTTGATTATATGTAAAAGTGACAGTGATAATGGACGTTTGTTGCTGACCGTACCAGCCAGTAGCCAGAGAAAAAGTACTAGATTCTGGTTTGGAGTATTCGTGGCCGTTTCTACCAACACTACGCGACATCTAAATGAATGCCTAAATAAAAGCGCTTGCTGGATTTTAAACTGCTGGAGTTGACAATCCAACGCCGCGTTTTTCAACTTTTGCTTTCACTAATCATACTTTTCTTCAGAAAAAAAGTTTAACGAAATAGTTTTTTTTTTTTCTGGCCGCCTCTAATTTTGTGGTACAACAAGTACGAAGCCTGAATGATCTCCTTTTGATACACAGATAGCTTGCAAACTCGAAACTGTCGATGAAATCGATAAATGGTGTCAAAATAAACCGGATCAAGAGTATTCATAATAAAATCAAGGCAAGTGACGAGACACCTCATTTTATTTAATTTTATAAAAGGCATCTCGAATTCAACCTCGACAAAAAAGTCAAGTGTACAAATACACCCTTATTTTTTTTGTAGTCACATTCGCGGGTCACTCGCGGGTCGAAAACGTTGAGCAACTTTCAAATGCATTCCAGTAATGTCACCTGTCATGTCACTGTCACTTTTTCGTACTATCATTTTTGCACAGAGGACCAAAGTGAACATATGCCATTGGATAGTCGGTGTATTTTCTTTTTTTATCAATTGAATGACATGATAGGAATATCCGAAAGAGTTCGTTAATAAGGATCCGTCTTGTGAAAAATAGATAATGGGATTTCAAATGACATTATGTCTGTTCGTTATTAGTCGACAATCGACATAATGAGGGAGAAAACTGTCAAATTAGTTCCGAGTAGCTGGCGCTAAGTGTGTGTTGCTTTCATTCAGCTGCCAATGGTTCCTTGTTGAAAATTTGGCCGCGAGATGGCGCTAAGTGTATTGTCTTGTAGCCTGTGACCTATAAAAAACAAGTACGCTGGACTTCATACTATCGATGACAAAATAAAGACATTTGATTTTCACGATTTTGGCGCTGAAAACAAAACGACTGCAATTTGGGGCAATGTGTCAATTTTAGTTCCTCAGACGCTCGAGGGATTTGAATCGGCACAAAAAAAAAAAACTGTCATTTCGTATAGTATTTTTAGTTCAGCGTACTTTCCAGCGTACTTGTATAATATAAGTCAGTGCTTAATGTAGCCGATTGGTCGGTCTCCACTTGTCAATCACTCATCAGCGATCTCTCGCGGCGTCGCTTTATACTATCACATTGCTTAGAAAGACGAAACTTACAGATGGAGCAAAGGCCTAGCGAAAAAGACAGTTATAGCAGCGTGGAACGCCCCGGACCACTGGTAGACAAGCTCCTAGAGCCCGAACGAAGGATGTCGTCCGGACAAAATTGATGATTTAATTTTTTTTTTTAATGAAACGATAATATAAAACGAGTTTAGTTCGAAAGTTCTGCGATTTCATGCGGTTAAGTTAATATTTGAGACCAATTCCTGTAACAAAGAATGTTCAAAATCTAGTCGCAATGTCATTTTAGCAAGTTAATGTCAAAAAGCAGATAAATGTAGGTATTTTTGACAGATTGAGGCTGAGATTAGAATGCGAACGTTCTTAACAATACGGGAATTGGGCACTCTGATAAAAAAAAAAATGGAACTAATGCGACAAGTATTTGCATTATTTAAGCTGCATATTGATTAGATTTAGCCTCTAGCTGAGGCTAATCATTTAAGGCCGTTGCCTCGATCTGAGGCTAATCATGACCGTTGCCTCGATCTGAGGCATATTCGCGGCTTGGAAGTTTTTGTCGCCTCAGCACGAGTCTTACTTTGTCGGTTTCTGTCATGCTAAAAAGAGTTTCATTAGTTGCTTATCTACTATAAGTTGCTTCAGTTTGCCTCAAGTCGAGGATCGACATGTGGATACGCAGTTAATAAATTGTTTGTCTCGGTTTGAGGAGTTAAGACAGCAGCTGTGTTTAAAAAAAAATGGATTTTAAATGAATCTATTCGTTAGAAATCGCAGGACGATCCTAACATGTACAAAAACGAAACCAAATTATTTATTTTAATTGTCAGTTTAACGCTTAAATTCGCCGATATTTATTTATTTATTGCCATTCTATAAAGGGCGTTTACTCCGAAGTTTATTCATTTATTTCAATCAATTTTATTTATTCGGGGCTGATTTTACCAAAGTCAGTCATCTTTTATCCGTGGAATAAAATTAAGGTGTGATATTTCGAGCATGGAAAAACTGTCAAAAATTTAATATTTGTTCGTTGTAAAAGTTTGGTGAAATTCGCCCTTAATTTGGTACATTAAAAGTCGAGTAAAAAAGCGACTTTTCTTATTCATAGATCAACGAAAACGCCCGTAAAACGGTTGAACCGCCTCAAAAAATAATCGAAGCGGAATAGGAAGCCTCGAGCCCTCGACGCAGCGGCGAGGCATCGGGCCTCAAACGGAGTCAGACTGCCTCGAGCGCAGCGGACTTTTAATTTTAATGTTATATTAATAAGGCCTGTTTTCGCGACTCCAAATTTTGCATAAATAACCCCGATCGCTTGCCGCGTTTAATTAAACCTCAAAATGTTGTAATACCTAGACGGAGATCATTTGAATTGTTCAAATTATATTTTTGAAGACTTGTCAAAAATGCAGTTAAATCGAGGTATTTTTGATAGTCAATCTGTCAAAAATACCTCTTCCTACATTTTTGACAATCTAATTTTTATTCATGAAATTTAAGAATTCGAAGTTTTTTTTATATACATTCTGTGCGTGATTCTTCATTATGCAAATTCAAACAGGCTTTATTTTATTTTCCAAATTATTTTAATTTTAACTGTTTTTGCTGTCCGCGAGGCCGTCTTGCCTCGTCGCTGCACTCGAGGTGTCTTCGAGGTTTGTTTACCATCTTACTATCCTTAGAATTCATTATGCCCCGTATTCATTGGGAAAAAAGATGCACAATACTGTTGTCAGGAACATTGGGTGTAGCCAGCAACAATATTGCGCAATTTTTTTTCAGCTTTCTGACCAATGATTTATTTTGTATATAATTATACTATACTAGTATCATACTATATCAAGTGCCCTGTTTATCTCGTGGACGTAAGTGCGACTGCTGAGCGTGAGGTCCTGGGTTCCTCAGTAGCAGCCCGTAGTTTGGAAGTTGGTGTTGTGACACCCGCACGTAACTCGGAAAGCACGTAAAGCCGTTGGCCTTGCGCCTGATCTCTCGCCGGTCGTGTGGTATCGGACTATGAGAGTGAGGAAAGAGGGAGTGCACCTTTGTCTGCGCACATACTTGTGCACTATAATATCAAATCCTGCGTACTTGGCTAGACTCCGCAACCGAACTTCGGTCGGGAGGATATTAAGTTTATTATTTAAAACTGTTACGTTTTGTTGTTTATTTTCGGGATACTCACTATTTTATGAGTTTGACCAATGAATACGTAAATTTTGTGTCATCAATGATATTATATGTAAAAAGAGCTAAATTACGCGCTCCACTGGCACGTCAAAACTTGGCTATTTAGCCTATTTTTTTTTCATGTTGTCTCTTTTTCGCACCCGATAATTGCGTCATTCCGTCCTACTTCCACGTGTCATGTAATAGTCTGACACTGTGACGTTTTTGAAAATCGACTTTTGGGTAGGTAATCCATGTAACTCTTTTCACATAAAATATCATTGTATGTAATGTAGTGTACCAAAAAATGGGGAGTATTTATGGCAGCTTTATTATTTAGGCTTTATTTATTATTGAAAAGAAGAATAAATTATTATTTATTATTAAAAATATATCTTTCCGCTATATCAATAATACATTTTAAGTGCTTTTCATGTAAAAGAAGACTGTATTAGTTACGCTAATCATTATTCTAAAATTGTCTATGGGATGGTTTTGCAATGATTCAATAAATTTACCATTGATAATAAATACATACGAACGATAGATATCTTTCCAAAGAATTTATATTATAAAATCTGTCGCAGAGGCTAAAAAAACAACGAAAAATAAATACATGTTGCAATTAATAAAAAAGAAAATGTTGGTGTACAGTCAGGGAAATTTATTGCTTAGGTATCTTTACCGACTACGCCAATTTGACGTGTTGTAGCTAATTTATACAACTGTCAAAGAATGACAGTTGAAATTTGAATTTATATTACGGGCAATTTTAAGTTGTTATTCAATTAATTTTCCTGACTTTATATTAATAAATGTTTACAAGCAAAAGAGTAAGCGCCTGAAAGATTACATACTGAAGCAAATTCTCGTTGATATTTTTTTATTAGTGCCTTTTGTCTAAAAAGCCAATTCGAAGCTTGCCGTTTGAAATGCTTTAAAAATAAATAAAACCGAGTAACCTAAAATGCGCAAGTGACAAAGTTTTGTCGTCGCATTTTCTCGCGCCTAAATGACTCGACTCATATTCATGTCTCGTTTCAGCGCGACATGATACGACGACAAGATATTCTCGCACTGCACATTTATGATTATGCCTAATTGGAATGGATTCAACTAGAATGGCGCGTTTTACATTTATCAACGGCACCCTTTTTTTCGTAAATATATGTATAAAAAAAATGCAATATTTTTTGTAGATACAGAAGTATTTACACGATTTTTATTTTTTTGTGAATGTGGTTATGAGTATTATTTTACCAAAAATTTAATGTTTATTTAATGTTATTTGCACATAAACTTGACGTAAATTAGTTGTATTTTGTGGACCTTCGCTTTTTTGTTTTAATTTGTAATGTTACGGCTTGTTTATTGAATCCTTGTTTTATTTTGTGAAACCAAAGTGTTATTCTTGGAGTATTTTTTGTAAGTTATACCTACCTATATGAGTAGATTTTGCTCTGGCTGGTAGCAGCCAGGGGTATTAAGCCCGTAGGTAGATAAAGAACGCTGTATTTGATTGCTTTGTAATCATGAGCATAAAGTACCTTAACATACGAAAAAAAATTAAAAGCAATTTTCTCGTAAACTGACGATGGCAACTTGGAAAAAAGATCTTCTTCGTAATATGTAGTTGTCCATCATCATCTGCGCAACGCACTAACAGTAACAATGGATTTAATTTTGACAGTTTAACAACTTCCATTGCGTTATTTACATTGTTGAGAAGACAATTTTTTCGAACATATGAAGCAATGGATTAGCAATAACCTTCAAAATGATTCAGATTGTGATTAAAAGTGTGTTACGCAATTAGGGTGCTGCCGTACCACCATACAATTTCCATCAATACTTTAGGAAAAAATCGCTTTTGAATTTTTCGTAGTGTAAGGTATTTATGCCCGTGACTGTACGTAATCGTCTCATACACTGCAAACGATGTATCATTGATAGCTCAGAGAACTATACCAATTTATAAGATTATCAAATTAAATATAGTTTTATGCATGTCTCGAATCTTTCTTACTTACAAAAAGTCTTATCAAGTTTCAATTACAAATGTAACATTACAAATTAAAATACAATGTAGTGATATTCCGGGAATTAATTTAAAAAAAATATTGAAGTCTGTAAAATAACTAAGCTTACTTTGGAAATCTACACAAAACTTTAAATTATTGAGCGGTGTAATGTTCTCGACAGCTTTTTTGAGACCGTTTCCAAAGACTTTGTGCCATTGCTAAAAGGAGATGGCGCTATCCGTCTTGTATAGCTCCATCTCTTTCTCGCATGGGCCCCTCTGATTCGTCTTGTAATGTTACCAGTGTCTTTAACGAGGGCTGGAGAGTGTTGCCACTGCCAAAAACGTAGAAAAAAATAATAAAACGATTGTAACTCGGATTATCGCTCTAGCGGAGGGTCTTACCGTAAAATGTACAAAGTACTTGTAAGTTGGTGTCTGTGTGTATGACTGTTCGAATTTTAGCTTGCAATAAATGTCTTTTTGGCTATGAGATTGTTTTTTTTTTTTTATTTGTACCATATTTACCTTCTTCTTAGTGTCGATGGCGATCGAAATAGTCGGCCCAGAGACCGTATGCCCATTGAGTAAAAGGGGAAGTGCTATACATCCTGCATACCTCCATCTCTCTTTCACACTGGAATCATGAAGGCTTTAGCAGTTCATAATACGGCCCCAGAATTCGGTTACGTGTTTGGTGCCATCAGTAGCATCCATCAGTTCCTGTACCGTGCAGACGACTGGACACGCAGGACACAATATTAATTTATATATATTGCCATCAAATTCTCGCCGCGATGATATCGCCGTGTGGATGTACGTTCTAAGAGAGGAGATTGCATAGAAATACGTGGCACAACGATAACATTGCCGCGATTCTCGCTCGTGGAAACGGCCACTAAGTGTCTCATTCATAGAAATATAAATATCTATGGTTTCATTGTTTGCAGAACAGCACCACATTTATACTCCAGCACCCTAATTGCGTAACACAATATTTATTAATTACAGCTAATCTATTGCTTCTTTTGTTCGAAAAATTTGTCTGCTCAACAACGTGAATAACGCAATGAATGTTGTTGAACTGTCAAAATGAAAGCCATTGCTACTGTTAGTGAGTCACGCAATTACCCCTACTGAATCTGTGTGATATGGTGATAGCAATAAACTGATACTGAGTGGAGTATATTCCTCTTCACTTCCCTCATTCGACAAGGAGGATGCTGTAGCTGGCGAATCGTGAGTGAATAATAAACATTTCTGCAAACCCATAAGGAGAAAAGTAACGATGATAATGTATGGAGATAATCATTTTCTTAGGGTGTCGATGGCAATCTTTATAGGGTACGAGTTTGGCACATTAAGAATTGCCCCCTAAGCTTGGCATGTTGTATGTTAATATTATACCTAAAAACTAATTTAGCAATCGACAGATAATTTTTATTCGTGGAATCGTGAATTGACGTCTTACAGTTTTTGTATGGAAGAACCGTCAAAAATTTAAAATTATTCCTCCGATAAAATTATCTGGCGTTGGAAAAATCAGCCCTTAGGGCAAATTTTTCAATCGACAGATATTTTTTATTCGTGGAATAAAATTGACGTCTGACAGTTTTGTATGGAAGAACTGTCAAACACAAAATTATTCCTCCGATAAAATTATCTAGCGTTGGAAATTTTTCCAACGAACAGTGTTTTTTCCTAGTCAAACAAATTAATTAATTTAAGACTACCGACTTTAACTATCCTTTTAATCAAAATACAACAGAATTGTCATTCTTTGGCGGAAAAATGGGATCGATCATTCTTTAAATATTTAAAAAATGATCGATGAAATGATATTAATACCAATCCTACCAGAATAGTGAATACCAATTAGCTAAACCATAATTTCTCTTACTGAGCATGTATGCACGACGACCTATCAAGCTACATTTCCAGTATAAGCTGACTTCTCATTGTACAGACGCCAGCACATCAAGCTACTACAATCTGTCAAATTTCATTAATAGATTTTCAACTTTATCGCTAAAGCATTAAGGTTCAAGGTAGATTGGGAAAATTTGACAGTTTCGGGTAGCTTGACCTGCTGGCGTCTGTACATACGAAAAGCCTATACAATGTGTGGCGAACCAAACTAAATTGTCTGTGGTTCCCACTGTTAGATGTAGGAGACAACACTACTACTGTGGCTAGAGGGTGTTGTCTATGGTATCTACTAGTTAGCCAGAAGTTCAGAATTTGAATATAGATATAAGAACTGTGTATTACTCCATTCTAGGTTAATTATTAACACCGTTGTTTATCTTATATTGATTACGTGCATTCCACTTCCACCGCTATCGCTTGTTGTGTTGATACAAATACACGTCTGTACAACTGGACCGAGTTTCATTTGAAATAAACAAGGCGCCATAACGCGCCTAAAAATGCAATATGTCGTCATGCCTCCGTCGAGATCCGCAGACGTACGAACGTTTTTTTTTACTCAAATGGATTTGGGTAGGACTCCTGGCAAGGCGCAGTGATGGCAGGTGGAGTAAGGCCGTGACCGAGTGGCGTCCAAGGACTGGGAGGCGGAAGTGTCGGTTGTCCAGCAGGGATGTGGGAGGACGACATTATTACCATCGCAAGTAGAACCTGGGTGAGGCTGGCACAGGAGCGTGGGGATTGGCACGAGACGGAGAGAGACATGAAACGAGAGGCCTATGCTCAGTAGTGGGAGGGAATTATGGATGATGATGATAAACATGTACAGACGCCAGCAGGTAAAGCTACCCGAAGCTGTCAAATTTTCCCAATCAACCTTGAACCTTAATGCTTTAGCGATAAAGTTGAAAATATACTAAAGAAATTGTGTCCGTTTCGACTGCTCGGCCACAATTTCGTAGAAGCAAAACGACTACGTCAACATTACGAAGGAATTTGTAAAACACTAACAATGAAAGTCGCAAATTCGTAGATCCAATATTCAGAAAGTTGTAAAGGTTTAACCATGGCCGCGCAGTCGAAACGTGGAGAACTGCGCGGCCACGCAGTTCTCTTAAAGTTCTCTTAAACGGAGCTTCGTAGAGGTCCCATTCTTTTTGCTAACCACTGATACGATTTCGAAGAAATTGTAGACAGTATTAATAAAGCCCTAATGTTTGGAATTCACGACCTACAGAACTTAAATGCTATGGCCGCGCAGTTGACACGTGGAGAACTGCGCGGCCACGCAGTTCTCTTAAAGTTCTCTTAAACGGAGCTTCGTAGAGGGCCCATTCTTTTTGCTAATCACTGATACGATTTCGAAGAAAATGTAGACAGTATTAATAAAGCCCTAATGTATGGAATTCAGGATCTACCTACAGATCTTATAACCTATAATGCAAGTTAGAAAAAGGGTGACCAAGATTTATGGTGCGTCAATCAGACATTTTCAAGCGTCGTTTTTATACCACGTAGCCTATTATCATAATGAGGGAATAAGTATGCTTCATTGGATGGAGAAGTACCAAAGTAAGTAGATACGAAAATATTGTTACCGTCAAGATGGTAGGTAAGTACCTTTTTTGTAAAAAGGATTAATGATTGTCTATTCGATTAGTACCTACCTACCTATAACTTGTAAACATTTAATAAAAAATTGGAAAAATAACAAACTTTTTTTTAGATCTGGGTAAATTTTATTCTAAGTTACTAATGCGACATTTTGAGAAGGTGTTTTATCCTATCTCGGCGGCTCCTGCGCCGCGCGAGCGAGTGCGCCCGCGCCTGAGCACCCTCTGCTTGCGCGTCTTTATTAGTGCAGTGATAAATGGTTCATCATGGATTGTGTAGTGCTCGTGATTCTGCACTGGATTTGGATTCTTGGATTTTAGATCAGCCTACATAAAAATTTAATACTGTAAATCTACTATTTGCTACCTTTGCACAAATTTTAGCTACCTCAACGTATACGTAGTTATTTAACAGTATGTTATTTAAAATCCTTGGTCCCTCCATTTTGACGTCAAAGTGAAAGGACCATATGGATAGGCTGGTCGGAGGAGTAACCTACCTATATAGTATTACAATACCTTAATTCTAGTTTAGAAATATGCAATTTGATGATCCCTAACATGAATCATTTGAGAAATATCGGCAATAAATGTTGGTCCCTCCATAATGACGATTCAAAAATTTGGTCAGGCCTGATAGTGGATAGTATTTTTTGGTTTTTTGAAGTATTCATGTTTAGTACCTATTTTCTATCTTTGGATTATGCAAATGACTTACGGTGAAATTTATCTTCAAAAAGTACTAATTGTACTGAAAAATTAGTGCAACGGTTGCAAATAGTAGATTTACAATATTAAACTTTTATGTAGGCTGATTTGAAAGCCAAGACTTGGTCCCTCCATCTTGAGGGTAACAATAGTTTCGTATATTCTACCTGTATTATTTTATTATATCTTCTTACTTTAGTACTTCTCCATCCAATGAAGCATACTTATTCCCTCATTATGATAATAGGCCACGTGGTACAAAAACGACGCTTGGAAATGTCTGATTGACGCACCATAAATCTTGGTCACCCTTTTTCTAACTTGCATTATAGGTTATAAGATCTGTAGATCGTGAATTCCATACATTAGGGCTTTATTAATACTGTCTACATTTTCTTCGAAATCGTATCAGTGATTAGCAAAAAGAATGGGACCTCTACGAAGTTCCGTTTAAGAGAACTGCGTGACAGCGCAGTTTTACACGTTTCAACCGCGCGGCCATAGCATTTAAGTTCTGTAAGTCGTGAATTCCAAACATTGGGGCTTTATTCATACTGTCTACATTTTCTTCGAAATCGTATCTGTGGTTAGCAAAAAGAATGGGCCCTCTACGAAGCTCCGTTTAAGAGAACTTTAAGAGAACTGCGTGGCCGCGCAGTTCTCCACGTGTCAACTGCGCGGCCATAGGATTTAAGTTCTGTAGGTCGTGAATTCCAAACATTAGGGCTTTATTCATACTGTCTACAATTTCTTCGAAATCGTATCAGTGGTTAGCAAAAAGAATGGGACCTCTACGAAGCTCCGTTTAAGAGAACTTTAAGAGAACTGCGTGGCCGCGCAGTTCTCCACGTTTCGACTGCGCGGCCATGGTTAAACCTTTACAACTTTCTGAATATTGGATCTACGAATTTGCGACTTTCATTGTTAGTGTTTTACAAATTCCTTCGTAATGTTGACGTAGTCGTTTTGCTTCTACGAAATTGTGGCCGAGCAGTCGAAACGGACACAAGAAATTTGACAGATTGTAGTAGCTTGATGTGCTGGCGTATGTACAGTGCGCCCAGGACCTACGCAGACGACGAAATGGGATACCTACTATGGTTACTTTTTCTATTTTCAATGTATAAGCTTCTGCAACAAGCAACGTCACCATGCGCTGCATAGGTAAATACCTACTTAAAAAATATATAGCTAATATGCTTATTTCCACTAACGCTAGGGAACACCTAAATAATATAACGCTGTCGGATTTTAAACTCTGGGCGCTGAACCAAGCGCTGAAAATCCCTAACATCGCTCTTGTATTTAGATGCCACCTTGGGAATAGTACCTACCTAGTGAGTAAAAAAAACGCAAATCCTAAGACGAGAATGAGTAACTTTGAGTTAGATAAAGCAAGCAGCGCTGTTGCATGCCTGTGGACATCTCTTACTTCTCATTCTTCTACAGGAATGGTAATGTTTCAAAGGCATGACGTCAGAATGCAAGTTGTAAAGAAATATCTTATTTTCACATAACAACGATTTATTTGAATAAAACAAATTAAGAAAACAAGAAATATTACGATAAATTATAACTAAACAACTATCTATTGTTGAATATCTTGAACATTATAAATTCATTTTATTCATAAAAAAATATTGATCGGCAGAATGAGAAAATGAGACTATCAATCACATCACATGCAAACATACGTTTAGTTTGTGCTTATGCGATTCTCTTTACTTTTACACTATCGAAGATTCCTGCTGTTCAGGAATAATAATTGCATTATAAACAGTAACTACAGGTAAGCCTATTATATCCTTCATTTTTACGCTCACCCAGTTATATAAAAATAGATACAGTTTAGTGATAGCCTTGAATATGTACACACCCATAATAAACACAAAATTCTAAAACCACGAAATCAATATTTCTAGGACCTTCTCATGTAGCAGTTACCAAACGTAGTCCCAACTTTTCTTGAGTTGCGTTCCAGATCTGCAATAAAATCATGTTGCCCATATTATTAGTGCTCTGCTACTTACACTTGGTAGCAAACCAATTTAGCTATTTCGTCGTATTGTTAAGAATTTAACGATTTGATCAGTTGGAATGAGTTTTTGACAGGTGCCACCAACTTGAATTCGATTGTAAAAGGCCCAATCGAACCGAAATAAATGTAGGTCTACGGGCCACATCTGGACTCTGAATTCGCAAATAGCAGCGTCAAAATATAAGTGAAGTATCAGTTCAGTACGTTGTAAACTCAGTGCAAACACGCTATGCGTTGAATAACGCTTGTAACTAAGCTAGATCAACTCGAATAACTAACATTGGCCGTGGTTAAGAACTGTCATGAGATTTAAGCTTATGTAACATTTTATGTCCGTGAAATAACGTTATAATTACCTGCTAGCGGTTGTTTACCTCCACCAAAAGGTAAGGGGTCCGTTTTCACTAATATTTGTGCATCTAGTAGTTCGTGTTTCTGTAGATAACCTTGAAATGCATCGTGTAGGTGTATGCCGGTCCACTCCAGCTGTAACACACTAACTGCTCGTCTCTTTACCTGTAATGCTTCCTTATTAACTCTTTCGGTACTTTAGCTATTCGTTTTTGTAATTTTTAGTTATATTTTATCAGATATTCTCTTGGACTATTTTCTGTCACTCTCCTAGACATGTCACGAGACTGCTGTTCCATGTTCGAATTTGTGTTTTTTTTAAAAATACTCTGTGAAAAGAAAGAGGTGATAGTGTAAACAGTTTATTCTTTTTAGTTTATATTTTGGATCTTTGATGAAAAGTGGTGCAAGTGCTTTTTTTTCTTATTATTTTGTTACCAACGTGCTGTAGATATATATTTTTACATAACGAAACTGTCAATATATTTCATATAGCTTGCCATACACATTTTAGACTATGTTTATCGGATGAAATCATCACGAATCTCAGCAGAACCTTAACTATGTCATGATATTATTTAGATCAGATTAGTAATTTGTGATATCAATATCAATTGGCCTCCCGATTCATATTGTTTACTCATTCTCTGATAAGATTACACCTTGACAATGAAATGTATAATATTTTTGGTAAACACTTAATTATTATCGTAATGAGGAGGTACCTAGTTAAGATATCACAGCCACTTTTTTTTTATTGCTCATTTTTCTATTTTTAAATGAAGGACAAGTGGCTTGTGGCCAAGTAATAACAACCGCATGGGTTGTTTGATCAGGTTAAGCTACGCTTGCCACGGTTGGTCCGTGGATGGGTGACCATCATTGTTCAAACTCAAAATGGTCCTAGCTGTCATTCGTGGATCTTTGACAGTTGATACAGGTTGGCCGGTTGTTACGAAAGTGACAACCAGTCTTGCAAAGGGGTATTGGGTCAGTGGGTCGCTTAAGGGGTGGAGTTATTGGAGATGGATATACGCTTAGGCTTAGGCACTATTAGCAGCAAAGAAAACAAAAAAGTAAAAAAATATTTGAAGGCCTACTTTAGTAAACGGTCATCGTAGGGCCCTGCTTCCCAGACCCTAAATGGTTTTAATAGACAAGGTTAACCCAATACTGCAATAAAATAGGTAAATATTCGAAATAAAATACGCTCCATAGAGGCTTTAACGCTACACTCCAACCGGGTATTGTATTACCCGGTAACTGGGTTGTGCAGGTCAGATAGGCAGTCACTTCATGTAACATACTGGTATTCAGCTGCATCCAGTGAGACTGGAAGCCGACCCCAACATAGTTGGGAAAAGGCTGGGTAGATTGATTGATTTCTATTTTAAATACTTCGCAAGGCGTTCGTAAAATTTATCTGTGGCAGCAATTATGTCAGACATTCTTGCCTTTTCCTCTAATTTCTCAGAATTGAGCCCTCTTTAGATAGTTGTGTGCTACATTCGTTTAATACTTGGGGTTGCTCGCGCCTTCGCCCGCATAGAGGTCGATAATGATCCCCCGAGAACATGCTACCAGGATAATAGTACTGTATGCCATATTTCATTGGAATCCGTTCAGCGGTTAAGGCATGTAAAGGTAACAGACGGACAGACCAAGTTACTTTCGCCTTTGCATTAATAATTTTTTTATTTGTTTATTCAGTAGTACACATATTATATTTTATTCATTTAAGTTTTTTCCAACATAAACTCATTCGAGTTTTATATATACAATGTGTAACTGAATTAATGCACATTATGAAAGTAGTTTGTTCAGAATCGTTTACTGAATCGATTTCTGTAATTTTTAATATAGGTAATATTTTATCCAAAAAATAATTAAAACTACGTAAATTACTATCACACTTCCGCTGTGCAGTCAAAACAAACCAAAATGGATGAAATACACACTGAGCTAGACCCTTATACGATTGCGACTGTGTGTATGCGTAAATTTGTAATGTGACCATAATTTTCTCCCACAATCAGTATAAGTAATTTATTTAAAAAACAATGTTTTTTACATAATAATAAAAATTCAGTGTATGTATTATGATTATAACATACTATTCTAATTGGGGTGTCTGGTGGTGTGCGTTAATTCCAGGACATGTTGTATATATATTTTCAAAATCATCGACTACCACTTAAAGAATTATAACCACTTAAGTAGGTACTTAGATAAAAAGTAACAACAAAGTAATCCTAATCCTATCCTAAATATTATAAACGTGAAAGTTTGTATGGATGGATGGATGGCTGTTTGTTATTCTTTCACACAGAAACTACTGAACGGATTTGGATGAAATTTGGCACACAGAATAACCAGGATGGACATATAGGCTATTTTTTATCCCGATATTCCCACGGGATCGAAATCGCGGAGTGCAGCCAGTAATAAATAAATTTATATCCAATTTTACAATTTACATAAGGCAATAGGTTAATTCTATGACAATATTCTTTTTGAAAATTGCATAAATCACTGATTACTCCACGGGCACCCAAACTAAGAAACGGAAACGGTGCCAGGTAACGGGAACGGTAACTTGTGTTATGGGTGACAGGGCTCTCAATGTTAATACATTTCCCTTGACATCGCCTTGACCATATTTTTCTACCTTGAGCAATGACTTACAAATAGTGAGATAAGTACTTACAAAGTTACAAACGTTTCAAATATTACATTTGAAACATTTCCTAGGAAATGCTTATTTTCGGTACCTAATCATACTTTTTCTAGGAAACAGGATAACTGATGTTACCGAAATAAAAAAAAAATATTATTGTTGTATCTATCTATAGCATACAGGGTGGCAGGGACATCGACGCGCAAACTGTAACCATGAATTTAGCACATGATTGATGACCCCTAGCATAGAAAATTATCGTTCGTTATAAAAAAAAAATCTGAGGGGCCCGTGGCTAAATAATATCAGCCGCACAGGTCGATCGGTCAGGTTAAGCTACGCTTGCCGCGGTTGGTCTGTGGATGTGTGACCATCTTAACATACCGAGACCCCTCCGTGCCTCGGAAAGCACGTTAAGCCGAAGGTCCCGGCTGTCATTCGTGGATCTTTGACAGTCGTTACGGGTAGTCAGAAGCCCGAAAGTCTGACAACCAGTCTTACCAAGGGGTATCGTATTACCCAGTAACTGGGTTGTGGAGGTCAGATAGGCAGCGCTCCATGTAAAATACTGGTATTCAGCTGCATCCGGTTAGACTGGAAGCCGACCCCAACATAGTTGGGAAAAGGCTAAGCAGATGATGATAAAAAAAAAATCTGCTGTTTCATAGAAAAGTGCAATACCTACGTGATTCAAATATAATATGGAACAAAATATATTTTTATAAAAATTTAAATGTACACCAATGAAAAATTTCAACGAAGGTGGGTTTAGAACCATGCACTGAAAAGATGCGCGTCGATGTCCCTGCCAGCCTGTACAATGTTGTTCATATTTGAATGAATCATTGATATTATTATCATAGTGTAAGTGGTATAATCAGTAAAATCAGGCGGGATCGCAGTCAAGCACTAGTTTATATGATAAAAAAAAAATGGTGTCACCATGCAAAATAGGTACCAATTAGAGCTTGATTATAAAAAATATCAATTGTACTCGTATACTTACCGTTGACAATACTTTAAATTGAAATTCGCGTATGACGTACGTACTGCCGTCACTAACGTTGTCATAACTGGAAACCCAATTATAATAGCAGTTTTGTGCGACAAGGATAGAGAAATCTGCTTAGCCTTTACCCAGCTTGGTCGACTTCAAGTCTAACCGGGTGCAGCTGAATACAAGTATTAACATGGAGCGACTGCCTCCCTCAATTGCCGAAGCTTAATTCTCCTCGTAATTTTTAGATTTTTTATAATCAACACAAAATAAGTGTCGATCTCACCACGTAAACGGGTCACCGACTGTACAGACACCACATCACATCAAGCTACTACAATCTGTCAAATTTCTTTAATAGATTTTCAACTTAATCGCCAAAGCATTAGGTTCAAGGTTGATTGGGAAAATTTGACAGTTTCGGGTAGCTTGACCTGCTGGCGTCTGTATAAAATCAAAAGTCATTTATCCAAACTAAGCTTCTTGAATCAGCACTTTTTGAATGTCTAAATTACATAAGCATAATCAGCCTATAATGTTCCCACTGCTGGGACACAGGCCTCCTCTCTTTGAGAGGGAGTGGGCCGTAATCCACCACGCGGGCCGTAATCCACCACGCGGGCCCAGTGCACACACACTATCAGTAGCAATGTGTTTCATTTTGACAGTTCAACAACATTCATTTGATTCATTCCGTCATTTACGTTGTTCAGCAGACACATTTTTCGAACATATGGAGCAATGCATTAGCAATGTCCTTCAAAATGATACCCATTGCTTCTGATAGTGTGTTACGCAATTAGGGTGCTGGCTCAAAACGCTAGACTGAATAGTAACCAACTTTCCAAACGTATTAGTATGCGTGAGGGGTAACCATTTTATGCAGTAGGCATCATGTATCACGACCCATATGCGGACTAGACGAACTTACAAGTAACTAGATTTTATCCAGGGTTTCGCCCACGTGGAGGTCGGAAGGTATCCTACGGGAACGTACTACCGGGATAAAAACTATCCTCTGTCCTAACCCAGATCATAGTCCATCCGTGAGCCAGACACAGAGAGAGTAAGCGGCAGACAGGCAGACAGACTGACTAACAGACTGACAGACAGACCGACCAGACTGACAAATAGACCGACTAGACTGACAAATAGACCGACTAGACTGACAGACAGACCGACCAGACTGACAGACAGACCGACCAGATTGACAGACAGACCGACCAGACTGACAGACAGACCGACCAGACTGACAGACAGACCGACCAGATTGACAAATAGACCGACTAGACGGACAAATAGACCCACTAGACTGACAAATAGACCGACCAGACTGACAGACAGACCGACCAGACTGACAGACAGACCGACCAGACTGACAGACAGACCGACCAGACTGACAGACAGACCGACCAGATTGACAGACAGACCGACCAGACTGACAGACAGACCGACCAGACTGACAGACAGACCGACCAGATTGACAGACAGACTGACAAATAGATGGACCATATTGACAGACAGACCGACTAGACTGACAGACAGACTGACAGATAGACAGACAGTGTTACTTTTGCATTATAATATTACCTCCGTATTGATTGCATTAATTTAGCTCACAGTAATACATCTGACCTACCCATAAAATTACAATCGCTGCATAATTAAGATAAAATTATGACCCACTTTTTAGATAGTTTGTATCTGAAGTACCTACTTGAACAAGTCGTGTAATAATACTTAGTTTATCGCTTATGTGAACATTGGCTATTGTATTCCGATCTCATAACTAAATAACTTTATTGGTAATTATAATTCTCTTGGATAAAAAATTGCTGACAAATGACAGCTCCCTCGAAGAGATAGGAAGAATTGTATGAGAAAAGATGCAGTAATTTTTTTAAAGATCTTAAATAATGTGTCTCTTTGAAGTCTAAGTTTTACCTAATGATTCGAAAGAGTTACCGTGGCCCCTGGCACAGGCAACTGAAGAAACACGGGTGGGTTTTAGTTAGTAAAAGTCTGACACGCCCTACCGCTCCGCCCAGGGGCTGCAGTCTCGACATTCATAGCGATCGCTTTACGACCGAATTCGGTCGCAAAGTCCCGGATTGATAGGTGTAATGTATGGAGTAACAGGACTTTGCGACCGAATTCGGTCGTAAAGCGATCGCTATGAATGCCGAGACTGCAGCCCCAGAGCGGGAGAAGTTATTTGATAAATTACCACCCAAAAATAAAAGGCATTGATAGCCCGAATTAAAACAAAATCATTGCTATATGTTATCTTTTTCCGTCTCTAATGAGAAATCTTTTGTCCGAGGGGAGACTGAGTCCAGACGGTCCGGAGTCCGGAGGCCTTGACCCTGAAATATGTGTCTTGACGTTAAATATAAAAGCTGTACACACACCTATCTATTACTGTTAGCCTGCATCAACCCACTGCCGGGCAAAGGACTCTCCTCATGACCTCCAGCTCTTTCGATCCAGGGCTAAAGTAGATTGCTGGTCGTTTGTTTTGAACAGCTCGTCCCGCTGTCTTCTACGCGGTCTGCCGCGACGCCTTCTAAGAGTTACCTATCCATTAAGAGATGTACGTTAAGAGAAGTACATTATGAGAGTACGTAAGTCCCTATCTATTCAGAGATAAATTTTACACGAGTCTGCAACTCTCCCACACTGCACGGCAAGGCCTTTTCACACTGATAAGGAATGATCATTGATCTACACGTTTTACAACTGTGCGAGGGGCTTGTGGAGTTGTGGCTAAGTAATAACAGCCGCACGGGTCGATCGATCAGGTTAAGCTACGCTTGCCGCGGTTGGTCCGTGGATGGGTGACCATTTTTAAATACCAAGACCCCTCTGTGCCTCGGAAAGCACGTTAAGCCATTGGTCCCGGCTGTCATTCGTGGATCTTTGACAGTCGTTGCGGGTCGTCAGAAGCCCGAAAGTCTGACAACCAGTCTTATTAAGGGGTTTCGTATTACCCAGTGACTGGGTTGTAGAAGTCAGATAGGCAGTCGCCCATGTAAAATACTGGTACTTCAGCTGCATCCGGTTAGACTGGAAGCCGACCTTAACATAGTTGGGAACAGGCTAGACAGGCGATGGTTTTACAACTGTGCATTAACGATTTCAGGCTAGTGTAGACAAAGCGTAGGTTAGTTTATAAATGGCAATAGTTTTGCCCCTATTGGACTTTAAATGTTGTTTCCGGACTCCAAGGGGCTTAACACCAGCAGGGCAGAAGTTGAACTGCACTCCTTTTTTATACTATGACTAAGTACAAAAAAGCAGTGCAGTCCAACTTCTGCCCTGCTATAAGAGCTGGTGGTAACCCCCCAGGCTGTTACTGAGAATTTCTTGATGCAATTTCATCAAGAAATTCTTAGTAGCAGCCTGGAGTCTGGATTTGTATTTGGTTGAGGGCTCGCTCGGTCACATTGGATTTGGAATATAGCAGTTGAAACGTGGGCGTACTGTCACACTTCTGCCGCCTTCGGGAATAGGGACATGGAATGTATTTATTAAATGTGTGCATCCTCATATTTATGGCATTTACGTCACGAATTATCTATCTTATTGTCTTTGTGAAGTAGATATCTACGTGCAAATGGCCGCGTAACCATACTGTAGTAGATTTGCCGCGTCCGCGACCTTCAATTACGTTATTTTTGGCTCAACACACTGCTTTTATTTATTTTTTCGTCTATTTGATAACGTATTTTTTGTTTCCCTGTCGGCAGAACTAGAAATATAGGTTTAATTTGTATTTAATTACCGCTTATCTCGCAAGCTTCACTTTATCTCACTGTTTATTTGAACTAGAACTTCATATTTATTTGAAGCATATTCAGCCTATAATGTTCCCACTGCTGGGACACAGGACTTATCTCGTTGAGAGGGAGTGCGCTGTAATCCACCATGTGGTCCCACTGCGGGTTGGTAGATGTCACATGTTTTCGAATTTTTGGTTCTAGAAAAGCCGATGTCTTCCTTCACCGTTTTGAGAGCAGTGGTGATGAAATAATTTAAGTGCACAAATGAAAGTGCCTGTCTGGGTTCGAACCTACGACCTACAACCCGTAAGTCGCGGCCGTTACCACTGAGCCACCACTGCTTCACTTATTTGAAGCAAAAGATAATCTTTTAAAGCGGTTATTTAACCAGTATCTTATGTTCCTATCTGAAAACAACTTTCTTTTTAGCGTTAAACTTGATACCACAGTCCAAAGTTCAAAATTACATCTACCAATCTCCTTACGAAACGCTACGTAATGCGGTTCTCACACACTATCCTAACAAAACATTATTTTCTTTTCAGGGTAAAAAAAATCTCAAAAAAAATACTCACGATGTTACGACGCTGCTCCAAGCATTTACAGACGATATACCGGAGGCAGGGGCAGACCATTCGGTTCAAGTCCACAGAGGCCCCCAAGGTCTTCGGAGCCCTGTCCCAGGCTGCTTCGAGGACAGCCCAGCCCCGGGCCCTCAGCGCAGCCCACAACCAAGTTGCCACCATCCATTTCACCAATCCACTCTTCGCCGAACAAGATGTGATGACCCCAAGCTTCCCAGACTCCGTGTCTGAAGGAGACGCAAAGCTCGGTGACAAAAAAGTCGGCGATGCCGTCGCCGTTGACGAAGTTGTCATGGAGATCGAGACAGATAAAACCGCGTTGCCTGTCATGGCGCCTGGTAACGGTATCATTAAGGAGTTCTACGTGAAGGATGGAGATACTGTCAAGGCTGGGCAGAAGCTGTTCAAATTGGAACTGACTGAGGGTGGTCCGCCACCGAAGAAGGCTGCGGCAGCTCCGGAGCCCCCGAAAGCGGAGGCACCACCACCACCACCACCGCCGCCTGCCGCTGCAGCGCCCCCCCCTCCGCCTCCACCACCAGCCGCGATCCCTATCCCTACCCCACCACCTCAGGCGCCCCCCGCAGCTAAACCCGCTGCCCCCATCTCCTCAATCCCCGTAGCAGCGATCCGTCACGCGCAATCAATTGAAACTGCCACTGTAAAGGTCCCTCCCGCAGACTACAGTAAGGAAATCGCTGGTACTCGCACGGAACAGCGTGTCAAAATGAACAGGATGCGTCAACGTATCGCTCAGCGTCTGAAGGAGGCTCAGAACACGAACGCTATGCTAACAACCTTCAACGAGATTGATATGTCTCACATAATGGCATTCAGAAAGAAGAACCTTGACGCTTTTACCAAGAAATATGGCGTCAAACTTGGCCTAATGTCTCCCTTCGTAAAGGCCGCAGCCAGCGCATTAATGGATCAGCCCGTTGTAAACGCGGTTATCGAGGATACCGAAATCATTTACCGTGACTATGTAGATATTTCCGTGGCCGTCGCGACTCCCAAAGGTCTGGTGGTGCCTGTAGTGAGGAACGTACAAACTATGACTTACGCCGATATTGAATTGACCATTGCCGGTTTAGCAGAGAAAGCTAAGGGTGGCAAGCTAACTATTGAAGAGATGGATGGCGGCACTTTCACTATTAGCAATGGTGGTGTATTCGGTTCTTTGTTGGGCACTCCTATTATCAACCCTCCTCAGTCAGCTATCCTGGGCATGCACGGTATATTCGAGCGCCCCATCGCACTAAACGGCCAGGTCGTCATCAGGCCTATGATGTACATCGCGTTGACTTACGACCACAGGCTCATTGATGGTCGTGAAGCTGTCATGTTCCTCAGAAAGATCAAGCAAGGAGTGGAAGAACCAGCATCAATCATCGCTGGATTGTAAATTAATTTCGAACCATCCGACCGAATAACCAGCGAGTTACCATTAAGATTACTTGAACAAAATCTTCTCAAGTCGGAGGGAAAAAATGATGAAAATCATGTAAATTATTCACACTTATCAATCAGTAGGGTGTTAGATGCAGAAGTGTATGCACGTGCGTTCGTCAGCTCCGATTTTTTTTTTGTTATTTATTGAAGTTCGCCTCGTATTCTGTATATGTATTATTTATCTAAGTGATAATTGTCGAGAAGTACATAATGTTACCTAAATGTGACGACATAAGTAAAGCCTCGTTTTATTTATTTTTTGTTTTAATTTAAAAAAATATTTTGATTGGCGTGGTAAATCTACAGTATTCGATCTAATATACTTTAAAAATATTATGAGAAAAATGCTTGTAAGTATTTTATTTATATTATTTTGTGGAAATCAAAAGTAGGACAATCGTTTTACAAGTCCTTTCTGCATGTTTCATGATCATTATCCTGCCCTTATCCCAATTTATTTGGGTGCCGCGCAACTTTTCTTTCATACTTCTCTGTTAATAGGCTGTTCATTTATTACGTAAGACCATTTTTACCACTTTCTGACCTCCCCCACGTAAGAAAAGATAAGACTTGAATGATCCCCTCCCCCTTTTTAATCTTACGTAAGATCAGTATCTACCAAAATTGCAAAAAAAAAGTAACAAAAAATTAAAAACTTTAATTTTTGCTTACTTTTGTGATCTTACGTAAGAACAGTAGATCCGTCCCACCCCCACATAAGAAAAAAAATCGGTTGTCTGTAAAGTCGGTTTACTGACGATAGTTGAACGTGACAACGTCATAAGAAAATACTGATTGAATGGTTTTATTTTTCAAAAGAAAATTTTAATGGAACGCCTCAGAGCGAGGTAACGCCGCATGCGTCATGTTTTTTCGTGCGTGCAGCCGGCTCCATCGAATTATAAGACGTTGTCACGTCAATAACGCTTGTTTGGACCCCCTCCCCCCTCAAATCGTCTTACGTAATAACTGAACTGCACCTTAGTTTGGTAGTCACTCCCTTACTAGCTATAATATCATATATTCTGCACACGTATGTACATATAGGTACCTAATGTCTGATGCAATGGCATTTAAAACCTGTTAGTAACATTAAGTTTAGTCATAGAGGTATAAAAGGTTCAAGATTTTTATCCTCAAAGCTGATATATAACAAGTAGCAGAGTCCAAAGCAATTTTAGTCGCTAATTAACCGAATAAATAATAATACGAAGACATAATGAAGTGTTAAAAACGTTACTTTCCTATTCACACTATTAGTTACTATAAAAGACTTGAACATATACCTGTAGGTACACGTTCAAGTCTTTACAGGAACATGAGACTCCTAAAAATCGATTTTATACAATCTGATTACCAACAAACTGTTGAGTCAAATAGGTCATCCAACAGGTTATAAAAGTTGACTGGGATAAAAAGAACATAGGCAATATCTTTCTGTTAGCGGTCGTACGCACGGCGCTACGGGGTAACACAGTACCTACCAGTAGGAATGGGTTATATTTTGACGGTTCTACAACATTTATTGCGTTATTTACGCGTTGTTGAGCAGACAAATTTTTGAAACATATGAAGCAATGGATTAGCAATATCCTTCAATATGAGTCAAATTTTCCCAATCAAGCTTGAACCTGAATGCTTTAGCGATAAAGTTGAAAATCTATTAAAAAAATTTGACAGATTGTAGTAGCTTGATGTGCTGGCGTCTGTACATCGCCGCGTGACAGGTCCCGAGTCTGCCAACAAAGTTGATTGTTTCGAGACAGACGCCTGCATTTAAACTCATAGCTAGATATTGTATCATTGTCTCCTCTAAAGGCGCTCACCAGGCGGCACAACGCTGCAAGACATGACAAAGGATTTTCAATCTTATTTTCATAATTTTAGCACTGACATTTCGTTTATATCGTCACAAGGAGAATTGAGCATACCGCGGCATGAAACTAAGACGCTGTTTGGAAGTACAATTAATATTTAGTAAATATTTATTGAAATAGGACCGATGTGTGGTGGAGCAGACGAGTCATAGAGTGGAAATCTTTTTTCGGCAAGCGTAGCGTAGGACCCAGCATCTAGACAGGTGACTGGGACAGTCTGGATGCGGAAGGCGGACAACAGGGTGTTATAATGCAGCCTGGGAGAGGCCTATGTCCAGCAGTGGACTGCGATAGGCTGAGTTGATTGTTGAAATATTGATTGGAAGTGAATGAAAGTGTCGTCAATATTATCTATGGGATTGCACGTCTAGATTCGTTTTTAATATTCGGTGAATCGTCGTCTGGCATAATAAAGTTTGTCCTTCACCTACTTTATATTTTTGTGCGCGACTACGGGACGCTACACAGGTGTATAGTCAGTAAAGAAACTGTTTCCTGTTTATTCAAAATCAAAATGAAAATATTTTATTTCACATAAACCAATACGGGCACTTATGAAACGTCAGAAGCTAGGTGCACGGTTCCAATTGGTCGTTTCCTATGGTGAAAAGCCGGCAAGAAACTCCACGGTTACTCTTTTAAAAATAATTGGCTTTTACAATGTTTTCAAATTACAGTAGGTATGGGAGGACAGCGTAGGCCTGTCAACAAGTACCAGGTACTTGATATAATAAAAAATGATCTAAAGTCTACAAGGCCTACAAAGTCCTCACATTTACAAAATATCCTTCCAAAGAAAATCATCAAAATCAAAGATAAAATATTAAAACCAAGTGACATGACTACCTTTACAATACAACCACTAATAAAAAGTTGAAACTAGAATTGTCTTTATATAATGTCAAATAAGTAATAAAAGATTATGTCAAAGAAGTAAGTAAAAAATAAATAAACATCGTAATTTGAGAGCAGTTAATAGACATTTACGTAGTTATGCCGTTAATGAGGTGCCAGGGAAGCCACATGTGCAGAAGAAATCATTGCCAAACTACCCTGTCTTTAACGTAGTCTTTAATCGTATAATATGCTTTTTTGATAGGGACACGTTTAATGAGGGTTTTGAACTTTCCATTGCTAAGTTCTGTAACATTCATTTTAGTAGATACTCGTATATAGGAGTATGTCGTACCTACTATAACAAAACATCACTAGGTACGGGAAAGAATGTAGCATGATAGATTACATGCTAGACTATAACTTAGGCCATACAGAGAAGTAGAACGATGGCTACATAGTCCGTAGTAGTTGTGACAACCAACTTACGTTGCTGACCGTACCTATATTAATTTAGGTCAATTGCCAATTTTGGTAATGTGTTTCTGTGTAGTAGTAGATCAGATAAATAGTAGTAGGTATCCATGCTAATAACTAATGATAAAGCTGAAGAGTTTGTTTGAACGTGCTAATTTCTGGAACTACCAGTCGGATTTGAAAAATTCTATTTGTATTTTATAGCCCAATTCTTGAGGAAGGCTACAGGCTACTTAACGTCACGGTATGACCCTAAGGAGCCGAGCTAAAAGGAAAAAAAAAGTCAGAAAGAAAGCTGAGCGAAAACGGAGTAATATCGTGGGTTATGCGATGCGACGGTGAGGGTTGGGGAACAAGAAATTTGGCGCGGAGGAAATCGCGCGCTGAAGCTAGTTTCGTTGCTTCTTCTATCCTATCTTGTTGGGCCCGACAGGGTCCACAATAATCTAAAATTATGTATATCTTATAATGTAGGTACCTACCACCTAAGTTCACATTGTGGAATGCAAATAAATGTATTGAGTATTGAGTTTAATAATATTACAATAACACATCAGCACGGACAAATGGATGGATCTACTTTTGACTTTATATCCAGTAAATTGTTTTACGTATAGGGTAAGGATGCCTATTATGAGATAGGCGCTTAATATGAGATAGCAAGGTATTGGTCAAACTATTCACGTCAGCCATTTGGCGCTAGTGTTGCTTGAATCGACACGGCAACAGCGCTAAACGTCTGCTAGTGCGCGCCGGCCACCGGTGATCTGAGAACGTGTGCATGCAGGTTATAAAATTCTCGTAAAACCAAATATTTTTGATCAGATGTTTACAAGGTATGTAACAACTTTATTATTACGTTAAAAGCTCTTAATATATATTTTATTTGTAACTTATATGATCAATTTTAAGATGTAAATGCAGTTTTATTGTGTTATCTTTTTTAAACAAAAAAAGTGGCATCCATTTTGTAAAACTGTTATTTTCCTAATATGAGATATGCTGGGGTTCCTAAAATGAGATATCCCATATTGGGGTACACAAAAAGAGCAATTATTCTAGGTGTTGTATTAAATCCTATATTTTTTTATTTTAGATGCCTCCTATCAAAAGGAAGACCTGGGACCACACTGCCATGATACAGGCTGTGAATGCAGTACGAAGAAATGAAATGGGTTACTTAAGAGCTGCAAAACGATTTGGTGTTCCTAAGGGTACCCTTGAACGCTATGTGAAAAAAGACGTCCGTGCAGAAGATCTTGTCCAGGTTCGTATGGGGAGACGACCAGCCTTACCTAATGATCTAGAAGCCGAGCTGGACCGTTATTGCAAAGAAATGGATAGAAGATTTTATGGCTTACGTCTGCAGGATATCAAATACATGGCATTTCAATTGGCTATTAAAAACAATCTAAGGCATCCTTTCAGTGTGACTAAAGCCTCTGCTGGTAAAAAATGGCTACGCGGATTTTTGAGGAGACATCCTACATTATCAATTAGGACACCTGAAGCAGTTTCTGCCGCCAGAGTAAAAGGATTTAATCCAGTTGCAGTCGCCAACTTTTTTGATTTATATGAACCTGAACTTGATAAGATAAAATCCGCTCCACACAGGGTCTACAACGTCGACGAGACAGGAATAACAGTAGTTCAACATAAACGTTCCAAAGTTGTCAGTATGAAAGGCAAAAAACAGGTTGGTGCGTTGACATCCCTGGAAAGAGGAAAACTCATGACCATAGTGACCTCAATGAACGCTTGTGGTACCTACGTGCCTCCATTGATAGTTTTTCCAAGGAAAAATATGGCTCAAGAGCTAATGGATGGTGCACCAGCAGGTTCAATTGGCGATTGTCATCCCTCAGGCTGGATCCAGACACACCTATTCACAAAGTGGTTTCAGCATTTTATCAACTTTACAAAGCCAAGTAAAGATGATCCAATTTTATTGGTTTTAGATGGCCACTACACTCACACACGAAACATCGATGTCATTAATTTAGCTCGAGACAACAATGTGATAATTGTTTGCTTGCCGCCACATTGCACGCATAAAATGCAGCCAATGGATGTGGCATTTATGAAGCCACTAAAAGCTTATTACTCCCAAGAAATTGAAACTTGGCTGCGTAATAATCCTGGACGTACACTTACAAACAAATATGTGGCAAGATTGTTTGGTACGGCTTATGAAAAAGCTGCTACTATGACCAACTCTGTAAATGGTTTTCGCAAAACTGGGTTGTTTCCCTGCAATCGACATATTTTTACAGACGAAGAGTTTTCAATCTTTGATGAAGAGGATCAAGAGCAAGAGTTATTAAATGTTCAGATAAATGACGAAAACGCAAATCCGGAGAATACAAGTTGTGTGCCTCCTTCGATTGAAAACCAATTAAAGCCAAATGAAGTGTTATCCAATAACGGAATTACAAATGAAAATCAGAGAGAGCAAAGCGGTTTAGTAAATGAAAATCCACCTGATGAGCCTCAAGGATTGGCATCTTCTAAGGTATCATCAAGAGCTAGTGTTAATGATAATCCAGTACCTAGTACATCGTCTTGTGTCTCACCTTTTGCACTTAACCCAGTGCCCAGGCTACCTAAGAACAATTCTTCTTCTAAGAAAACTCGAACTGGAGCAGCTTCTATAATTACGGCTTCTCCGTATAAGAATTCACTAGAAGAATCCCTAAATAAAAAGCAAGAAAAAGAAAATAAGAAAGGACAGAAGAAACGGTCAAATAAAAAACAGCAGACGATGAAAAAAAAAGCTTTTAAAAAGAAAAAAGTTGAAGAAGTTAGTTCCAGTTCCGAAGACGAAGACATGCCTGAACTCGCAGATAGCAGTGGGGATGAATATGATGCTGAATGTCCCTACTGCAGCGGAAACTTTTCACAAGATACGAGAGGAGAAAAATGGGCTAAGTGTCAAATTTGTTTTAAATGGGCTCATGAGGATTGTGGAGATGTAGCATCGAATCGTTTTTTGTGTTCTTTATGTTTAGATATGTAAGGCATGGTAAGACTTACAATATTTTAGAAGAGATTTTTATTTTTGTTACTACCGTATGTCATAACTTTTTTTTGATATTTTTATTAAAAATGCTAAATATGATTATGATAAGTTAGCATTGCTCAAATATTTGTTAAGTGTTACTAAAGTACAAACAATAATTATTGTGAACCCATTTTGAAGACTGATGCTAGTCTATAATTAATAATTAAAGTACCAAAATATTAAGACTGATGTTTGTCAATAATATTTAATTAATAAGTTACAATAAAAATGTGATTATGACATTGATATTATTTTATTTGTTTGTTTATCCCTAAAATTTAAGAACCTTTAACCTAATATGAGATACTATCTTATATTAGCAACCCCTAATATCTCATAATAGGAGACCATTTGCCTTGGACATTATTTCTGGTATTTTTCACTTTTTACAGCATGGCTAGAAAAATATTGTATTTAGCACTGAATAGCTATTGCACATTTAAAGTTCATTAAATTTCCTATCTAAAACTATATCTCAGAAAGTTTCAAATGTAACAGTTTTGATTTTATAGTCAAAAATAGAAATGGTATCTCATAATAGGCATCCTTACCCTATGTACACCGTTAAATTTTGATCGTTTTACTGTTTACTACGGGACCAACCCTGAAATCGTGAAAAAAAATCAGATGATCGATACATTATGTCGAGTTATGCGAACATAAATCTAGGGAACAACTGATTTTTTCACGATTTCAGGGTTGGTCTCGTAGTAAAAGTTGTTCATAATGATGAGTACATACAATGACCCTTTTTAAGGACTAAAACGATCAAAATTTAACGGTGTATAGCCAGTTATTTTAGTTAAATAGTAGATACGAAATCATCAATCAGCTCTCAGTTCAAGTGGCCCTATTTAATGACTATTAAAATTAAAAAATATAATTATAATTATATTATTAATTATTATTATTCTATTTATATTATTAATTAAATTATGAAATGAAATATTGCAATGTCATTTAAAACCATTTATAACTAAGAGATGTATTAATGGTTCTAATGATTATCATTCCAGTATACATATGTTTTACGGTCGCGAATCATATTTTGATCAACATACAACCTGACAATGACCTGAAAATTGCAAAAAAAAACCTAAGAAAAATATCCTCGCGGGCTATCAAATAATGAAGTGGTAAAAAGAAGTGGAACCACGAAGTATTATAACTCGCAATTGGTCAGTGTTTCCTACCAATTTTTTTCTCTGTGGTCCTCACTCACATTCTCGTCAACTCAACGATTTTATTGACAATGTTTGAAATAACGGTTTCCAAGGCAACGCAATTTGTGTACAACAAGAAATATTCAGTGACGGGTGTTTTATAAAATTAAAATATTAATTTATATTGTATTTTACATCAAACTGTTCGTGTTTAGACATAGGTTCAAATACTTTAAGGTTTTTATGAAAATATTTGATACCAGTGAAGTTTTTCAGAGACAAACCGAGAATTATGTCAAGGTAAGAAATAATTGGTTCACAGCTTATTATTTATTCATGTATGTTTTGCATTTCACCACGTGAAAGTTCGCATGTCATCGATTCTTCGGTAGCCAGGGGAGTAGGTGAGCTTTTTAAACATATGACTAATTTAGGTCAAACAGTAGCTGAGCAGTTACGTACGTACTTAGGTACTACAGATAATTTAATGATTGCTTGTCCAGCTTAAATGAATAAAGTTATTACTACAAGTGGTCTCGTTAATATACTAATAAAACAAATACAGTGTGACCATTAGGAGAAATGAGTTTTTCGAAGTAGCTGTATCTACCTCCGACGTAAGTGCGTAGTTTGAGTCACTCAGGAGGCTTGTTAAAAAAGTGAGCATTACAAAATTTTCAATAAGTAATCTGTGCTACATAAGCTTGGAAATAAGTGAAATAAACACTAAAGACGGCTGATAGAGAAGAATGGAAGAAAAAAATGAACTGGCCCCAATTTAGTTAGCAACCAAACCTTGGACGCCTTCGGGCTAGTAGGGCGACGATCCTTCCAGGTGGCTAGTATCTAATGTATGAATTAAGAGAAAGATAATAGTAACTGAAGGCTGAGACCTGTAGAACCCTGTAGAGTAGGATAGAATACACACATAAATTCACGCCTTTTTCCCATAGGAATAGGCAGAAACTACAGAACGCCACCAGCTACAATCCTTACATACTCCTTTTGCTTCGTTGTTGGTCATACACACATGCCGGTAGAAACAAAAGACCTACTTAGAAGTTTTAGGTGCACCTAATGAATGACAAATTGATAAATGATTTTATTTTGTAAGTAGGTTTGTACACACGGCTACATATCAAGCTATGCAAAACCAGTATTGGCTGACCGTTCATTGTGAGAAAATATCATACAAAGTGAGGCCAAGACAAACTGGTTTTGTATAGCTTGACGTGTAGCCGTGTGTACAAACACTTTTACACGTCAATTATATTTTAAAACTATGTAGATAAGGTCGGCGTTTCCTATCTGATTAGCCTGAGAAGAAAGGCCGAAACAAAACTCAGAAGTCACAGCCTCTTTTAAAGTCCAGACATAATCTTGGTCAGATCATATGAAGACCATGTAGATCGATATCTGAGATGATCTTTTGAGGAAAGACACACAGATTGAGAGGACCTGACCAGTCAGTGCACGCATTTGTCATAAATCGTGCAGCTCAACTCAAAACTTAAGGAGCTCAACGATTAGATAATAATAATAAATAATTCTGTAATATACTACTTTCAACACCGTACAAAGAAGTGGTCTATCATTTGATTTACCTAGGTTCTTACTTAGAGAAGCGTAAATAAGTGGGTAAGTATGTTCAGTGGGATAGGATTGGTGGATTATCGAGGTTAAATTGTATAGTCCACTCTTATGTTGGCGTTACTATTCTAATAGATAATGATTTATGAAGGTGACTTATTGTTAGCTTGCTCGATAATGTTACATCAAGTGACTAAGATAAAGTTTAATTTCGTGCGAAATTTAATGTCTTTTTTCGTTAGCCTATATTGTGTCCCACTGCTGGGCAACGGCCACCACTTTTTCCTTCCAAACCTCCCTGTCTTGAGCGATCTCTGTCCATGTTGGTCCTGCAAATCTCGCTAGATCGTCACACGCCCTCGACGGTGACGGCGATGTCCTCCTTCAGGCGTCCAGTGAGTGACGACCTTGCCCATCTCTCTAGGTACATTCGCGCGACGTGTCAAATTTAATAAAGTTTTGAATTTCAGTGAATAGGTATTAACTTAAAATGCAGACAACAGTGAAAAAGCCTACCGAATCTAAGCCAAAAAGGGAAAAACAAACGAAAGACGATGCCACGAAGGTACCTCAAGAAGAGAAACTCAAAAAGACTCCCTACACTGTCTCCACACCAAAAAGTTTTGTACAAAAGAGTTCGACTGCCGATATCTACGGGCAAAAGAAAAGAGCTGCTGTACAAAGCGCGAAAGCTCCCAAAAAGCCAACGACCACTTCACACACAACAAGTAATGTATCGCCAATGAAGGACTTACTCAAATCCTCCCCCTCATCTACCAGTCAGATCACAACAAGAAGCGAAAGGTCCAAGATGGCGGCCACAAAAATGTTTGACGCAAAGACATCGAGGTACTCAGTCACGCCGAGAAGTAAAGATTTTGGCGTTGCTATAAATTCGCCGATCGTTAAACGGAAACTGGATATTGATTTAAGGAGAGAAGACAGTTTTGTTAGAGACGTTTCTAAAGATAGGAGGGAGAGAGAAAAAAGTTTTGTTAAGGATGCGACAAAGGTTAGAAAAGAAAAAGAAAAAAGTTTTGTCAAAGATGTGACATATGATAGAAAGGAGAAAGAGAAGAGTTTTGTAAAAGATGCGACAAAAGATAGAAAGGAGAGAGAAAAGAGTTTTGTAAAAGATGTGACAAAAGATAGGAAGGAGAGAGAAAAAAGTGTTGTCAAAGAAGCTAATAAAGATAGAAAGGATATAGAAAAGAGTTTTGTAAAAGAAGTGACAAAAGATAGAAAAGAAAGAGAAAAGAGTTTTGTAAAAGAAAGTACAAAAGACAGAAAAGAAAAAAGCTTCATAAAAGATGTTGCAAGAGGTAAAGAAAAAAGTTCTATAAAAGAAGTAGCTAAAGATAAAAAAGATAAAGATAAGGACAGTTCAAGAGACGGTGAAAGACAGCGTACTAAAACAAGAACACTCGATGAGAGTGAAGTAAAGATCTTGAATTCTGCGGAAGTCGACAATAATGTCGAAATGTTCAATTTATCGCGTAAGCTCAGCGCAAAACCTAAGGCGTTTTATGTTGAATTGGATGATGAAAAACCAAGTCAGAGTAAGAAGGTCAGTTTATTTTGTGTAATTTATTCCTTTGAAGTAGTTAGACATAGTGAAATTACTCATAATCAGCCCATAGCGTTCCCACTGCTGGGACACAGGCCCCCTCTCGGTGAGAGGGAGTGGGCCGTAATCCACCACGCAGGCCCAGTGCGGGTTGGTAGATGCCACATGTCTTCGAATTTTTGGTTATATAACATGCCGGTTTCCTCGCGGTGTTTTCCTTCACCATTTTGAGAGCAGGGGTGATGAAATAATTTAAACAAAGTAAAGCGCCTACGACCCACAACTCGGTAAGTCGTGACCATTACCACTAGGCCACCAGTGTTTTCTTTTTTTGAAAGTGCTCATTTTAACGTTACGTCTATTCATAATTAGGATGCTGCTGTAATGAAAGGCACACGAGATATTTTAGGTTTGTCTCTGGGATTAGAACGCATCTGTAATCAGTCTGGGATTACAGATGTCCATTATAGGCGGCGGTAACCCCTAATTGTTGCGCGGGGGGCCATATGCTTATTGTGCTATATTGAATAATTTCGCCAAGATGGATTCTTTTCCTAAATAGATATTTCATGTTTTTACTTTCTATAGTATAAACCTCTTCAGACACCTCCAAGCAAAGTATCCAGCGACGAAGATGTAAGTTATGAAGATGATTTCGAGAGCTACGAATCAGACTTCGATTCGTATCACAGTTCTACACCTAGTGAACAGAACGGCAGTGGTGAAGCCGATGACAAGGATGATGAAGGGAATGATGATGACGATGATGAGAGCGAGGCGGTTGAGACGTCAAAGGAAGTGAAAGATGAAGAGAATATGTTGGATTCAGGTAAATTTTAGTATAACTAAAGTAAAATGAATGAAATACTCCACATTCTTTCCAATCCACGACATGTTACTGACCATTTACTATAGCATCGTTTAGATAACTGAATATACACGGTGGATTTTTGCTCATTTTCTTGCTGACTGTAATTTTTTTGAAAACCCGGGTACGCAGATCAAAATAAAAATTAGGACAGTCTCCTACTGTTTTCCTGTAGCTACAGTGGTTAAGGTACCATGCCCTTACAGCCCCATCTCAAAAATACCCTGAAGCAACCTGAACATAGATAGACTTTATAGATCAGCAATGACGCTTCAAAATAGGTTTTCAATTCCAGGCAATTTCGACCTCCGTGACCGTTCAGCGAATAAACTAAAACCAGTCGCCTTAGACTTTATTCTGGAGACAGCTGAAGGCGGGGAGAAGCCCAGCTCGTTAACTGACGAGGGTTTCCAGGAGATGAGCAGTTCCAGCGCTGTATCCAGCATACGGACGATGCACACAGAAGTGATAGAAAGGTTTGTAAAGTTTAGAATAGTCTAGCCATTTACCAACTTTGTTGGGGTGAGCTTCCAGTCTTACCGCATGCTGCCGAATACATGGCGCGACTGCCTATCTGCCCTCCAGAACCCAGTTACTGGATAACACGATACCCCTTTAGTAATACTGGTTGTCAGTCATTCTGGCTCCTGACTGCCCATGACGACTAACAAATGATAGCCGGGTCCAACGTGTCTTATAGCCTCCGCCAGTGGCAAAACATGACTGTAGGTTCATGGTATCTTGGGTAGTCAACATCCATATCTGCCTCTACCATCTTCTTCTTTCATCTTGCTGATTGGCTCAATTTTGTATGGCATGAGCTATCACTACCTAGTTCAGGTTGATACGAATGAAGAAGATTTCACAGCAGCAGCTATGGGCAAAATACCTGCCTCTTCATATTCAAGTTTATTAGGCGGGTTGTTTCACGTCGACTTGACGCACGCGCTTTATGGCCTTGCTGTACGTCAAATAATATCGATTATGTAATCGTACGTTACGTATGTTTGGGTTGTTTCAAACGGTTGGTCCGTTTGATACAACCGGCCCTAAGAAGGATTTAATAGTCCTACTAATTTCGAATGTGTTTCTTTTCAGACCTTTGTTCATTGATTTTACAAAATCGAAAGAGAACAGACGAAAGAAACGGATAGGAGACAGGCTAAGACAACGCGCAAAGGATTTATTGAGCATTATAACTTTGCACGAAATGTCCTACAGTCTCTTTGAAATGAAACCAATTTCGTATGACCTCTATATGGCGACTTTCGGCAGATCGAATTATACCCAAATTGCTGTACAAACTTTCGATGATGGAATTACTGAAGAGATACAAACTGACGAAATTGAATGTGAACACAAATGGACCCAACACCCTGTTGAATTTACAAAAAATGATGTGTGTATCAAACAAAAAGTCGAAAGTCGAAGATATAGTAAAAATATGGAAGATTATTTAACTAAGTTCACCTTTTTGACTACGCATACTGTGGATGTAGAAAAGAATAATGCGGTTAATTTAGATGGAAATTATAAAACGGATCCGTTACGTATTTTCTTTGAACAGAAAGATGGCGTCGGACCCAGCGAAATGTTGCCATACGAAACATACAAATCGAAATTAAAAAATTATGAGTATAATACACATAGACTGGGCAAGTTTTTAAAGAGAATAGAAAGTAGAGTATGTAATGTTTTGAATTCTAACAGTGGCAACACAGAACTTTCCGAATTAAATATTACCAATTATCCATTTAGCAAAGGCTACGTATCTATTTCTCCGAAGCTAATAACGGCCGAAAACCTTTCTTTTCTGAACAGTACAATGATTTCACAAATGTATTTTTCTGAAACGAAATCAAATCTAATAATGACAGTCCACAAGAAAGCTCAGAATGTGGCACTTAAAAAGTGTACAATTTGTTTATGGGACATCAGTGTTGCCACGCGAGAACCTATAAAACTACTAACGGCTATAGACAATGTAGCAAAAGGAAGATTAAGAGGAACTACTGTTGGATATTTTGTTGCTGCATTAGAAGATGGGTAAGCCACACTCCAACTTATAAATTAAAACAAATAAACAGTATAACGCGAAAGAGTTTCCAAGCGCTCCCGCCACAATCCGAGTGCTTCTGGCGGAAACGCCTCTCGTTCCCGCGTAGGTAATGAGGCTGAGTCGAAGAACATTCTAGAAGCTTCCTTTAAAAACATTCGACGCGTACGTTTTTTGACATTACGCGTGTGACGTCCGTCAACTGGGCTGCGCACCGAAGAGTGTAAATTTTACGAGTATTTATCTTCACCCCGAACCCTATTGTTTTATACAGGGTGGCAGGGACATCGACTCCCAAACTGTAACCATGGATTCAGCACACGAGTTTCGACCCCGCAACGTCGAAACTTTTCGACGGTTATTAAAAAAAAAAATTGCTGTTCCTAATATTACTAGCTGCGCCCCGAGGTTTCACCCGCATAAGTTTCGATACCGTAGAAATATTGGGATAAAAAGTATCCTATGTGTTAATCCAGGGTGTCAACTACGTCCATACCAAATTTCATCAAAATTGGTCGAGCCGTTTGAGCATGAAGAAGTAACACATACAAACACACACACTCACTCACTAACTTTCGCCTTTATAATATCAGTGTGATTGTGTGTATGTTAAAACAGTAAAATAACGTCTTTTAAATGCCTGATTTCAGTTCTGTACATCTTTGGGATTTATCAGAAGAACCGACATGGCGCGAAGATGTTGCCAGCGACGAGAAACCTACTGAATTAGTAGAAATAAATGAGAAAGAACTCACCGAGTTCGAGAAGCATCGGGAGTGGAATAATAAGAATAGTAAAGTTGGATTCGATGCTGTAAGTTCAAAGTTTCTAACTTTTCTTTTGTTACGTAAATAGGAGCATTATTTCCGATTTCACTAACACTAGGTGACACGTTAATGAATGGCTTAATAAAAACACGTTATTCGATTTTCAACTTTCGGTGCTTATCCGGCGTTGAAAATTCATCCGCACTTTTATTGTGGCATTCATTTAAGTGTCGCCTAATGTCAATGAAAACTTGCATTAGCACCTTATTTTTCATATATTTCTGATATAGCGAGTTAGGCGTATATAGGTGTACCTATAATACATCCACATTTCGCCGTCCCATGTAGTAGGAGACGACTCTATTACCAACAACCTGGCACAAAATCAGACTCCGGGCTGCTAAAAGGAATTTTAGCCTTTATCCCAAAAGAATTGGGCAGGAGACTAATGATTTTTAACGATTATAATTTCAGCTCAACATACCTTGCGCTCTACAATCGTGTGCTTACACGAACAGTGCTTTCAATATGAGCAGTGGTGACGCGACAGACCGTATCGTCGGTTTGGAGGTGACTGGTGACCCGCATTCTATCATTAGTCAGGAGGGCGGACGAAGGATTGTTGGACAGGTAAAATTTATAGGTTATTTTGATAAATTATGATTCATTGCTTAAACTTAGTGCCATCTTTACATACCAAGATCCCTCCGTGGCTCGGAGAGCACGGGAAGCCGTTGGTCCCGGCTGTCATTCGTGGATTTTTGAGAGTCGTTACGGTCGCCAGAAGCCCGAAAGTCTGACAACCAGTCTTACCAAGGGGTATAGTATTACCCAGTACCTGGGTTGTGGAGGTCAGATAGGCAGTCGCTCCATGTAAAATACTGGTATTCAGCTGCATCCGGTTAGACAGGAACCCGACCCCAACAGAGTTGGGAAAAGACTAGGCAGATGGTGTTTAAACTTAGTGCTTTACAGAATTAAAAATATTCTTAAACGTTGTGCATAAACCAATAGTATTTTTTTAATGGCAATATAACACGGTTCAACCAAATTGATTCAGTTTGGTTGAAAGGAATAGAAATGACGAGTATAGCTGGAATTAAATTTTGCTTCATTAAAATTGACAAGCATAGGTGAGCCGTGTAAAACTAGCCTAGTACGAATTCGTTACCTAGTCTTTTAGATTCGAGAAACATATCGTCGGGCTTTTTTGGTTTAATTATTTCACCATGTTTAGGTATGTTTTTTCTATTGATTTCAGGTCGTATCTCTTCAAAGTATAGGCGTCCTAACAATATGGTCAATAGTACAACAAAAATCTAAGACTATCCCGCCAGACATCGGCAAAGCATTCTGGTCCAGAATGAAACTAGAGAAGAATCAAACAATATCTATATTAGACCACATAGATCTCCCTCTGAAAGACCCACAAAATACCGATATAAAAACAAACTTTAACTTAAACGCAGCAAAAAGAAGAATGATAAACAGAAAGCAAGAAAAAACAATATTAAAAAAAGATGTTTCCCGCCCAAAATCCGCCATTACTTTTGATTTTGACAGTGACAGGCCGTCCAGTGCTGCCAGTGCTAAAATGAAAAGAGTGTTGTCAGTTGAAAAAGATGCTTCTGAAAATTGGGAGAGTGGAATTGTTTGCGAAGACTTAAAAGTGATGAATTGGAAGGATCGAGATCATTATTTAATTGCTAAAAATTGTGGTGAAGTTTTGTGCTGCAAAAGGATTCTTGGAGCCGTTAAAGTGAATAAGTTTGATATTGCAAGTAAGATCTTTTTTCAATAGACAGGTATTGGGCATAGATAATGAATGAATTAATACGTCATCCACCAAATAGCTAGCCGAGAAACTAATTTGACCTTAAAATAAATTTTAAAACACAATTTCTATCGAAGAAAGAGAGAAGCAGATGTAATGATATTTTTCTCTCTCTTTCTAGCTGACGCATCATCAGTAACCTGTATAGAAGTATCTCCACACCGACTGCCGTATTTCCTAGCAGCCACCGACACTGGGACCATCAGCGTCTGTTCTTTGCTTGAAAACAGGGTTCTACTTACTTTGGATTGCAGGTAAGTCACCCATTTTATTCTAGACTAGACCGAGAGGTTTTTATTACCTAGTTGGTCTGGTAGTTGCAAGTGTGACTGCTGAAGCAACAAATGACTTGCATCGTCTGAATACTGTTTAGCCGTTGCAACTTTTATTGTGGCTTCAACTTAGGTAGGTATGGCATGCCAAATGCAATTAAATCACACCGTGTAAATCAGGCTTAAGCGTTGAGTACTGGAACCAGATTCGTGTTTTTTGGGTAGGAAAATTCACAGTACCTGCTCGTAGTGTGGATTTATCTAATCTACGCCCATTTAATGGCTGTCAAATCGCCTTATATTACCTACATGGGACTTAAAATATTAACGTTAAGTGGGTGAACTATATACACGGTGTAAGGGAAGTACTGGATTTATGGTAAAAAATGCGTGTTTTTCCCTTACACCACGTATAAGTCAGGCTAATTGCCTGACCCTACGCGAAAACACAGGTATGGGGTTGTGTTTTTAAATACATATTGATGTTAAAGGCATTACAGGAACATCCAACCTAAGGAGATTGAGAAGGTCCAGTCAGACCACAAGGGTCGATACATCGGCACTGTTTCTAATCGCTCTCATCATCACGAGAAGAAAAGTTCTAAGGTAAGATTTTTCTCTACTTATTAATGAGCCTTCTGACGTCACACGGTCGGCGGGTGGGATAGCCAAATTAAATGAATAAAATTTTACGAGCCATTATAATGAGGTTGACTTGCACCACAAATCACTACTAGCCCTAAACGAAGATCGTTTGATTACTCAATCATCGTCACCGGTCTGTTTCTGTCAATCATTTGCAGATGATAGAGACAGAACGATACTTTAGCTCTGTTTAGCGTTAAGTTCATTTAATAATGATTTATGGTGCAAAACAAAAGAAGTATGATTCGAACTATTCTCAGGCCGAGTATAGTTCGAATCATACTTGTTTTGTTTAAAATTTATTTCCATTGGCTAAAAAGGTACACACGAGCGACACGCGTCAACAGCAGAGGCAACTGCAGTCGTTGACACTCGTCGATGCACATTATACCTTTGTAGCAAATGGAAATAAGTCAAGGCTCGCAAGCTTCTCGTGGGGGCGATCGGCGGCGGTGATCTCTCGCATCCGGCCCTGGTCCAGGCCATGGTACGGAGCGAGAGTGAATGGGAGGCCGTTACCTCCTTCTGCGAAGCAGTAATGCTCGCGAAGGAGGAGGCGGAGCGCGTGAGGGAGAGGCAATCTCTGCGCCCTCACGCCCCTAGCTGCCGCAGGAGACGCCCTGGACGGGAGTCAACAGCCGACTCCCGGCCACCGTTGACCGTAGGCGCGGGCCTGCGAGCAGCGAGCAATAAGCGCTCGCCGCCCGGTAAGGACCAGGCCCGGGTCGATGGCGCGCATGTTCGAGTTCTAATTCGTATCGAGTATTGTTCCGAAACGATGAAAATGACGACGACGAAGTACTATCGATCAATATCATTAGTGCGGGATAACACCCTACTCAACCCACTTGTAGATTGATTCTTGATGAATGAAACTATAGCTTGGCAATTTATGTAATTATTTACCCTAAATCTAATCGAATATCATTAAAAAGGAACTAATGGTGCGTTTTATGAGCTGCGGTGGAAGTCTCAATATGACAATAGGCTTTGGATTCGAAGACTCAAGAGCAAGAACTCTCGATATGCGCCCAAGAAACTCCACTGCAAATGTTAATGTAATAATTACCTCCTTTTCTCTAAATGTAGAACAGAATGAGATATCCGTAGATGTGAAAATAAAAGTCGTTGTTATTGTATTTTCTAATGTCGCCGAAATAAGGATCACGTACTGCTCCGATGAGGAGTGGTGGTTCAGCGGTAGCGGCCGCGATTTACGAGTTGTGGGTCGAACCCAGTCAAGCGCTTTACTTTGTGTATATTATTTCATCACCACTGCTCTCAAAACGATGAAGGAAAACATCGTGAGGAAACCGGCATGGCCTAGAACCAAAAAATGAAAGACGTGACATCTGCACTACATCCGCGCGGTGGATTACGGCGTACTCCCCTCACATAGAGGAGTCCTGTGTCCTGTGGGAACATTATAGGCTGATTACGTTAAACCCTGTACAGACATGTATGACTTTTCCTTCTTCAGCTATCAGTAACATCATTATCCTGGTCCCACATCAATCCTTGCTGCCTCTTCGCCTCACTGCAAGATGACAGCTTGGTTGAATGGGAGCTGTCGTTCAGCGATATCTACGCGAAATGGGCGGGCGATGCAGCGGCGAGCGCATGTTCTGCCGGGGACAGTACGCTGGTGAGCATTCGTAGCAACATTTGTGTTGGTATATGTATACAAAGTATAGTTTTAAACAAAGCGTAGAATATCGTCTTTAGTGACTTCATTATTGAAAATTTCAAAGGACTATAAAAAATTATTCTTAAAGGTGAGTATAGACTGGAACATTTACTTGTAACAGAACATCGAACATTCGCCGTTTTTAAAATTTATCGAACCGTACTGCGACGACGCTCGATGTTTTGTTACAACCTGATTTTAAAAACCAACGTGTGTATTTGTGTAACATTTTATCGAGCAAAGGCATGAGCGGTACCTGTAGGTCCGACATTTGAACAATAAACGCAAGGTAGAAAGAAATGTTACAGGTAAATGCTCCATGAGCATTACGTCGAACGCAGCGTCGAGCATTCGCAGAACGTTACAAATGCTCTAGCATGCAGGGTGGCACGGACATCGACGCGCAAACTTTAACCATGGATTCAGCACACGAGTTTAGACCCCATAGCGTCGAAATTTTCGTTGGTTATTAAAAAAAATATATTGCTGTTCCATACATTTTGACCGCTTAGGTAATTGCACTTTTCTATGAAACAGAAGATTTGTTTTTGATAACCGACCAAAAATTTCTACGCTATGGGGTCTAAACTCATGTGCTGAATACATGGTTACAGTTTGCGCGTCGATGTCCCTGCCACCCTGTATTCTCAGCTTTGGCAAAACCAATTTTCTCCTACTTCTTAATTATGGTTCATATAAAATAATCCACCATTTTGTTTTCCAGGCCCTGTTAACACCGGAAGGCGAGATCCAAGTGCACAAATTGACGAACGAACATCGGACCAAGGAGTATTTGTTTCTATTCGAAAAATATCTCGCACTTTTGTAAATAGATAATTGTTAATTTAATGTTTTGTATTTAAGACTATCACCTGATCTCTTAGCTTAATATAGAATTTAGAACGTTGATTTTTTTTATTGATAACCCTTTTTATTGTGGGGATAGTTCAAATTGAAAAACTTTTACGGGCATGCAAGTTTCGGGGTTACCTGAATAGGCTCGGACTCAATCGGAGCTTTTAATCAGTCAATCCGTTCTCGAGATATCATCAAACAACCGTTCCATACGAAATGTATGAGACTAAATGTTTTTTTTTTTCTTTAATTTTTCCCATGTTCTAATAATTATTCTGCTATTCTGGGCGGAGACAAATCAAAGATCGTAAAAATCTTAAGGTCTTAAGTTATTGTCATCACCCGACCGACTCCAATATTCTTTGTCAATCTAGGACATGCATGATGCAGCCCAATAGCATGACACACTTTTCGTCACGATGCGAATGCCGTGTGCCGCCAGTCTCTTGGGTACATTACCAGTCGACAGCGATGAGGAGGAATATTTCGGCGCAATATTTTAGTTTGTTAATAGTTTTAGTTAGGTTAGGATATTATATTTTTATTTTAACAGTTTATATTAGTAGGTAAGTATTAGAAGTTTGTCCATTTATTAAATAAATACTATAAAATAAAAAAATAAATTCCAGTTAATCTATTGCTTAATAAAGTTAGTAAAATTCGTCTTCTCGAAAACTTTTTGAACTTTACTTAACTAAAACGTATAACTAAATCAATATCCATTTTATGTTCTCATCTAATTCACGGTTAATGGGGTCAGTAACCTCTCAAGACCGGTTCTATTCATCTATTTTTCTATCCATAGCGTCAGTTGTTTTTGTTTTAACTGAGCCTCAGACTGAGCGCCCATTACATCTTCACAGATGACTACAAAAACTACGCTAATTTTCAAGCACAGGCAACAAAATATTGAGTTTAAGCATGCAGGCAGCTCCTACTCCTTTTTAACACGTTTTTATTTTATTTTATATTTCTTTAGCTTCACTTCTAACTAACAATGTAATAAAATCTTAGAAGTCAATTTGAACCTACATCTAATTGTCGTATGAAAATTAACCGGCCTGCCGCCCAACTTGCACATGCAACCCTGGCTGCAACAGCCCAGTGTACTCGGTAAGGTTTTTAGACTGCATCCTTAGCATTGGGCAGCCCCCTGCCATTATGTGATTCTCGGTAAGCATTCGTATATTGCTCATGAAAATGTAGCCTGATTGCTTCTGACAACCTTAAAAAAGCAGCTGGGATTCTGGGATAGACTGGACGCGGAAGGCGGGTAACTAGGAGGGAAAGCGGCCCATATCTGGTGCAGGACTGTGATAGGCTGAGTTGATGATGAATATGTTGGTATTTGACGAGGCTTATGTTGGGTAATAACATAATTCTAGCAGATTTTTAGAAGGCAGTAAAAGTAAGTTTTTTTTCTCCTTTCACAATTATTTCTGCTCTGATTTCGCATGTTATTCAAAATATACAGTGATCTTGATTCTCGTTACAGTAAGATTACTCTTGGGTTTCTGTCACTAACAAGTCCGTCATAACCACAGAGATTGTAGAGACAGATATACACGTTACAATAACCCAACAGTAACGTTAAATTTTAAGTTTATCAAATTTTTACTGATATTCAGCTGCATCCGGTTAGACTGGAAGCGTCTGCCTAACCTTTTCCAAACTATGTTCGGGTCGGCTTCCAGTCTTCAGGTTGCAGCTATATACCAGTATTTTAGCGGAGTGACTGCCTATCTGACTTCCATACATCAGTTACAAAAAACTTGGTTGTACTGGATAACAGGATACGCCTTAGTAAGACTGGTTGCCACAGTTTCGGGTCACCCGTAACGACCGTCAAAGATCAACAAATGATGCTGTTTTTAACAAAAGAATAAAACGACGACAAAAGAAACGGAAGAACGAAAAATTTAAACATCTTCCAGTCTACTAACCTTGCTTGCTTACCGAACGAGTCCAACTACTTACGCTCCTAAATTAGTATAATTTCGGCCCCAAATACTTTTTTTTTCGTGGTTAAAACGCATAACACGTTTAAAATATTTAAAAACTAAAAACAGGCTTATCCAATTTATTGAACTATCAAAACCAATCATAATTATGAGCCCAAATTCGAGGGATTTACTACTAGTCACTGAAGAGTTCCACTATCCACATCCAGGCTCCACCATCAGATCAGCTCCGAAATTATAGTTTTGTCATCCAAACTAAATATACATACATACAAAGTTTAATTTTCATACGACAATTAGATGTAGGTTCAAATTGACTTCGAAGATTTTATTACATTGTTAGTTAGAAGTGAAGCTAAAGAAAAATAAAATAAAATAAAAACGTGTTAAAAAGGAGTAGGAGCTGCCTGCATGCTTAATTCAATATTTTGTTGCCTGTGCTTGAAAATTAGCGTAGTTTTTGTAGTCATCTGTGAAGATGTAATGGGCGCTCAGTCTGAGGCTCAGTTAAAACAAAAACAACTGACGCTATGGATAGATAGATAGATGAATAGAACCGATCTTGAGAGGTTACTGACCCCATTAACCGTGAATTAGATAAGAACATAAAATTGATATTGATTTAGTTATACGTTTTAGTGAGTAAAGTTCAAAAAGTTTTCGAGAAGACGTATTTTACTAACTTTGTTAAGCAATAGATTAACTGGAATTATTTTTTTATTTTATAGAGTCTTTATTTAATAAATGGACAAACTTTTAATACTAATATAAACTGTTAAAATAAAAATATAATATCCTACCCTAACTAAAACTATTAACAAACTAAAACATTGCGTCGAAATATTCCTCGTCATCGCTGTCGGCTGGTAATGTACCCAAGAGACTGGCGGCACACGGCATTCGCATCGTGACGAAAAGTGTGTCATGCGATTGGGCTGCATCTTGCATGTCCTAGATTGACAAAGAATATTGGAGTCGGTCGGGTATGACAGGTGGAGTAAGGCTGTGACTGAGTGGCGTCCAAGGACTGGAAGACGAAGTGAAGGTCGCCTGACGGAGAGATGGGCGGACAACATAACAATGTTGTCCGCATAACGATGGTAACAACCATCGTGGGTAGAACCCGGATAAGGCTGGCACAGGAACGTGGGGATTGGGTTAAGTTCGGCTGTGAGTGTTCCACGCGCGCCCCTCTTTGACGTCGCGGGGAGTCAAACACCTTCTTCCCCCCCTCACCCGAGGAGGCTCGCAGTGGCGAGCCGGCACTAGTCGGGGGTTGCGGAAGGATCGTACGCGTTCCTGCGACCCCCGGCGTAGGTGAGAGACGGAACACCGGGGTGGTTTTTAGTAAGTAAGAGTGACGGACCCCTCGCCTGGGGAGCACATCCATGAGGATTTATCACCCCGGAACACAAAAAAAAGGCTGTGAATGATGGTGCTGATTCGGGTTCGCGGTCTATCATATCAATCAAGGAAATATTGGTTATCCCCAAGAACTCAAGATTTTATTATTTCACAACAATTCTAGACCAAGATAAATAAAACCGGCAAAGAACGAGTCGGACTTACTGACCGTGGAGTTTGTAGCTAGTTTTTTGGAAAGGGTTTTTTTATCTGATTACTAAATAAAAAATCGTGCTAGTTACGAGACATCAATACATCTATAAAGCTGAAGAGTTTGTTTGAACGCGCTAATCTCGGGAACTACCAGTCCGATTGGAAAAAAAACTTTTGTACATTTGATAGCTCAATTGAGGTAGGCTATAGGCTACTTAAAATCATGCTAGAACTCTTAGGAGCCGAGCAAAAACAAAAAAGAACACTCAGCGAAAATTAAGTAATAGGGTGCTGCGATGCGACGGGGTGGGTCGGAGGAACAAGACGTTTCACGCGGACGAAGTCGTGGCCAGATGCTAGTGTAATAATATACACATTCGTCATCAACTACAACTAAGGGCGCTGCGATGCGACGCGATGGGGTGGGTCGGAGGAACAAGACGTTTCACGCGGACGAAGTCGCGGCCAGATGCTAGTATAATAATATACAACTAGAACTATTACTGATTTTTTTTTGATTCGTGTTTTTTGATTACTTACTTTTACAAAATGTATTTCATTTCACATAAACCTACTTGGGTATGGTTCCAATTGGTCGTTTCCTGTGGAGAAGAGCCGGCAAGGAACTCTTTTAAAAATATTTGGCTTTTACAAATTACAGAGGTAACAGGTAGGTAAGTATTCCAAATTATATACTTACCTGTTACTATTATAGCTTTAGTAATTCCTGAAACAAGCAGCTGTGACGGACAGATAGACAAAATCCTTTAGGGGTTCCATTTTTACCATTTTATTACGAAACCCTAAAAATTAACAAAATTATCTTACGGAAACACTCAATTGAAAACAGCCTGCCCTGCCTGCAATTCAAAGTATTCTTAAACTGATGTAATATTATGGAATACAGTGGCAATATCACGGGCTATATAGTCAGTTGGATTAGACCTACCTACCGGCAGTCAAGGTTGCTCTAGCGCACAGTGTAGACGCGTTGATGGTTACCGCGCAACAAAAACAGAAAAAACATTTCTTTTTGTCGTTTCGGTATATAAAATCTTTTTGTGTTGTGTTCTAAATGGGAATTTGAAAAAAAAAGTAAGTTTTTTTTCTTTTTATTTGTTGTTTTGACAAAATTAATGTGTTGTCGTATAAGGTGGTTCAAAAAAAAACATTTAAAGTATTTTAAATTAAATTCATGGCGCAACTTTATGATACGGATTATGGTTTATTTTTAATATTATATCCCAATAAAGAGTAAAATAAATAGGCAGGTTCTTCTGACTGTTTGATTAGCAAAAAAGTTTATTTTTAGACTAGTGTTATCATCTTACGTCATCATCAGGAAATAGGTTCGACATGAATGATCTTTATTACACATAGTAGGTACACATATGCATATCGCACCGGTAGAATATTTATAATACATAGTAAGTATAACAATAATATTTATTTGTTGAAATGTTACTAAAACAGTAAATTGCTATTCTGCAAAGTTTACTTCGAAACTCACTCAAGTGAGCGCACACGCAATTCGAAAGCGAACTCTATTTGTTTTTCTTTATAAAGTCAATCATCGCGGATTCACGTGTGTCCTTGTTTAGAGTAACAAATCTATAAATACTTTGAGTAATAGCTATGTTTTGTAGCTTTGTACAACTTTGGTCTTATGGAATAATGTTTTAGCAGTAGTAATACAAACAAATAATGATGCTAATCAATGCTTTTAATTTGTCTGTATTACTCACCTACACCAATTGTATTGAGTAAATCCTAACTAATATTATAATTGTTTGTTATGCTTTCACGCTAAAAAGGCTAAACGGATTTGGATGAAATTTGGCACACAGATAGACTATGACCTGGGTTAGGACATAGGCTACTTATCATTCTAGATTGCAGACGAAGTCACGAGCATCAGCTAGTTGAAGTATATTTCTCTTTTCATCTGTGTGACCAAATTGCACACAAGTGAAAAGAGTAATATGACATCAATACATAAAGCTATTTGTTGGATATTTGGCCGATTATATTTTTGTTTTGAGTTAAAATTGATCGAAATAGGTAACATATAGCCATACATAACACATTCAGTTCAGCCTCTATCGTTCCCACTGTTGGGATACAGGCACACACAGGCCTCCTCTCTGAGAGAGCTATACCAAATGTTTTGCTTTTGCTTGTTTCCTTTTTTGAAAGAAACTTTGCCCCGCTCTAGGAATTACTCCTGTATCGTGGGTGCGTTTACAAACATTTAAACTCACATACACAAACAGCCAGACCCGGAACAACTACCTGTAGGCAATACAAATAATTGTTCCGTGCGGGAATCGAACCCGTGACACGCAGCGCAGCAGTCGATCGGTCAGCCACTGCGCCAACCGTGTCGTCAAATGAAAAATACACTATGTTATATGAGAGCAGAGAGCACTGTAATACGGCACGGGGCCTATTTTATGTATAGTATGCAAACAAAACAATAGTAGAACTGACTTTGAAAGCCATCGTCGTAGTATCGTTCTAGCAACCGCGCTAACTTTACATGGGTGTGCTGTGCACATCAATGTGAACTCTGTATCTGCTATTATATTATCATTAGTCGCCGATAAAAAAAGAAATAGTCTATGGTATACAATAATTTGTCGTCTGCATAGATAAGGCTACGTAGGTAAGTACAGTAGGCAAAATAGTTGGCTAAGGTATTCAAACTCAAACTCAAAGCTTTTATTTAAAATAAACCAATTACAGGCACTTTTAAACTGTCAAGGGGTGGGTCAGTCAGAAAGATGAAGCTAGTCGCCCATTCCAAAGCGTAGTAGGTACCTAGAGAAGAACGGGCAAGAAACTCCACGGAGACTCTTTTAAATCATAATTTTTATACAAAATATTGGAATATTAATTCTTATTGCTGGGGTTTAACAGTAGGTAAATTAACTGGCGAGACGTGATCAAATGAACATAAAACAAAAAAAAATCTAAACTCATAGATTCAAGTAACTACTGTTGATCGCGGGGTCAACGGCCGCTAGTAGAGTATTTTTTACCGGTAGGTAATAATAATTCATCTTCTACAAAACGGAATTGACGGGGCCTGGTTTTTACTGTCACAAACAGAATTTTCCGCTGATGTAAATTCAGTTGCAAATGCAGTTGTAAATGCAGTTGTAATCAAATACCTACAATGTGATAGATTGATAATAATATTATATATTGTATTAACGTTAATCGCCCATACATTAGCGGCTGTAATGGCAATCATGTCGCTTGGTTTTAATAGGTTTTTATACACATTTTATTTTGTATTTATCCTTTTGATAGACTATTTTATGTTTTGTAAATGTGAGGACTTTGTAGGCCTTGTAGACGATTTGTAGACCATTATTATATTACTACTAGCTGCGTCCCGTGGTTTCACCCGCATAAGTTTCGATCCCGTGGGAATATCGGGATAAAAAGCCGATATTCCCACGGGATCTCCTATATATCCTATATGTTAATACTGGTTATAAACCATCTGTGTGCCAAATTTCATCCAATTCCGTTCAGTAGTATTTGCGTATAAGAGTCACAAATATCCATCCATCCATCCATACAAACTTTCACGTTTATAATATTAGTTAGTAGGAAGTACCTGTTACTTGTTGACAGGCCTACGCTGTCCTCCCATACCTACTGTAATTTGAAACGTTGTAAAAGCCAATTATTTCTAAAAGAGTAACCGTGGAGTTTCTTGCCGGCTCTTCTCCATAGGAAACAACCAATTGGAACCGTGCACCTAGCTTCTGACGTTTCTTAAGTGCCCCGTGTAGGTTTATGTGAAATAAAATAGTTTCATTTTTTTTTACAAAATATCAACAATAATACCTGATTACTACTGTATATTAATATCTTCAGTTAAGGTGGTCACACTAAGAGTAAGCGATATTATAATTTCGATATTATAATTTTTCATTAGAAAGCCAGTTCTGTGCGATTCTGTAACCATCTCACCGTGAAAACTTAGGTGAAGTGAGCGTGGAGTGAGCTGTCATTCTAGGGATCGACACTATTGACAGCTCACTCACTCTAAGCTCACTTCACCTAACTTTTCACGGTGAGATTTTTACAGAATTAATCGGCTGTTCGACGGTTGCAACTTTTTTTTTATTGTATTAGTGTTTTGCTTAAAATGCTTGATATCAAAATATATCACATTCAAATCAAACCAGTGTTATATTGACAAGAGACAAAGTCGAGTGGCAAAGATAAAGATGTCTGCAACGGCACTACAGACGAACTGTTATCATATTTATTATCAGTCTGACTGATGTAGATATCAAACCACGGCCGTTTATAATAGAAACAATGTAAATAGCTAGATATCCAGTATAAGCTGACCTGTCATTGTAGGAAAATTCTATGCAATGCGATATGTTATGCTGGAAATGTATAGCTTGATACGTATGTCGCATTATAATCGATAACTCGTGTAGATTCAAAGTAGTTATTATCTATTTGTGTGTCTATGTATTTAACAGCGGCATATACTCAAACGTATTTGTACATCTTTGAATATACACTCGAGAGCAATGAATCCGGGTCACTTGAAGAATCCTAAAAATCTCGGAAACTAAAAATGCTAGGTTAATGCAATAAATTGTATTTAATAGACAATGTAATACTCCTTAAATGAAGGTATTAAAACTTCTTAGTTATTGTAAAGTTATATCATAAAAAAATCAAATTTGAAAAAGGGCCACTTTCGAAGATGGAACTACGAAATTACAGCATTTGGTTTTGCTTTTGTTTGTAATCTGTCATTTATGTGGGTACATAAACCATGTTGATAGTGCTCTATATTCATTATTCAAGCTGAAATTATGTCGCTTACGCCTGAAGAATGCACCAGAATACTTACAATGCTGGAAACCGGCCGGAGTCAGCGCGATACAGCCAGGACTGTCGGTGTGTCGCTGTCAACAGTACAAAGAGTTCTCCGACGTTACGAAGAAACTGGTTCTAACCTACGCAGACCAGGAACGGGCAGAACCAGGTGTACCACAGCACGAGAAGACCGATACTTGGTGAACACCATGCTTCGAAATCGCTTTCTCACAGGAACTGAACTCACAAATCAGTTTCGACGCCTCGGAGGAAGTAACCCAAGTGCATGGACAGTAAGACGTCGGCTTGCTGAATCTAACTTAAAACCCCTTAGACCTGCAAACGGCCCTAAACTGGAGCGTGGGCATCGTATTTCAAGACTAAGATATGCCCAGAGCCACGTAAATTGGAGTATTGAAGATTGGTCAAAAGTTATGTTCTCCGACGAATCAAAATTTATGCTCTACAAGCACGATGGAAGACACAGAGTGTATCGAAGACCAGGGGAAAGATTCAAGCAAGCATGCATCGAAGAAAAAGTAGCCTACGGTGGTGGGTCTGTACTTGTGTGGGCCGGAATTTCTTCTGAAAGTCGCACAGAGCTGGTGATCATAGAAAACGGCTCTTTAACTAGCGTAAGATATGTGGAAGAAATCCTCAATGATCACGTTGGTTCATTTATGGTTAATTTAGGTGAGGATGCTATATTTATGCATGACAATGCCCGACCTCATACAGGTAGGATTGTGAATGACTACCTTCAAGAGATGAACATTACTCGTATGGAGTGGCCAGCGTGCAGCCCGGATATCAACCCGATAGAGCATGCTTGGGACGAGCTAGGCAGATGCGTAAAACAACGAAACCCTCCCCCAATCACGCTTCGTGAGCTCAAAATTGCTCTCACAGAGGAATGGGAGAATATTCCCCAAAATCGTATAAGGAACTTGGTGTACAGCATGCCAAACCGCATAAACGCAGTAATGGAAGCACGAGGAGGCAATACGAAGTATTAAAATTCAAGAAAATCGTAATAAAGTTCAAAAATTTCATGTTTCCTATTTTTGTTTTAAGGAGAGATCAGCAGTTTTTTTCTTTATGTGATTTTGTGTTAATAAAATGTATGGTGACTCATATTTTTTTTACTTTCATTTAAGGAGTATTACATTGTCTATTAAACACAATTTATTGCATTAACCTATCATTTTTAGTTTCCGAGATTTTTAACATTCTTTAAGTGACCCGGATTCATTGCTCTCGAGTGTATATCAAAAATATGTACCTAATATTGTGGAAAGGTAATAATAAAAAGTATTCTATTCTAAGTACATCCTAGCATGTACAGACGCCAGCACATCAAGCTACTACAATCTGTCAAATTTCTTTAATAGATTTTCAACTTTATCGTTAAAGCATTAGGTTAAAAGTTGATTCGGAAAATTTGACAGATTCGGGTAGCTTGATGCACCTAGCGTCTGTACTACCGCTACCCATACACGTAACATTTGAGATTTTTATGTTGTAATAAAATTAAACTTATTCTTTATTAAAGAACAAAATGAAGCTCAACGTGCTACTGCTGTTAGTAGCTATAAACAGCTCATATGGCTACCACATCATGGTCCTGATAGCAACACCTTCTCACAGCCATAACACGCTGGGGAAAGGAATAGTGGACGCTATGCTGAACGGAGGACACGAGGTAAGATCTATTCCTTCAATGGATATGTTTGAATGGACACACGATACACCGAGCAATACATTATCCTTGAGCATTTGCTGAGCCGTAGCTCGTGGGTTCGAACCCAGGCAGGCGCTTTACTTTGTGTAAATAATTTCATCACCACTGCTTTCAAAACGTCGTGATGAAACAGGCATGTCCTTGAACCAAACATTCGAAGATATGTCACATTCACACCGCACTGGGCTTGCGTAGTGGATTCAGCCCACTCCCTATCAAAGAGAGGACGGCTGTGTCTCAGCAGTGGGTACATTATAGGCTTATTATGCTATTTGCTAAGCTGACCTCGCATTGCTTTCCGAACGTAGCACACTAGCAGTAGGAATGTGTCATAGTGCGTAAACCAATCCACAATTTCAATCATTGAGTTAAAATTAGATCAAGTTGTTCCAAAATTACAGATATGGATGGATAGCAACAACAGGGCCGTTGTTGAGAATTTCCTGATGGAAAAAAGCCGGGCCACCTTCTATAAGTCGTCCGTCCATCTAGCTGGGGGTGTCCCACACTACGCTTGCTTATACGCGGTCTCCACTCCAGGACTCGTCTGCTCCACCGGCCATCGGTCTTTCGACAGACATGGCCAGCCCATAGCCACTTCAGTTTGCTTACTCTGCAAGCTATGTGAGTAACTCCGGTTCTTTCCCGGATAATTTCATTCGTGATTTTATCGTTCAGAGACTCCGAAGGTGACTGTGGGGTAGACTGGATGCGGAAGGCGGAGGGCTGGGTGTTGTGGCGCAGTCTGGGAGAGGCCTATGTCCAGCAGTGAAAACGATAGGCTGAGTTGATTGACACAAAATCTAGAACCATACAGGATTCAGAATAGTCGTTTCTTGTGTCCACAAGCCCGATGACGTATACTTTAAAAGTTTTTTTTATTATTCTTCCAGGTGACATGGGTGACACCGTACCCAGAAAAAGTCAAGAATCCTCCAAAAACGTTGCACATTCTTGACGTAAGCACAGTACAAAAGTTTACTGCAGGTATGTGAAGTTATCCCAGAGTTAACACTACATATTATAAAAATACTGGGCTCGTGCCAACAATATAACAATAATAACAACCGCACGCCTCGGAAAGCACGTTAAGCGGTTGGTCCCGGCTGTCGTGGATCTTTGACAGTCGTTACGGGCAGTCAGAAGCCCGAAAGTCTGACAACCAGTCTTACCAAGGGGTATCGTATTACCCAGTAACTGGGTTGTGCGTTGTAAAATACATGGAGCGACTGCCTATCTAACCTTCTCACTGGTATTCAGCTGCATCTGGTAATAAGATTGGAAGCCGACCCCAACATATTTGGGAAAAGGCTAGGCAGATGATGACTATAAGCTCGTGCCAACACGATAGAAGAAGAAATTACTCTTTATTCATACCTGTAGCACTTCCTAGACAATGTTGACCAGTATATCCTTTACCTAAAGAAATAACTAAATATCGGTCGTTGAAGCGATACTTAGGGGAGACCTTTGTCCAGCAGGGAACGTCCTTTTTATGATGGATAAAAGAAAAATGATGTACATAACATCACGCCTGTATTCCACAAAGGGATGGGCACCGTTTAAATTAAGTAGATACCCATTCCGCCGGTTATGTGTAACTCCCATGTAATAGGGGACGAGCCTTTTGGCATCCACCGGGCACAAATGCAGAATCCGGGCACCGAAAAACGTCAGATGGAAAAACCCACTAACACTTTGCCCGACCTGGAATCGAAACCAGGACCAGCATTACGCTTACCACAAATTAATAGACGAACGAAACAAGTCAGAAACGTTACGTCTCTGTGCACAGTGCAATCTGTAATTCAGCACATGATTCTAGACACGCTAGCTTAGAATTTTTTGTCGGTTATCAAAGTAAAAATCTGCTGTTTTATAGAAAAGTGTAATAAAAATTAAAATCTATGCGGTTAAAATGTAAGGAACAAATTTTTCAGGTTTAGAATCATGTACTGAATCATGGTAACAGCTTGCGCGTCTATGTTCCTGCCACCCTGTATAATACTTTTTATTGAATTCCATTCCATCCATTTTTTATTTTCCATTTTCAGGTGTGGACATGACAGACCCTAAAAACAACAATGGTGGAATCGCTTTCGTCAAGGAGTTCTCAAATAACGTTTCAATGGAAATGATCAACACTCCATCTGTGAAAGAAGCTTTGATCAAGCAACAGTTCGATGCTATAGTAACTGAGACTTTCTTTTGCGATTTCCTAGCAGGGTAAGTTAAAAATTATGATATAGCATAGCTTTTGCCTGCAGTTGCGTATCATAATCAGCCTATAATGTTCCCACTGCTGCGATACAGGCCTTCTTTCTTTGGGAGGGAGCGATCCATAATCCACCGCGCAGGCCACTGGGCCCGCATGGTGGATTATGACCCACCGGATTATGGATTATGGCTTGCAGAATAGACGACCGATGAGGCTAAAAAGTCCTCAAATGATGGAAGACGCTCTTGTGGTGCGTAACTACAGAAGCCCTAGGTGAACCGACGCTTTGGTGACGGCGATGATAAAACACTTTGTTCATGTGTTACATGTACATAGCACCATTAGCACCGCACTATTATTCATTCACTATATAAATACTACACTAACTCAAATGGTTTAGTTCTCTTTAGCCTACGCACCAAGTCCGTGTTGTCTAGCAGCTGAATTGACCCACATGTATCGGTAGACTGTTTCCGTCAATCCTTGATGATGTGAATACATACTACATATAACGCTACCATTTACTGGGTACGTCTTTCATTGACTTGAATGTGCTTTGGCGGCTGAGAGTATGTCATGCTCACTCTAATATGTAACAGAATGTTTATAATAAGGCAAGAGGATGCATATTCTGAGCTAAAAGCTATCAAAGTTGGGGTGCCACTAGGGAGTGTGTTAGGCCCATTCCTCTACTTACTATACACATGTGACATCCCAAAGCTGGAAAACAACACCATTGCGACGTTTGCAGATGACACTGCTATTATAGCTACCGGATTAAGCCACAAAGAAGTAATAGAAAAAGTTCAGTTAGCTGTAAACAAAGTTTATGACTCGAGACAAAAGAAGATCAAACTGAATGAGTCAAAATCAATTCATATTGACTTTACTAACAAACGTTGCGATTACCACCCAATCTATATAAACGGCATGCAAGTGCCTTATGCTACTACTGCCAAATACCTTGGCATAACTCTTGACGCCAAACTGCGTTGGAAATCTCACGTCAAAAAGAAAAGACTCGACACGTTATAAAAGTATGTATTGGTTACTCGGAAAGAAATCCTACCTATCAATACATAATAAAATTTTATTATACCAGCATATTCTTATGCCAATTTGGACGTATGGCATCCAACTTTGGGGCTGTACTAAACGAAGCAACGTTAAAATAATCCAACAATTCCAAAATAAAGTATTCAGGGATGCTGTAAATGCTCCATGGTATATTAGAAATGACGACCTCCACCGTGACCTTAAAATGGAACTCGTCACCACCATCATTCAGAAATTTGCTGAAGCCCACGAATACAGACTTCACCGACATGTGAATGTCGAGGCAATTCAGCTGCTAGACAACACGGACTTAGTGCTTAGGCGAAAGAGAACTAAACCATTTGAGTTAGTGTAGTATTTATATAGTGAATGAATAATAGTGCGGTGCTAATGGTGCTATGTACATGTAACACATGAACAAAGTGTTTTATCAATTATCAGACCCTAAGAAAGTGCTACGAAACTGTGTAAAAGTGCAAATTGACACTGTTCTTAGTTATAACATAATCTATCTCGTAAAATATTAAGTTAAATTGCTTATTAGTCTATTAGGCTAGATTGTAATCAATTACTAAGAACTTTTTGAGTTCTTCTTAATCAAGAAAAAGCTGGCAGGCATAAAACTCCATTAGATAGTATAGCAGCTAAGGATTTTGTCTAGGGGGGGCAGACGTCCAAGTGAACTAATAAATAATCCCACCTAAAATAATCCATGTAAAGTAGGTTACCAAGACTTAAATTTTGCTTTCACTGTTAAAAAGTTATATTTATTAGATCTTAGAACCAAGCCCTTAACTCTACACACCTGGCATCTTGGTCAAAATGTACGGCTCTAATAAAAATCGATTAAACAGTAAGTAATTCTTCCATAGTGTCGATTTTTCTAGGGTGGGCAAAGAAATTTCTAGGGTAGGCATTACCCACCCTTATCCCCCTTCCCGCCTTAGCTACGCCCATGCAAACTTCCAAGCTATATTTCCTAACGGTAAAATACAATAATAAATTGGCACGAGATAGGTGATAAAACCTATGATTCCTTCGGCGTAAAAGAAAGAAAAATAATGTCTATGACTCTCTGTCTAGTTCGAGACTATTTAGTCCTCCAAACTATATTTCGGGCATGGCGGTCAATCTCAATGGAGACAAGCCTTCGGCGCGGGAGATGTAATAGTGCACAACTGTGTGCGCAGAGACAGGTGCACACTCACTCTTCCCACACTCCCATAGTCCGCTGGGACGGCACGCAATTCGACACAACTAGAGAGAGACCACTAGGCAGTTTATGACGATTTAACTCATTAGTTCATTATCTTTTCAGTGTCGCGGCAGTGCAGCAGGCCCCCTGGATTGTGCTGGCCGCCTCACAGATGTTCCCTACACTCGAAGCGCAAGTTGACGAGGTTCGGTCCATAGCCACTGTTCCTCTGATGTTCAACCCATCGGACACACCAATGCCGTTCGTCAAGCGAGCCATCAACGGCTTGATTCATATCGCCATGACTGTTGGTGAGTGGTTAGTACACACGCCTTTAAACTATTGTCAAATCGAATGCAATTACGATTGGTAGGTCAAGTATAGAGGTATGAGGAACAGGGTGTAAAGTTCAGTCGTCCTCCATAGGAGAGGGGGTTTTGTGGTTGGTTGGCTACTGCCAGACGATTGGTGTCGGGACGTTGTATATTTGCTAGTTGCGCGGTATCTGCTTGCACGATGGAGGATTTTACATGACATCAGTGTGATGCATAGTTCGCATGTGGCGATGTAGAGGCCGCCACAGTTTAATCTAATCATATTAAATCGCTTTTGTGACCGCGTTTTGAACTACGCAACGGATTTTGATGCGGTTTTCATCATCACTTAGCGAATTTATTCCAAAAGGTTTTTTATAACTTTATATTAAACTTACATATAATAAAGAATTCTCGATATTTTGTCAGTTTGCAAAAACCGTGTGAAGTAGGGGTGGGTCGCTAGTCTGCATGCTAAATGAGATTCAGAAACACAGGGTTAGTTGGATCTGACAGACCCATGCAGCCATTACCTTTAATCCTCATAAAAACCTACTGACTCAAGCCCTACGATGAATCCGCCTACTACCAAGAGTTGATGGATGGATGGATGTATTCCCAAAAGGGATCGTCACACCATGCTTCAACTAGCCCTGTTAACATGAGCGACCACATATTCTTTATCCACATATCTACTTATACGAGTATTATCTTCCTAAAGAAATGTGCATAGAGCCACCGTCAGGCACTAGTTGTCTGGCATTTTTGCTGAACTGGGCCTTTTTGGTGCAGCCGTGAGGCACACTTTCCTGCTAATTTCTTACATCGGATTTTACACTTTCTATTTGATTTTTATTTGTTGCTATCTGATGTATGTATCTGGTGTATTGTGTGTCTTTTAGTCTGTGCTAAATAAACGTTTTTTTTTTCTTTCATATAAAACTTTTTACTTAACCCACTGAAAAAACTTCTTCCAGGTTGGACCGACCAAACACGATCAGTCTCTACGAAAAAACGTTTGGACCTATAGCGGCAGCACGAGGCCTCACTCTGCCCCCGTTCGACGATGCCTTCTACAACGTGTCAATTATGTTGGTCAACTGCCACGAGTCCATTAGTCCGCCGTTCAGTACCCCTCCTAACGTTGTCAACATCGCTGGGTATCATATGGATGAGAATATTCCACCATTACCGAAGGTAAGTGGTACCGGTAACTGAAAGTTGTGTGGAAATCGGTTGTCATGGTAGGGGCATGTGTTACGGAGAAATGAGGAAAATATCGTGAGGAGAGTTTTAAGTATGAATGTCGGTGGCTATAAGAGTAGGGGAAAACCAAAGAAACGATGGATGGAATGTGTGAATGATGATATGGTTAGAAAGGGGGTCATTACCGAGATGACGACTAATAGAGAAGTATGGAAGACAAAGACATGTTGCGCTGATCCCAAATAAATTGGGATAAAGGCAGGAGAATGATGCGAATGATGATGTCCTAGGCAAGTGACTTGGTTAAAGGCCTTGAATTTGGAAGTAAAACTTAACAAAACTCAAACTCAAACTATTTATTTCAAATAAACCAATTACAGGCACTTTTGAATTGTCAAGGTTGGTCAGTCAAAAAGATGAAGCTAGTTGCCCATTCCAAAGCGTAGTAGGTACCTATGGAGAAGAACGGGCAAGAAACTCCATGGACACTCTTTTAAATCATAATAATATTGTTACAAAGTATTGGTTATAATCATTCATGTTCAAAATCATGCATGTGAGAACCGCAATCGTGTGCAATCGGGAATAAAATTAAAAGCTTTATGGAAAGCCCCTATAGCCCTTTTCCGACTTAAGTGACGTCGATCCCACGGTAGCAGTCGGCCTTGTGATAAGTAGTGTAAAATTAGTTGAAGAGTCCTCATATGTAACATCTTTAACGCTTAGTAAATAAAGAAATTTGGACAGCATAAAAAAAAATAGAATATAAGAATTGACAAACTGACACATGAGTCTTGAGAATTAAGGTTTGGAAAGGAGAATTGAGCCTCGATTAAAATCTTCTCTGTGTGTCACAGGACCTGCAAGATCTCCTGGACGGCTCTCCGCAGGGCGTAGTGTACTTCAGCATGGGCTCAGTGTTGAAGTCAGCCGCATTTAAACCACCTCTACGCGCGGCGCTGCTGCAGCTTTTCTCCACGCTGCCCTACACAGTGCTGTGGAAGTTCGAGGAGCCGCTCACCGGCCTACCTCCCAACGTGCACGTACGAACCTGGATGCCACAGCCAAGCATTCTCGGTAAGCACCGTATTGCACTAAGTGGGTTGACGAAGCCAACCTAGATGAGGTCTATGTTAGTTTTTGACGAGACCTATGTTAATTTTGACAAGGCAATTATGTTTCTTTTTAGATATTTTTTTGTTTAGCTTTGATAAGGACTGTTTGTCTCTGGCATGTTCTTCTTTGACGAAGCCTATGTTGGTTTGTCGAGGCCTGCCTATGTCGGTCTTTGACAAGGTCTGTGTTGATCTTCAGCAAAGCCTTTCTTTGCCTTTGACAGGGCGGTGAACATAAAAACATAATTACGAGACAAGTCAAAAATATGAATATGTTTAATTTTTTTTTAATTATTTTGTCTGCAGCTCACAAGAACGTCAAGCTCTTCATTACCCATGGTGGTCAGTTGAGTTCGTTGGAAGCTATCAGAGCTGGGGTCCAATTACTAGCAGTGCCAGTCTTTGGAGACCAGCCAAGCAATGCTGAACGTGCGAAGCGGTATGGATACGCGCTCAAAGTGGATTTTGGGCCGGATATGGTTCCAGAACTTGGAGTAGCCTTGAAGGAGATGCTCAGTAATGATAAGTAAGTCAATATCAACTTTGGAGAGTCGGAAAACTTTCAATAGAACCACGATGTACAGACGCCAGCAGGTCAAGCTACCCGAAACTGTCAAATTTTCCCAATCAACCTTGAACCTTAATGTTTCAGAGGTAAAGTTGAAAATCTATTAAAGAAATTTGATAGATTGTAGTAGCTTGATGTGCTGGCGACTGTATGTTAATGTGTAATTTTCTAGCCTTTTTAGGCAAAACTACCGTTTCACCTTCTTATCCTGTATATTATAAACCTGCGCCAAATCGACCGCGTGTACCCGTGTCGCGCGCACACTTGAGCACTATATATCTCCCGCGCCGATGGCTAGTCTCCGCTGAGATAAGCCGCCATGGCCGAAATTCGGGGTCTGGGGGACTATATAATAACAGCTTTTTAATCAACAAATATTTTTTGTTTTAGATACTCGAAGCAAGCCAAGCACCTCTCCCATTTGTTCCAGGCTCGTCCAATTACGCCTAAACAGGCGATCAACCATTACATCACACTCGCGATTGAGACCAAAGGTATTATCTATTCCTTTACATTCGTGACCAGGACCTCAGTCCAATCAACTCAGCCTACCGCAGTACACTGCTGGACATAGGCTTCTTCCATGCTGCGCCACAACACCCTGTCCCTACCTTCCGCATCCAGTCTGTCCCAGCCACCTTTTTGAGGTCGTCTGTCCATCTAGCTAGGGGGCATCCCACACTACGGTTGCCGATCATCGGTCTCCACTCCAGGACTCGTCTGCTTCAACAGCCATCGGTCCTTCAACAAACATGGCCAGCCCACTACCTCTTCAGCTTGCTTACTCTGCAAGTTATGTAACTCGTGTTAGGTAACTCCGGTTCTTTTCCGGATAATTTCGTTTCTGATTTTATCCTTCAAAGAAACTCCTAGCATAGCCCGTTCCTTACCTTAGTCCATTCTAGCTTTATTTTGTCTCAACAGTGTGTAGAATAGAATAACTGACTTTCAAACTGTACTTCTAAATCACTGCAGTTTTACTAAAGTGAATTTTACAGAATAGCACTGCGCTATTCTGTAAAATTGACTTCGAACCTCACTCAAGTGACCGTACACAATTCGAAAGCGAACTCATTTGTTTTAAAAGTAAATTAGTACAGAATACCAAAAAAAAACAACATAAAAAACATTTGAAAAACAACAAAAACAAAATAATATTTAAAATTCAGCCGTGCCGGCGATACGAAGAAGATTACAGCCGATCGATTCTGTAAAAATCTCACCGTGAAGAGTTAAGTGAAGTGAGCTGTCAATAGTGTCAATCCCTTAGCATTCGTTGGAATGACGGCTCACTCCAAGCTCACTCCACCTAAGTTTTCACGGTGAGATGGTTACAGAATCGCACTGCAGAACACATTACCCTTCGAATTTCGAAGTGATGCTTAGGGAATTAACAACTGACGAAAAAAAAAAATACCGCTTTAATTCAATTCAATTTTAATTATTCAAGTAACCATGACTCATTTGTTAGTAAAAAACTTATCCTATTACAATTTTATCTACATCCTAAACAAATTCCTGTGCAATATACACAGCGGCAGCACTGTCCGACGCTTCACCGCGGCTGCACCATTCTATGGGGAATGGCGCAGTATTGAATATATATATCTAGCCCACAGGTTGCTCGTATGAAACGTAGTGCAGTATGCTCTGAAAAAAGTAATTTTAACGCTTACTGAATAACGAGCAAACCTGCGAGCCAGCATGCTCTAACCGACAAGGCCTTTATACTGCACAAACCGTAGTAACTCGTGTAACTTTTTTTACAGGAGCATACCATCTGCGCTCTCTATCTCTGAAGTACAGCTGGTACGAGCGCTGGATGCTCGACTTCGTGCTCGTTCTGCTCGCAGTGCTCGCCGCGCTCATCGCGCTCGTGAAATTCTTGATCAAGACTGTTATTAGAAAACTTTCGGGGACGAAGACTTACAAAGAAAAAGGAAGCAAGAAGAAGAGGCACTAATTTTTCGTAAAAAAAATAGCGGTTAATGGCGCCGATTCCCTTGTTCACAAACTAAACTAAATTTAAATTCAGTGCACATTTTTCTTTCTATTTCATTAAGAAAAGGACAGAAGATAAAATATTAGTTTAGTCCTGTCAAATTAGTCAGCGACAGACGTAAATTGACGTATTTTTAACCCCCGACGCAAAAACGACGGGGTGTTATAAGTTTGACGTGTCTGTGTGTGTGTGTGTGTGTGGGTGTGTGTGTGTGTGTGTGTGTGTGTGTGTATGTCTGTCTGTGGCATCATAGCTCCCGAACGGATGAACCGATTTTAATTTTGTTTTTTTTGTTTGAAAGGTGAATTTGTCGGGAGTGTTCTTAGCTATGTTTGATGAAAATCGGTCCAAGATGGCCGCCGCTACAAAATGGCGGATTATATATTTTTTTCACAACTCCCTCAATATGGGTATCAAATGAAAGGGCTTGACTAGTAAAATACTATACACTATGATAAATTTCAAATCCAAGATGGCCGCCACCACAAAATGGCAAATACCATTTTTTTTTTCACAACTGCCTCAATATGGGTATCAAATGAAAGGGCTTGACTAGTAGAATACTGTACACTATGACAAATTTCAAATCCAAGATGGCCACCACCACAAAATGGCGAATTACAAAAACCTGATTAAATACCCAATTACCTAAATCTTAAAACGCAAGAAAATAAAAGAAAAGAAATAATAAGAAGTCCCTACAAAAAGCATGAAATAAAAAATTAAATTAAAAATTTAAAAAACCCCCGACTACGTGAAACCCTATAAAAAGAAAAAAATAACCTTGAAATTATGACCCTACGTAAGTACGTATGCAATTTTTTGATTAAATATTGTCCTGTCGGGGGACCGCTACTATTTTAAACTTTAACAGAACGTTAGGCTAATAATTAGAGCGGTCCCCCGACGGGACAACATTTAATCAAAAAATTTCATACGTACTTACGTAGGGTCATAATTTCAAGGTTATTTTTTTCTTTTTATAGGGTTTCACGTAGTCGGGGGTTTTTTAAATTTTTAGTAGCCATGTTTTTAATCACGTCTAAACTGTCTATGGAGCGTCTTAATTTGACAGGACTAAACTAAAATTTATCTTTTGTCCTTTTCTTAATGAAATAGAAAGAAAAAGATGCACTGAATTTAAATTTAGTTTAGTTTGTGAACAAGGGAATCGGCGCCATTGTCCCACTGCTGGGCAAAGACCTCCCTACTCTCTTTTCATCTCTCTCTGCCCAGAGCTGCCAAGGACCAATCTTTATGAAAAGAGTCCAGCATAGCTATTCACAGTCACTCGATACCCTTCCGTACCGTATCGAACATCAATCAACGTTATCGTAGGAGTCTTCTAAACGCTGTTCACAAGTCGAAAACCCGAAAATTTTGTCAGTTTTTTAATTAAATAGACGACCGCTATTCTTCCAACGGCTACTTGCTGTCAGGGACAAGGCAAGTCAGGTTATCGAGATGTGTCATTTTCGATACGATAGTGTGTCGGATGGTTGTTAATAGCTATGCAGGTCATCCCGCCATCTCCGTCTGGGCCTGCCGTGATGTCGTTTGCCTTTAAGCATTGATCGTCTGACATACGGCAGATGTGTCCAGCTTTGTCCAGTTAATTAAGTTTATGTTATGATATTGTAAATACATAGGTTTTTTGTAACAGAAACTGGCCTTTGTTTTTCTATATACATATCCCTATCATCAGCCACTATCTCAAACAAAAGCCACCCTATTTTAGTCATACGATGCCAATAATTTTTAGCACAATCCATTATTCATTTCTTTGGACTTCAATTTTAAAATGGAATTTACACTAATATGAATATTATTCATGACTAAACCTACCTATCAGTAGTCTGGTGTGGGGCCTTTTACGACCAAATATTAAATTGTTGCTAGCATATTGTGCGCTACTTAATAATAGATGGCGCTTTATTCAATATACACACGAGGAAGGTCTTAATATTTCTGTAAAATTAGAATAAAAACGTCTACAAAAACAACCTAAATATGCAATAGCAATATTACCAAACCAGCACAGATTGATTATATTTATTTCTGTGATATCTACATATCTTTTACACTAAAGACGTTTTGCTATTCGTTAATAGATGGCACTCGGCACTCGCTGACTTGAATGAAAGTCATTGTTGTAGAGCTTCGTCTGGCCAAGCCAAAGAATCGAAGGTTTGAAAAAAAAAAACAGTAATTCCTAGTATAAATTGGGTTGCGTACCTACCCTATGCTATTCAATCGCATTTTTAAAATGTGCAGACTGAAACCTAGTTGGGAAATGTAAATATAATGATAATATTTCAATGCTTTTCGGTTTACGCTCAAAGATTTAGTAAGACATCCATTGAGGTTGGAACACACCACTTCTCTCCGCACAGTCGGGTGTCAAACGCAGGATGCACAATTGATGACATCCCTGCATTGTGAATAGGGATGTCAGAATTCAGAAAATACATTTTTATTTCAATGACTTTGCTATTCTTCTGACTGACCCCAACGTAGTGGCGAAGAGGCTAGGTGATTTTTCTGACTGTTTCGTTGCTAGCGCGACTGCTGAGTATAATCAGCTTATAACGCCCCAATGCTAGGACACTGGCCTCCTCTCTGGCAGAGGGAGTGGGCCGTAATCCACGACGCGGGCCCAGTGTGGGTTGGCAGGTGTAGAAATTCTAAGACATGTGGTCTTCGAATTTTTGGTTTCAGTGCATGCCGGTTTCCTCTCGACGTTTTCCTTCATCGTTTTGAGAGCAGTGGTGATGAAATTGTTTACGAATAGAATAGAATAGAATAGAATAATTTATTTTGCCAGAAACATGGTTACAGGGTGTTACGTTATATTATACATTGTAGAAGTTCAGCATGTCTCACCGTATAATCGGTATGCAGAATTGATTCATTTACAATTGATACAATTTAAAATGTCATTATTATTATTCACATGTCATTAATTAATTTAGCAATATTATAAAAACAATAAGTCATTTCTTAAATACAAAAATCAAAGAGATTTAAGATAGGTACAATAGAGAGGCTATGCAAAGAAATGTCATAGAAAAACTGTGATCCCATGTCTCAGTGACGCCATCTAGTATAATATAGCAAAATTAGAGCGGCAATTGGGAACATCTTAACACAAAAATTGCAAACATGAATTAAATTTAGTAAAATATATTCAGCTATTGCTCGGTAGGTGGCCAGTGTGGTCAGTGTTGCCAGATCCGATTTTCAATCCGTGGGTTAAGCCTGAAAATCCTAATATCCTACTTAGTTCAAATGGTAAATAGATATAAAAAACTAAACAAATTAAGCAAAACTTGTTTTAAACAATAAAAACTATTTTAGAATTTTATTCGCTACTATCCATTGTCCGTGTCACCGTGTATGACTAGGTATCAGTTTCAGTGTGTGTTTATGTACATTTTAAAATAAAATCATTTTAAATGTGCCTGCTTTGCCGTTGGATTATTATAGCACTCAGTTTATTACGCTTTTTGTGTAAAGTAGACCTATTATGTCACAAAGCGCATATTTTCTTTGCAATGATTGTCGGTTGCGTTTCGGTTTTAGCAAAATTTTTTTTTTTCACTTTGTTTGCAAATATTTGTAAATCTTGTATCCGTATGTATACGTATATCCGAGGCGAGGTCCAAAATCCGTAGATCTATAAAAAAAATCCGTAGGTCTGGCAATAAATGGGGTGACACTAAGTAGACAGTATAAAACCTGTGGTAGAGATTTTACCATTTCGATATAAATGTATCGATAATATTGAAAAAAGTGACTAAGACTATTTTTTTTTTTCGCGTTTGAATAGATTGAACCAAGTGCCAAAAGATTATGAAAACAATAAAATGATTAGCCGTTTAAAAGTTATTTATTTATAAAATTATTTTTACGTACAAATGACTAATAATTATTGTTATTATGATCTAGTAATCCAAGTGTGAGACTGCAGCTGATCACGAGGATGTGAGTGCGATTCCCACAGGACACAAATATTTATGTGATGGTTGTGTTGGTCTGGGTGTTTCTTATGTACATAGTAGTATTATAGCATAAGTAATAGTATTAGTATATAAGTATTATATCCATTGCTTAGTATCCATAGTACAAGCTCTGCTCTGCGGTTTGATTTGAACCTACATGAATGAATAGTACTTGTTCATTTATTGATATTTAAATAAAATGACATGATTATCTTCAAACAGTATTATATTTTGTGTTATTTATTTTTTAACTTAATAAATATTATCGATAACCAAATCGATAAACAAAATTGCATCTCTACAACGCAGTAGTAAAGCTACTCAGCAATAGAGGGCGTTTATTACAAAATTAGCAAATTTTCTAGATCTATTTATGAAAATTATTTAATTTTAATTACTGAGTAAATATGAATAATTCATACGAAAATAAACTGAAGTTAGGTCCAGCCATTTTACCGTAACGAGATTTACAATATCTCAATGCGCAACTTGGCATATTTCCTTAGAAAATATTTGTTTTTGGTGGACACAAATACGACTTGACACGCAGGCGTACCACACTAGACTGAGTGACTTTTGACCACTAGGACAAAAGTATTGGATTACGATTTTGTTCGTGATGTCCTGTCTATTGTCAAGTAGATAATTTAATGTCTTTGACAAAAATAGATCCATAACCTCCAAAAAAAAAAACAGATAAAAAATAAAAGTATTATTATTTACATGTCATGAATTCGTTAATATCATAAAAACATTTTTCAATAAGCCATTTCTTTAATATATGTCTTAAACGCATAAGGGGCAATTCACGAATAGATTTTGGTATTTTATTAAAAATTTGGATTGTTGTGTATCCACAGTTTTTTTTATATAATGCGGTGGACGCAAAGTAAAGCGCCTGGCTGGGTTCGAACCCACGACGTATAACTCGTAACCACTGGGCCACCACGCGCTCTACTACTGAGTATAGGGTCCTGTTATATTGGTTCGACTTCCGTTTTACCAGAACGAATTTTTTGTTTCTGGTCAATAGGCTCACCCCCGAGACTATTACAAGAAAGTTTTAATTTGTGTCCTTGAGAAATGATTGTCACCTATATAATTAACTCCACGTAATAGTAAACAACGTGGCATCCCTGTCGTGTTTGCAGACATTTTTTCTACATTTTGGCACCTCACACCGAATGCATGCAGCTCAAGTTATAAGCGAAGAATGTAATGACGTGTTGTGTTAACAATTGCAACTTTCAAATAAAACACAGCTTCAATGCTAATATAAGGGTCTCCTAGTTTGCCAACCTGTTTATCATGGAGTAGGCTCTAAATTACCTTAACATTAAATCCGTCTTGCCGATTGTATTCCCTAAAGAAAGAAAGAAAAAGTTTATTTGGACACAGTTCGTGAGACACAAATATACAAAATTAATAAAATAAAAAATAATGTTTCAGGCAACAATAGTCTGTGCCTCACGGCTGCGCCAAAAAGATTCATTTCAGCATTAATGTCAGACAGATGCTGTCTGACGCTGGTTTTCTAATGAACCTTTAGGGAAAAGTCCAGGCAAAGGTGTGTGTATATCCACATTTCATCAGCTATGACAAGAAGGCCCATTTAACAGAAATATAGCCTGTTGCCGTCAAGATACGCATCGAAACGAGTGTCAAGGCCACTACAAGAGGTACAATATTAAACCGCTGTCACGTATGCCATACGCCCATATTTTGTCGAAGACACCTAGCGATCCTTTGCACTCAAGATATGACCAGTAACTGTCGATTACAATTTGTGGTACATTTTCTATGGATTAATGGTATATTGGTACTCGTAGGATATTCACGCCCGAATGTAAACCAGTAGTAAAAGAGCTCTTTATTGTGAAGAAGCTCGTCCGGGTAAGTACTACAACTATAACTATTTTCGCAGAGCTGTGGCTTCGCCTCCCATAGGGTAACAGCATTATGCTGGCCGTTGACACGACGTTGCCAGGCACATAATACGTTACAGCTTGGATGGTAACCCTCCAGCAAGGTTTCTGATACATTTTAATGTCCATAGGCTCCATGTGCCATGTGTACCCGCACTTGGCCCGCGTGGTGGATTACAGCCCACTCCCTCACATTGAGAGGCGGCCTGTGTACTAGCATTGGGAACATTATAGGTTGATTATGTTAGCAGTATGAAAACAGCGGAAGCAGTATGTCATGAGGTATGACATGGCAGTGTTTTTATTTTATTCAGTTCGGGAAACTTACAGCTAATATACGAGTATACAGCGTTCTTAAACAATATGCAATTGAAGGCCATTTACAAGTTTCCACTGATAAATTAATATTAATAGGTACGACATAACAGTATTAATAGGTACGGCATGGCAGTATTAATAGGTACGGCATGGCAATATTAATAGGTACGGCATGGCAATATTAATAGGTATAGCATGGCAGTATTAATAAGTATAGCATTACAGTATTAATAGGTATGGCATGGCAGTATTAATAGGTACGGCATGGCAGTATTAATAGGTATGGCATGGCAGTATTAATAGGTATGGTAAGGCAGTATTAATAGGTACGGCATGGCAATATTAATAGGTACGGCATGGCAATATTAATAGGTATAGCATGGCAGTATTAATAAATATAGCATTACAGTATTAATAGGTATGGCATGGCAGTATTAATAGGTACGGCATGGCAATATTAATAGGTACGGCATGGCAATATTAATAGGTATAGCATGGCAGTATTAATAAGTATAGCATTACAGTATTAATAGGTATGGCATGGCAGTATTAATAGGTACGGCATGGCAATATTAATAGGTACGGCATGGCAATATTAATAGGTATAGCATGGCAGTATTAATAAGTATAGCATTACAGTATTAATAGGTATGGCATGGCAGTATTAATAGGTACGGCATGGCAATATTAATAGGTATAGCATGGCAGTATTAATAAGTATAGCATTACAGTATTAATAGGTATGGCATGGCAGTATTAATAGATACGGCATGGCAATATTAATAGGTATGGCATGGCAGTATTAATAGGTATGGTAAGGCAGTATTAATAGGTATAGCATAGAGTATTGAAAACCTATTAAAAACTAACTTTGCTGTGCCCGACAGGGTCCATAATTGATTCGATGTTTTGACACAACAACTATCATATGTATACATTATGGAATGCAATAAAGTATTGAGTATAAATAGGCATGGCATGGCAGTATTAGTAGGTATAGCATGGCAGTATTAATAGGTATAGCGTGGCAGTATTAATAGGTATAGCATGGCAGTATCAATAGATATAGTATAACAGTATAAATAGGCATGGCATGGCAGTATTAATAGGTATAGCATGGCAGTATTAATAAGTATAGCGTGGCAGTATTAATAGGTATAGCATAGTAGTATAAATAGGTATGGCATGGCATGGCATGGCAGTATTTTTCTCCAACGAGCTCCTTCACAAAGAGCTCAACTCTACTAGGCACTTTTGATTGGTAGGTCTTGCATGAACTGAGAATTTCTTAAGAAACTGCCGAGTGTGATACTGCTATTAAACAGACATTGAGTCCTAATTCAAAAAAAGCTTTTATAATGTGTTGTACGTCACTTTGGCTCTGCGCTGATTATGATTCGCGCCGCGTTCACGCATACATAAGTCAAGTTTAAAGAATTCGCCGCTGTGAGCATGGCAACATGGTTGTTTTAATATTCAATCCGTGCTTGTTATTTTTTTAGGTTTTTTACTTTCTTTGCACATTTTTGAATCTGATGCTTGCTAAACGACCAACATTCTTTATTACAAAGGATTGGATACGAAATTCTTCAAAGTATTCAACATGACATGTCCTCACAATTTTTCCTCGAAAGGTTAGGTAGACGTGTATCGTTTACCCTACGTTTTGCAAGGTGAGTCCATCATTATCATCTGCCTAGTCTCTTGCGAACTATGTTGCAGTTGGCTTCCAGTCTAACCGGATGCAGCTGAATACCAGTATTGTACATAGAGCGACTGCCTATCTGATCTCCACTTCCCAGTTACTTGGTAACACGATACCCCTTTGTGAGACTGTTTGTCAGACTTTCGGGCTTCTGACTACCCGTAACGACTGTCAAAGATATCTAAGATCTGACAATATTCCAAGATAAACTAATCTCTACTCATCATCTACCTAGCCTTTTCCCAACTATGTTTGGGTGGGCTTCCAGCCTAACCCGATGCAGTGCAGTGTTGAATACTAAGTAGTACTTTTCATGGAGCAACTGCTTATCTGCCCCTGCTTACCTCCACAACCCAGTTACTGGGTAACACGATGCGCCTTGGTAAGACTGGTTGTCAGACTTTTGGGCTGCCAGCTATTCGTAACAATTTTGACAATTGTTACGAAACTGTCAAAGATTGACCATATTGACCGTAGTTTAAGATAAACTTGGCAATGGTGTACTGACGAAATCCTTGCTAATGTGGGTAGTTTAACAATAATAATCTGTCGTCAAAATGTCTTAATATATGTCCATCAGTCAATCGTCAAGAGCTGTGCGTTTAAATATAAAATGACCTAAATCTTCAGCTGGCATGTCGAGACAAGCTGTCATGTTTTTGTTTATTTTTCGGGTATAAAAGTTATTTGTTGGGCTCGCCCCCTATTAAATGGAACTTACAACATAACTGGCGAAATGTGTGTGTACAGTCACGAGCACCAGTATGTCAACACTTGGCAACTTTCAATTTCGATTTTTTCGTGAAATAACAAATGCAACGTTGAAATACGACATATTACATAAACCTATGGGTTCGAAAATGCTATGTTCGTAACAACATAAAATTTCATTAAAAAATAAAGGAGTAAATCGCTTTTGAATAAAGCCGAGTGTATACATAGTTTTGCTCGTGACTGTACAATATAAGGTAGGTACGCCTGGGCCCAACTCTTCGTGGATTACAGGTATGTATGTATGTAAAACTTGTTTAAGAACATAATAATAGTAAGTATATTGCTATTCTGTAAAGTTCACTTTGACACAAGTGACTGCACACATTTCGAAAACAAATGAGTTCGCTTTTCAATTGTGTGCGGTCACATGGGTGAGGTTCGAAGTGAATTTTACAGACTGGCAATCCCAAAAATGTTCATTATTAGTGTCTAATTAACTTATTTCAGGAACTTGAGTAATTTTTATAATAATTAAAGATGTTAAAAAGTTATTGACACACACAAGTTAGTTATTACTTAGGTAAGTACTATAGAAACACGGCTTCCCCAGTTTCAAGGCATTATGGTCATTCAATCTGACTTCTTCCCATCGTAGCGCTCTTGCAGGATGGGCCATTGTGTCGGAGGCAGTCCACGGCTTAAGAAGTTAAAAGTTACTTTCTATCACATGATATATCTGGGCCTCAAGTCTGCTATTACAATAGTGTCAGAATGGTCTATCATTGATTTCATAATTGTTGATTTTGACAAGTTTGATAATCTACTAACATAATGGCGTCATTATGACTTTCCAGTGGTCAACCACTGACACTCCATTGAAAGAAATGGCATAGAATGGTAATCTCGTACATAATGATAAATGAATGACTGACTTACATAAAACACTTGGCTTGTATAAAACACTAATAAATAATATGTAAAAATATATATAAATTAAATCTGGCATAAATAAAGTAGTGGTAGTTTTTCGAAAATAATTTCTACTAACGGGTTTTATAATAATGGCAATACAACAATGTCATTATGACACAATTCTATTACGAGACCATTGACCGACCAACGATCGCCATTAAGAATTTAGCAGATTACGAACTTTAAGCAAAATGACAATGGGATGGGAATGGGATCGTGTTGGAATGACGAATTAATAAAAATAGCAGACTTGGGGCCCTATATTTATAACCGCACTAGTAGCGCCCCGTGGTTTCACCCGCAAAGTGTCGATCCCGTTAGAATATCGGGATAAAAAGTATTATATGTGTTATTCTGATATATAAGCTATATTACTGTGAAGTTTAATCAGAATCCGTTCAGTAGTTTATGCGTGAAAGAGTAACAAACATCCATCCATCCATCGTCACAAACTTTCGCGTTTGTAATATTAGTAAGATATTCCACACTAATTTCACCAACAGAACCTCACCTTTACCCGACCTGATTTCGTCGCCATCAAGATATTACAGAACCAGCGCTGCTTAGCCCTCTAAGGCTAAAGCGTGCACATACAACTTTTCTCGCCGCCATACATGGATGGGAAACTCCCTTGTCTTATACGTCGAACACTGGATCGTGATAGGAGGTTGATTCTGCAAATTCTGCAATGGAATCAATAGAATGTCTGAAAATATAATGTTCCAAAGGAAGCAAGTACGAGTATTTTTAACGGACTTCTAAAAAAGGAGGAGGTTCTCAATTCTGATGTTTGTATTTTTTTAAAAAAAATTATGTTTGTTCGCGCATAACTCCGTCGCTTGGCAACCGATTTGAAAAATTAGTTTTTGGTTGGAAAGGGTGTACTTCCCAAATGGTCCCATAGAAATTTCATCAAAAACGATTCAGTAGTTTGGTTTTTAAACCAAAATTGCTGGTAAAAATTACAACTTAAAAATGAAAAACAAAAACTTTTTTATTTTTAAAACAACCAACTTCCAAAAAACGACACTACAAAAAAAATAACTTAAATTTCGGAAGTCGGTGTCGTTGGGTTTGCATTTTCGTTGTATGCCCCCCACTTCCGAAATTAAAGTTATTTTTCACTTTGTAATGTCGTTTTTGGAAGTCGGTTGTTTTATTTTTTCAAAAAAGTTTTTTCCCAAATGAGTGCATGTGCGATTGCTCAGCAACGAGTTCGATCGATAGGGCCAAGTCTACTAATTGCGAACGATGCAATGGTCTCTCAACTATGAGTTTTTGGCAGATTTTGTATGGCTTTGTCAAATAATGTAGAGATCATTGCAAATGGTAGTTTTATGGGGGTTAAGGAAATTCGCAGTAAAACTATCTGTTGTCTTAATTTGTGCTCGGTATATGGTAATGGATAGGACTTTTGTCATAACTGATTGACAATGAGTGTACGTGTGAGAGCTATGTCCACCACACTCCATACAGTCAGCGTCCTGCTGCCAACTTTACTTACTGATATTTTTTTACGAGAGAGGAGAACTGTCTAAATTCATTCCAAAATAGTCAAGCTAAAACCAGCTATAATCAACTAAGAGCCAATTTTGCTCTTAAAAGGAAGGAAGGTCTTGCAGCCAAAAGTGCGAAGCTCTAACTAATGTTAAAGAAAAAAGACCAAATAAAAAACAGAATAGCCCTATTCTGAATCAAAGAAGGGAATATAACCGGCAGCCAGGTCTGAGTCACGATGGAACACCGTCGTCTGTATATGGCAAGCGCCATGCTTTGCAAACACGCTGCATAGCGGGGTGGTACCGTACTGTAGTGCATAGCTAAGGTGACTGGGACAATCATAGATATAGGTACATTTCTATGAGGACAATGCATGGAGTAAGTACCTTTTATGATATTTTTGCATTTTAAACTCAAACTTAAACTTGCAGCATTAAGGAGCTGCAAGACTGGCCTACGCTGTCCTCCCATACCTTCTGTAATTTGAAAATATTGTAAAAGCCAATTATTTTTAAAAGAGTAACCGTGGAATTCCTTGCGGGCTCTTCTCCACAGGGAATGACCTATTGGAACCATGCGCCTAGCTTCTGACGTTTTATAAATGCCCATGTAGGTTTATGTGAAATAAAATATTTTGATCTTTTATTTAAGTTCAATTAAACCAATCAATTATCCTGAGTTGCAGGTCGTGGATTCGAACCCAAGCAGGCAGTATACTTTGTGTAAATTATTTATTTTTTAAATGGTGAAGGAAAACATCGTGAGGAAACCGGCATGTCCTAGAACCAAAAATTCGAAGACATGTGACATCCGCCAACCCGCACTGGGCCCGCTTGGTAGATTATAGCCCACTCCCTCTCGAAGAGAGGCCTGTGTCCCAGCAGTGGGAATGTTATAAGCTGATTCACCGTTTTGAGAGCAGGCAGCACGTAACTTAGAGGAATTTTAAATTAATTTAGAAATTCCAGTTAAAATCAGATCGGACTTTAATCAATTTTTATCGGAGCTACCGTAAATTCTTTGTCTAGAGAAGACACGACACGACATAGATTAACTTTGATTTTGATTGACATATTTTTCCTAGACATGTTTATGCATATAAACATAGAAATAATACGCAGATTGGACGCGCATGTTTTAAATTATAACAAAATATACCTATTGACGGATAAGCACGACAATTTGAGACAGAAAGACTCTGTAATGCAACATAATCACAGAAAGATATCCAAGATGGTGGATGTCAATGTCAAATCAATTTAAAACAATGTCTCCTTTGTGTATCGAAATTGTCAATTTGAGTAATCAATATCAACTCTGTTGGGTACTTAATAACAAACTGTATTCCCCGAAGGGGTAAGTAAGTAGAGGTTTGTAGTAACAACAGCCACACATAACTGCTATGTACTGCAGGGTGAGCAAAAGGCTCAACCAACAGATAACCAATCTAAGACTCCGGGCTGTCATTACGATTACGAATTTCCTATTCAGAAAGCCCAGTTACACTTTGCCCAATCCTTTGATCAGCGGTCACGTTTGTCACCACTAGGTACACCAAGGACGTCGAGGAGGCAACCCCGCCTGCATCATCTAAGGCAGGTGGGAATTTGGGGTCGCGGCAATTAGAGTGGGGACTCTGTCGGCCCACTGAGTGACCGCAGGGAAGACGGCGCACAGTGGTAATGTGCTGCCTTGCACACTTGCACAGTCCTTTATTCGATTGGTATTTTGACAGGTAACGGGCCCCTTCTATGTGCAGATGGTGACCACCGGGGTGGTTTTAGTGAGTTAAAAATTCCGCATTCCCTGGTTTTATCCCTAAAGACCGGTCGCCTTTTGAAGGTTTCCCCTCGGAACAAAAAAATAAAAGGTACACCAAGGAGGAATCACCTCCAAAAACCTCTCACCATCCCTTCTTCTTCGTGTCCCTGGCACGGCAGTTATTCAAATTTTGTTGGCCCTAAGGCACATACTTGTTTCTTTCATGGTTCAACCGTAATAGGTAGATACTTGTTTCACAGAGTGTAGACTACTATGGCCGCTATAACAACAAATAATAAAAACTAAACGTGATGCATACCCCCTTACAACAAACGTGTTTTTTTTACTAAAGTATTTAAAAAATATATATAAGTAGTTTTAAATATTTTGCGATGGTACGGAACCCTTCGTGAACGAGTCCGCTTTTTATATCTCCCTTAGGGGGACGTCAAGCACACCCAGGTCGGGCAACCCAGCTACCATCTTGCTAACTGGCTAATATTGTTACCACAGCATGAACTAACATAGGTTCGTACCAATACGAAGAGTAATAGATGAAGCTCACACCAATAAAATAGTCAATGATCCTTTTGAATTATTGCCCAATAGCTCTTGACACAAAGACAAATTGTTATCTAATGACAATTTAGTTGACTGCCAGACCGCGTAGCAACCAACGAGTTATAATAAGAATGTTAGCAACACTGATAGGCTGAATGAGTAATGGTTGGTGCCAAAAAAAGCATCAGCTGATGCTCGATATAGTTGAGGAGGAAAACAAGATTCATTGTTGTATTTATTTATTAAGGAACACCAACAGCATATAGGTACTACATTGGTTTATAAAAGTATTTCAGAAAGGTTTGGAGGAGGAGGAAAATTAAACATGACAGGCACATACCAGGAGAACAATTTTGTACATTTTACCAACCTTCTGTGCCTTATTTATGCAAATAAATGTTTTTTATTTTACCCATAACCCATACAAGAAACGTGTTTTTTTTTACTAAAGTATTTAAAAAAAATACGTACGGTGGTATGGAATTGAATTTAATTCAATTCAATAATAATACATAATAGGCAGGACTAATACATGAGTAGGTACTAAAGTACGAGTTTGATGAGATCTTTGCATCCTCTACACAAGACATGGAGTCTGCGCGTTGTCAAAATCTGAAAAAATCATTTACCGCCATTTCAACGTTTATATCAAACTGTGTCAAGAGCGTGTGCTGTGTTTCGTGTTTTCCAAGTAAATATTCGCCATCATTATGCCGAATGTGATTAAAAGTGCTCGCAGGGATATAGGTAGTCTTGAAGTTCACGCGCGCAGACTTAGTAGAGTGGGCGCAAGCACTCAAACAGAATAAAATACAACACAAAGACAAGATATACAAAAAAGAGATCTTGCAAATTGGCCAAAGACAAACTTCAATTCGAAATTCGGTGTCTCGTTGTGAATCTACGATGTATTAATTAAAACAAATGATTTCGCTTTCGAATTGTGTGCGGCCATTTCAGTGAGTTTCGATGTGAACTTTACAGAATGGCACTACAAATTGGCATTTCAATGTCACTGATAGAAATATCTCTTAATTTTTCCAATTATATCGCAAGACTATGGCCTAACACAAAAAGTATCACCCGAAGTCCTCTCGTAGCGTCCTTATCATCATTTCAGCCGAAAGACGTCCACTGCTGAACATAGGCCTCCCCCAAGCACCTCCACTTCGACCGGTTCTGAGTATATGTTCTCTCGTATAAGTTATTTTAATTACAAAACAAACTCTATTAAGTTCAAGTGTGGTAACTTTTCTTTTCCATTCATTTGTTTCATAACTGTTTTTTCTTTTTCTCATAAGCCAATTGCAGCAAAAGACCAAAATCAGAAGGAACACTTTTGGTTGACGGCACGGTTGGCGCAGTGGTTAAGCGATTGACTGCTGCGCTGCGTGTCGCGGGTTCGTTTCCCGCACGGAACAAATATTTTTATGGCCTACAAGTAGTTGTTCCGGGTCTGGCTGTTTGTGTATGTGAGTTTAAATGTTTGTAAACGCACCCACAATACAGGAGAAATTCCTAGTGTGGGGCAACATTTAAAAAAGAAAAGAAAAAAAGGTTGGGACCAACTTGGATTTGATTTGATAGATTCCTTAATCAAGGGGTATTACTTTACCCAGTAACTGGCTTGTGGAGCAAAGCAGTCGGTCCATGTCAAAATATTGGTATTCAGCTGCATTCAGTTGGACTGGAAGTCGACCCCAACATAGTTGGGTACAGGCTAGGCAGATGAACGAGTCTCGTTGATCTAGTGGTCGCTAACATGATTAGGAGGTAATCCTGAGCATTATGTTCTAGAATTTTAAATCAGTCAAAGTGTTCATAAATTTTTTATTCGGAAATAGTCTAAAACAGTCTGGAGCCTGGATTTGTGGCCGAGTAATGGGAATTGGCTTGACTCCACTTTCATGGACGTGTGGAAACATGGTTTTACTGGCAACATTTTTACTACACGTTTGCCTAATACAGGTCACCATCATCATCTACCTATGACTTTCCCAACCATGTTAGGGTCGGCTTCCAGTCTAACCAGATGCAGGTGAATACCGATTCCTTGTTAAATTTTTAAGTTCTTTTATTTATTATGTTACCTATGAAATATTTACATAATATCAAAAACTAAGTCTTAAAATAATAATAATAATATGTATATGAAAAGGAGGGGAAATAATAAAAGGGCATCAAAAAATTCGACCGCATCGCTGTCAATAGGAAACGTGTCCAAAAGGCTGGCAGCATTACCACGTTGTATGGCAATGCTGATTCTTTGGCCAAAAAAAATAGGCCAGCCCTTGTCACGTGAAGAGTCGACCAACCGCTTGGCGATGTCTCGAAATACTAGTACCGAATGCTTTGCTATGCAGGCGTGATATTATGTGTGAGTTCAACCTTCTATAATATCTTTGTACTCTCCACAGGCGCCTTCAAACATTTTTAAAAACTAATCAAACACAATTGTAGGGCCGTCTCGGTGACAATGCGACCAGTTGCACTATTTGCTTAGGAATGGTCTCAGTAAACAGCGAGGCTACCTGGGCGGCCTCTGTGGGAGCATACCATACACTCTTATAGCAGGTCAGTTTTAGACAAAAAGTGAAATGTCAAACGAATTGGTCCATGTGCAGTGCAACTATAACTGTCACCTTAATTTTAGCGACCTGTGAGTTGCCTTTGAGATGATACTTTTGGTAAAAGGATAGTTTGTAGGGTTCCGTACCCAAAGGGTGCCAACGAAACCCTAGTACTAAGCCTCCGCTGTCCGTCCGTCCGTTTGTCTGTCAGCGGGCTGTATCTTATAAACCGTAATATGTAGACAGTTGAAAAGACGAAGTTTCACAGTGTGTATTTCTTGCCGCTATAAAAATAAATACTTAATAAAAATAATTACATTTTTCTACTGTTATTTAAAAAAAAGTGCTATTTCATATATTTTGACCGCGTAGGTATTGCAGTTTTCTATGAAACAGCAGATTTTTTTTAATAACTAGGTGTCTAGAATTATGTGCTGAATTCATGGTTACAGTTTCCGAGTCGATGTCCCTGCCACCCTGTTTGAGAAGTATCAATGATTTGCTTGAATGGACTACCATTGACAATAGGTGGTGAAGGATCCGATTTTTTTCTGAACGGACCCAAAGCGGCAATGACAAAGAATTTCTGAAGTATTGTTGAAGCAAATTGCTTTCGAGCAAAAAGTTGACCATTCATAAATCGATTTAAGTTGTCTACAACAGTTTTTACTTAGATTTAGTTGTCCATTCATTAGGTAGTAATGATTTCAGAAGCTGGTGTGCATTCTCTAAAATTCCCTTTGAAATTCGAACAGTCTCTCGAATGAATCAGCGAAAAGTCAATCATTAGAATGACTTTAAAAACAAATGAGTTTACTTTAGAGTCGTGTGCGGTTGATTGAGTGAGATTAGAAGTGAACTTTACAGAGTCACTATAATGTTGATGAATTGACGTGTCTATGAAATTCAAAGCTAATGCTAATGGTCAAGCTGTATAATACCTACGCTAATTATTGTGACAATAAACGATTTGATTTGTATAAAAGATATAGAGAATGAAGATGGAGATGATAATGGTGTAGGTAAAGGTGTAGAGAAGTATAAAGAAAATAAAAAAGCTAAAAATCAAGTTTTCAATCGTTTTCAAGGTCCGTATGTTGATCGAAAAAAAATGTTATAATAGATTAGATATAACAAACCTAACAGATATGTTTGTTAGTTTTTGTTCCCGATTTTATACGGAAAAATTTTGCACATGGGTACTGGCCACTTTAAAGTATGTTACAAAAAAAAACTGCCTCACCTTTTCCCAACTATGTTGGGGTTGGCTTCCAGTCTAACCGGATGCAGCTGAATACCGGTATTTTACACGGAGCGACTGCCTATCTGACCTCCACAACCCAGTTACTGGGTAATACGATAACCCTCTTTTTTTTTTTGGTGGGAAATCATCAAATGAGTTCTCCAGCTCTGGGCGAAGCGGGAGGGCGTGTCAGACTTTTACTGACAAAAAACCCACCCGTGTTCCTTCAGTTGCCTGTGTCCGAGGCACGAAGGGTATGTAAAGATGGTCACCCATCCACGGACCAACCGCGGCAAGCGTAGCTTGACCCGATCGATCGACCCGTGCTGCTGTTATTACTTAGCCACAAGCCCCTCTTTAAAGTAAGTTACAAAAAAAAATCAATCGCGCAGAACGAATGACACTCCACCACATAGCAGGTAGCCTATTTGAAAGTAATAATTCAAAAACATTAGGGTTATCATCCCCTATCATTCTTCGGCTTTCGGTACACAATGGCATGCACGTGGGAAAGGTGTCAATATTCTCATAATAACCTGTGTTGCAAGGAGAAAGAATAGGGTGGTGAAAAGATTTCTGGTGAAAGGGTTCCGTTGGTGTTTTTTTGTTTATATTAAAGTTATTTTATTTTTCGTGTGACGCTTACCAATTTATTTATATAGGTTACGCAATCAAACAATTTAAATATGTATTTTAATAGCTCTACTTATGACTTATTAAAATAGGTACCTATTTAAATTGTTGAGTGAGGAAAATATAAAACTATATACCTACATAAACTTCATTTGGTAGCATGAAAAACAGGTATCCTGATTTATTTATAGGATTTTACATATTTTATGATGACATGTGTCGAAATATAACATATAAACCAGAGCAGAGATTCTCACAATAATTATACCTAATCCAAGAACCACATAAGGAAAATGAGTTTCCTATTAAAAGTTTATTATGTACTTCAGGGTCATACATGATACGTCAGCCATTACAGATTATTTTATGAAGTAACTAAATTAACTGTAAACTATCTTATTTTAACTCTATTTAGAAATAGGTATATTTGTCTCGCCCATGTTGACCGTTTTTAGGAGTAAGGGAGTTTAACTAGTTATCTACATCTACACTCATATTATAAAGCGGTAAAATTTGTACGTTTATTTGTATTTAGAGGGTAATCTCCGGAACTACCAGTCGGATTAAAAAAAAAAATATGGGGGTATGTCGGTAGAACAAGAAATTTCACGCGGACGAAGTCGTGGGCAGAAGCTAGTACTAAATAAAATCAAGTAAGTACAGGATATAGCACAGGCTTCAATTTTTTTTATTAATTTCAGGTTAGATCGACTTTAAAAAAAATTAAAAAAAACATCGAACCATTCAAAACCAAAACAAAAAATCCACGCAACCCTAAACCATAGACAGTAGACAGCCAGTTAAAGACGTTGGCGCGAAAAAAAGCAACAATATGGCGCGTGCACCCAAGTGGAATGCCATTGATGCCTTTCTGAAACAGATATAGATCTTTTTGCATCAGCGAGCCGTTATTTATTGTATCATAATGTTATTCTGTTGGCAGTCTTGTTTGTTCGAAATTAAATTTTTGAGCTTTTCGGTTGACATTGTTTCCGTGAGGTCAGAGGGATCTCTTACCACGTTTTGATATGAGCTACACCAGAACATAAGCATAATGAGCGGGGTAATTGCGTAACAGAGTGACTGTAGGAATGGCTTTTGTTTTGACAGTTCAACAACATTCATTGCGTTATTTACGTTGTTAAGCAGACCAATTTTTCGAACATATGAAGCAATGGATTCGCAATATCCTTCTAAATGATTAAGACTCTGATTGATAGTGTGTTACAGAATTAGGGTGCAGCGTATTCCCACTGCTGGGACACAGGCCTCCTCTCAATGAGAGGTCGTCGGCCGGCCCGTAAGCCACCACGCAGGCCCAGTGCGGGTTGGTAGATGCCACATGTCGTCGTTTTTTTGGTTCTAGGACATGCCGGGTTCCTCACGATGTTTTTCTTCACCGTTTTAGTTTTCCTCCCATAATATATAAGCTCATGCCATGTTGAAAAGATTAACCAAGTAAGAGCGAGTAAAAAAAAAAGTAATTTACTTACCAACAAAATCCGTGCCATGTTTCCCTCCAGCTAAGTAGTGTTCGGCTGGTGATGTTATTTTAACATCATTTCTATAGACACCGAAATTAGTGAGCAGAGGTGTATTTTTCACCAGCCGTGTTTTAGTCGTAATTAAAATAGAAGCATGCCTACAATTGCCAACAGATAACCGACACTAGTCCATACTCCGAACTGCTTCTGAATATAATAACCTAATGAGTTTGCATTGCACTTAACCCAGGACCTCACCCTGGGTTGGATCTCGGAATACTCTCGCAGCATGTTATGTACCTGTTCTTCCCAGGGGGGTAGGCAGAAACTAGGGAACGCCACCTGTTACGATTTTTACACACTTCTTTTCTTCGTCTACGTTCATACATGTAAAGGCCAATTCCAGCAGTTAAAAACCTTCAAAATGTTGTTGTAATCTCATCTCAGCGACAGTCGATGTCAAAACTATGTAAACAAAAGTAGGGAAATCTGAGGTATTTTTGACAGGTTGAGACTGAGATCAGACTGTGAACATTCTTAAAACTACGAGTATTGCCTCTCTGGTCATAGGTACACGTGTGGGTACACGCACGCCGGTTGCTAGTTCTACGCCAATAAGGTCCACTATATGTCCCTCTAAAGTAGGGTGTCCCCAGCGTTTCCACTCACATCATCATCTGCCTAGCCTTTTCCCAACTATGTTGGGGTCGGCTTCCAGTCTAACCGGATGCAGCTGAATACCAGTATTTTACATGGAGCGACTGCCTATCTGACCTCCACAACCCAGTTACTGGGTAATACGATACCCCTTGGTAAGACTGGTTGTCAGACTTTCGGGCGTCCGACTACCCGTAACGACTGTCAAAGATCCACGAATGACAGCCGGGACCAACGGCTTAACGTGCTTTCCGAGGCACGGAGGGGTCTCGGCATGTAAAGATGGTCACCCATCCACAGACCAACCGCGGTAAGCGTAGCTTAACCTGACCGATCGATCTGTGCGGCTGTTATTATTTAGCCACGAGCCCCTCAGCGTTTCCACTCACATCTGCCTTGTAAATACCTTTAGTTAAGTAGTCGCCTTTCACTCATCCTCTCAACATAATCAAACCATCTAAGCATACTTTTCTGAATTGTTGTCGCTACATCTTCTTTTAAGCAGCAGCGTTGCCTTATCACTTTATCTTGATATACATCGTCACATTCGTCACGCTCTTGTCAACGCCAGCTCTCAAACAATTTACTATTAGAGTTATATTAGGTGTTACTATACTTACTACGCGATATGCTCGTGTTACTTTTGTGACATATTCAAGAATTTTATAGGTTCACCAGTGCACCAGCCATGCTATTTTGTAAACACCTCACCGTGAAAACTTAGATGAAGTGAACGTGAATAGTATCAATCTCATAGCATCGGTGGAATGTCAGCTCACTTCACCATAGTTTTCGAGATACTTGAGTGAGGTAAAATAAATAAATGTTTGTAATAATATTACCTAAGTAAATATAACTTTATCTAAATGTAATAAAAGTATTTAAAGAAAATAGCTACCAACTTACCAATATTACAATTATTTATGTTATTGTTATTAACTTTTTATGCGAATGTAATTATACGAGGTGTCATTTTGCATCTTCGTCAAATTCAAGGGGGTAACTATGCTACTGATTCTCGACACGAATCAATAATAAAACAAGTAGTTTTTTTTCTAATTTTCGGAAATCGGCATGTGTGGGACACGCATGTTAAAACGCGGCCTGTGTGAGACCGCACTGTAACTGCCCTTTTATATTCACACATACAAACGCGGCCACTTATATACCATAACGCGATTCTGTTCTTTGAAAGTGGTGTATTCTGAAATACTGTCAAACTTAAATAACTAAAAAGACAAGTATTGTATTCATTATTTACCAGGGATCGTAATTTTATTAGATTATTTATGTCTTTCATAACAGCCTCCTAAAATTTGATAATAGGATGCAAAACAACAGCGTGTACATGCATACTTTTAGATTCTACGAATTAAATTTTTAACTAAGTAATAAACAATACTAAGTATCAAACAATATTTTTTTCATCCCACCATCTCGGAAAGAGTATTTTTAATCTTCAATATCTGAGTGGAAAAGCCGTTTTTATTCTCTAGAGGATAAAGTAAATTGAATTTAGAACATCGTGTGCACTAAGTTTGTGAATTAAAAAAAACATTAAACCTATTTACTGCTACCTCTATGGTGCCGAATATATCATACAACTTTTTTTTAATTTGTTAAAAACTCAGACTCGGAACCTTCTTGGTGTTCTTTTTTCAATTTGCTTTGTACGCGGTTCTTTACGCGGCATTTTTTCACGTCATTGTTAAACCTTATATTAAAAACAAGAAACTTGAAAACAAGTGAAAAAACTAAAATGAGTGATTCTAGCGACGAGGAAGTTTGCTTGACGCCAACAGAATTGACTGAAACTGTTAATAATGCGCAAATGAGCTTTCTCCCTCAACAATCACGCGAGAAGTATTTAAAACAGTACGATATGTTCAACACGTGGCGACTAGCAAAAGGAGCCAAAACTTTCTCAGAAAACGTTTTGCTGGCATATTTTATAGAATTATCCGAGAACAAGAAAGCAAGCACTCTATGGAGTACGTATTCGATGCTAAAAGCAACAATAAAGATGAAAAAAGACAAACATATCGATACCTATCCTAAATTAGTGGCATTTTTAAAAAGAGCCTCATCTGGTCATCAACCAAAAAAATCGAAGGTTTTCACAGTATCTGATATTGAAAAGTTTCTTAACGAAGCACCCGATTCCGTATATTTGGCGGCAAAAGTAAGTCAGTTGCACATTCAGTATCTACTTAAGTATATTAATCTCAATTAAATAGTATACTTAGTACATGTTGATAGGCATAATTATGCGTTCATATCAATTTTATTCATTTATCTACTACAATACTCTTTACGTTACAGGTTGTTCTTATTATTGGAATAAACGGAGCATGTCGAACTAATGAACTAACACAACTTAATGTCAAAAACATTGAGAAACATTCAGATGACTTACTATTAATTAATTTACCTAATACAAAGACAAAAAAAGACCGCAACTTCGTCATTCGCAAGGAATACGTAACGATTGTTGAGAAATATCAAGCCTTACGCCCGCCTAACACTCCAATCAATCGATTTTTTCTACAGTATCGCAATGGAAAGTGTGTTAGACAGCCTATGGGTACTAATAAAATTGGCAGTATCCCACGAGAAATAGCAACATTTCTTGAACTTCCAGAACCCCTGTTGTACACGGGTCATTGTTTCCGACGAACTTCAGCCACACTTTTGGCTGATTCCGGAGCTGATCTCCTGTCCCTTAAGCGCCACGGAGGCTGGAAGTCCAATGCAGTTGTAGAGGGATACATAGAAGATTCCATCCAAAATAAGTCTAAAATATGTGAAGGCATCGTAGGAGCCATTACACTGAAAGAGCCTCAATCGGATCCTTGGACTGGCCCTTCTACATCAAAAATAAGCCGTTATGAAACACCTAACCATCTCCCTCTCTCTCCAACATTTACGCCAAGGGAATCCGATGAATCGGTACAACTATTAAGTATGACAGATAGTTTACCGAAAAACAGTACACAAGTGGCTAACACCAATATTACAGTACCAAACAAAAATATTACACTCAATTTAAATAACTGTAGCAACGTTACTTTAAAATTTTCTTAATTATACCTTAGTATTATTTTGTTATAATTTAAAGATTATTCTGTAATACTTACCTGTCATAATGTAGTAATTAATACCTAAACTGAAATAAAAGTGTACCTATCTTGTGATTGTAAACGTTTTTTTTTTGCATTTAGTCATTTCCTCGCTGAGGTGGAATGAAAAGTTACGTGTTGCACTCGAGTGCAAAGATTTTTCACCTCGTGCTCTTTTGATTCCCTCGCTAACGCTCAGGATTCTAATTTGAATCACTCGCTGCGCTCGTGATTCAATTTTAGAATCCTTCCCTTGCTCGGTCATCAAAATTGAACACGCGGTTAAAAAGCAACTTTGCACTCTTGTATAACAAATAACTATTGTTGTGCCCTGACAGGGTCTACAGCGGCTCTTAGCTTGTGTAACGCAAATAAATAAATATGATTCTTCGGTTCGAAGTGAACTTTACAAAAGATTATAATGATGGTGTAAAACTTTAATATGCTACTACATTAAATGCCACCATATTAAAAATGATTCATGCCTTAAATACAGTCGCATATTAAAATAAGGTCTAAAGTCATAGCAAGTGTATAGCACAGCACGGCGGCCATATAATATTACAACCTGCTGACGTATATTTTTTGCACATTACAATACGGACTTCGGACTACAAGAGAAAAAAAAGCCGACCAAGTGCGAGTTGGGCTCGCAAACTAAGGGTTCCATTTCACTATTTCACCGTCATGTCGGTGAATAGAATAGAATAGAATACTCTTTATTGTACACCATACAAATTACAGAACATAAAACATTTTATAAAGGGTGACACAATGGGCGGTCTTATCGCTAAAAGCGATCTTTTAAAGACAACCTTTAAAACTACTGATTACCGAAATTACTGATTTTATTATTTGCTGGTACAATGTAGAGGATGCACTTGAATAAGATGAAGGTTGACGCGTATGTGTATGCTCGTTTTCTAAATAGTCTATCACCAGTGGGTGAAGTCGGGCTATGGATGGATGATGAAATAGTTGAAAAAAAAAATGCATGGGGTTCATGTGGTTACTACCCAGCCTGTATTTCCTCACTGTAGGACAGAAGAAAAGCTCTCCCTTTTACACACACTTCTATAACCTCTTAAATAAACTCCAGTGGTAAATAGCATTATGTATCACAACTCTGGTCCCCAAGATACAGGCGCCGCCTAGTTTGGGGACCGCCGGCGCCGTAAAGATCCAAATGATGATCGCTAACAGTTACAGACCGATGTTAAGCTAATTTTAAGGTAATAATTGTAACATTGGTTCAATAAATTAGGGCAGTCGCTCCATGTAAAATACTGGTATTCAGCTGCATCCGGTTAGACTGGAAGCCGACCCCAACATAGTTGGGAAAAAGGCTAGGCAGATGATGATGATGGTTCAATAAATTACTTATTATTATTATTTTATTATAATACGCCCTGTCCTTTTGAATCAAGCTCATCCCGCCATCGCCATCTTCGCATTTCTCCGCCGCGGTCTTGCCTAGCATTCTATGGTTTCCACTCGGTTGAATTAGGTCCTCTTGGGTTTTGACTACTCTTTGTCCTGAAGTTTTGACTATTATTTCCATGCACAACGGATTGAGTTAAACGTATTCTATGACTGGAACTAAGCATACAGCCTTGTGACAGACAAACGGAGTAGGTCTAGTAATAGTTAGGGTTCCCTTCGCATTCCTTCGGTTACGGAACCCTAAAACCACGCCACCTCTACTTATGCGCCGGCGCACACCATACTTTATATTTTACACGTCGACACTTGTTCCGCTGAATGGCGAAATATTTAATGGGGGGTATACACCGGCTCTGTTGTATAGTTAATGACTGTGTAGCTGTAGCTTAATAAGAGGTCTAGACTGAAATGTATTGCTAATTAGGACATTTGGGTACTCATTACTATAGACTTTTGACCGCCGTTGACCATCAGCCTATTGGCCTTGCTTGATGGGAGATATTCTAATATAATATCATCACTACCACGTGCCCTCAGCCTTTTTGGGCATAATTATTATACGTTCACCGAAGCATTGTCTGGAAAGATTTATGATACTGGGCCGGGTGGAAGGAAACGTGCTCAAAGCAGAGCTCCGGCGAGATGGTCAGACGTGAACAATAAGGCTGTTGGAAGCGGCATGCGGCATAGTCTTCCAGACCTAATTTCGACCATGGTGGCCAGTCTCAGCAGAGGCTACCCATCTACGTTGGAGGTATTATAGTGCACAAGTGTGTGCAGATACAGGTGCACTCACTCTTCCTTCTTATAGTCAGAGGAGACCGCAATCCGACACGACCGGAGAGAGATCAGTCCCATGGCCAACGGGTGAAGTAGCATGTACCGATGGTCTACACTACACTTAAGGCGACCGCACCACTTGGAGACACGTGGTATGTGGTCGCGATCCTTAGCATTGAGAGAACAATGAAGAAGACTACCACGTCGTTCTACTGGTCTCAAGTGTGACTGCAGGGGGGTGGGGTCCAAGATTTAACCCCCGGGTCAAATTAGGCTGAGAATCAGCACTTTTCGAACGTCAAAATTACAAAAGACAGTCCTCCAAAAACGCCCGACCTTCACCACTTCCTAGTGCTATCACTGGGATGAAGAAGTGGCGCAACAAACTCCTCAGAAGCACAGCTGTCTGTTCAGTTAGAAAAATACTTGATCGTATACAACATACATATATATTATATAGTATTATAGTATATCTTCGAAACAAGTGCTTAAGCTCTAGAGATAAGACAAAGTGTAACATTACTGGCAAAAAATTATCTGTTTAATCCACAAGTCCAAACTTCAAAGATATCGCGTGATTATCCCGAGTTTCGGAAAAATTGGTAGCGTGACGAAAAAATCGACAGGTGTGGTGCGGATACCTGCATCAATATGTAAACTCCTTTAAATTAACTAGGTACCTCTCGTCGAAGAACTATGTATGGTGCGTTATAGAAATTACATGCGTCAGGAGAAGTGGTTTATGGGCATAGGACTCAGATGCTGAAATGTGGAGGTCGTATGCCAGAGAAATGGGTTGATGGAGAATGATTTTTTTAGGTCATGATGATTCTAGTGCAACCCGTAGGGTAATTGTGTAACACCCTAACAGTAGCAAAGGATTTCATTTTGACAGTACAACAACATTCATCGCGTTGTTTACGTTGTTGAACAGATAAATTTTTCGAACATATGAAGGAATGGATTAGCAATATGCTTTAAAATGATTTAAATTGTGATTGGTATTACGCAATTAGGGTATTGATTAGAGTTCTTGTCTACTATTTTATTTTAAAAGAATTTGATAGTATTCTAATAAGGAACGCCTATTATGTAAAATTCACTTCGAACCTTACTCAAGTTACCACTCACAATTCGAAAACGAACTCATTTGTTTTTCAGTAAAACATCGCGGATTCTCTCAATCTGAATAATTTTTAAGGAATGAATGTTCGAAAAATATGTCTGCTCAGCAACGCAAATAACGCAATGAATGTTGTTGAACTGTCAAAATGAAAGCCATTGTTACTGATAGAAGAAAATGCATTTATTTAGCACAGACTAAAAGACACACAAAACACCAGATACGTACATCAGATAGCAACAAATAAACAACAAAACGGAAAGTATAAAGAATTACCCCGCCGTTCCAATTTCGAGGTGATGTTGGATGATTATCGCGGGTGATAACTTGGAAATAAATATATAAGATCATTATGGACCTTATCAGGTACAGCAGATGAGCTTATCAGAAAGTAGGCATCTCATTTGGCTACCAAAGTGCCAATAACACCCAAATACTTACTTGTCAACTCGAGCGCAATTTCAGTGCATGCATCGCAAAAAGTTCAGCGTGCGCGCTTCGCTTTGCATACCGAGACCGTTTCATGGTAATAATAGATTCGGACGATTCCCATTCGATAAGGAGACATTGTAATTATTTTGTTTTGAGGACTATCTGTCTTATGTGGCGCTTTGGGGCTGTCGCAAAATTCAATGAAATAATAGAATAGAGTGACTATCTTTATATACCGATACCCTCTTTGCCTCAGAAAGGACGTAAAGCCGTTGACTGTCTTTCATGGGATCGGGTCGTCAATCAACTCAGCCTATCGCAGTCCATTGCTGGACATAGGCCTCTCCCAGGCTGCGCCACAACACCCTGTCCTCCGCCTTCCGCATCCAGTCTGCTCCAGCCACCTTCTTAAGGTCGTCCGTCCATCTAGTTTGGGGGCGTCCCACACTACGCTTGCCGATACGCGGTCTCCACTTGAGGGCTCGTCTGCTCCACTGGCCATCGGTCCTTCATCTTCACGGTCGGGTCGTCAGAGGCCCGAAAGTCTGACAACCAGTCCGACCAAGTGGTATCGTGTTACCCAGTAACTCAGTTGTGGAGGCAGTCGCTTCCTGTATAATACTGATATTCAGTTGCATCCGCACCCTAATTGCGTACCACACGATCAATCGGAATCTGAATCATTTTGAAGCAAATTGCTAATCCATTGATTCATAAGTTCGAAAAATTTGTCTGCTCAACACGTAAGTAACGCAATGAATGTTGTTGAACTGTCAAAATTTTGTCAAAATTGTTGTCTGCCCTGCAGTTACACTTGTTACGCAATTAGGGTGCGGGTTAGACTAGAAACTGACCCTAACAAATTTGGGAAAAAGGCTAGGCGTCGGCAGATGATGATGAACATCTAGCCTAAAGAAAAGCCTTAGGAACTTTGTTACCACCATCGGTTTAACTTTTCTCGAACGATGTCCCCAAAACGGTATATGTAAATAGTTGCGATGCGATACACACAGCGGTTCCCGCGGTTTTGGGCTTTTATTATTATTTCCACAGGTAACGGGTGCGTTTAGGCTTTATTATTATGGTTTCGGTTGCCATATGGGTCCTCCAAAGCCACATGACTGAGCTTCGCAACAGATGGGTGGCATTAGCATATTATGATTTTTTTAAAAGAATTAAATGGTAAAAAGTTAGTTTAATTAAAAAATTTATAGTGCGTTACGCAATTAAGATGCTGACATAACATCGGAATCATTTGTTTTTAAAAATAATTCCGTGATGATTTATACCTACTTTAAAAACAAATGAGTTCGCTCTCGAATTATTGGCGTTCACTTAAGTGAGGTTCGAAGTGAACTTTACAGAATAGCACTGCTGATTTTACTACACAATTATTTATATTATGTAGGTTTTTGAACCATTTGTAAACCTACACTTTTTACAACAGGTTACTTACGTCAAACTGCGCATACGCAATTACGCATGCATGGCAAAAATTCGTCGCGTGTCGCGTGAATGCAAAGTAGGTAATGCCCCACTTTCATGTTTATTAATCGAAGATATTCTTAGGATTTTATACAGGGAAATATGGACAAAATTCCATAAATTTGTTTCCATTTATTTCTTTGAATTCTTTTTAAATGAAATAACCTAAAAATAAATAATGCACACTAACTACAAAACTATTCATTAATAGTTTCAAGAAAACCAGAAGAGTTTCTAGTTTAAAAATCATTGTCAGTATTTAAAACATTCCAAGATTATTTGGCTCACTGCAGTGTGTAGCTCCAAAGTCCACAAAAAAGCTTTCATTCAATTTGTAAAACTAGATGTGAAAAATATCACAGTTAACAAAAAACAAAATGCTGACAGTGCCAATGCTGACGGTGTCTACATACCAGCGACTGGGTTCAATGTTCAAAAATTATAGTAGGTAGTAGTTTCGTAGACGTAGAAACTGGAACAATTATTTATTTGAATTCTTTTTAAATGAAATAACCTAAAAATAAATAATGCACACTAACTACAAAACTATTCATTAATAGTTTCAAGAAAACCAGAAGAGTTTCTAGTTTAAAAATCATTGTCAGTATTTAAAACATTCCAAGATTATTTGGCTCACTGCAGTGTGTAGCTCAAAGTCCACAAAAAATCTTTCATTCAATTTGTAAAACTAGATGTGAAAAATATCACAGTTAACAAAAAACAAAATGCTGACAGTGCCAATGCTGACGGTGTCTACATACCAGCGACTGGGTTCAATGTTCAAAAATTATAGTAGGTAGTAGTTTCGTAGACGTAGAAACTGGAACAATTATTTATTTACGTCAGTAATAGGTATTACATCATCATAGGTATTGTGTATGTACCATCTCAGAGCCTGCAGTGCACGTTAGGTAATCTGTGTTTCCATTTAGTCCTGTGACTCTTTAATTCAAGAGTGAATAGGCTGAAACGTAGTGCACTGCTGTTGACCGCATCATCGCTAAGATTATTTAAGGTAAGAAAACATTGGGCACGCCACAATAGCGGCGATAAGTCCCCTCTTTGAGGAGTGTTTAGAGAGGCGCCACGGCGCCCTCGCCTTCCGCCTGACGCAGGTCGTCGCCGGACACGGTTGTTTCGGGAGGTTCCTGTTCAGGATAAGGCGGGAGGAAACGCCAGGGTGTCACCACTGTGTGGATCGCCCGGAGGACACGGTGGAGCATACGGTGGAGGTCTGCCCTGCTTGGGCGGAGCACCGCCGTGTCCTCGTGGCGGTGATCGGCGGCGGCGATCTCTCGCGTCCGGCCCTGGTCCAGGCCATGGTACGGAGCGAGAGTGAATGGGAGGCCGTTACCTCCTTCTGCGAAGCAGTAACGCTCGCAAAGGAGGAGGCGGAACGCGTGAGGGAGCGGCAATTATTAGTGTATCATTGTGTATCAATCTCTGCGCCCTCACGCCCCTAGTCGCCGTAGGAGACGCCCTGGACGGGAGTCAATAGGCGACTTCCAGCCACCATAGGCGCGGGCCTGGTCCTTACCGGGCGACGAGCTGCCCATTACTCGCCGCCCGGTAAGGACTAGACCCGGGTCGACGGCGCCACGCGCGCCTCAAAGAGATGTCAGCACGACCTGACGTCCACTAGGGCCGATGCCTGCCAGGGCCGCGGGTTGTTTGAAAGAGATACCGTGGCCCCTGGCACAGGCAACTGAAGGAACACGGGTGGGTTTTAGTCAGTAAAAGTCTGACACGCCCTTCCGCTCAGGCCAGAGCGGGAGCGGTCATTTGATGATTTCCCACCCAAAAAAAATTAAAAGAAAAAAAAAGGTAAGAAAACATATTTTTATTTTCAATCACGACAATTTTAACATAATATAAGCAAGTAGACTTAGGGCTGATTTTTCAATCGACAGATAATTTTTATTCGTGGAACAAAATTGACGTCTGACAATTGTTGTATGGAAGAACTGTCACAAATTCAAAATCATTCCTCCAATAAAATTATCTGGCGTTAGAAAAATCTGCCCTAAAATAATATTAATAATATGTACATCTAAGGAAAAGAATCATAGGGCATCAAAAAATACAGCGTATGGCGGTGCTTATTCTTTGGCCAAAAATAAGGCTGGCTTTAGAAAAGAAAAACCGGCCAAGTGCGAGTCGGACTCGCCCATGAAGGGTTCCGTTACGTTACGATTTATGACGTATTAAAAAAAAACTACTCACTAGATCTCGTTCAAACCAATTTTCGGTGGAAGTTTATATGGTAATGTACATCATATATTTTTTTTAGTTTTATCATTCTCTTATTTTAGAAGTTACAGGGGGGGGGGGACTCACATTTTACCACTTTGGAAGTGTCTCTCGCGCAAACTATTCAGTTTAGAAAAAAATGATATTAGAAACCTCAATATAATTTTTGAAGACCTATCCATAGATACCCCACACGTATGGGTTTGATGAAAAAAAAAATTTTGAGTTTCAGTTCTAAGTATGGGGACCCCCAAAATTTATTGTTTTTTTTCTATTTTTGTGTGAAAATCTTAATGCGGTTCACAGAATACATCTACTTACCAAGTTTCAACAGTATAGCTCTTATAGTTTCGGAAAAAAGCGGCTGTGACATACGGACGGACAGACAGACAGACAGACAGACAGACAGACATGACGAATCCATAAGGGTTCCGTTGCCATTTGGCTACGGAACCCTAAAAAATGATATTAGAAACCTCAATATCATTTTTGAAGACCTATCCATAGATACCCCACACGTATGGGTTTGATGAAAAAAAAAATTTTGAGTTTCAGTTCTAAGTATGGGGACCCCCAAAATTTATTGTTTTTTTTCTATTTTTGTGTGAAAATCTTAATGCGGTTCACAGAATACATCTACTTACCAAGTTTCAACAGTATAGCTCTTATAGTTTCGGAAAAAAGCGGCTGTGACATACAAACGGACAGACAGACAGACAGACAGACAGACATGACGAATCCATAAGGGTTCCGTTGCCATTTGGCTACGGAACCCTAAAAATGGAATTATGAGTTCGAATTGGTAAGAAATAAGAATGTAACTAGCAGTACTAACTTTTTAGTAACTTTCATAATATCTCGGCAATGTAGAGCTCTTAAATCATCATGATTATTTTTTAGATACGAAAAACATAATTCCTTAAATAATGCAATGCATAATGTATTGAATTTTCTGGTGTATAATAAAGTACGGAAAAATACTTAAATTAAAAAATAATGCCAGCGCCAATACCAATGCCACGTTCAACCAAGGCGAGGTAGCCTAAATTACCCAGTTTTTTTTTTTTATAATAGGGTAGTTGCCTGGGTAAAATGATTATTATATTTATTTTATTTTTTATTTATTTTATTGTATTTGGGTGGCTTACAGCTATCAAATACAGAAGTAGTAGTGAGGTAATTGACGACAAGCTATTTACAAGCCTCCACAGTTAGCAGTCCGTCAGTTAGACTATCGAAAAATAATGAACACGTATTTTTTCTTTTGTCAATCAAACAAAAAATGACAAAGATAAAGCGCGTCAAAATTTGGCAGTAGGGGGTCGTGACGTCACGCCTTGCTAAAAAGTGTAGCAAGGCATGACGTCACGCGGAACGCGGGCGCTATCTTCATCATTTTTTATATAATTGACAAAAGAAAAAATACGAGTCCAATATTTTTTGATAATCTAACTGACGGACTAATTATATTTTTTTAGGCATCTAGCCTATTGCCTATTGTATAAAGTCCGGTACTTATAGTCTCTGATGATTTTTTTGGTAGAGCCATTGCGCCCTCGAAGAAGGCTTACATCGCGAAAAAGGTACGGTATGGTCCAATCAGTCACAACTGCAACGACGGGCTTAGCAAACCGCTGACTTATTCTATCAGTGACCACATTGTGGGTTCCCTATAGCACAGCATCATGTTGAGTGGAAGCCTTCTTCTCACAGTCACGACCGCCGACTATTTCTGTTCTATGCTCGTAGATTTATTTCGTTTTTTTTTCTATATTTCGAATTAATTCTTTTCTTTTTTTTTTGTATGCACTTGTTTCTGTGGCAAATAATTTCAAAACCTATTTTTGTTTCTTTCATATTCGTTGAACTTAAAAAAGTGTCTTCGAAATGCAGTATGACGTATCAATTTCCGATACACTCCAATATCGTACGATCGCGCGGTCGAACACGTTGGCAGATTGGCACCGGTCGCGTAGCAATCCTGCCTGCCAGCCAGTATCGGACGAAGTGCCGGCCGGCAAACACGAGCGCACATACCACACGACAACTCGCTCCCGCCAAAATTACGCTAAACTACTTTCGAAAACTTTAAATATTGAATTGCTGAATGAAAGTTCCATTTTTTTTTTACTGAGAATTCTCTTAAATGAGTTTTTGAAACTTTTCTGTTGTGCCAGTGGTTTTTTTTTGTGTTTTTTGTCATTTTTTTTGGTTTTAAGTTTGGATTTAAAGTGATCGTGAATGGATGTTATGTAATTGTGGACAGGTGAGTCTTATTGTTTTAATTAAAAAGTCATACGAGCCAGGAAACAGGAATTTTGAGTTCGACATTGTTGGCGGAGGTTACTTACGTTGCACCGACCGGTTACTTACTTTACAAGGAAAGATGTAATGAAATGGGCGCATTTATTTTAATTATTATGAGATAAATTGTTTTTGGTAGGTCATAATTATTTGTGTAAATGTGAAATTTAAATGGAGATATTATGTGCAAGTTGTGGAAGTAACAGTGGGTAAATGACGTAATTTGAACTTTTTTTAAATAATGCCTAATAACATTAAACCGAATGCAAAGAATTAAAAATAGTTACTACCAAAATTAAATATAAATCATATTTTTTTTGTGAATGAAAATAATACTTTAAAAAAAATCCCGAAAACAAAATAAAACGCAGCACTAAACTGGAACCACGTGCCGATATTTTAGCCTATTTATTAAAATTAGTCCAGTAGTTTACTTCCTCCCATTAAAAATAAATGTTTCCTGCTTAGTTCATTAACGTCGAACTATTCACACGAGTAATTAGTAAAATTGATTTTACAGTAAACTAAAAACAATATCCCAGACTAACATTGTTTGTCATTAAGACTACTAAACTAATTTTTTTTTAGATATCAATAACAATCATTAGATACAAAAGCAGGCTTTTGTGCGAAAACTAATTAGGTAAAAAGAAAGTTAGCAATAAAATCCTAATTTAATAATATTTCAGTAGAAAAATACATTAAAACCATTATTTACTAAAATTAGTTAAGTAAAGAAAGATAACTATGAAAAATAAAATATATGTTACGGTAAATGTGGTAATTGAAAATTATTAATAATTATCCATCATTATTAATAATTACCACATGATTATGGTAATGTGAATATAAAATTGAAATCCATAACTTTTAGCAGAAGTTATTTATAATCACCGATAAATGTGATTAATTTCTTACTTTTACCTCGACTTTCGGTAATTATTAATAATGATCGAGAATTATTAATAATATTCAATTAATCACACTTACCGCAACATATGGGTACATGTTTTAGTAAAACTCCTTTAATCAGATTGACGATTTATAAATCAAAACAATTTAATCAGATTAGGTATGAAAATATGCAGAATTGCAAATAAATATAGCGTGATGTGTTGCGTCACTAAAAATAATTATTATGTTACCATAACACATAATCAACCAATACTGTTCCCACTGCTGTTGCCTCTCTGTGAGAGGGAATGGGCCGTAAACCACCACGCGGGCCCTGTGCGGGTTGAGATGTCACATGTCTTCGAATTTTCGGTTTCGTCACGATGTTTTCCTGCACCGTTTTTGGGAGCATTGGTGATAAAATAAATGACACAAAGTAAAGCGCCTGTCTGGGTTCGAACCCACGACCTACAACCGGTAAGTCGGGTCCGTTACCACTGGGCCTCTCTATGTTACCAAAAAATAATGAATGTAAATTAAATAACTACAAATACATAGAACATGACTTTGTGTTTTCCCCGAAGAGCATTAATTTAGTAACTTGATAAAAATTTCCCTTTACTGGGCTAATTCTAAAATTATCCAACATTGAAAAACCCAAGGTACCTACTTGGGTTTTTCAATGTTGGATAATTTTAGTTTCTAGATAGTATTAATGCTGGATGTTTAATAAAATGCTTGTGGATTTTTAGCAGTCTGTATGTACCGGACATGCCGGTTTCCTCACGATGTTTTCCTTCACCGTTTTAAGAGCAGGGTCTGCACAGCATAACTTTTTTTCTATACTTACTTCCATCTGACAGCCGTCATCTAAGTATTAACTTCTTTCAATATACAGGGTGGCAGGGACATCAACGTGCAAACTGTAATCATGAATTCAGCACAGATTCTTGATCTAGCGTAAACAAACATATCGTCGGTTATCAAAATAAGAACAGCAGTTTCATAGAAAAACATCGTGAGGAAACCGGCATGTCCTAGAACCAAAATTTGAAGACACGTGACATCTTCCAACCCGCACTGGGCCCGCGTGGTATAGCCCACTCCCTCTCGAAGAGAGGAGGCCTGTGTCGCAGTAGTGGGAACAATATTTTTATTTTTATTGAGAGGAACAGCAAGCAGTTACATTAGAAGGACTTACAACTAGTTTAACAAAATTATAATTTGGTTATAAAGTAACCCACAACGCTGTCCACAAGTAGGCATAGAAGTTTAAGAAAAAAAAGAGCTAATCGCATTGATATGTTAAAAAATACATCAATGGCTAATCGCGAGCTAATAAGGCTGATATGATGATGATGATGTTATTATTAACATTATAGGGTGATTATAGAAAAGTGCCTACACGGCTAAGATTAATGGAACCGCAATGTTTTTAGGGTTTCGTACCTCGAAAGGAAGAAATGGAACCCTTATAGTATCACTTTGTTGTCCGTCCGTCCGTCTGTCTGTCTGTCAAGACCCTTTTTCTAAGGAACGCGTGGAGTTATCAAGCTGGAAATTATACCAAATACTCTACTACTACTACTGACCCTGGTCAGGAGTAGTAGTAGTACTGGTCTACTGACCCTTGGAGCTGTGAAAAAATCAAACTTCTAATCCAACGCAATCAAAAGATACAGCCTAGCCGTTTATGCTGCAAATTTCCGCAAATTTTCGACACTCGCAAGGGAATCAAAACCTACGGGGTACTTCTCGTGAACTCAGAATCTTGAAATTTGATACGAAGCAACGTCTTATAGCACAGATAAAGGAAAAATTGCGAAAACCGTAAATTTGTAGTTACACACCTTCACAATTGTACGGAACCCTCGATGCGCGAGTCCGACTCGCACTTGATCGGTTTTTTTTTATACCTTCAACGCACAACGGTTCAGAATCATGTACTGAATCCATGGTAACAGGTTGCGCGTCCATCCGTCCATCTTTTCTTTGGTCTCTTCATCATCAACATGTGCAGCCATGTTCCAGCCACTGCTTAGTATATGCCTCCTACCTTTTATCCCATGCTTCTCTGGTCCACATTCGTACTGAACATTTTTATTTATTTACTCAGCTTCAGCCTGCGACTACGTCCACGTGAAATTTCTTGTTCACCCGACCCACCCCATCGCATAGCATCGACTGATAAGATAAGATAATCATTTATTTGCTCAAACATGAGTACAATACATACAACACAAATTGTCAGCATGCAAGAGATGTTACAAGTAGGGGTAACACAGATCATCACGTTTGCCTTATAAATTGGCATGCAAATATTAATAAAAATTAAGGATAATGTCACTCCAAATAAATGTCATGTTAATATGAGAACATTAAAATAGTAAACTTGGTCAAAATTTCTCATCGAAATATTCATTTAAATTATAATAGGCTTTATCTGCTAGGAAATTTCTGTCTTTTTGAACGCTACGTCAGTTAACTGCTTCCAGATTTTAGGTAGTTTATTATATATTTTTGGAGCCATGCAAAACACACTTTTCCGCATAAGTGCCGTTCTATATTGATGTAGGCAAATTTAACTGTTGTCACGTCTATTAAGAAGAAATCGATCTGCCATGCGAGAAAAACTACCCGCGGTATTACTCCGGTTTCACTTAGCGTTCTTTTGGACTTTTTTGTCTTTCTGCTAGGCTGTGAAAAGTCGTAGCGTGATGTTAAATAGCCTATAGACTCCCTTAAGAATTTGGCTATCAAATGCAAAAAGAAATTTTCAAATCCGACTGGTAGTTCCAGAGATTTGCGCGTTCAAACAAACAAATAAACTCTTCAGTTTTATTATAAGTATACCTATATAGATTAATCATGCACAAATAGTTCTTCCTTAAATTCTTTCTCCAGGCTTCCTAGTCAAAACCATAGTAACAAGAAAAATAACTCATCTGTTACAGTTTGCCAACTCACTCCAAGTTCTCGAGAAAAGCAACAAAAAAAAAAATGTTTTGGTTTAAAAACACTGATAAAAGCAAATGGTCAATTAGTTATTCCCATTTATACCGAAGCATTTAAAACAAATTACTTGTATTGATAAAAATAAGATACTACTAAGTTCTGGTATTATCATTTTTATTTGTATAAGATAAAAAATGTAGCCGGGACAGCTGTATCGGAGTCTTCAATGATTCTGAATGAGCATTCTTATTTGTTTAATCTCTGACGCATTCTCAGTGTAGAAAAACTGTCGATCTCTAGGTAACCTTTAACACATCGCATTTTTACAGTTGTCAAAAACTGAAACACATGATCTTTAACTTATTTCAGTTTTAGATAACTGTAGAGATATTCTGTAAAATTCACTTCGAACCTCACTCAAGTGAACGCACATGATTCGAAGTGAACGCATTTGTTTTTTTACTCTAAAAACAATGAGTTAATTTTTTATTAAAGTAAATTATCGCGAATTCACAACGGGACATCGCACCGTTCGGATTTCGAAGTGATGTTTTAAGAATGATGGCTAAAGTGGCCAATATTTTCACATAAAAAAGTAAAAGCCTCTTCTCAATCAAAGAAGAAACAGCCAGCTCACTGCGTGGTGTTGCCATGGCTTTACCACGGTCAGAAAATCTCTAGGTCACCAAAACAACTAAAAATACTTTGAGATACATAATAATATTATCGTTATCAACATAGCTCACGGCCTTGACCGCTTGAATATCTCAATTTACTTTGAAAAAAGAAAACTTTTACATATTTCTAATATACAAAAATAAAATTTTTGCGGCTTGCACTCATGGTTCCGGGTCTACACTAATTTGTTTAATGTGATAATCTAAATATGTATTAAGTAGTTGAGTCTGCACCTCAATCTGACAGCGAATTCCCGTAATTAAAAGCGTTCAAAATCTAGTCGCAATCTCATCTCAGCGACAATCACTGTCAAAAACTTGTCAAAAACTTGTCAAAAACGTAGGGAAACAAGAATTAGAGGTATTTTTGACAGACTGAGACTTTGAACGTTCTTAAAATTATGAGAATTGTCCCTCAGCTAGCTGTCCTGCACTCTCAAATTTATTCAGTGGTGCACAGAAACGAACTTATATTTTCCGAATATGCAGCTGCTATATATGCAGCTGAAAGTAACAATAGACACTTGTCCGAAGAAATTGTGAACAATCAAAATCAATCAACTCGTGGGACATAGGCCTCTCCCGAGATGCGCCACAACACCCTGTTCTCCGTCTTCCGCATTCATTCTGCCCCAGCCACCTTTTTAACGTCGTAACTGGGGCCTTATTCTCTATGACACACAATAAACGAAACCGCGCGAAATGAACGCGAGATTGGCGTGATTTGGTAAGGAATTGCCGTGGTTTCGGAGTAAGGAATCGTTAAGTGGTCATAGTGAATTAGAGCCCCTGAAGGTCTTTTTGAAAAAATAACGCGAGATCCTCTGATGATTCTCAACTGTCATTGACTTCTTTTTTCGCTAGTTTTAAGATTCCTGCTTATTTCCTTATTGTCTTATATTGTTGCAAAAATATCGTTACCTGTACAATCATCATTTTCGTCCTTTTTAACCCTCAACGAAAACAGAGGGGTATCTGTGTGTCTCTCTGCGGCATCGTAGCTCCCAAGCGGCTGAATAAAAGGTGACTTGTGTATCTAGATACCTATTGCTCCCCCGAAGACAAAAAAAGTTACCTACTGCTAAATAAATACAAATCTTTTGGCATCACTTTCTTCTTTAATCAGTGCATCAACTAAAGAATGTCCTGGCTAATTCCATATTATGATCTCCGACAGAATTTTTATAATTTTAGTAGAAAGCGATACTTTAACTTACGTCTGGCGCACCCGGGACAGTAAACCTCACTACCACCTTGCTTACTAGCTAATATTTGTATCACATACGAAAAAGCGAGTCATGGTATTTTTCCTACTCTTGTCCTGTTTTATTTAAGGTCGGCACAACGTGTCTCTTTCTTCCATACTTCTATATTTAGTCGTCATCTCGGTAATCTAGGGGAGATTGTGTTTCCAGCCATATCATCTTTGACACAGTCCATCTATCGTTGCTTTGGTCTTCCCCTACTTTTATTGCCATCCACATTCATACTCAAAACTCAATACGAGATAGCAAATGATACATTATTAATTCTTTTTTATGACCGACGTGCCTCCAATTTGTATTTTCATTCATAAAAACATGTTTAATTTCTTCACTCAGTTAAGTAGGAGGTCAAAAAAGTGGATACTATTATGTGCACCTCGCTTGCCTTCGCCTTTCACAATAACCATAAGCAGTGACATGATTTATTAATAGCTTTATTTTTAAAACATGCGATTTCTTTTGCGTAGGAACCTACACGCCTACTTCAGCCCTTTGATTCAATTACTAGAGTAAAAAAAACATTTCTTAGTGAATCGTTGTCTTTGATCTAACATATTTTAGTTCTTTTTGATAGGAACGATTTACAACATTATTCCTTCTGTCATCATCGTCATCATCCACAACCCAACTTCATGCACTGCTAAGCATACCTAGGCCTCCCCTTTCATGTGCCAATCCTCACGCTCCTGTGCCAACCTCATCCAGGTTCTATCCGCAAAGATAACGATGTCTTCCACCCATGTTGCCGTCGGACGACCGACACTTCATCTCCCAGTCTTTAGGCGCCACTCAGTCACTGCCTTCCTCCACCTGTCATCACTGCGCCTTGCCAGCACCCTAATTGCGTAACACGCCATCAATCACTATCTGAATCATTTTGAAGTATATTGTTAATCCGTTGCTTCATATGTTCGAAAAATTTGTCTGCTCAACAACTTAAATAACGCAATGAATGTTGTTGAACTGTCAAAATGAAAGCCATTGCTATTGATAGTGTGTAACGAAATTACCCCGCTGACTGTGAACGTTCTTAAAATTACGAGAACTGCCCCTCTGTTGTCGACCTACACAACACAAAATTATCAAACGCTATACGTTTTCCAATTTTAAATTACTCGTAGATCGTCCATATTGTTTTAATTTAATCAGGCTCATCAATAAGCCCTTGGATGTATTATATGAGTGTCAGTGCCGTACGTCCACTCGATAGGCTTTGCTGAGAGGCGGAGAGCCGGGAGTCCGGGAAAAATCAACCCTCGTGTGCGGATTTATATAGATAGTTATTTAGGAGTGATGCAGTACGGATATTCTAGATTTTGGCCCTAATATGTTGTCTGTGTGGTATGGGCATGTGATACGGAGGAATAAGGTCGCGAGGAATGTTTTAAGTATGAATGTCGACGGCTATAAGAGCAGAGGAAGGCCAAAGAAACGATGGATGGAATGTGTGAATGATGATATGGTTAGAAAGGGGGTGACTACCGAGATGACGACTAATAGAGAAGTGTGGAAGAAAAAGACATGTTGCGCCGACCTCAAATAAATTGGGATAAAGCAGGAGAATGATGAAGCTGTCTATGATCACACACAAAAAAGAAAGAAGTGTATAGTAAGTATGGTCAAAGAGCGAGAATGATAAGCAAATTTTAAACACAATCCTAAACCACATAGCTGCCGCATGTTGCCTTTTCGAACTGTCATGTTCATGCAAAATTTTCAATAAAAAAAAAAAATTTCACGAAAAATAGAAAATTATTTTTTACTTTTCTTTTCGTCAATTTAAAATGCAAGCCGCATATAAGTATATAACATGTCATTATGACGAGACAATAGTCCACTGGTTTGGCAATTTAATTCAAATGACTACTGAACGTTTTGTAACGACGCTAACAATACGACGGCCCTGTTCCGATTAGCTGACCGATTTACTAATTAAACGCTAAGAAATGATTTTTTGGTGAGCCATTTTGGTAATGTTGACCTGTCAAAATGAAAGCCATTCCTACTGTTAGTGTGTTTTGGAAGGGCTCATGGCTAATTAATAACAGCCACACGGGTCGATCGATCAGGTTAAGCTACGCTTGCCACGGTCGGTCCATGGATGGGTAACCATCTTTACATACCGAGACCCCTCTGTGCCTTGGAAATCACGTTAAGCCGTTGGTCCCAGCTGTTATTCTTGGAGTTTTGGCAGGAGTTACAGGTCGTCAGAAGCCCGAAAGTCTGACAACCAGTCTTACCCAGGGCGATCGTGTTACCTAGTAATTGAAGCCGACCCCAACGAAGTTGGGAAAAGGGGAAAGGTCGTCCTACTGTTACTGTGTTACGGAATTAACCCGCTGCAGCCTAATTTCGTACAAACTTTTAATCAAAATCTGAGGATTTTTAATGATAATACTAAAGTATTGCTTAGTGGGTTTAAAAAATTAATCTAATCAACATAGTAAATAGCGCAATACACGTGGCTGAACTGTCAAAATAAAAGGCATGACTATCGATTGCTGCTGTGTTACGAAATTACCCCACTGAATAGTCCTCTATCAACTTGTGCCACAACACACTGTTCTCCGCCTTCCGCATACACTTTGTCCCAGTCGCGTTTTTGAGATCGTCAGTTCATGTAGCAGTTACCACGTGTCTAAGTATCATATGAAACGTTACAAACTGAACCTAGTAAGAGCAGCGGTGGCGGAGTGGTAACAACCGCGACTTACGAGTTGATGGTCGTATGAACGAACCAAGCAGTCACTTTCATCATTCACTCATCATCAGCCTATAGCAGTCCACAGCTGGACATCTAAGGCCTCTCCTAGCAGTCACTTTACTTTGTGTAAATTATTTCAACACCATTGCTCTCAAAACTGTGAAGGAAAACATTGTGAGGAAACCGGCATGTCCTAGAACGAAAAATTCGAAGATATGTGACATCTACCAACCCGCACTGGGCCCCCGTGGTGGCCAAGTCCTAGTGACAGAGAGAAGGCCTCCGCCGAGCAGTAGGAACATTATATGCTGATCATGCTACGCTAGGCGATGACGGCATAAGATCTCAATGTGAAAGGGCGTCCTTAAAACCATTCCGCTAAATTCTAATCACGAAATTGAATAGTTTAAGTAAAGCTGCGAACACATTAGCACCGACGCACACATTCCCCAAGGATGGAATTACATAATAATTAATATTCATTCAGTTTAAATAAGTATAATGCATGTGTGTTTGTATTTTGACCTTACTGTGTTGCAGTAAAAATTAGGACAGACGATCGCGCGTGGCTGACGTGAAAAGTAAAATTAAGTAGGTGTCACTGTGGTAGCGGGATTGTCCGAAAGGGTTACCGCTGCCCTGGAACATAAAGGGCTAAGGAAGGAACACGGGTGTTTTAGTCAGTAAGAGTCTGACACTCCCTCCTGCTCCACCCAGAGCGGGAGGAGTCATTTGATGATTTCCCATCCTCAAAAAAAAAAAAAAAAGTAGGTGTCACTGTATTTGGTAGGGTAAGGGATATCGTGTTACCCAGTAACTGGATTATGGTGGTCAGATAGGAAGCCGCTCCATGTAAAATACTGGTATTCAACTGCATCCTGTTAGACTGCAAACCGACTCCAAACATCTCTTTGAAATTCGAATAGAGTTGAGATAGAATCCGCGATGATGGACATTAAAAAATTTAAAACAAATGAGTTCATTTCGAATTGTGTGCAGTCACTTGAGTGAGGTTCAAAGTGAACTTTACAGAATATCACCGCTGCAGTCATTGACTACAGTAAACTAATTATATAATTAAATAGTGTTTAATGAACGTACCTACCTTAGTAGTAGATCCATTTCATTGACAACTGACACGGTACCTACAGTAAAAAACATGACCTGAAAAGGTCTTCTGAATATTTAGGTATATGTATAAATTTTATTTTTAAAAATACTGACGGATATACATGTGTTACGTTATATTAATAACCACGTGATATTATTTCGGGAAACGAAGACTAGAATAATTTTCAGAAACTCTCTTCTGCAATATGCATATTTAAGTAATTAGGTCTTAGGTTATTTTTCCTAGCGAAAGCACTAGGAAGTGGTGAAGGGCGGGCATTTTGGGGGAATGTCTTTTGTAATTTTGACGTCCGAAAAGTGCTGATTCTCAACCATTGAATAAAATGACTTTTGATTTGGATTTCGTTGAGGTCTTCGTCTTCGAATAAGGAAATTGACTTGTGACCGTTATAAATTACAGTATAAAATAAAGTCTGCCCGCCGAAGCTCGATTTTCTAATTTCGAGTTTGAATTTGAGATGGACGAAGTAGCTGTAGTACTATCTGTATGAGGGGTTGCGCACCAGATTAAAATTCCGTCCGTCCGAATTCTGAAGGCCAATTCTAGTAATTTAAAATGTTCCAAAATCTAGTCGCAGTCTCATCTCGGCGATAAACAAATGTCAAAAACTTGTCAAAATGTAGGGAAATTAGACGTATTTTTGACAGATTGAGACTGAGATCAGACTGTAAACGTTCTTAAAATTACGAGAATTGCCCCTCAGAACATCTCGAATTCGAATCGCATTCCGATGTCGATTTCGGATGCAGTACAAACGCTCTAAGGTAAAATATAAATTAGTACCAAGTAAGTACTAAGTTTGTTTTAACATAAAATACCATCACGCCTGTAGTCCCCGAAAGGTTATGCAGAGCTGTACCAGCCGATCTATTCTGTAAAAATATCACCGTGAAAACTTGAAGTGAAGTGAGCTGTTATTCCACCTGATGACACTGTTGACAGCTCACTTAAAGCTCACTTCACCTAAGTTATCACAGTGATATTTTTACAGAATAGCACTGCAGTAAAATACCTACATTAAATTTGTTTTAATGTAAGGTAATTAAGTCAACGACACGGCCATGAACGTCTACTGAATCTAGACTTTATTTACGCGTGTTTAAAGTTTTTCACTATGCCACGCTAGCGCCATCTTTTTATCTTGATTGATGCGTTCACAACGTTCTACAGACGCCAGCACATCAAGCTACTATAATCTGTCCTTCTTTAATAAATTTTCAACTTTATCGCTAAAGCATTAGGTTCAAGGTTGATTGGAAAAAAATTACAGTTTCGGGTAGCTTGACCTGCTGGCGTCTGTACATATGATGTGATGACGCTGACGTAGTTTAATAAAAATAATCTGTGTGGATGAGTCAGGTAATTAGGGTTAATTTAATGATAATATCATGTATGGACGTCAACGTTAACGTGAAAAACTCACCATCTCTCTAGCCTTTCTCCAACAGTTTCTCAAGGTGAAAACTATGATGACGAATATTTTGGTTTATCCGCTTTTGATTTTATTGCTATTTTGAGAGCAGTATTAAGAAATTATAATACTCATCTTATGCTTTACAAATATCTAGGTCACCGAATTCCTCGCAGTTTTTTTAACACCCGCAACAGAAGCTTGGCAAGCTTAGCAAAAATTATCTTACCGTGAGGCTGATGCTATCAGATCCAAAGCTCCCAGAGTTCTTTTATGAAAATACGACAGCTCATATTTCCACTATATTCAGTATACTTAGACAGCGGTTTTATTTTACACAGAATCATTTTAAACATGTGTAATAATAAACGGTGCCAATGTGATGACAGGTCAGCCATTTTGTTGTAAAAATCGATTAGGTAGTCAAAGGTCCAAAGTTTCATTTGTAGAGGCATAGGTATTGTTTACTTACTGCTGTTAAGTAAAGCAGACACAACATTAAAATTACATAATTACTTGTTTTTTTTTTTCCAAAATCTAATGCGGTGCAAACTTGAGTTGACATTGGAATGAAAGCTGTTAATTTAAAATCGAGATTTCGTATCGAGTTCTAGAATAAGGCTACCTATTCATCGAGGTTTCCAATCTATTGAATAAACATTTTTTTATAAGCTAAATGCTGAAATGAAACGTGTTTTCTTTTGTTCCAGGTTAAAAATGGAGTTAAAATCGCCAAAAGCGAAGAAAAAGTCAAGCATAGCAAAACTAATATCGTGGGGCAGAATGTTCAAAACCCCATTGCTCATTCTTTTTTTATTGGGCACCACAAACTGTGAGCGCGAAAGTGAAGTTACAGAATTGGATTCTAATTTCAAAATTCAAAGTTTTCACGGCAGCCATCTTAGGCATAGACATTATAATGGGACAGAAAAAAACAAAATGAGTGACATTAAATATTTGAGAAGGCATTTGAATAAACAAATAGTGAATTTTGTTATGACTGATTTTCTTATTGATGGCGAAGTGGAGAACAGAGTGCATTTTAATGGTGTTACTGCTAAGGAGACGTACGTTGGAGCTGATGGGTGAGTCACCTTTTGTTTTGTTTTTGGTTATAGGTACATGTCTACATGATAAGGAGTATTTAGTCTGTTACGGTCTGAAATTGTACCTAATGTTTTTGTTTATGCTTTTTGACTACGTACTGGGCTGATAAAACCTTGGAAACTGTAGGAATTTCGTTGTAATGTTTACAAAATTGTTCGGACAATGTGACGACACTTGAACCCTTTATTTCTTCGTAATACACTTGCAATCACTTTTTCCGAAAATTCGTCTTGCAAATGTCTTTGGCTAGTAGGCTGCCGGTGATGTCGCTGTCGTGATCAGCCGAGCTATTACCTACTGCAGAAAACCTTACCACCTAAGTTTTCACGGTGAGATTTTTACAAAATAGATCGACAGGTGGAATGACAACTCACTTTACTTAAGTTTTCACAGAATAGACCAGGGTTGACAGGTGTAATGTATGGACTTATGGAGTGACAGGACTTTGCGACCGAATTCGGTCGTAAAGCGATAGCTATGAATGTCAAGACTGCAGCCGCAGCCGATCTATTCTGTAAAAATCTCACGGTGAAAAATTTGGTGAAGTGAGCTGTCATTCTACCTGATTCTAGGAATTGACACTGTTGACAAATCACCTAAGCTTTCACGGTGAGTTTTTTTTTACAGAATGGCACTACAGCTGATATTAAACTCGCAATCCGAAGTAGATCATAATTAGTTCTATAAACTAATTTAAAAATGACTCACCCCGTATGAAGAGATAAGATTAAAATACAAAGAACAGATGTTTTAAAGGAAGCTGTTGTCTAAATGCCAATTTGTATGATAATTACAAGACTCCAACTTGTAGATTATGTAGAATTCCCGTTATCCTGACTTTTGACCTTAAAGATGGCGATCTTGTATGACTTATGGCCACTATTTACTTGAAAAATATTGAATTGAACTTGAATTTAATTTTATACTCAACATTATTTTAATTTATTGGCATTATCTTGTGTCGGCACAAGTCTGCGTATTTAATCAAATTTGATGTTATTCTTGAAAGTTAACTTCGAACCACATTCAAGTGACCGCGGTGCTATTCTGTGAAAATCTCACCGTGATAGCTTAAGTGAAGTGAGCTGTCAATCCCTAGATTCCTTAGCGTCAAGTACGATGACAGTTTACTTCAAACTCTCTTCACCTAAATTTTCACGGTGAGATTTTAACAGAATAGAGCAGCCGATCGATTCTGTAAAAATCTCACCGTGAAAGTTAGGTGAAGTGAACTGTCAATAGTGTCAATCCCTAGCATTAGTTGGACTGACAGCTCACTCCACGCTCATTTCACCTAAGTTTTCACGGTGAGATGGTTACAGAATCGCACTGCTGCTCGTGCTCCCTACACCAAATTTTTTGTGGTGCGATTTTTACATTTAAATAGACCGGCTGCACTCAATTTGAAAGCGAACTCATTTATTTTTATAGTACTTAAATATTATTATTTTCAAATTTATTTATTTATACCACATAGGTGTAAAAAGAAATATATGTTGTGTCACTATGCGCTGCCTTGCAAGGCGTACAAATATTGCTTACACAGTAGGTAATGGATGTACAGGTAGGCCTATATAATTATAAAATACTGCTAAGTAACGGTCTTAAATCTCTAGCAATAAAATAAAATTAAATTTTGTTACTAAATTAGTGTGCAATTTTAATTGAAAAATACTTTTGACCCCAACATTGTAGAAGAGGCTAGGTCAAAAGTCTGTTAGTGTTTTTATGAATTATAATAATAATATTATGGATGCCGTCTCAATTGATAGCTCGGTGCAGATAGGCACCTTATCTGTACTCTTACTTAATTGCGATGCGGATATGTCACACTGCGTTTCAATTTATTATTCAATCAATTTGTTAATTATTTGTCTCATACATTTAGGGGGAGATGATCTGGCAGAGAACCAAAGTTATCGACATAATATCTCACAGGATAAGCAAGCTGAAGTGGCAATGGGCCGGCCATATTAGCCGTAGAACCGATGACCGTTGGGGTAGACGTGTTCTGGAGTGGAGACCGTGAATCGATAAACGTAAGGCGGGACGCCCTCAGGCTAGGTGGAGCAATGACCTTCGCAGGATGGTAGCAGCTGGATGAGAGTTGCGCAAATCGAGTTGAATGACGTGCAATAGGAGAGGCCTATGTCCAGCAGTGGACTGCCATAGGCTGATGATGATTAAGGGGGATGCCATAAGGTAGCCCGTGAAATTCGAATCATAACCACTCCATCTTTTTCTTCTTCGTGTAGCTGGCACGACTGAATTTCATAATATATCTTGTTGGCTCAAAACTTTACCACTTTCACGGCGTCGTCAGTGGCAGCGTAGAGGTCACTTTGACTGCATGTTTTGGGACACAGAGGGCAGGATAGGAGGTGGAGTTTGGTTTTCGATATAGCTCCACAATCACACCTTACTGCCGTTCAGTCAAGGTAGCACTTTACCACCTTACCACTTTACCAGGTTGGACTCGTATCTTTCCACTTGTGTCCGGAGACGGTTCAGGGACTTCCAAGTGGACCACTCCATAAAATAAATACTGATCCACTAGCAATACAACTCATGTATGTACATGATCATCATCATTTCAGCCCGCAATCACCCACCGAAGGGTATAGGCCTTCCCTTTCGTCTGCCATACTTCCCGGTTCTGTGCGTCTCTCATCCAGGTGTATCTCGCGATTTTGACAATAACATCAACCCAACGCGCTTTTGGACGGCCCTGGGTTTCTTTGGCCGAACCTTGGCCACCATTCGGTCACAACTTTACTCCATCGGCCATCTCTTCGTCTAGCTAGATGTCGTGCCCGACCGACGTCGGATTTCGGTGTTACCGTATACATGCAACTACACAACTCAAATGTCACAAATGTCATGATTTTATGATGCGCTGTTTCAGTATTGTCAGTTTGATATCTTAGTGGCCTGTCTCGTTGGTATAGTGTTTGCTAGCGCTACTGCTGAGCGTGAGGTCCTGGGTTCCATTCCCATGTCAGGCATACTGTTTTTGGATTTTTCCAGGCGGAATTTCTCAGTAGCAGCCCAGTCTGGATTTGCGCCCGGTGGATGGCAATAGGCTCGACCCCTATTTCATGGGAATTAAACATAACTGGCGAAATGTGGGTGTAAAAAGTGACACCATTGCCTATACCTTCGTAGAATTAAGACGTTATGTGATACCTTAGCAACACAACATACTTAGTCTTACTACACGATGACGTGTTTAATGCTGAAACCTATAAAATTCAAGAATAGGCAATAAAATCTACACGAGCGTATCGTAGTAACACCTAGTAGTAATCATTCAAGAGTTGACCATGGAAACTGCGTAACCTTATATAACATCACACCAGTACTTCCTGAAGGGGCTGACACAGACAGAGGAGGGGGTTTTTGAGGTGTAATTAACCCTTTTTTTTTTGAGGATGGGAAATCATCAAATGACTCCTCCCGCTCTGGGTGAAGCAGGAGGGAGTGTCAGACTCTTACTGACTAAAACCCACCCGTGTTCCTTCCTTAGCCCTTTATGTTCCAGGGCAGCGGTAACCCTTTCGGACGATCCCGCTACCCTAGACGATCCCGCTACCCTGGAGGTGTAATAAACCCTCACATACCGCCGGACATACTTAAGTCTCATGTAATGAAGGCGACCCTATGTCTAATAAACTGGAAAACCCGTTGGTCCTGCGCCTGATCTCTCTCCAGTCATGTTCGGTTGCCGTCCTATCAGACTGAGAGTGAGGGAAGAGGGAGTGTACCTGTATCTACGCACACACTTGTGCACTCTAATATTATCTCCTGCGTTAATGGTTAATCTCCGTTGGGATTGTCCGCCGTGACTGAAATTCGGTTTCGAGGATATTAATATTACTAGCTGCGCCCCGCGGCTTCACCCGCATAAGTTTCGATCCCGTGGGAATATCGGGATAAAAAGTATCCTATATATTAATTCTGGTCTATGTGCCTAATTTCATCCAAATCCGTTTAGTAGTTTTTGCGTGAAAGAGTAACAAACATCCATCCATCTATCCATCCATACAAACTTTCACGTTTATAATATTAGTAGGAAGAAGGATTATTACTATTAACGGGACGCAAATCCACAATACGGGATGCTACCCAGTATTTTCCAGAGAAAAACCCCAATGACTTTTTGGAATCGAACTCAAGACCGCAAACGCTCGGAAGTTGAGCTTGCGACCCCTACACCAACGAGGCTATCAACTCAAACTGATGAGATAAGCTTGAACAACACACCGAAAATATTGCATATATACGAAAAAATTACCTAAGTAGTAAGTGGCTCTAGAACTAGAATTTTAAATCATAACGTTGCATCAGAGCTGAACTGGAGAAATGTCAACTAATTTTTGGAGGCCACTGACTTTTGGATATCTTATGACATTCGGCAATACTGTAGCTTCCCATTAGTGAAAGAATTTTTGGATTCGGGTCAGCAGTTTCAAAGATTACCTCCTACATACAAACTCACAAATTTTACCTCTTCAGAACTACTATTAGTATAGACTAGCTTTCAAACCATAAACTGCAACCATCCGCATTAAATTATCTAGAGTTACAACAATAAAACATTTAGCTATTCATCTCGGAGTTATACATAACAAACCCTCGGCCCTGATCTTTCTCAAGGACATTAACAACGCACTGTTTACATCTCTCTAAGTCCTAATCAGTGCAAAAGCAAATAATTATCTACATTTAGACGTTATCATCATTTCTAAGCGTCAACTTTCACCTACATATTATAATCTATGCAGACTTCTAGAATGAGGACGCCAAAGAAAATTCAATGACATCAAATGATATATGATGATATTATCGATCATAACAATATTTTGCTATCGGGAAAATTGTATTCAGCAGTTTAATTGCGTAATGTACTCGTAATTACAATGTTTGTTGAGAGACGACGAATATTTAAAAAAAAAAATAAAGCTTTGGGCATTATGTGTTCTCAAAGACTGTGTCAGCTAAGATGATGACTACTGTAAAAGGCGCAGAACAGATAAAATCTGTTCTGTGGTAAAAGGTTTTTATAAAATTTGCTCGCAGTACAGACAGCCGATGGGGCCGAAAGGTTCTGGAGTGGCGACTGCGGCAGCGTACCAGAAGACGAAGCGTTAGAAAGCCTCCCACAAGGTGCACCGATGACCTGGGGAAGGTTTGATCCGCTGGATGCGAGAAGCACAGAACCGGTCGAAGTGGCGGTGCTTGGGGGAGGCCTATATCCAGCAGTGGACGTCTTTCGGCTGAAATAATAATGATGATGACTTAGATCAATAACGTAAACTTCAGATCGTCGTTCAGATAATTTTTTCTATGAAAAACTCCTAAAACACACGAGATATAATAAATTATTATGATGAATTAGTCTTAACTATTCGCACAACAAAAATGTCCCAATTACCCACTGAACGTATTTTAAAATAGACCGCACAGATGTGTAATCTTAGTAATGCGCTCTGAAGGCCGAAATTTTCAGTTAATTCCTAGATTTAGACTCAAGCGCAATCTGGGTTAAAGTTTATAGAGCAGCGGGTTGCATTGCAGCAATTTGGCGTTTACGTTTTCATAAATTAAGCATTATGATTCGAGCATGTAACCAAGATTGAGCAGTGGTAGCATAGCAGTAACTGCCGCGACTTATGAGTTGTTCGTTGTGGGTTCGAACCCAAGTAGGCAATTTTACAGTTTACTCTCAAAACCGTGAAGGAAAACACCGTAAGGAAACCAACATGTCCTAGAACCAAAAATTCGAAAACATGTGACATCCGCCAACCCTCACTGGGCCCGCGTGGTGGATTATGGCCCACTCCCTCTCACAGAGAGGAGGCCTGTGTCCCAGCAGTGGGAACATTATAGACTGATTATGCTATTCAAGCATGAAAACTTATTAGAAATGACAGCGATTGTCTTTACGATAGAGTTACAGAATTAGGACCTTGGACCATGGACTTTGTGCAGAAATCCGCTGGGTGTGCCAAGCACAGAACCGGTCTAGATGGTGGTGCTTGGGGAAGGCCTATGTCCAGCAGTGGACGTCTTTCGGCTGAGAAGATGATGATGATTTGTTAATGTGTTTTCGTTCACTATTTCATCTTTTTTCGGTGACCTCTCGCTGCGTTGATGTTGCGTATAAACTGCATAGACGCTACGTATGCACTACGTATGCGCAACGTGGAAGCGGTATAAACTACCTACGTGCTGCGTAGACGATGCGTGTAAGCTACATAGGCACTGCTTAGACTCTACGTATAAACTACTTACTCGCTACGTACTCGATGCGCTAGTGTCGCGTAAGCACCTAGCCGTTTGTTCACCAATCTAAGTCTAATTCTACGTCAAAGAGAAGGGCGATTCTAATTTTAGCTTTTCGATGTCCGACCTTCAAGAAGTCTCCGACCCAGAAACTAGTCAAGTTCATAAGATTTTTACTCACAATTATCTTCGTGGTTACCAAATGAGTCGCCTAGATCCTTTTTTACTTATATTTCTATTGAATTTTCTAACTTTTCTGCTCTAGGACCCCACTCTCAATAGTAAACTAGTAAATGCTTTATTGTACACCAACATTTATACAAAGCTCATTTACAAAACTATTAATATAACACAACTAGGCAGTCAAGATGAATCGTTGTTTTCATATGACTTTCCACTTGCTGTGTCCAAGTCATCGATCACTATCGACGGTCCAAGTACGAGCTTGCTGTGTCCACTGCTGGGCAAAGATCTCCCCCATACTTCTCCAATTTTCCTTATTTTGTGCCTTCTCCGGCCAATCGGTCAGGAATGAGTCCAAAATGACACTCCAGCGCTTTTTAGATCTGCGTCTGTCTTTAGGCACCCACTGTGTGACGATCCTGGCCCATCTGTTTTGATGCATCCTACACGTATGACCCACCTAGTAACATTTATTTATTCAAAGTACGAATAAATGTTCTCTCTCTCATTCTGAAAACCACACGTCAACCGTCAATAATACTAACATAAATATCTTTATTTCCATCGATTCTATTACTAGCGAGCAGTAGTGTTTTTTGCTCGAATTGCATCTAAAATTAAACCACTGAACTTTGTTCGCGCTCAAGATAATTTATTTGAGTTTAGACGGGAATGTTGTTGTTTAATACATCGGCATTTGCTAGCTTTAACTCAAGCTCAGTAAATCTATTTAGACCGAAATATAATTCTTGTTTTGCTGGATTAGCTGTGCTGTGTGTGGTCTGCGTATGCTTACCGCAGTCCTCTGTTGGATATAGGTCTCTCCAGAGTTGTGTAACACCCTGGGGGCCTAAAAAGGCCACTTTAAGCAATAGGTACCTCTAAAAGCTATTCATTTTCTGAATTCCCAGCAGATCATTAGCAATTCTGCAAATTTTCGTAAAATTTCATTTCATATTTGGTATAAACATTGCCGCATGAAAAAAATAAAAACCGTAATTTTATCGGTAAACTTTTCCAAAGTTGTTAACATAGATCAAAGAATAAGCAAGCTTGAGTGTCAATGGGCCGGCCATATTAGCCGTAGAACCGATGACCGTTGGGGTAGACGTGTTCTTGAGTGGAGATTGCGAATCGGTACTTAATTTTATTTTATGAAAAGGTACTTTTCGCCAGTCATTATTACTATACTATACTTAGGTTTAACGTTACTCGTTTACTTATACATATTGCAATCAGCTAATCTATGACGCAAAGTAACGTGAGGTTTGTGGTTACGCTGCACTATCATGTTGCTATCACTCGCACAGGTAAAACATATTATCTATTGACAGCTTTATTGTGTTTTGATGTAACATTATTATGATTGGCTTTTACAACTATAGCAAAAAAAAAAAAACAACCGACTTCCAAAAACGACACTACAAAGTGAAAAATAACTTTAATTTCGGAAGTCGGTGGCAAAGAACGAAAATGCGAACCCAACGACACCGACTTCCGAAATTAAAGTTATTTTTCACTTTGTAGTGTCGTTTTTGGAAGTCGGTTGTTTTTTTTTTTTGCAAGAAAGTTTTAGAGAGCTTAAACTCATATAGGTACAAAAAGATTGTGGTTGATCAATGTCATCGAATTTGATAACATTAATATCATACATACATACATAAACTCGCCTTCTTACCATAGGGGTTGAGACTATAGAACGCCATCTGCTACGACCCTTACATACTCGTTTTGCCTCGTTTACGTTCATACATACAGTAATAGCAGTGTTAAAGAATAGAGGAAGACCAAAGAAACGGTGAATGGATTCAGTGAAAGATGATATGGCTAGAAAGTGGGTCAAAACGAGAGCCGATCTTAACTGTAATATTTCATATAATTAGGAAAAAGGAAAATTTTATCAGCCTAGGGTAATTTAGGAACAGTCACATGCAGGGAGAGCCGATCTTAACTGTAATATTCCATACTAGCTTCTGCCCGCGGCTTCGCCCGCGTGGATGTCGGAAATTATGCCACGGGAACGTGCTAACAGGATAAAATGTATGTGCTTCCCCAGGATGCCATCCATCTCGCGGGCCCTTTGTGGCTAATTACAATAGAAAATCAATTGTGTCTCATTAGTGGTGATTAAGAGGGTACCTATATGATATCTTTACCTAAGTACCTACCTAATTAAAAAAAATAACCTACCTAAATAAACCTATTTCTGATGATAACTAATCTAAACTCAATAAATAAGCAAAATCTCTAAAAACTAATATCTATACGAATGACTAATCCTACCTAACAGTATTATAAAATAACCTACGGTCACTACGTACACTAACAAATATACTACCTATACTATAAAATTAAAATCTATACCTACGACTTATAAAATTATACCTAAATAACTCTAAACACTAAAAGGAATAAAAAGGTCGCACAGATAATACTGCGGGTGACGTAACCTTCGACAAACTTATTATTTGCGGTTGGTACAGTAATCGGTCTAGGGATCGAACCGCAAAATTAAGTTTGTTTTTTATTGTATATACTTTTCCGGGATAAAAAGTACCCAGTGTGGTGCCCAGGATATTAAAGAATAATTATACCAAGTTTCATCGTAATCGAACCGATAGTTTTTGCGTGATGCCTGAACAAACAGACAGACAGACAGACAGACAGACAGACAGACAGACAAAAATTTTTGTAATCACATTTTTGGGTTCGGTGTCGGTCTAGTAACACCCCCTGCCATTTATTTTTTTGATATTTTCAATGTACAGAATTTTCACTTCTACAGATTTATTATAAGTATAGATAATTAGGAAAAACGAAAATTTTGGGGTACTGTCCTCCCCCGCAAGGGGGACCTGGCCTATTTTACGATATTTCCACATAATTAGGAAAAACGAAAATTTTATCAGCCTAGGGTAACGGCTACTGAGAGAGGTGTATGAAAGAAGATAAGAAAGAAAGAAAAATATATTAGTTAAAACATGCACATGAAATACAACAATAAAAAAGAACATTAAAAATAACAAAAACAGCAAAAAAAAAATAAATATGATGGCGATGATGGCTACTAAGAGAAATGTAAGGAGTAAAATCAGTGTTATTTTAAGGTATAAAAGTTTAAAGAATACAGGACGACCAAAGAAACGGTGAATGGACAAAACGGAGGTGAGAAATGTATGAAGGAAGAAAACATGCTGCGCCGGAATCAAATGAATTAGGATCAGGACAAGAGGGTTGGATCGAGGATCAAGAGCTCTGGAACATTATTATTATTTATTGAATCAAAGCCAACACGGACCAATTATAAAATAATCTAATACAAAGACAATTAAATTAAATGAAATACAATTCAAATACAAAAATACAATACCATACAGTTACAAGTCAAAACAATTAAAACAATATTTCCACATTAGCCCGTACATGTAGAGCGCTGTACTGCTTTTGCGTATAATTCACCCACAGACTGCTCGTGTAGAAGGTTTCAGACGTTTCATGCAATAATCAGAAGGTCAGAAGATCAGTTCCCGTATTTTTAAGAACGTTCGCATTCTCATCGCATTCTCGCATTTGTGATGTTCTTCAGAAAGGTCAGGAGTGTAGTACTTGCAACTGACGTGCATGTATGACCAGAGGGCATAGTGCGAGTTTTTCTACCTACTCGATGGCGTTAACGTAAACTCAGATTTGTATGGAATGACAGCAGTGCTATCGAGTTTCCACTAGATGGCGCTGCTCTAATACCGTACAAATCTGCGTTTACGTTCACGCGATCTATTAAGTAAAAAACTCGCACTACGCCCTCAGATGTATGAACGTAAACGAATCAAAAGGATCGTAGCAGGTAGCGTTCTGTGGTTTCTGCCAAACCCCATGGGAAGAAGGCGTCAGTTTATGTATGTATGGTAAGTGTTCCCATTCATCATCTGCCTAGCCTTTTCCCAACTATGTTGGGGTCGGCTTCCAGTCTAACCGGATGCAGCTGAATACCAGTATTATACATGGAGCAACTGCCTATCTGACCTCCACAACCCAGTTACTGGGTAATACGATACCCCTTGGTAAGACTAGTTGTCAGACTTTCGGGCTTCTGACTACACGTAACGACTGTTAAAGATCCACGAATGACAGCCGGGACCAACGGCTTAACATGCTTTCCGAGGCACGGAGGAGTCTTGGTATGCAAAGATGGTCACCCATCCACAGACCAACCGCGGCAAGCGTAGCTTAACCTGACTGATCGACCTGTGCGGCTGTTATTATTTAGAAAGTAAATTCGTCAGAAATACTTCTAATTTATCTACATTTTTTAAAGTTTTTGATATTGATTGTCGCTGAGATGAAATTGCAACTACATTTTGAACGTTTTTATTTATGGGCATTGACTGTCAGGTTAATGTCTGACATGCACCCTAATTGCGTAACACACTATCGATCACAATAATCATTTGGAAGGTTATTGCCAATCCATTGCTTCATATGTTCGAAAAATGTGTCTGCTCAACAACGTAAATAACGCAATGAATGTTGTTGAAATGACAAAATTAAAGCTATTACTACTGTTAGTGGTACGCAATTACCCCGTAGTCTTTTGAGGAAAGAATCGTACATAGAATAGTGAGCAATTATTTTAGTTACCTCCACAAATGAGTTACCTAGTCGTGTAGGTACTTTTCTATAATTAGGCTAGTAGTCGGTCAGTGCCAGATATACGGAACTTGTCTGTTGGCAGGTGTGGCTTTATAGTGTAAACTAAACTTTAGGGTTCTTTTTACTATCTTACGTGGTTCTTGGCAAAGAATTCGTTTGAAAAGACATTAAGACCTCTATGAGACAAGTCGAAATAAATTGTTATGAATGTCAACATTAAAATACTAGTTCATCAGTCCTATCGTTGCCTTCGCCTCCTGGTACGTCAATCGACCTGGATTGACGTTCTCAAATTAATCATAAACTAAGATCAAATTTGTCAGTGAAGACCATCTACTTTACCGCTGCCCTGGAACATAAAGGGCTAAGGAAGGAACACGGGTTGGTTTTAGTCAGTAAGAGTGTGACACTCCCTTCCGCTCCACCCAGAGCGGGAGGGGTCATTTAATGATTTCCCATCCTGAAAAAAAAAAAGACCATCTACTTATCTGCGTAGTTCCGGGCTTAGGACCCGCGGGGGTAAGACTTGGTGAGTAGTTCAGAAATTGGAAAGTCTTTCTAGCATGTAATTACTGACCAACTGCTGGGCTAAAGGCTTCCTCTCCCGTGTCTACTCTCTTCTATCCTTAATTGTGGGCCAGCCCTTTAAGAGTCATGTTTGTCCAAGGAAGCAGTGGTGACCCAGTAGTGACAGCCACCACTTATAAGGTAAATGATTTCATCACCACTGATCTCAAAACAGTGATGGAAAACACTGTGAGGAAACCGGCATGTCCTAGAACCAAAAATTCGATGACATGTGACATTTACCTGGGCCCTCGTGGTTGATTATGGCCATCTCATCTCACAGAGATGTGGCCTGTGTCCCAGCAGTGGGAATATTATATGCTGATTATGCTAAGTTCGTCCTTCCATCTTGGTCTTGATCTGTCGCAATGTCTCCTAGCATTCAATGTAACCCACTTAGTGTGTCTTTTAGTCCAGAGGGAGAGTCTCGTGAAATTTGTTCCGCTTCCCATATGTATTAGTTGAGCTGTCGAGCATGGTCGGGCATCATTTAAAATTAACTGCAGAACATCACGCCACCTCAAACTCTTGGCACGGCATATACTTACAACTATTTTTATAACTGCTAGTACCGCGACAAACAATTTGCACTCTGTTGCTGCTGACGATAATAGTAAAACTGCCACACCCTCTTCTAAAGAACTCGTCATCTCGTGACTAAATAGTTAATAGGTCAAAAAAGAGCATGTATAAATAGCTAAATAACAGATGAGAAGATTTATCAAACTGTGATGTATAGCTGAGCTTGCCGCTATCAATCCTTTAATAGATGATCTGAGAGTAATAAATAATTAGTTAAACACCTCTCCGTGTCTCAGTGGACATTTACTATTTAGGTTTTATTTTTTTTAAACAAACGTTGCCCCACACTAGGAACCTGGTATCTAGTACCTGTCAATCCCGTGGTTAACATAATAATGTCTATGAAATACGTCACAGATAGAAGAAGAAGTCAGTTCATATATTTGTTACGGCCGCGATTCATATTTTAATCAACATACAAATGGACAATGACTTGCAAATTGCAAAAAACTTAAAAAAAATCCGGCCTACCCAGACAGTTCTGCCTTAACATCATAAAGCAATGGTTATTTAGTGGATCAGTCTTTATAGTTTATGGAGAGGACATGCATACAGCGTGCTAACAAACCCTACAATACCTTTCTTTGATCTATAAAAAAGTTTGATACAGATGTAATCGCTTAATAGTTACGTTATTATTACACGTTTAATAGCCACGTTCACGTGTTACGTAAAACACGCAGTTTTAACGTAAATATTTATGTTTGTAACTTGTGTAGTAAACATGTGTGTTTTAAGCTCGAAAACCCGTGTGGAGATTGTGATGTTACAGGTTACAATTTACATTATAGTTAAGCAGTAGTAAGTTACGTCTGCGGCAGCGAGATGGGCAGGCACTGTCGCCATAAAACCTAAATGTGGCTGGCATAGGAGCGTGGTGATTGGCACAAGCAAGAAGAGGACTATGCCCAGCAGTGGGTGAAGTCGGGATGTGGATGATGATGCTGAAGTACGTCTGCCGTATACCCATTGAGCTGTGGGCGAAAATAGTCAGCATGTATAGCCCTGAGACAGCTAGAAGACGTCGCGGCAGACCTCGTAGAAGATGGCGGGACGCTCTGGACAATACAAACGACAAGTGATCTACATAAGCCCTGGATCGCAAGCATATTGGAAGCAGTGGCGTGGCGTGGCGTTTTCAATCGACAGAATAATTTTTATTCGCGGAATAAAATTGACGCCTGACAGTTTTTGTATGGATGAACTGTCAAAAATTCAAAATAATTTCTCGGATAAAATTGTCTGGCGTTGGAAAAATCAGTCCTAAATCAAATAGACGACCGGGCGACCGCTTATTCTTCCGACAGCTGTTAGCTGTTAGCTGATAGCCAGTCGGAGGGTTGAGAACAGCTATGCTGATCTGGATTCCGGATACATTGCCAAGGACAGGTTCAATAATAACCATTGATTACTACAATAACAATATTTTTCCTCGTACCTCTAATTCGCGGTACAAACATGAAGCATTATTAAATTCTAGTAAAACTGAGTAAATCGGGAATCTAATTATTATAAAGAACACTTACATAGCAGATGACGTCACTAGTCATGCGTAGCTCTGTATATCGCGAAACTAAACAACTTCTTTGAAGCGTTTGTTTTCTAAGAACACTTGTTCTTTAAAGTGTTCTGGCTGATCAAATAAATAATTTTATTGTAGTTTTTCACTTTGAAAAAGTATAAATCTTTTCATTTGAAAAAAAAAACAATTTTTTGTTTTTTTTTTCGATTTAGGTCAGGGAAGAAGTGTGTTATACCTTGTCAATTATGTAAACCGTTTTTTGACGGATAGAACTAGTGATTGCAAGCAACACACAATACATTGATTGATACACGTACGGTATTTCAATGTTTGTAAGAAACCATAAATAAGATAATTCAATAAGATAAGGCAGTTTATATGTATATTTATTTTATTACGCATTTTAAAGTTAACTTTTACGTTATCTGAAATATGTACATTCTAAAGACAGCTGTCAAAAAACGGTTAACCTAAGAAAGAAAGAAAGAAAGAAAAAACATTTATTTAGCACAGACCAAAAGACACACAATACAGGATATTATTTATTATACCTAATGGACAGGGTATTATTTGTAAGAAGACATTGAATAGTACGGATAACGGAACGGGCGGATTGGAACAGATATGGAGGTCTACTCTGTAAGTCCGTCAACAAAAATACGGGTCCGACCGAAGTAGTTGGTCCGTCAAAATAAATGTCAATTTTATTTTTTGAACGTCAATAACAAATCTGGGGTAAGAACAACTGTCAAATTGGGCTGTCATTCATTATTAGTCCGGGCCCCGAACTACTATTTTGTCTGTAAGTGACACAATTCGTGCTTAGGTTAGTAGACCACATGGAACGAACGGAGTGTGACAGAATAGATCTCTTTTTTTTGCTATTGGTAACTTCTTGTAATGTGTTTTAAAATTAAGAGAATGGGTTTTTACCTAGCCTGTTTTTGTAGCATTGTTATATATAAAAAAAAAAACAACATTACAAAACTTTCTCATGAAATTGGTACTTAATTTGCTAATTTCCGTAGGTCGTAGGTTCGAACCCAGACAGGCGCTTTACTTTGTGTAAATTATTTCACCACCACTGCTCTCAAAACGGTGAACGAAAACATCGTGAGGAAACCTGCATGTCCTAGCCTAGGACCAAAAATTCGAAGACATGTGACATCTACCAACCCGCACTGGGCCCGCGTGGTGGATTACGGCCCACTCCCTCTCACAGAGAGAAGGCCTGAGTCCCAGCAGTGGGAATATTATAGGCTGATTATGCTTATGCTTGCTTTATTTTGAGATTTCTATTATGTATTGTTTCTTTGACCTGCCCGACCGACGCCCATAGACTCATAGATTTAGGAAGGTTAATCAATCCGACCCCAACAACGTTGCCTACAACGCAACGTACCCCCACGACCCCAACGTATGCAACGTATCTGCCTAGCCTTTTCGCAACTATGTTGGGGTCGGCTTCCAGTCTAACCAGACGCAGCTGAATACCAGTATTTAGGAGAGTGTCCTAATAAATAAGATTAAAGCATTAACCACATAAATATTTTGGCCTAGATACGGAACCTGTATTTATGCGAACAGATTTTCATTTTCAGAAATTTTCGTAGATAAATTGCTAGTATCAATAACTATTTGTCAAACAAACACATTCTAGCACAGATATGTTTATAATTTGATAACATATGACTAGACAGTAGGCTAATGCATTCCTCTTAAATGTAAATTGATAAATAGGTTTCTTAGTTTCAATCTATGATCGCATTTTTCGTGGAGACGATCGAAATAAAACATGATTCGAATTTTCTAGACGGATATACATGAATATAGACCATCGAAAGTCTGACAGCCAGTCTCACCAAGGGATTCTTCTTTGGAATGCGCTTCCTCTTGATATCAGGACGGCCAGCAGTCGGTATGCATTTAAGCGGAAATTACAGAGTTATTTTCAAAACAAATCTTCAAAAAAATAGCGTAGGGTCATCTCAACACTTCTCTCCCTTGATTTTGTATATATGTATACTCGTATATATATATATATATATATATATAGGTATATATTATAGTAATAGTATGTATGTGTATATAACCTATTTATGTATTTGTGTACCTAGTTTTAAGAGTTTTTTTTATCATTGTCCCTCTCAATCAAAGCACCTGCCATCTAATCTCTTCACCACCCTTGGTTGACTGATAGAGAATGCCTAAGGCATTAAGTCCGCCTTTGTACCTTTTTGTGCAAAAAGTTTAAATAAATAAATAAGGGATATCGTGTTACCCAGTAACTGGGTTGTGTACGTCAGATAGGCAGTCGCTCCATGTAAAAAACACTAGTATTCAGCTGCATCTGATAAGACTGGAAGCCGACCCCAACATAGTTGGGAAAAGGCTAGTACTAGTTGGTGTACGTCGTAATGATGTCTGTCTTCGCATTTCAGGGGCTGCAGTCTCGACATTCATAGCGATCGCTTTACGACCGAAAAGTCCCGAATTGACAGGTGAAATGTATGGAGAGACAGGACTTTGCGACCAAATTCGGTCGTAAAGCGATCGCTATGAATGTCGAGACTGCAGCCCCTAGTTGCATAAACTCACTGGTTCATACATGATGTTAACTTCGAAGTGTGATATTGCTCAAGATAATAAGATATAATCTAATTTCATTAATTTAATTACACTAGTAAACATGATAAAAAATATTAGGTACCTGACAACAACTGAAATATTCAGACGGCAGTAATAAATTAAATAAACGAATTAAAGGTGCTGGCATCGATTCAGATCGTCTATATTTATCTGAACAATACGATACATCACTACGTACTGTTCTTACCTTAGGACAGTAGTCTATGCGTTATGAAGGTCAGAACGGCAAATGCTTTCGGTTGTCATGGTATGGGCATGTGATGCGGAGCATAATCAGCCTATAACATTCCCACTGCTGGGACACAGGCCTCCTCTCTGATATGTGATACGGAGGAATGAGGAAAATGTCGTCAGGAAAGTTTTGATTATGAATATCAATAGCTATAAGAGTAGGAGAAGACTAAAGAAACGATAGATGGACTGTGAATGGTGATATGGTTAGAAAGGGGTGACTACCGAGATGACGACTAATAGAGAAGTGTGGAAGACAAAGACACGTTGCGCCGACCATAAAACAATTAGGATGAGGGCAGAAAAATTATCACTGCGTGCTACGCGCATCTGCTTTGGGTTTGAATCAAAACGGCTACCACGACAACGAAGATGTGAGAAGCAGAGTTGGTGCGCGAACATAGTACACTATGCAAGGCCAAATTAAATTAGTTAGCGAAGCTCTGCAGACGTGACGGGTATCTATACAAGACGAAACAATAAAAAAAAAAGGTTTATCATATTTAGATATCGATATCCTATATTTGTTTATACAGGAAATAAAAGAACCAATGCGCAAACTGTTACCATGAATTCAGCATGTGATTCTAGCGTAGAAATTTTACGTGGGTTGTAAAAAAATATAGTTGTTCCATACACTTTGCACCTTTCTATAACACAGCTGATTTTTTTTACCTAAAAGTAGAAATTAACAGACGTTTGACAAAGAAACCCATGTTTGGAGGACAATAGCACAACAATAGTGGCCTACCTCTGTTGGGAAGGAGTACCTACCTATAGGTAACGAAAGAAGTGACAAAACACAGAACTATCATTTTGATTATTTCTTACCAGTTTGTGAGAGAGATGAGTATGATTCCTGCTTACAATGTTGCGCCCTAGGTATTGTGTGAGAGCTGAATGAATGGAGTCACTTCGCGAGTGCAATACACCTGTTTAGGAGACGATGGGTTAATATGGATGAGACGAGAAAAATTGGCCCCAATGGTTGCCTTGCCTTTAATTCCACGTCTGTATTCTTTTTATTCTTTTGTGTGTGAAAGTCTACATACCGGTTGATCCTGGCCGCGGCAGTCACCATACACGTAAACTTTGGGCCTAGCACGAACGCGCGAAGTAAACGTAATGTAATTAATTTAATTTTTGCTGACAGGGCCTACAACGGCTCCTAGCTCTAAGCCTTTTATTAACATCTTGTGTAACGCAAATAAATGAATATAACTAATTTCGAACGATTTTATAATTGAAAATATTTGCCGCTTCCCACATAATATTAATTTATGGACTATATTCATATCCATAGAAATATCATATCTGTGGGTGATACCTATTGTGTTTATCGTTTTAGAAGAGGTGTATTTTCGATTCAAAAATTGTTCGACTTTGTTACGTTTTCGACGCTCGTTCACGCTCTGGAGGCGCTGGTTTCGCGTTTTTAAAACTTATGTGGATTGGTTATGCGGGCTAACCAATATTTGCCAAAATTCTACTTAATTATTATGTAGTACTCTGAAGTATATCCTCCTTAGTCTAGCGCTTAGGCTTGCACAAGGCGGTCAACTGAACTCCCTGCTCACTTCGCGACTCTTTGCCAGTTACGACATAGGGACGGGACACTAGAGAGGTTTAACTGTTTCTGCACATGTTAGAGATATCGATATTAATTCGCCTTGACCTGTGATTTAAATATGAAAAGATACCTGATTAATCACATGTGCTTTTGTGAAAAATTTACCAATGATGAAATTGAAAAATCACCCAACTGAATCTTATGCCATTATGCCATGCTTATCTGTTAATTTGTTTTGTACCCTTTATAATGCTGATATTAGTGTCTTATTTCTTCGTATAAATATTATATTATATAGTTTGTTAGCCTATACAGGAATTAAGCACATAATTTTAGACCCCTAGTGTAGAAATTTTCTGTCGGTTAACAAAAAAAAAAAAAATCTGCTGTATCATAGGAAAATGTATAGAACAGCTACCTTTTTTTTTAATAACCGGTGAAATCTACCGACGTGAGGGTGTTTAGAATCATGCGCTGGTGCGCATGGTAACAGGTTGCGCGTCGATGTCCCTGCCACCCTGTACTGTGTCCCATTGCTGGGCAAAGTCCTCCCCTTTTTCCTTCCAAACCGATATTATATTAATATATTTTTTAACAATTTTTTTTCTTACCTTTTGCCTACTTCAATTTGACACCAACTAAATGAGAATTTTACGCGTTTCACAAAAAATAACTAAACCAAACCTAAATATATTAAACTTCCCTAAAAACCTTTTTCTCTTCATTAAAACCACCTTGAAAATAGGCTCATTACAAAATTAATTACCATATTTTATGACAGGTGACATCTGATTCCTTCGCCCGCCATCACTAATCTAGAGCTATTGTCTGTGACCGGCGAGCCGTCGTTTGAGATACGAAACGCGCGCGTTTAGTTGCGCGCATAATAGTTTATTATCTGTGAACGTTGACAGTTGGCGGGAAAAATGAGACAAGATGGCGTCTGTTTTTTTTTTCGGTTTTGTGTATCGGAAATATTGAATGGGTGATAGAATGTTGATGGTAGGCTCTTCAATACTTTAAGAGTATGTAAAAATATTATACAGGGTTATTTTTCAAAGACCAGCCAAATTTAAGGATGTGGTACAGACCATCAAACTGAACAACTTTCTCCATGGGACCAACATCGTAATCGCGAATAAAAATTCAGCCGTCCCATACATTTAGGTCGAGTAGGTATTGAAGTTTTCTATGGGACAGTTGATAAAATTTTCGCGATTACGCTATTTGTCTCATGGAGAAAGTTGTTTAGTTTGATGATCTGTACCACATCCTTAAATTTGGCTGGTCTTTGAAAAATAACCCTGTATATCCTTCTATCCTACCTGTATTCGTAGGGCAAGATTCATAAGTCGCATTTTGACTTTACTTTGGTAAGCGTCTTCATTTGGCAATTCAAAAGCGCTTTGAGTTTGATATGGAGCCTAGTATCCAGGTACTATTTTCCGTAGCGAAATTCAACTAGCCCCATCTTGGAGTCCAACTATGGTAGTTTTAATCATTGTCAAATTTAATTAAAGCTTCCTTAGTAACCAAACAAAAAAAAGCATCAAATTAATTTACTTTACAGAGAAAAGAAATTTCTCCAGCACAAAACAAATGAGCATCCAAACTACGAATACGTTATCTGTTATTTTAATCGAAACGTGTATCGATTTAAATATAATACCGATTATTTCGACACGGTGCTGGGCGTTATCAACGAAACCATAGATTAAAGAACAACGTTATTAATTAAAAGTAAAAAAAATAAAGCCCATTTCCATTAGCGGGATACGTGTCAATTGAGATGGGGTAAGGCGGGTTACACGCTTGCGGCTGACGCAATGATCTTTGATAAAAGAAAGGCATTGGGCATTACGATGGTATGATGTGGAGTCCAAAAAAGGTAATGGGTGCTCCTTTCTTTGAAAGCGTGACCTTTGCAAGTAAGTAAGTAGTGCAACAGTGTAGAATAATTTTATTAACAAAAAAACTTACCAACCATATGATGTATGTTTTAAAATTTATACTTTTTAGCGTACCTATAGGTGTAAAAGTGTAAATTATAATGTATGTAAAAAGGTTTTTAAAAAAAGGAGCTACGTGTACCAACAAACTGCAGTTTGGCAGAGGTATTTTGTTAAAACATTATTTATGTGATTTGTTTGTATGATAATTTTAAACCCCTCGGCAGAAGATTTTTTTTTTACCGCTGACAATGTGGAAGTTATGGCTATCTTTGATTTTGAATTAGGAGAAGTCTAGAAATAATAGATACCACATCCTGTCTGTCATTCGTGGATCTTTGACAGTCGTAACTGGTCGTCAGAAGCCCGAATATCTGACAACCAGTCTTACCAAGAGGTATCGTATTACCCAATAACGGTTGCTGAGATCAGATAGACAGTCACTCCACATAAAATACTGGTATTCCACTGCATCCAGTTAGACTGAAAGCCGACCTCAACATAGTTGGGAAAGGGCTAGGCAAATGAATAGGTACCACATCCATTTTTATTGCCACAGGCATCCCGTGTCCACAGCATCACAAACAATCTCATCAGAAAGTTAGGCCTGTCCGGTGGCCTACATTGATGCTCCATTTACATTACAGAATGGAAATATACCTCCTCAATAACATCGCCCCGTGTTCCTCAAAGGGATAGGCAGAGCTGGCTTACCAACATTTTGCCAGTTATGTTTAAAGTCCCTTGTTTTAGGGGGTCGAGTGAGGGTATTGCCATTAACTGAGGAAAAATCCAGAATTCACGCTATAAATAATACGAATTTTATAATACGTTTATGTAACCAAAGGGGTAGGTAGGTACTAGGTAAGTCCTTACGTCACGGGGCTGTATCTTTTTACCGGTAATAGGTAGGTAGTTGTTTTTTTTTTTCTACAAAAAACGTGTTACTATAACCTCTATCATGGCAAATATAAGAAACAGGTAAATTCATTACAGTTTAGTAGTCGAAAAGCAATAACATGTAAAAAAAAATGCAAAGTTTGCACTTGCTATAGAGAATGTCGCTATAAAAAATTATAACGCTAAATAAAATAAAATTACACTTAGCAAAATCAGCCTTTAATGTTCCCACTGCTGGGACACCGGCCTCCTCTCTTCGAGGGAGAGTGGGCTGTAATATACCACGCAGGCCCAGTGCGGGTTGGTAGATATCTATTGGTAAGATATTTCTATGTTGGTAGGTACTCGTAAGTCTCCGATTTTTTTGGTGCCGGAAACCGGCATGTCCTAGAACCAAAGAATGACGATGTTTTCCTTCACCGTTTTGAGTTTTTCACAGGTATGTATGTGCTAAATAATAAGTTTAAAAATTAGTCGTCAACCGCCATAGTCCATGGTTGTACAAACAGCCTAATAATAACGCACGGTATAGCCTAATTATTAAGTTTTTTGAACTCCCACACGTACAATAGAAAGTCTTAGCGAAAGCAATGATGTTGCACTTTTATTGATCTTGGTAACACCCACGGTCAATGGTGAATTATTTTTAATTATTTAGGATGGGTGATAAGAATAGTGTTTTATATTAGATTCTAATTTGAAGACTAATTTGTTCAGCCTTAGGCGAAATATAAACCCAATTGTATCGGTACTCGCTGTAGGTTAATTTTGATTGCGATTAAAATATATTAGGCTTCGCCGTTGGTCTTGTCGTCGCAATTGCTACTGCTGGTAGTGGTACTTGCTGAGGTCCTGGGTTCGATTACCGGGTCAGGCCGTGTTATTGGAAATTTCTCACTAGCAGCCCGGGGTCTGGATCTATGGCAGTAGGCTCTATTACGTAGGACGTCAACATAACTTGCGAAATGTAATTACAGGTGTAATGTTATGATTAGGTTAAAATATTCTTTTTATACGACGGTGTCGGTCATTCGAAAGTACTAATGGAGCTTTATCGAGCTTATCAAAATATGCACTAAGTACTTGTCAGTTTTATTTAGATTTACATCATGTATTTTCGTATCAATTGATTTCACAACATCAAAACCCGCACTGCCCACATCCAAAAAGGTCCGTTACATCTCAAACCATAGACAATGTGACAGTTTCCAATTGTGCCGTTGCCCATACTTGGGCTAATTAAAAAAGTAAAACCGCCGCAGGAAACGTCACTTCATATAGCGTTCCGAATTTGAAAAGATTGACAGGCGGTATGGGCCGTGGTGCGGGCGAAGTGACCGAAATGAGGAGAAATGTGAAAGATTTTTAATACGTGATTTTTATAAATTGACTAGCTACGCCCCTCAGTATCACCCACATAAGTATCGATCCCTTGGGAATATCGGGATAAAAAGTATCCTATGTGTGAATCCTGGTTATAAACTATTTGTGTGCCAAATTTCATCCAAATCCGTTCAGTTTTTGCGCGAAAGAGTAACAAACATCCATCCATCCATCCATATAAACTTTCGCTTTTATAATATTAGTAGGAATATTATTGTTAAATGTCGCGAAATACTTGATTTGGGTATATGTAACAAAATAAATAATAAATAAAATAAAATTTATTTAGGTCCTTTTACAAAGTAATACATTTAAAAACTTATAAATACTTAGTAGTACCAAGTTCTTAACAGATTGGCTTGAATAATAATATAAAAGCTAGTTTAATTTACAAGTTTTTAATTACCTATGAAAGGTGCGTTGGTACTGACATTATAAAAGTACGTCCTATCTAATGTTATGCTGTATAATCTAGTCAAACAATGCCTAATTTAAATCTTGTAAAAGTCTTAATAGCCTTCGGCGATAAAACACATTGTACACTCCCTGTAACTTTTATTGCGAGTTAAAATACATTGGACTGCCTCGTTGGACTAGTGGTGGCAATTGCTACCGCTGATCCTTGGTTCGCTCCCGGAACGGGCAAAGTGATATTGGGTTATCCTTCTGGAACTTCTTACAGTAGCCCGGAGTTTGGATTTGTGGTCGGTGGATAAACGTAACTGGTGAAATGTGGGACTACTAACGGTACGCACACCTCTGCCTAACCCTTCGAGAAATACAGTTTTGTAAATAACTTTTCTTCAATGCGAAGTGACAAAGCGTAAAGTGTTGTGGGACCAAAATGTTCGTGCGTTAAAATCGTGAACCCACTCCCAAATCATGCAAAATATTTTACTACCTAGAACAACATAGTTGTTCGGACATATTTCTGATTAATAGCGACAAATATAAGTAATTTACTGGGAACTCTTTGAACTACGTGCACTCAGAGATTGAAAATGTTAAGTCATTTTCAAATATATTCCTTTTCCGCATCGCGCGCACAATGACATGTCACTTTTACAAACTAATTTTCATTCATTTCAGGCATAGAGAAAAACATTTTTTTTTTCAAATATAAATTTGGATATGGAATAGAGAATAATGTTAATTATGTTTTAATAAAAAAATTATATAGGTAAGTGCTAGACAAAATTTAACTGAAAGTGCTCAATCTTCTCCTAGGTACAGACGCCAGCACATCAAGCTTCCCGAAACTGTCAAATTTTCCCAACCAACCTTGAACCTAATGCTTTAGCGATAAAGTTGAAAATCTATTAAATAAAGACAGATTGTAGTAGCTTGGTGTGCTGGCGTCTGTAGAACAGCATTTTGAAACGTGCTCGCGGTATTTCAACCCAAGCGTTCGATTATTCATCTGGCCATGAACTTAACCGGAGTATCTAATCAAACAATGCTTCATGCCGATTCGATCTTGTGTTAATTGTTCGAATCGATTGTTCAAGCATTTATCTAATCTATTCCGAGGCTCGTTGGCAACTAACTAATACTGCAAACAGAGTGCATTACGTCTGCAAGTTCACTGTAAAGTGCAGTCTGGGTACCACATTCGAAGTGCCGAGTATATTCGGCAGCTGGAAAGGCACTTAGATGCTGTTTAAATGTCAGGCTCCAGATTGACCCTGTCAGTCACCGTCCATTTGACAGACGACACACAGCCCAAGCTACTGAAAATATTGCTTTGAGGAGGTGCATTAAGAAAGGATTTTCGGTAAAGCAACTCCAGAGCAGCGGGTAGCTCGGGCAACTATAAGAGTTGTTGATACCGGGTTCGAACTGCAAGCATCTTCCACTTTACTTTATGCAATTTATTTCATACTCTCAAAATGGTGTAGGAAACCAGCATGTTCTAAAAACATAAAATTAGAAGACGTGTGACATCCGTCAATCCCGACTGTATTACAGCCCACTCTTTCTCACAAAGAGGCATGAGTCCAGGCATTGGGAACATTAAACATGAACAGACTGATTATGCTTGTTATGCTAACTCCTGAGCAATAGTTTCTATGTAGTTTGTATATCACAAATTCTTTAGCTATCCACACGTTTCGGGTCGACATTAGGTTTTTTCCTTCCGACCATAAGTTTCATATCATCGTCTATTTAGCCCACTGCTGCTGCTGCAACTATGTTGGGGTCGGCTTCCAGTCTCACAGGATGCAGCTGAATACCAGTATTCATATCCAGATACGTTAAAAAATTAAGTAGTTCCATCTTTCACTTAGCAAACATACATGAAATGTCGGACAATAATTAAATACATAAAAAAAATCACACCGCACACATTTCCTCAAGCAATTAGATGAAAGTATCCGCGCTGTGTACTCGCACATGCTCACACGCAACAATCACGACGAAAACGCCACTGCATAGATAAAATAACAGAGGATTCAAAAACAAAGAAATAGGTAATAATGATTGGTGGCCAAACCTTGTTGAGACTTACACAGGCTAAGGAAGAATGACACAAAAGGAAGAAGGACTTTACTGAGTAATGAGAGGAACGAGGCTGTCAATGACGATAGTAATCATGCTGATCTTCTTCTTAGCGTGTCGATGGCAAAAATATAATTATTTTCTTAAATTTTTTTGGCCCAAAATTCAGCAACGCGGATAGCATTTCGACGCAGCCTCTCACGGTCTTCACGTGTGCAGTTGACAGGGCATACGGTGCCAGAAGGGAGGTGAGCTATTGTCTGTGGTGAAACACCGCATACACATCGGAGGTCAGAGCCTTCCATGAACCCCCACTTGTGGAGGTTGTCCTTGCTGTGGCCTACTTGGTATCATGCTGATGATCAGCCACAACAGTCTACTAACGTAAGATCAGATTTGATAAGAATGATTTGACCAGAAACCAGAGAGTATCTTCTTACCTTAACTCTTCAGGGAGCAGATGTTAGTCTTAGTGTCAATTATGGCTTAATATACCTGGTCCAAAATATGCTAAGCTATGCTACGCAAAACGTGCTAACATCGTGGTGTGCAAAATCTACTAAGGACAATTAGTGGACTTTCTACATTGACATTAAGCTTTTCGGTAGTTTACTTACGTCAATCCAATACATTTTTGACTTTGACATCATTGTTATCGCTAATAGCATGTCACTCTAGGCCATAAGGCCTACCTATTCAGGAGGTTACGGTTGGGACCGAGTGAGGAACTTTTTAAAGTTTCGGCAACCCGTACAAACTTATTAAAGATTGCACCAGTGATTCGTGCATATTTGTGTGTGTGACATATTTTCTTGCTCTTTGGCGGAATTCCAGAGGGTGACACTTGATATGTTGTCCACTGTGTAACTTATGCTTTCACCCAGACCCGTTACTTGGGACTGAACAATTAGCAATTCATGACTACTTTTGTCAGCTTGGGTCTTACCTGTTAAAACAAATGTATGTGTTAATTAATAAAAAATAAATTAATAATTAGTCTATTAAAAATTTGAGTGCTGGGCACTTGACTGCTCTGTATTCTCCTTCTTTTTCACAGCTCTCCAATCGTTGTAAGACTTTTCAACTATCGCCTTTTTCAAGTACGAGTACTCTAAATTCTCAGACCTTGCTTTTATTTATTTACCTACCTTTTCTCCGTCATCATCTTCATCATCTGCTGGACATAGACCTCCCTAAGCATCCCCATATCAACGGGTCTTGTGCTTCTCGCATCTTCTGCCTTTTATGCGCCGAAATCTATCGTGTCAACCAATCACGCGACTAATCATATGTAATAAGAATCAATCTTGGAAACTGTCCCCGGCGCCACACGCAATTAATTAATATTTTATATTAGCGGCTGCCTTTTATCTTCATGGTCAACCTAGTTATTACTTTACCAAATTACCACACTATGATTGCATGTCATTTGTACGTCATAGAGCTTCATAGTTAAGACCAATGAGACAGATAACTGGCGCCGATTCCCTTGTTCACAATCTAAACTAAATTTAAGTTCAGTGCATATTTTTCTTTCTATTTCATTAAGAAAAGGACAGAAGATAAATATTAGTTTAGTCCTGTCAAATTATTCAGCGCCTGACGTATATTGACGTATTTTTAGTAGCCATGTTTTTAATCACGTCTAAACTGTCTATGGAGCGTCTTAATTTGACAGGACTAAACTAAAATTGATCCTTTGTCCTTTTCTTAATGTAATGGAAAGAAAAAGATGCACTGAACTTAAATTTAGTTTAGTTTGTGAACAGAGGAATCGGCGCCATTTTCATCCTTAATCATCATCTACATAGACAGCCTATAAATATTCTCACTGCTGGGACACAGGCCTCTCTATGAGAGGTACGGAAGGATGGCGGATAACATCTTGGTTTCTATTTTTAACTATGTTGGGGTCGGCTTTCAGTCTTACCGGATGAACTGAATACCAGTATTTTACGTGGAGTAATTGCCTATCCGGCCTCCACAACCCAGTCACTGGGTAACACGATACCCCTTGATAAGACTGGTTGTCAGACTTCTTACTACCCGTAACGACTGTCAAAATTTTATGTCAAATGACAGCCGGGCCCAACGGTTTAACGCACTTTCCGAGGCTCGGAAAGGTCTCAATATGTAATGGACGGTCACCCATCTACAGACTGAACTCGGCAAGCATTGCTAAACCTTAAAGATCGACCCATGAGGCTGTTATTATTTAACCACGAGCAACCTTAGTGAAGTTACATTTTACTGGTAGTTTTTGCGTTTGGTTCAGTTTGTGGTCTTCCTATCTCAATAAATATGTACTTCTTCACTTCTGTGTCTGGTAAAGGAATTACGAGGTCGACTATACTTCGCTGCGAACCTTCTGATCTATTCCTAACTTGAACTTTCGTGATGTCCACGCATCATCGCGTGCGCATTTCAATTATCACTCATTCTCGTGCCGCAGCAGTTGAACTCTGAGCTTTTAAATAGCCCAATAACTTTGCAGAAGGCCGGGATAGATTTGTAGAAGATTCATTGGATGATAATTTACTATGGTCAACTTGGAGTCCAATGATTGCCGATTTTACATCGGGTTTTATTGTTGTCAATGAGAATTTATAGTTTCTGCGTTGATTTTGCAGTTGTGGTTTTATTTATAGTCGATTTCATTGGGGCAATAGAACAGCCTAGAACTAGATTGTGTGTTTTAGTGGGGTAATTGCGTTGCACACTAACAGTAGCAATGGATTTCATTTTGGCAGTTGAGCTACATTCATTGCGTCATTTACGTTGTTGAGCAGACATATGATGTAATGGATTAACAACATCCTTCAAAATGATTTAAATTGGACTGAAATTGTGTTACGCAATTAGGGTGCAGGACATTAAGGTAACATGGAATTCCCTGCCCTTTGTGTTTCAAAGAATTCTACCCTTTTATACAGACAGATTTCTTACGTCAATTGAATAATTTATTACCTGGTAAATGGTCTACAAAACTGAATTTGACTTGCACCTTTCTCTCCTTTTTCTGTACATGTTCATCTCTACAGCAAGATTGTCACAAAAAATGATGTGTAATATAATTAGTCCAATTTTTTCCTCCCGAAACAACACAGACCATTTGCATTCGTCCATCTCATAAAATCGGCAGGGAACACTGACCGAAGCAAAGCTCGACCGTAAGCTGAGTTCGAAATTTGAAACAACGTCAACAAGATTAGAGCGCCGCCATGCGCCATGTTACTGAAACGTCAAACTTACAAAATGGATTCCCCGTTTTCCCGCGGTCCTCTGGGATTCCAATGTTGTCTCTGGTTTTGTGGGTAATTATTGTAAGTGATACTTTGTGATTTGTTTATTTGTGCAGATTTAATCTGGGTTTCGTATTTTGTGAGAAACCGTGAACAAAAGTATACAACTCCATAAAATTAAGAACATAAATCATAAAATGCATTAGTACATCATATGATGTACCTACTAATGCATTTTATGATTTGTCTTCTGTACTGTAATATTCTAACTGTAATGTGACATTACAGTTAGATATTAAATAAAAAAGGTTTTGTCGCGTTTAAAGATGCAGGCAATCAAAACGAGAAAGTCATAAAAACTCCATGCTCATGAGCAACGATGAAGAACACGTGGACTTTTCTTAAACCAAATCTAACGAATTGATAGAAAAACAAACTCGAATGACTAATAAAACTAAAAATACCACATTACTAAGTGTCAACTGGGACATAACATATTTTAAAGTTCCAAAGGCAATGACAAAAAAAATCACCATCCACTGCCTGTTCTATAAGTTGGTCTTGGTTCTAAACTAATACAAACCAAGCAATGTAATTCGAATAAACCCAAATTATCATTGAATTGCAATGACATCAGGCAACAAACAAAATCAAAGATCGTTTGGTCGATAGCAAAAAAAAGTTTCACAAAAAACTTTAAAGGGAGCTTTGAACTTTTTGGTGGCGCCTAAAATGTTGTTTTGAACTTTTGTTACCTACTTGTTTTTTTAGGTCGCTATTTTTTCAGGTTTTTAAACTTTCATTTATGGCCTCGTGGCTAAACAATAACAGCCCCACGGTTCGATCGAAGGCTAACTACAGCTACTCTTGCCGCGGACGGTTCGTGGATGGGTAACAATTGTTACGAGTAATCAGAAGTCTAAAAGTCTGACGACCAGTCTTGACAAGGGGCTATGTTATCCAGTAACAGGGTAGTGGCGGTCACAGACGATTAAATTCTGGTATCCAGTTGCATATGATTAGACTAGAAGCTGACCCCAACATAGTTAGGAAAAGGCTAGGCAGATTTATATTTATGGCTGTTTTAAATTGATTCAGTGTTTGAATCCAGTAGCGCTGGACTGGGCTCCACGCAATTAGCGGCTGCTCTATTTCTCTCCAGCGCTGGTTATCCTTCCCAAGGCACCGAGGACTCTCGATATGTTTTGGATAGTCACCCATCCGCGGAACGACCTCGGCAAGCGTTACTTAAAACCTTCGAATTGCGTAACACACTATCAATCACAATCTGAATCATTTTGAAGCATATCTCTAATCCATTGCTTCATATATTCGGAAAATTTGTCTGCTCAGCAACGTAAATAACGCAATGAATGTAGTTGAACTGTCAAAATGAAAGCCATTCTTACTGTTAGTGTGTTGCGCAATTACCCCGCAGGTGCACATTACAGACCATCGAAACTCAACCTCATCACTGAAGCGCCATTTTATGCGCCTGGGCAAGCAACGGTACGTTCCACGCTTTTTGCTCAGGTGCGCGAGTTTCGTGAATCATTCGATAAATATAGTAATAAAAAAGTCATTGTTGTGATACCGACTATGATAAGAACAAATTGTAGATGACTAGGACTAGACTAAATAATTTTAATGTAGGTCATACTATATATTTACAATGGCGTTGAATCTTAGTTGAGTTAAAAGTTATCGAGAAAAAATTGACTATGTGACCAAAAATTTTAAGAACTTGAATCAGTTAAAATGACTCATAATATAATCCTAGGGTATATACAGGGTGACAGGGAAACTCGACGTATGTATTCCTTACTAGGGGTCTAAATTGGATGGTTAAAAAATAAAAAAATTGCTATTAAAGACCTTTTATTTGTGAGATTATGTAAGTGTTGCAAGCATTTTTTTTTTAATGATCACTCATTCTTCATCTTTCAGAAAAGTATCAATTAAATGTTTGGAGTGGAGTAGTTTTTTCTCATAATTAACATGTCAGAAGAATTCTAAAAAACCGAAGAACCGACACAGCTCGGTACCTAACCATCCGGTCTCCCTTATTTATGCACACAATATAAATACGAGAGAATTAACAGAGTAGATAATCATCATCATTCAGATCAAAGAAGTCCACTAGTGAACTACCTTTGGGCCTGTTGCATACAAGTCCAAATAACCACTGCCCACCTCCTGACCACCAGACCAACAAGGTATCATCTACCTTTTTCCAACTATGTTGGGGTCGATTTCCGGTCTAACCTGATGCAACTAAAAAATACTAGTAAGTATTTTACATGGAGCGACTGCTTATTTGACCTCCAGCACCCAGCTAGTTACTGGGTAATACTTTTAGGCTAGTGCCAGAGGAGAGAACGAGAGGAAAAATGCCTAACTAACTAACTTAGACTAATGTGTAGTAACCAACAAGGTATTCGTCCTTACTTAGAAGAATGTCCACATACCCCCAAAAAATGCTAATTATTTTAAACCATGCTCATTGCCTCACAAACGCCTACAAAGCTACCGTTACCCACTTATATTGTAGCCTACAGCTACTGTCGCTTCATAGAACAGTGACGGACGTAATTACCATAGACTATAGAGTAGAGCCACCGAAAGATTTCGTAACGGGCCTCATTTGAAAAAAGATTTATAGAATTTTGGTGTGAATGGGAATGGGAAAAGAGAAATTTATGGTCCTGGACAAGTTACAAGAAGAACTGAGGATGATGTAGCACTCTCAAAAGTTATAAAAACTATTTGATTTAGTAGCTAGTAGATTAGAAAACCTACATAATCATGATAATCTTGAAATGTACAGGTAATAAGATTGTAAACCACCTGAATTTAAACATAATTAGGTATAAATAAAACCATGTCGCCCATTTCACATGCAACTTCAAAACTTAAAAGATAACTTTTTTGACAGACAACCTTTCTCATCCACCATCTTTAAAAAAAAGTTCCTATAACGATAAGTTACATTCCAAATGATTTTATACACGACTGGCCGTTAAGAAAGCTATCACTCAAAAACGAACAAGTGTTCGAAATTTGAAATAAAATGAATTAATGATGTATCGACGCCGACAAAGTTAGTTTGCTGGCGAGATAAAAGTTGGATCGAGGATCGAGTAACAATCGAGTATTGGCTCAAATCGGATAAGAATATAATTATACAAGATGAAATTGAATAGGTACGCCAAATAAAAACAATGTTTGAGCCGTTTGGGGTTGAAATACTAGGGCCTTGGGGTCCGAGTGCTCATCGAATATTTCGAGACATCGCCAAGCGGTTGGTTGACTCTTCACATGACCCAAACCTGCTGGCCTAATTTTAGCCCAAAGAATCAGCATTGCCAACCAACGTGGTAATGCTGCCAGCCTTTTGAGCACTTATTCCATTGACAGCGATGCAGACGAATTTTTTTATGCCCAATGAGCTCCTCATATTTTACTGTTAGCTTGTAAATTGTAATTAAGGCTTTTTGTTAGTGGTGTTGTATTTGTGAATAAAATTACTGTTTTACATTGACGACTGTATTATGTACCGTTACTAGATTTTTTGCTGTTATATTTTTATATGTCATAGATCTTTGAACATCACGGATAGTCCGCAGACGCCAAAAAGTCTGACAACCAGCTTTACCATCGACTATCGTGTTGACTAACTGCGGTTGGTGGAGGTCAAATAGGCAGTCGCTTTATGTAAAATACTACTATTCAGCTGCATCCGGTGAGACTGGAAGCCAACCCCAACATATTTAGAAAAAGGCTAAATAGATTGATTTATTGTATTTTTAGCTTTTTATGACGGCACGGTTGGCGCAGTGGTTAAGCGATTGACTGCTGCGCTGCGTGTCGCGGGTTCGATTCCCGCACGGAACAAATATTTGTATGACCTACATGTATTTGTTCCGAGTCTGGGTGTTTTTCTATCTATAATATGTATGTATTTACAAAAAAAAAAAATGTATATAAGTAGTTTATCAGCCATCTTGTTACCATAACACAAGCATTAGGTTGCTTAGCTTGGGACTAGATGGCGCTGTGTGAAATGTCCAGGGATATTATTATTATTAGCTAGTGTTTAGAGCCTACTACAGAGCAATGTGCTCTCTTTCATTCTGTCTCTAGGTGTCAAGCTCATTCCATTATCTGTCCATGGGATTATTTCTCACTTGTTTTTTTTATAAAAGCATTACTTAAAATTCATGAAAATGTGTAATGGTACAAAATATATGTCAGTTCGTATGTGCCCGCAATCCTGGAAACCATCGAACCGATTTTGATGTGGTACTAACTATTGAGAACGCTATTGTTACAAAAAGGTTACACAATCTATAAACTTCGCGCTTTGCCCTCGGATATTGAGCAGAAAACATTACATTTTGTAATTTGAGAAAGCTAGAATTTTGCTTTCCGGAATGGTCTGTAATAGGTCTTATAACGCATGCATTGAAACGTTTAAAAATTAGGAAAGGACGGAAAGGACAGCTGCTCAAAAAATACATTTTGGTTCAAATAATATTTTTACTGAGTGATCAATTTCTAACCCATCACTTTCTAAGGCATTCGAGTCAAGCTCTTGCAGCAACAGAATATTTTCTGACTATCTTTCTCATCATGTCTACTTATGAATAAATATTTATGGAGAGGTATTCTAGGCTTACACGAGCATAAGCATAATACTTTTAATATTTTATAATTACCCTCGTTATTATTGTCATCAAATCATCAAAGGATCAAATAATACCCACTAAGTGTCTGTATTCTTATAACCGTACTCATAAATCAGTGTTTTATTTAGCAGTCAAATGCAAATTATCGGCAATTGTGTGGAAGTGCGTGAGTGTTTGTGAACGAGGAAGACTGACCTGCCGTAATACAGTTTTCACTAGTACGTGAATTAAGCTCAAACAACCGAATAATGTACACAGGTATTTATAACTACATACATACGTAATTAAATTTGTATTAGTAGACGCAAATCACAGGATTGTTAGGATGTGTATGTAAAGTATGTTCTTTTATATTGTCAATAAACTTGTTTACTTTACTTTATAATGTTCCCACTGCTGGGACACTGGCCTCCTCTCTGTGAGAGGGAGTGGGCCGTAATCCTACACGCGGGCCCAATGCGGTTTGACGGATGTCACATGTCTTCGAATGATTGATTCTAAAACACGATTCCTCAGTGTTAGTAACATTGAATAGTATAATTAAAACAAAGGATGACCAGGCAGGAAAATAGGTTTCCTACCTAATCAACCTCCACACAAAATCTATACTTATAATAAATCTGTAGAAGTGAAAATTCTGTACATTGAAAATATCAAAAAAATAAATGGCAGGGGGTGTTACTAGACCGACACCGAACCCAAAAATGTGATTAAAAAAATTTTTGTCTGTCTGTCTGTCGGTCTGTCTGTCTGTCTGTCTGTCTGTCTGTTTGTTCAGGCATCACGCAAAAACTACCGGTTCGATTACGTTGAAACTTGGTATAATTATTCTTTAATATCCTGGGCACCACACTGGGTACTTTTTATCCCGGAAAAGTATATACAATAAAAAACAAACTTAATTTTGCGGTTCGATCCCTAGACCCGATTACTGCACCAACCGCAAATAATAAGTTTGTCGTAGGTTAAGTCACCCGCAATGGAGTTCATTTTTATTCCTTTTAGTTTTTAGAGTTATTTAGGTTTATTTGTATATAAGTCGTAGGTTTAGATTTTAATTTTAAAGTATAGGTAGTATATTTGATAGTGTACGTAGTGCCCGTAGGTTATTTTATAATACTGTTAGGTAGGATTAGTCATTCGTATAGATATTAATTTTTAGGGATTTTGCTTATTTATTGAGTTTAGATTAGTTATCATCAGAAATAGGTTTATTTAGGTAGGTAGGTATTTAATTTTCTGTTATTGAGTTTTTTTTTTAATTAGGTAGGTACTTAGGTAAAGATATCATAAAGGTACCCTCTTAATCACCACTAATGAGACACAATTGGTTTTCTATTGTAATTAGCCACAAAAGGCCCGCGTGGTAGATGGCATTCTGGGGAAGCACATACATAGGTACATTTTATCCTGTTAGTACGTTCCCGTGGGATAATTTCCGACATCCACGCGGGCGAAGCCGCGGGCAGAAGCTAGTGCCTAATATTTGTGACTCTCTGCCACAGCTCTCAGGATATAGTTGTGGCTACTCCGCACTCTGCACAGCAGCGAAGCAATAATTTTTTATAAAACCTTCCTGTATTTCATCGGTCGGTGGAGTAAAAACAATAGCCTTTGCATAGATTAGGACCCCTTAAGCAACGTTTATAACCTTTAGGTCATTTACTTTACTTACGAAGGAAACTCAAAGACCACACACACGCTTTCAGAGGGCCTAGCGTGAATATAATCTCTTCACCACCCTTGGTTGACTGGTAGAGAATGCCTAAGGCATTAAGTCCGCCTTTGTACCTTCTTGTGCGAAAAGTTTAAATAAATAAATAAATGCGCGGCGTAAACTTAATACAAATTAGAACGATTTTAAACATATACACATAATATTTACTTTCTTTAAGACTTTATTCATATCAATGGGTGATACTCAAACGATGGGACACTTATTATCATATCCTATTTGTCCTGTCAGCTGCATTACAGGAACGCTGGACGCCAGTGATGGCGCCAAACACGTAGCCGAATTCTGGGCCGAGTCCATTTAGATTGCCATCGACACGCTAAGAAGAATGGATGATACTTCGTGCTTGTCGCAAAAATGTAAACAAAATGCTATAGGAAACTTGTATTTCCGATTTAAAAAGAAATCGTATTACCGACATAGCCCGAAGGGTTGCCAAACTTAAGTGGCAGTGGTTTGCAGAACTGAGGGCCAATTCTCGTAATTTAAAACGTTTAAAATCTAGTCGCAGTCTCATCTCGGCGACAAACAAATGTCAAAAACTTGTCAACATGTTGTGGTGGTGGAATGTATGGAGTGACAGGACTTTGCGACCGAATTCGGTCGTAAAGCGATCGCTATGAATGTCGAAACTGCTGGGGCTGTCCAGCAGTGGTCTTTCAGTTGAAATGATGATAATGATGATGACATCACGTTTACCTGGCGCGATCGTGCTTCGGCTTTGTTCCTGTGAGCATCAAGAAGTTACTGATCTCCAGTTCCTGATAACTTACCGATCCTTCGCACCTTGCGACTCGTAGGTTAGTCATAATCAGAATATTGCCAAACCGTTGATTTTACTACTAAAAGTAGGTAGGCCAGTTCATTTACAAACTAGGCAATTTTAATAGGTTTAACAGTCCAGGTAAATTATTAAACGCAATTTGCTGTTATCAGGCAATTGACAAAATTGTGCAACCATTTATAACTACGAGACTGGCGATCATAGTCTTGGAGCGTATTCTAGACTGGAGTCCCGATTAGTATCAAATCTGTCAGTTCGAAGACATTTGTGACTAGTGAGCTAATTGCGTAACACATTCATAGCAGCAATAGCTTTCATTTTGACAGTTCAACAACATTCATTGCGTTATTTTCGTGGTTGAGGAGTCAAATTTTTCGAACATAGGAAGCAATGGATTAGCAATATCCTTAAAAAATATTCAAATTGTGATTGATATTGTGTTACGCAATTAGGGTGTAGACTACTATCATGGTATCCCAATTAGTATCCAATCTGTCAGTTCGAAGACATGTGACTAGACTGCTATCATGACGTATAGACGGGAAAATAATAAGGTTCAAATAAAAATTAACCTTAGTGTGCTTCACATTTTCATTTCTTAACAGTACATTAAAGTATTGCTCTACTCTTGGAGGCTTAGTGTTCATACACACAAGCGGCACGCATCAACGGCAGAGGCAACTGCCGTCGACACGCGTCAACGGCACGAGTGTCAACGTTGACGCGTGCCGCTCGTGTATGAACACTTAAATTCACCCCAACTAAACCTAACTAGACTAAACTTAACTTTTCAATGCGCGAATTCCATAGTAATTCTATGTTCGAAACAAAAATATTTAAGACTAGCTGCGCCCCGCGGTTTCACCCGCATAAGTTTCGATCCCGTGGGAATATCGGGATAAAAAGTATCCTATATGTTAATCCTGGTCATAAACCATCTGTGTGCCAAATTCCATCCAAATCCGTTCAGTAGCTTTTGCGTGAAAGACTAACAAACATCCATCCATCTATCCATCCATCCATCCATCCATCCTTACAAACTTTCACGTTTAAAATATTAGTAGGAGTAGGAGTAGAATTTCACCCGGTTTACTGAATCATATTTAATTTTCATGATCATATGACGGCACGGTTGGCGCAGTGGTTAAGCGATTGACTGCTGCGCTGCATGTCGCGGGTTCGATTCCCGCACGGAACAAATATTTGTATGACCTACATGTATTTGTTCCGAGTCTGGGTGTTTTTCTATCTATAATATGTAGGTATGTATTTACAAAAAAAAATGTATATTAGTAGTTTATCAGCCATCTTGTTACCATAACACAAGCATTAGGTTGCTTAGCTTGGGACTAGATGGCGCTGTGTGAAATGTCCAAGGATATTATATTATTATATATTATATTATATTATTATATTATATTATTATATATATATTATATTATTTGTAATCATAACTCGAACTTTCCCAACAGCAAACTTAACTTTGTGTTCCCTCAATAATGATTAGCTATAAATCATTTTACTTATAACTTGTACGAATGAGCATCGTAATTGATTCGACTTATGAGTTCCGTCGATAGAGTTTGTAATGGATTTATTTTGTTTGTTACTTTTTCTTTTTAATGCCCTATTACTATTTTATCGTTAATGGTTACAACGATTTCTCATAGTACTGTAGTTTCTTCTCGTAAAAACCCAGTAAAATTTGATCAGAATTTATGGTTTTTAGCAAATATCATTATTTCCAATATCATTTTTTCCTCTCATACAAGTACATTCATCACAAAACACTCCTTTTGGCGAAGTTTCTTTTCTGTTTTGAAAGTATTTAAAAACTACAAAGTATTTTTAACAAGCAATTTATTATGATGCGATTAGTAACTATTGTAACTAAACGGCTATTAATTAGAAATTTGAAAACTTATTCCTAGATAAAAACCTCAGTGGCCCCAACGTAGACCCCCGAGGAACTCTAGGACTTGATACCCTGGAGCCTTCAAATTCATTATCAAAGATACTATACATTGTTTGGTAGTGCCATGTTCCATTCGGTAGCTCATAATGACGTCGTTTCAGTCGCTTTGACAACAAAACATTCAATATTGTAAATAACAATATAAGTTAGTCGTGTCGATAATCAACGTTGAACTAAATACAAATCATTGGCATGGTAAAATAAGCAGTAAGCCAATAATTATTTGTAATCAATTCGGGTACTTGTCAAAATATTCTAAATTGGAAAACTGGTTGCAGTGGTTGCCCACCTAGAACGGTAGCGACAATCAGCAGTTCCGTATTTGGAAGACTTCTATGTTTAGTAGTCGATCGCGATAACAAGAAACGTAGATAATTATAATTTGTCAAGTTTAAACGTTGCAGCTATTTAATTCCTTAAAGGCTGCCATCTTTATCAACTCCAAATTTTGCATAAGATTTCTTTTTTTTAACGAAGGTGAGTACTGAGGAAGTGTTTTTGGAAACGCATCCCTTATTTACCCCCAAGCAGGCGATGAAAGTTTGTATGGCCGTTCTTCAAAATCAAACTCATACTGAAAGTATTTTCTTTATTGCTAAAGGGCCTGCTCTTGTCCTCGATCACTCCTGATGAAAAGCGATGGATGAAATCTATGATGGAACGAGCGTGCCTAGAAGATTTATTTCAATTCAACCATTTACAGGCTTTTGACCAGTCAAGGAGCCGGTTAGTCAGAAATATGAACGTATTTGCCCATTCCAAAGCGTAGTAGGAAAAAAAATCATTCATATTTGCCGCTGGGATCGGTTTGTAAAATATGAAATTGGACATTGTAAACAATATCGTATAGAAGAGTGCTCATCATCTTCCAAACGCAAAAATCAATAAAGGAAACACGAACCAATGATCGTAAGTTAAGAGCTAAGTGACGACGACACAGTCTTTATCAGTCGATCGCCGGCGCGCAACCGCGGAATGTCGCCTTAACTAGCGCAAGCCGAGCCAATAGCGGCGACTTTAGCAATTACTGGCAATATAGCAGTGTTGTGATTAATGTTAAGTGATAATAGACCAGAAACAACGAGAGTTCTCTTAATGAAACAAAAGAAAAGGACATTGAGGCAAGAAACAATATTGCTTAAGAAATGACTATCGACTTAGTTTGTCCGTATAATAATAGTCCTCCAGACTTTCGGCCACGGCGACCAATCTCAGCGGAGACTAGCATTCAGCGCGGGCGATATTATAGTGAAAAGAAAGAAAGAAAGAAAAATGCATTTATTGGCATTACACAAAATGACACCTTAAAACTACAAAGCTCAGCATAATGTCAGATGAGAACACAAGTGTACCACCTGACGCTGATTTTCAGCTGCAACCCACGAGTGCCATACGCTGGAATACCAAACACAGGGAAGTGTGTGTCCGTAATAAAAAAAAAATATATAGTGCACAAGTGCATGCGCAGACACAAGTGCACTCTCTTCCCTCACTCTCATTGTCCGATGGGACGGCAATCCGACACGACCGGACAGAGATCAGGCGCTGGACACACGGCTCAACGTGCGTGCCGAGGCACGGGGGTATCACAACGCCAACTTCTAAACCCCTGGCTGTTACTAAGAAATTCCTAATAACAAAACCCAATAACACTGCCCGGGAATCGGACCCCACGCTCAGCAGTCGCGCTTGTGACCACGAGACCAACAGGGCAGTTGTTCGTACAATGCACCAAGCAAGGGAGAACCGAAGAAAAAACGACTTGCGTCGACGCGCGACGCGACCCCAAGTAACAAGAGACAAGGGCAGGAAGATGATGATGAACGCAGCAAGGTTATCTGGCTTGGGTTACCTTATTTGGAACTAACGAAATTTCTTTAGATATCTGACATTATCTGTTTACCGACAGCGCTCGTCTGATAGGCTTGCTCCACAATAAATTACAGATAAATTCAAATCAGCATGGCTATAATGCGCGCTACACACCTTCAGGTTTATGTCCTTCAGGTTTAAGTGTGTAGGTCCATACAGCCTACACACTTTCAAGTTAAACTGCGCGATCTTTCAGTTTTTATCATCATGGCCTCCATAGACGACGCTTTAGCGATCGTAGGACTAATCTGTGTGCTACAAGAAAATAGACGAAAACGGAAAAAACTTGAATTGTGGTGCAAACACTGGCTTCTGTTGAGAAAATCGTATTCACACACATCCATGATAAATGAATTGAGAATTACTCCAAAAGATTACAATAATTATTTGAGAATGAACGAGGATACCTATTTGCATCTGCTGTCTTGAGTGACACCATTAATAAAAAGGCACGACACCATGTTGAGAAATGCTATAACACCTCATGAAAGATTAACGGCAAGGAAGAAAATACGTGTTCACTTCACGCTTGCTGCGACAAAATTGCGCAGTTTTCAACTACACCCTCTCAGTTTAAACTGTACAGTTCTATATGTACCTACAGATTTAACTATTCATATTTTGATTAGATCTCAGTTAAACTGTACTCACTGTTTGTTCTACACACATAACGATTTCACTGTACAGATCGACTGTTCAGATAAATCGCACAGATAAAACTGAAGGTGTGTAGCGCGCAGAGTAAGACCAAAGAAACAATGGATGGACTGTGTGAATGATAATGTGGTTAGAAAGGGGGTGACTACCGAGATGACGACTAAATTCCCAGACTTTACATGACGTATATCCAGGCTTGCCGATATCTGACAATAATCTCATATAAGGTGTTAATACTATTATTGTAGCCTAATCAATCGAGTAATCCAAGCGAACAAAAAAGTACTAGGCTTGCATAAGATTGAAGATTTGAATTTTTCGTGTGGGCGAAGATCCATCTTCGGGCTGCGGTACAACAGCAAAGAGGCATCAGTCCCATAAATCTCGACAAAGCTCTAACTAAACGAATACGGTACACTAATAAATTAGTTCATTCAATACCTACTATTAATGAAGGATCGTCTTTCCAATAATCTAATACAACACCCCGTTAAAGCACTTACCGTGAACATAATCCATTTGACCAAAAAGTACCAGGAGTGCATACAAGCGAAGTGTTAGAACTAAGAACATTAGGAGTGGGCGGCCACAATCCGTCTGCGGCCGCGGTCGGACGAAGCAATAAAGATTAACTCGATGCCAGCGCGATAGATGTCGCTATTCTCAATATAAACGTAAGAGGATTTTAGTGCATTCTTTTATTTAGAGAGTGAGAGTTTGTTTTAACTAAGATCGTTGAAGTTTGTAGAGGGGGGATTGATACGACATGAAATTCATAAAATTGGACATTTTGACTTTATTTATTTATTTATGTACACACAGAAAAATACATATTGATATGACATAAACATAATATGAGTACAAAGGTACTGCTTATTTCTTAAGAAATTTCTTCCAGCAGACCTGACAATAGTGTATGAGAAAAAGAAGAGAAAAATATGAATGTGTGAAGTCTAAAACAAAAATATTAAATATACCTACACAATATAAAGCAAAAAAAATTAATAAATACTTAAGTATACTTAAATAAATACATAATACAAAAATATATAAACATATATATATATATACAAATACTCACGGTATAGAGGAAAGGTAATGCTCTTTTAATCGACGTTTACGTGTCGACTTTGTTGATTGACTTGGTAGCAGGCAATCGCAAGCATCACTAACTAGCACAAGGTTTTAGGTTCGATACTGGAGTCAGGCAGTGTTGTTGGTTACTGTTAGCCTACCTACATCATACCATTGTTGGGAAAAGGCCTCTCCCCATGACTTGGCAGTGTTATTGTTTTTTTTTTGTTTTAAAGAAACTTGCGAGTCTTTGGCTGGGTTATGGGCAATCCCTCACCCTATGACATGGGACTTTACAAACTGATGAAATGTGGGTATGCGGCCTAAGTTTCCAAAAACTAAATAGTATGCATTAAATACCTATTTTTGTAATTAAACATAAACTTTCTTTTTAATTCGCTAGATGACTCCAACCAGTTTACATTCGAACACATCCAGGACGACACTTCAAATTCCTCTAAACAGATAATGGTGCAGTTTTAAAATGACGTAGATATTATTTAATTTTAATAATATATACGTCATTTTAAAACTGCACCATTTCTCCCTCCGCCGTGACCCTCAAATGTACACTCGATACCGACTACGCTTCATTAAACACATTCGATTCGCTTGTGGCCGCACTAATGCCGCGACTTTTGGACGTACAGGCGAGCACAGTCTGGTTTGACATTTTGTTAAGATGTATAACAAAGATTTATCCACATAATATACCTAAAATCAGGCGTTCATCAGGGCGAGAAATAAATTATTTTCATAGATTCAGTATGACGACCTTGTTTACTTCTTAGAGTATCGATGGCTAAACAACTTTGACCGAATATTCAGCTGCGAACTCCGCTCACTGACGCAGTCATACTTTAAGATCATTAAGTGTACAGGTGATAGGGCATGCGGCGCAGGATGAAAGTTGGGTCATAATTGTCTGTCATTGGCATTGGACAAACATTCGCAGGACCTTGTTTACTTCTGGCCGGGCTCCCTGAGCTGTCAGTGGTCTGGAGTATTATCTGACAGTGATCCGAGTTAACTAATTCTTTAATCGGTAAACTAGCATAATTGCAAAACAGACCCGCTAGCATTCTTATCGTCACGGAGGAGAAAAAGAAACTAATAATAAAGTTCCTAAACTAAGCGTTTTCTACTCGACAGTACCACTTGAAAACAGTCAGCATTATTCCCCGGAGACACGCGTATTGATGTCAACGCGTCTGTACCAGTGATCGCTAATTTATATTTATTGTATTATTTATAGAATTGAGACTTCAAATAATATTTAGATAAATCTCGTCATTGTAAAAATCATCAATAATCACGCACTAATCGAACACTAATCACTATCGATTTTGTAAAAATGTTACCTTGAAAAGTTAGGTGACACTTCTCCTAGCTTTTCAAGGTGAGATTTTTACAGAATTGGATTAGATTTGCTAACATTAGCTGGACTGACAGCTCACTCCACGCTCACTTCACCTAAGTTTTCACGGTGTGAAAACTTAGGTGAACCGTTAGTGGAACCTTTTTGGTACAGCCGTAAGGCACACTTTCCTGTTATTTTCTTACATCGGATTTTACACATTATATTTTTTATCTGATGTAGGTATGTGTCTGCATTGTGTGTCTTTTACTCTGTGCTAAATAAATAAATTGTTTTTCATTCTTTCTAAAAACGAAATGTGAATATTCAACAGACCATCACAAAAACAATCTCACACGAAGAGCCCATCTGATTATGGCTCAAAAGGAGAACACAAAACCTCCCTCTTTTTTGAAGTCGGTAAAAAAGTGGCTTAAAATTTTAATTCCTTGACAACAACATCATTAAGGGCTGATTTTTCCATCGCCAGATAACTTTTATTCGTGGAATAAAATTGAAGTCTGACAGTTTTTATATGGTAAAACTGTCAAAAAATCAAAACTATTCCGATAAAATTAAATTAAAAATTTAAAAAACCCCCGACTACGAGAAACCCTATAAAAAGAAAAAAATAACCTTGAAATTATGACCCTACGTAAGTACGTATGAAATTTTTTGATTAAATGTTGTCCTGTCGGGGGACCGCTCTAATTAGCTAGCTAGCTAGCCTAACGTTCTGTTAAAGTTTAAAATAGTAGCGGTCCCCCGACAGGACAATATTTAATCAAAAAATTTCATACGTACTTACGTAGGGTCATAATTTCAAGGTTATTTTTTTCTTTTTATAGGGTTTCTCGTAGTCGGGGGTTTTTTAAATTTTTAATTTAATTTTTTATTTCATGCTTTTTGTAGGGACTCCTTATTATTTCTTTTCTTTTATTTTCTTGCGTTTTAAGATTCAGGTAAGTAATCTGGTATTTAATCAGGTTTTTTGTAATTCGCCATTTTGTGGTGGTGGCCACCTTGGATTTGAAATTTGTCATAGTGTATAGTATTCTACTAGTCAAGCCCTTTCGTTTGATACCCATATTGAGGTAATTGTGAAAAAAAAAATGTAATTTGCCATTTTGTGGTGGCGGCCATCTTGGATTTGAAATTTGTCATAGTGTATAGTATTCTACTAGTCAAGCCCTTTCATTTGATACCCATATTGAGGGAGTTGTGAAAAAATATGTAATCCGCCATTTTGTAGCGGCGGCCATCTTGGACCGATTTTCATCAAACATAGCTAAGAACACTCCCGACAAATTCACCTTTCAAACAAAAAAAACAAAATTAAAATCGGTTCATCCGTTCGGGAGCTACGATGCCACAGACAGACATACACACACACACACACACACACACCCCTGTTTGTACAGACACCCTTACGAGGACCTTGTTAGTCCTAGAACGTACCGAGGACCCTCCAAAAAACTGGTTTAAATACCTCGTTGGCTTTTTAGAATAAGATAGAAAGAGACAGGTGAATAAATCTATAGTGATGAGCTTATTGGGATAATGCTATCTCAACATTTTTCTGTATGAATTTCGGCTATCATACTGAGGACCTGAAATACACAGCAAAATGTGACCAGCGATGCACATACGAGGACTTTGTGTAAGCCAACCGAGGACCCCTTACGTAAGCCCTGCGACGTCCTTCCGAGGACGTATTTTTACACAAAATTTCTTATAGCTTGTACAAAGTGCGGACGTTGTGTTAGACTTTATATCACTAAACCGAGGACAGTTTTTCGCGTAGAATTTGTACAAACCGAGGACCTGGAAAATCTACCTACCTAAAATATTTTACGTGTAAGATAATAATTATATCAATGTAAGTAAAATGTTCCGACTTCTTTCTTACACACTTTTTCTAAAATGAAGTACCAAGCGAGGACGAGTCGATTGTTTTTACGTTTGCCGTTGATGTGGACCGCGAATAAGAAGGGTGTAATCACTGTGGAGGAAAGGTAATTTAATTTTATATAAACAACTTTAAAATGAGTTTATTATTATAGTATCAGATGTTGCAGCCAGGGTCGTCTCTTCATGACGGTACTCCTTAGCACTTGATAGCATCGTCTTCAAAATTGGCATACGCATTAGGTTTATCTAGTAACACTAAAATGATTACCAGTTTGTGCTGATGCTGCAGCCAGGGTCGTCTCTTCATGACGGTACTCCTTAGCACTTGATAGCATCGTCTTCAAAATTGGCATACGCATTAGGTTTATCTAGTAACACTAAAATAATTACCAGTTTGTGCTGATGCTGCAGCCAGAGTCGACTCTTCATGACGGTACTTGTTACCACTTGATAGCATCGTCTTCAAAACTGGCATACGCGTCAGGTTTATGTAGTAAAACTAAAATGATTACCAGTTTGTGCTGATGCTGCAGCCAGGGTTGTTTCTTCATAAGGGAACTCCTCAATAATTGATAGCATCATCTTCAAATTTGGCATACGCGTTATGTTTATCTAGTAATATCAAAACAATTACCAGTTTGTGCTGATGCTGCAGCCAGGGTCATTTCTTCATGAGAGAACTCCTCAACAGTTGATAGCATCGTCTTGAAATTTAGCATACGCGTTAGGTTTAAGTCGTAAAAGTAAAATAATTGCCAGTTTGTGCTGATGCTGCAGCCAGGGTCGTTTCTTTATGGGGGAATTCCTCAATAGTTGGTAGCATCGTCTTCAAATTTAGCTTACGAAAATAAAGTAAAACTAGAATTCAGGTTTAAAATGAGTAGATAAATCAGAATTCAGAAACTTCAGTTTCATGATATTCAATACAATATCAAGATATTATTTCGTTTCTTTCAGATAAGCCGGGATAAAGAAGAGAAAACTGAAGTCTGAATTCTAGATCACAAAGATGCTGGTATTGATTATAGGCTTCTTCTGCATTATGTGCTAAGTACCTAGGCCTGCTTAGATTATACAACATTATGATTTGCACCATAAAATATTGTATTGGCATGAGCTGAATACGTGTGCTCTTCATAAAGAACCTAATAGAGTAAGATGCCACCACAGGGCCACCAGACGTCACGTATTTTCTGACGAACGAAATGTGGACGATTGAGTAGTGTTAGTATGTACATACTAAGAACGCATGCCTACCTGCTAGCTTGCTGAGACGGTCAATTCTCAGGTATCAGGTAATCAAAGTACATAAAAACATTACTTACCTCACGTAAATTCTCCAAGCTGATTTTCACGTATATTTTAGGCAATATCCTTAAAAATAAGTCGCCAATACTCCCAGACACTTTCCATCGGCCGTATTGCTTTGCAGACGCTTTAAAGCTCCCAAAATAATTAGGTACTTGACTTCACGTAAATTCTGATGCTCCATTTTTATATATGTCCACCAGACAACTATTTTAAAACCCTTTACAAGAAGCCAGACCGATCCAAAGGGCCAATCATCCCACTCAATTTTAATGCCTCTGTGGGTAGGAGCGCGAGGGCATATCAATTTCAATGACAGTGATAATGAAGATAAGAGGCACTACTCAGAAATGTTGAGAGATTAATATTTTTCTACTTTGTTTTTTTATGATTAATTCCCAATAAATAAATAATTTAAAAAAAAATTGAAGTTTATTCGAATTTATCAAAACAGCTTGCAGGATAAAATTCTAGAATTATTGTGGTCAAATGAGCATTTGTTACAAGTTAATCTTTAGTTATTTACATGATTTTTTAATGTTAGGCTGATTTTAAAAAAATATTAATAATTAATTGATATGAGTAAACTGTAAGAGCGTGTGAGAGAGAGAGAGAGAAGTCAATATATCCTAATACATGTCTCACTCAGTCTCATGTGCGTGGATAATGCCAACGCGCTCCTACGCACAGAGGCATTAAAATTGAGTTTAGGGCATGATTGGCCCTTGGATCGGTCTGTCTTCTTGTAAAAGGTTTTAAAATAGTTGTCTGGTGGACATATATAAAAATGGAGCATCAGAATTTACGTGAAGTACCTACTTAATTATTTTGGGAGCTTTAAAGCGTCTGCAAAGCAATACGGCCGACGGAAAGTGTCTGGCAGCAATATTGGCGACTTATTTTTAAGGATATTGCCTAAAATATACGTGATAATCAGCTTGGAGAATTTACGTGAGATAAGTAATGTTTTTTGTACCTTGATTACCTGATACCTGAGAATTGGTCGTCTCAGCAAGCTAGCAGGTAGGCATGCGCTTTTAGTACATACTAACACTACTCCATCATCCACATTTCGTTCGTCAGAAAATACGTGACGTCTGGTGGCCCTGGGATCTTACTCTATTAGGTTCTTTAGGAAGAGCACACGTATTCAGCTCATGCCAATACAATATTGTATGGTGCAAATCATAATGTTGCATAATCTAAGCAGGCCTAGGTACTTAGTACACACTGCAGAAGAAGCCTGATTATTCCTCGTGCACCTATTAGCTACTAACGATTTGTTTAAGGATTCAGTCTACCTTCGCTTTTCTCCTTCATAATTTAATTTAAATGATAGCACATAACTCGTCTTCTACACACGAGGAAAACTGTCAAAACGAGGACTAGAATACACACTGTTCGGAAAATCTAGCAAACCGAGGTCTTAAATACACATTGTCTGGAAAAGCTACCTAACCGAGGTCTTTTGTGTTAAAGTTAACACATAGGTCCTCGGATAATACAACAAACGTGAAATGAGTGTAAAGAGCCTGTGTATGAGGCGAGAGTGGCACCATCTGGTGGATACACAATATTTGTGTAAGATTATGAATTTTCTTGATCAAACCGAGGTTCAGACAACTTTTTCGTAATAAGTATATAGAAAGGCTCAAAATCGCTTGCAGAGTACGAATCTTTGGTCAAGTCAAACCGAGGACCCTCGAAAAGGTCCTCGCTTTGAAAAGGTCCTCGGTCGTGCCTTGTGTATTCATACGCACGTCCTCGGATGGTACTTAAAACAAACACACCCCCACACACACACACACACACACACACAGACACGTCAAACTTATAACACCCCGTCGTTTTTGCGTCGGGGGTTAAAAATTATCTGGCGTTAGAAAAATCAGCCCTTAATCAAATCAAAAATGACATTTAAACAAGACCTTTCAAGGTAGTCAGTGACTAAACTCCTCGACTGCAACATTTAAAACCGCAGACGGGGACCCAGAGGCCTGAAGTTTCCCTGTCTAGCTCACTCAATGTGTTTGCTAAAAGATTTAGGCTATAAGTCCCCTGTCTGAGTGAAGTGATGTTTATATTTCAGATTAGATCCACGAGGGGAGAGAATACTAACTATACGAGTAGATTGGAATTGTACTTATTGAAATGGGTTAAGTTTAAAAACTCTTCAGGGCCCCAATTCTGTATGGTAGGTAATTATTGTTCCCCGCGTACCTAATCTTACCACGGACAAACCACGTACGGTTGTCAAACGTGGTATTCTGACAGTTATCAAACCACGCCAACTTCGGGTTTTTTTCGCGCGGTTTCGTTCATTGTGTCATAGAGAATACATTATTAGCAGATGTCATGATTACCTAAGGAATTTACGTGGTTTCGAAGTAAGGAATCATTCAGTCGTCATAGTGAATTAGGGCTCAGTCTTCATAGTGCATAGTGTGGGTTAAGGTTCGGCATAAATAGGATGATGTTTAGTTTGTGTCTCTCCTGTTGTGATTATGTCTAGGATTTCTTACGTGTATCTAATATGCTAATAATAAAGCTGAAGAGTTTGTTTGTTTGAACGCGCTAATCTCCAGAAGTACCAGTCGGATTTGAAAAGTTATTTTTGCATTTGATAGCCCAATTCTTGAGGAAAACTATTAAAAAAAAATAAAAAAGTCAAAACGAAGATATAGCACGGCCAGGCGATGCGATGTGACGGAGTGGGCCGTGGGAACAAGAAATTTCACGCCTGTACCTACTGGTATTCAGCTTTATCCGTTTATACTGGAAGCCGACCCCAACATAGTTGGAAAAAGGCTCGGCAGATGATGCAGATGATGAGTGTAATTAATTTCAGCCGTTCTATTTAAAATAAAGTACACCCATATTTCGTAACGTCAGTTACGTTCATGTCCCATGTAATAGTGAGCGAATCTTACGGCAGCCATGATAATATCTTATATAGATTAAAATTATGCGTCTGGTGTTCTGTGAGAGAAAGTATGCAAGAGAATCCACTGTTTCACGTTAGTTTTAAATTATTTATTTATTTATTAAAATCTCCCTAATAATAATAATAAATAATATTAATTAATATTATATTATTGTCAACGTAATTATTGTCTCTATGTTAATTAATGTAATTGGTGTTGTACCGTTTTAATTAACTATAAAATAAATAAATAAATATCCGGGCACTAATCTAAGCCTGCTTCTAAAAAACTTCTGATAGAAAAACCTAAAACGCTTATCTCGACTAGGAATAGAAATCAGCATTTTAGATATTCCCTTTTAATTCCCAAAATCACAAACTAAAACACATTTAAATCAAACTACGTAATTCGATTAGTTTCGGAATCGCCCTCCAAGTACAGTGATGCATAAATTGCAATAAATATCAATTTGTGAGCTATCGACATTAATTCAATGTCACTGGGGAGCTTTGAGTGAAAAGTGATAGCTGTATTATTGGGGTGATTTACAACAACCTTGGTTATCTAAGGACTGTTCGTGCAGCTGAATTTTGGGCCAAAATATTTAATCTCTTTACCATCGACACGCTAAGAAGAAGATGAACAACCATTACGAGGTTACATGAAAGAATGAAAAAAAGGAAGAAAGAAAATAAAGAAAAGAAAGAAAGTAAAGAAATAAATAAAGAAAATACATTTATTTAGCACAGACTAAAAGACACACAATACACTATATACCTACATACATCAGATAGCAACAAATAAAAATCATATAGAAAGTGTAAAGTCCGATGTAAGAAAATAGCATAACATGGATTCAAAGGGTATCGGATTCCATACCATAGCTATGGTCCGAGTTTTAATTAGCTGCAGTAAACTAACACTTCTTACTGAAATGTTACCACACTATCTCTACTAGTGGTGTGATTAAAACGCAATGAAACATCGTTTTAACTTAGATATTCGAAATTGATTATACCGAAAACAATTAAATATTCTTTGTATTAATCGGATAAAAATATTTTTATTTTTTATTTTTTTTTTATTTTATTTATTTCACATGAAATGTTTCCTTTGCCCTTACAGATAAATCTAATGCGACAAAGTAACTAAAAAATATACTTAACTAAACCTTACATGCTACACAGTACGTGGCCCTTGTGAACTCACCCAGTGTACAGGTGAATAAGTCTATGGCATCCGCCACCGTGTTGAGAGTGCGCAGCGCACGAGTCACCGGTGCGCGCTCCAGCAGGTTAGTGCGCGCACTTGGCACCACGAGCAGCTGCGGCTTGCGCCGCCGCGTCACGTACCTATCCGGTAAATTGAACCCTATTTCTGACAGTATACCTGAGTTTTGTATATTACCTCTTAAAACTTTGAAAAGATACGTTGCCAGTGCCACTTCACGCCTTATTTCTAATTTGTAATATCCCACCATACCGAGACAAAATAAGGTAGGATACAGTAATGGGTATCCCGGGTATCTCCCATACAGCTTTAAATAAATAAATCTGACGAATTTATTCTGTATCCGTTCGAGCATATTTTTGTATTTTATTTCACTCGGGCTCCAGACGGCCGCATTATATTCCAGATGACTCCTCACAAGAGCCTCATACAAAGCCCTCAATGCACTGATGTTTGTGAAGTCATTTGCCTGACGCAGCACAAATCCCAGATTCCTGTACGCCTTTTTACAAACGAGTACCACGTGTTTGCGAAACTGCAGATCACTGGCGAAATGAATGCCTAAATCCTTAATCTCTATGACACGCTGCAGCGGCTCCCCGTCCATGCTGTACTGGTGGTGGTGTGGGACTCGTGTGCGTGTGAATGAAAGCACCGAGCACTTTGATACATTAAAGTATAGCTTATTGCAGTGACTCCATTCAGTGACCCTATCCAAGTCATGCTGCAGCATGTCATGATCTGCAGTATTTTTTATGACTGCAGACAACTTAAGGTCGTCAGCAAATAGCATGCATGTTGACCTGACTACCTTTGGTAAATCATTTACCATAATAATAAATAATAAGGGTCCCAAATTTGTACCCTGACTGACGCCCGATCTGGTGTAGTAGGGCTCCGAGAAGTGTCCGCTACAGTCCACATACTGACGTCTATCTCGAAGATAACTGGCGAAGAACTTTACAGTATGAAATGTGCAGCCTATACCCGCCAGCCTTGATAAGAGCTTGTCGTGGTCGACTGTGTCAAACGCCTTCTTAAAGTCCAGATAGGCTACGTCAACCTGAAGCCCAGCGTCAACAGCTGGTACCAACTGTGTCATCAGGTGAAGCAAGTTCCCCGTTGTACCGCGCCCAGGACGGAAGCCGTGCTGCGTATCCGACAAATGAGGACCAATCTGTGCATAAAGGCAATTGTGAACAGCCATCTCGAATACCTTGGCTGGTGCACTTAGTACTGCAATTGGCCTGAAGTCACTGACATCCGTACCACCTCGACCTTTCGGTATAGGTACCACCCGCGTAAGTTTCCAACGACTAGGAAAGTATGCCTCCGACAAACAAACATTAAATATGTGCAGCAAAGGTTCTACTAGTACCATGCGACAATCCCTCAAAATGAAGGGCGGAATACCGTCCGGACCCACTGAGCGCTTAGGCGGCAGACCAGTCAGCGCGCGCCAGACGGCCGCCCGCTCGAGGAAGGCGAGGTGCGCATACGCGCCGCCACTCGGCGCTGCCTCCCCGCACGCCGCCCCCGCGCTCAGTGTGCCCGCTGTCGCGCTGTACACAGAGTGAAAGAATCGTGCATATTCCTTAGCGGATTCAGCACCAGACAGAACTCGTCCCTCTTTGATCAATTTGTATTGACTAGAAGTGTCTTTTTTTGACCTTACGTAATTCCAGAATGATTTAGGGTCTGTAGCGAGATGGTTCTGTACTCGATCTCTGTACCGGAGGTGAGACGTCGCTGTTTCCACCTTCACCCTTGCCCGACACTGAGAGAATGCCTCATAATCACTAGGAGATTTAGTAGCTTTATACTTTTTGTGCAAATTGTATTTTAATTTAATTTCTTTAATAAGATCTAAGTTATACCATTCTGGATATCTTCTATTACTAATATTTTTAGTTTTCGGAGGAATGCTAGCTTCAAAAGTTTCATAAATTTTATCATAATAAAAGTTTAAGGCCAACTCAGGATCTTGAATATTGTATAAATCTTTCCAGTCTATTAAATTAATTAAATAATATAACTTATTATAATCTGCTTTACAAAAATTCCATTTCCTATACTGTGACTGAGGGTGTGGCTGTGATTCGCGAGCTGCAGATGTGGATTGTGTTAGTGTTGGCGCACATGACGCCGCGACGCCGACCGCAAGCGGCGGGTGATACACGTCCACGGGCTGCAGACCTTCGTCGGCAGCGCGCACCGTCACCCCAACGCGCCCACTCAACACAAGGTCCAGTTGCCTATTATTGCAATTCGGCACCATGTTACACTGAGCGACCTCACAAAAGGCCACAAAATATTCAAAATAACTGCATACATTACTATTGCACGAAACTAAATTAAAATCTCCTAAGATTACTATATTACTTCTATACTTAATACACAATTTCTCTAATAAAGTAAACATTACCATGTACTCAGTCTCTTCTGCCTTTGGTGGTATATACACTACACAGCATAGAAATAAGAAACGACTCTGCTTATAAACACTTGCACATATCATTTCGAATTGTTGAGTATCAATATTAATATCAGGTGGCATTAGTATTCGCCGCAGTTCAAAACACGGTGTGGCCACTAAAAGTACGCCGCCCTGCTTGCGTCCGTCCGCTCGGTCACAACGTAAGATCTGGTATCCTGGCAGTGAAATTTCCGAATCGTAAATTGATTCGTTACATCCCGTTTCAGTAATAGCAAATATATCGGCATCAGACGATTCCAGCAACGATAAAAATTTTGTTGTTTTGGTTCTTAGTCCTCTAACGTTTTGGTATAAAATGTTGTATGCTCTACTGTGTGTCTGTTCGTGGATGATTCGATGTAGTTGTGGTTGAGCGTCGAAAAAAAATCCATTCACTGAATTCTACATTTAGCGGCCAAACATCAGGGTTACATAATTTTTCAAAGCTGTTTTCTGGTAAACCTATTTTAAATGACGAATAATTTCTTTCAGTTCTCGTTTTTATCTTTTCTACTATAAATTCCGAGTTATTTCCTAATATATCTTTTATATATTCCTTAATGCTATCTTCTGTAGTACTTTTGTCCAACCTCCATACATGTAGATATTTTTTCCGTTCTACCGCCTTCAATAATGTAACCGAAGTGTTACCGCCTTTCTTCACCGGATTATTTCTTTTGCTGCTTTTCACTTCAATCCATTTATCATTGATATTTTCGATATTTTCCGCAACCGCTGTATTTCTGGCCACCGCTGCGTAGGTAGCGCTCAGCTGAGCCGTCGCTTTCGTAGGTATAAGCGACGCGGCCGGCAGCGGTCTCGCGCTCGCGGGGCCTGGCTCGGCAACAGTTTGATTATGTGAAGAATTGCGGACTAACTTGGTACAAGCGTTCGGCTGCGTAGTGACAATCCTTTCGGTCTTGAGAACTTTAATTTCCTCTTCCAAACAAGTGCACTTTTTATTAGCTGCACTTAAATATTCTCTCAATTTGTTATTCTCTAAGACCAAAGTTTCTACTGAATTCTTAATCTCTTGTATAAGTTTTGTTTCAATAGTATTCAATCTAGCAGATATTTCTCTTTTTAAGATATCCGTAACACTCTGGATACTTTCCATCATGTTAATTGCCGCTGGCGTAGTATTTTCCTTAATATTAGTCTCTTCACAACTTTTATTTGTTTCCTTTTCTATCAACTCACCTCCTGAGCGGGAGCCGCGTGTCGGTGTATCATCTGTCACCCGTACACGATGTGTTATGTTCGAGCAGGAATCACACCTATACGAACTTTCCAGCTGGGTTTTTTGCTCAGTAAATGTAGCCGAAGTAATATTTAGACAGATATAATGGTATACTGTCTTGCATCCAGTACATTTCAGGAGTTCTCCCAATGCAATTTTTTTATTGCAAGCAAAACAAATCATTTTGAATGTTCACGTTGCGCGAGTGAGACGACGTTAACGATTATAGGCGGGAGTGAAAGAGCAAGATGCGCGGCCCGCGATACTTGGCATCGCGCGCACTTTGTCACTGTTTGCACTATTTGTTTGGGAATTATAGTCTCAAAGTCACAATATCCACAGAATTTAACACTGTCGTGCACTTTATACGTGTGTTATGTCCATTACAGTTCAGTTTAAACACATTTTTAGCGTAGTAACCGTGAAATTAACCATATATCAAATTAAAAACCGGGAGCGCGGCGGAACACGATGTCACCGCGCGTAATGCTCGCCTCGCTTCCCAATATATAGTTATGTTAGTTTCAAATCAGCGTAAACATACAGCCTACTAAAGATAATTATGTTTCAATTTTTACTCTAAAATTCCTACTATATCGATCTAAGAAATATTTTTTTTTTAATAAATTAAAGTTTTCATTAGGAATAACGTTTACTATACGGGGTTATTTGCAAAACACCAAAAACCTCAAAAATAAGAACATTTGGCATACCCTGGACACTACTGGACAATCAGTCTCACTCACCTTGCTGGCTAATAGGCATGCAAAGTATGAGCTTTAGTTGTAAATTGGTGCCGACATGAGAGAACTGGCAATATTTTTCACAATAAAGAGTAAACACTTGACAAACCACCCCTCGCAGTTGGACAACTGGATATTTAATGTGTTACGCAACATTGAATTGGTTTTACAATTTATTTTATTCAACTAATAGTTGACACAAATTGGTGTGTTATTAGTTTAAACGTCGTCGCGAAGAGTTGCCTATTTTCTCAATACGCAGCTAGTTTTTAACATAATTACTCTTAAATGGGATGAAGGAAAACATCGTGAAGAAGCCGGCATGTCCTACCACCGAAAATTCGAAGGCATGTGACATCTATCAACCCGCAGTCAAACCAAATCAAATCAAAATATTTAATTTCACATAAATCAACATGGGCACTTATGAAACGTCAGAAGCTAGGTGGTTCCAATTGGTCGTTTTCTATGAAGAAGAGCCGGCTCCACGGTTACTGTTTTAAAAATAATTGGCTTTTACAATGTTTTCAAATTACAGTACCTAGGTATGGGAGGACAGCGTAGGCCTGTCAACAAGTAAGTACCAGGTACTTGAAAAAATAAAAAAATGGTCTACAGATCTAAAGTCTACAAGGCCTACAAAGTCCTCACATTTACAAAACATAGAAGAACCTATCAAAAGGATAGATAAAATACAAAACCTATTAAAACCAAGTGACATGATTGTCATTAAAACCACAAATAAAGAGTTGAAATTAGAATTGTCTGTATACATATTGTTACGCGCCGCAATTAATGCCTGATACATGGCGACATTAGTTGCCACTGGCGCCATCTATTATGGAATAGTAGAACTAATAGTCTCGCCATCCGTTAGCGCCATCTATTGACGAGTAGATATGACGAAGCTAGAACTTACTAGAACTATCGACATCTAGTCAGTCGGGGCCGGTATGTACTCGAACATTCTAGACGGTTCTACAATAGAAGGTTCTGGAACTATCTGCGGCACTATATAAGGCCGGGAATAGCCGCGAGCAATCAGACTTGGATTAGCGATAAATGCGAATACATCGAAAGCGATCTTCAAGTGCGACTAAATAGCGTTTGTGTTTTATAATTAGTGTGTTTTGAATTGTTGTTAGTGTTGATTAATTAAAGTGTAACTTTTGGGTGATTTTTATCGGCATTTTTATTGTCACGAACCCGAAGCTCGTAACAATTGGTGTCAGAAGTGGGATTAATCATGCCGATTTTACCTAAAGACGACACGGAGGGTATCCGTACCCGGAATCAACGCCAACAGGAGACGGACCAGAGACGTTTTGGTGGAGCTATGCCGCAGAGGTCGGAGGGCCAGCTACCAACCACGGAGGCCGACCCGCCCGCAGCAGCTCCAGCATCAGCAGCACCAGACCTTGCTGCCCTGATGATGATGCTGCAGGAACAGGCCCGCCGACAGGAGGAACAGGCTCGCCGACAGGAGGAACAGGCTCGTCGGTTGGAAGAACAGCTCCAGCGGGACAAGGAGGAACAGGCCCGTCGGTTTGAAGAACAGCTGCTGCGTGACAGGGAGGAACAGGCTCGCCGACAGGAGGAACAGGCTCGCCGACAGGAGGAACAGGCTCGCCGGTTGGAAGAACAGCTCCAACGTGATAAGGAGGAGCAAGCGCGCCGCCAGGAAGAGCAGATGCTCCTTATGAAGGACCTTCACGCTACCTTAGGGAAGGACATGAAGGAGGTGAAGGATAAGGTTGCTCAACATGACGACCGCCTGTCGGAAGCTGAAATCCGGATCGACCAAGTGAGTAATCGGGTTGACAACGTGGTGGCTGACGTGAAGAAAACCGTGATGGCTGACGTAAAGAAAACGCTGGATTATCTTAATCTTGGGGATGGAATCGCAGCTCCCGTAGCTACAACACCTTCGCTACGTGGATTCAAAGTGCCACCGTTCGACGGAACTTCTTCCTGGTCGGCCTACAAAATTCAGTTTGAGGCTGTCATGAAGGCGAACGCTTGGAATAAAAGTCAGGCCATGACTGCCCTCACCCTAGGCCTGCGCGACCAGGCCCTAACCGTTCTGGAAGCTCTCGGAAAGGAAGTGACTTACGAGCAACTCCTTGAGGCATTGGAGGCTCGGTATGGCGACGCTCACCTGGAACACGTGTTTCGTGCGCAGCTCAAGGATCGCGTGCAACGCAGCAATGAAAACCTGCAGCAGTGGGCCCTTGAAGTGGAGAAGCTGGTGCGTAAAGCATACCAGTCCGTACCTGCGCTTATTGATGGGAACCTGGTGCAGGCATTCATCGACGGCATCCGTGACCTTGAAGTTAGAGCTGCTGTGAGACTCGGGCACCACGGGACGCTTAAGGACGCCTTGGCCCATGCACTGGAGGTGGAAGCCGTGCGACAGGATCATCGTTCCCATCGCGTCAGGGCGGTTGCAGCGGCTACAGTTCGCGACCGCAATAAAGGATACAGCCCTAGGTGCTACGGTTGTGGGGAAAAGGGCCACCTTCGATCCAGTTGCCCCAAGCGAACTGCAGAAAGGGAAGACGGCCGATCTCCAGAGGGCAGTGCAGCTAACAGCACCACCCAGGACTTTCAGCACCAGCAGAAGGCGTTGCTTATGGCTCACCAGGAACAGCAAGCCCTTCTAGAACGTTTAGAAGAATTGAAGCGCGCGGTTGACATGGAACAGAAAAAGTTGGAGCGAGTGCGACGCGAAGCGCATGCGCGGTCCGAACAGGACCGTACTTATGTCAACCAGCGGAAGGATGAGACGGCCGCCTTGAAGACTAGACAAGAGAGTAAAGAAGTTGTACCTGTGAGGATGCTCAAGACAGACCTCAGCAACGAGTGGAAGGAAAGTTTACAACGTGCACAGCAGGAAGATTCGGACATCAAGCCGATTCTGAAGTGGATGAAGGCCAGAGCTCCTAAGCCCAGGTGGAGCGACGTCTCAGCGATGAGTTCGATCACAAAAAGCTATTGGGCCCAATGGGACAGCTTGGTGATTCAGGATGGAGTCCTGTGCCGTAAATGGGAAAATGCTCGGGGAGACAGCTGTCATTTGCAAATGGTTGTCCCTAAAGCTCAAGTACCGGAGGTGCTACAGCTGTACCATAATGGTTGTTCAGGAGGTCATCTGGGAGTAAAACGGACTCTACTGAAGATACGAGAACGGTTTTACTGGATCCACTGTCGGGACGATGTCAAGGACTGGTGTCGCAAATGTACAAGTTGTGCAGCTGTAAAGGAACCTCAGACTCGTAGTAGAGGTGCAAGAGGTACTCCTAAGATCGTCCATGTGGATCGACTGGCGCGTTATTATGGAGCCGATAATGCTCGGGACGAGCATGTCTTAGGAGGGGGCAGTGTTACGCGCCGCAATTAATGCCTGATACATGGCGACATTAGTTGCCACTGGCGCCATCTATTATGGAATAGTAGAACTAATAGTCTCGCCATCCGTTAGCGCCATCTATTGACGAGTAGATATGACGAAGCTAGAACTTACTAGAACTATCGACATCTAGTCAGTCGGGGCCGGTATGTACTCGAACATTCTAGACGGTTCTACAATAGAAGGTTCTGGAACTATCTGCGGCACTATATAAGGCCGGGAATAGCCGCGAGCAATCAGACTTGGATTAGCGATAAATGCGAATACATCGAAAGCGATCTTCAAGTGCGACTAAATAGCGTTTGTGTTTTATAATTAGTGTGTTTTGAATTGTTGTTAGTGTTGATTAATTAAAGTGTAACTTTTGGGTGATTTTTATCGGCATTTTTATTGTCACGAACCCGAAGCTCGTAACAATATAATGTCAAATAATAAAAAGATTATGTCAAAGGAGCATGTAAAAAATAAATAAACATCGTAATTTGAGAGCAGTTAATAGACATTTACGTAGTTATGCCGTTAATGAGGTGCCAGGGTACCTACATGTGCAGAAGGAATTATTGCCTGCATGTTAGATTACAGCCCACTCGCCTCTCACGGGCCCAGTGCAGGTTGGTGCACTGGGCCCGTGTAGATGATTTACGGCGGTTTATAGCCCTGTGTTCCAGTAACTACTCTGCTACTCTTACGTAAATGCAATCACAAGAAAAATGATATATATATATATATATCTATTTCAAATAAAAAGTTGTCAAAATAAAAATGCCTTGCCATTTTACTATTCCCCTCAGAATAGTGGTTTGTAAATTATACCGTCTAAATCTGTCTCAATATTTTATATCATCGTCCCCTGTGTGTCATCCCCAGGGACCATAGACTAATAGCCACTCTGCATCCCCTTTGCACTCATCATAATCTAGTTTTTAGTCCATTGATCTGTGCAGTTTTGACGTACGGAAAGTGATATTAGGGTAACAAATAAACAGTAATTCAGTTACCAATTAAAACTAACTTAACTATCTTTACATTGGATCAATATTAGAGTCTGGTTTCCTAGTAGCCGGTGGCCAACTGGTTAACGGCCACGACTTACAAATTGTAATTCGTGGGTTGGAACCCAGGCAAGTTACTTAGTGTAAATAATTTTATCACCACTGCTCTCAAAACGGTGAATGAAAAAATCGTGAGGAAACCGGCATGTCCTAAAACCAAAAATTCGAAGACATGTGACATCTACCAACCCGCACTGGGCCCGCGTGGTGGATTACAACCAACTCCCTCACAGAGAGAGGAGGCCTCTCTCCGAGCAGTGGACACATAAGCGTGATTATGTGGTCAGCTTTACGAAAGTCTGACAACCAGTCTTACCAAGGGGTATCGTATTACCCAGTAACTGGGTTGTGGAGGTCAGATAGGCAGTCACTCCATGTAAAATACTGGTATTCAGCTGCATCCGGTTAGACTGGAAGCCGACCCCAACATAGTTGGGAAAAGGCTAGGCAGATGATGATGATGATGTGGTCAGCTTTACGATATTTCTGTTAAAAATCTTGTACTTACAATCAACATAGAAACATTATCTCTAAACCCATCAAAAACCTGTTTGAAAATCAGAGATAGATGTACAAAACTATTTTAATTGCGAGTACATACGATACGGACGGCATTGAGTCATTAAAACGACTAATAAAATGCTTTAATTATTACCTTACCTTTGATTGGTATTAGAAAGAGAATTATGTGTATTTCTTCTTTAGTTAGGGCTTTGCTTTAATAAGAAAGCAGTGAACAGTCAGAACAGAGGGTTTTTGACAACGTACTGTCAAATATTGGTGAAAATTACAGATTTTTATGACGGCCGTTATAATAATATGATGTGTAGGTACATTTTAGGCTGATTTTGATCTTGTAGGACTTGACTTAAGGCATTGATGGTAAGTAAGTTAATTAGAGAGAGGTCATCATCATCTGCCTAGTCTTTTCCCAACTCTGTTGGGGTCGGCTTCCATCTAACCGTTGTAACTGAATACCAGTATTTTACATGTAGTGACTGCATCTCTGTCCCACCCACCCAGATAGATAATTAATGGATAACACGATACCCGTTGGTAAGACTGTCAAGACTTTTGGGCTGTGTCATCACAAATCTGATCAGTGGGTGCTATCGTTTTATTTTATTTTACTAAGAAATTCCTGGTGGAAATCCTAACCACATTGCCAGAATCAGGGATCTGGGTTAGAACCTACCTATTGCAGTTGCGCTTGCGTCCGATAGATCAACGAAGCAGTCTATGGGCTGATTTGCCAATACTTATATCTGTAGAAGAGATATGACAGTTTGACATATGTTCCATACAACAGCTGTCAAACGTCAATCATTGGTCTAAGATAAAATTCATTTGAATATTGAAAAATCAGCCCTTAAAAAAATAAATGCTCACTTTAGTCATTTTAGATGTAGATACTACCGCGAACAATAACAGTTCACCCCTTTTCACCCCTTAGTAAAATGGTTGAAAAGTGGTCAACGACCATTTTTCACGGTTGTACCGGTTGTGTATCTACTAATCACTGAGCGAGCAATGTTAATTGTATCTATAGAGTCGGTAAGGTGTCAATGTCTTAATAAACGTTTTATGGTTTCAAGTTAATGAAACATGGTTGAGGTGTGTCGGTAGTTAAGGAACAATAAAAACAAACGTTGATCTAATTCCGATTGGAAAATAACAGTCATCTGAAGATGTTGAGCTTTCAAATATGATTTGTGGTCTGTTTCAAGGCTAGTAATTAAAGTCCGGCCGTCGAAAGAGTGCGTTCCTGACACCTAGGCTGTCACTGCGACATTTAGCTAATAAAGATCAAAATGATCAAATTCGCAAAACATGTTTTCGTTTTGAAACTGACAGGTGTAAAGAAGACATTCTCTCGTCGGCCGCACTGTATACCTAAAACGTTAGTTTTTCCGGCCTTATTGGTGATGGATATATGGAGCGACTGCCTATCTTTACTCCGCAACCCAGTTACTGGGTAACGCGATACCCATTGGCCCTTACCCTACGTTGTACTTTAATAATATTTATAATGTGATTCATTATCACTCCACATCAGCTGTGTTAGACATATATCTACAGCTACCCTCTTCAAGATATAAAAAAATGGTGTGTTATCCATAAATTAACATACTTTTTTTTCCCTTTGTTACAGACTCGGCCTAAAACTCCGTCAGCTGACAGATGGCAGCCATCTTGTCCAAGTGATTTACGCACAAAATGGCGACATCCAGGACTGTGAATACGTAACGCAAGGAAAATCTGCAAGAAACTTCCTAAAAACATTAAGAAAAGAATTAAAATTAGCATTAGATGAAGAAATATATAGAATAGTAAATAAACAACCAAAAAATATTGAAGACGAAAAGTTTTACCGCCATTTTGGAAACGTCACTTTTAGAATACTAAAAGATGGCGACCGGTTGCCGCCAGACATTTCGAACTGGCTGGATTATGATAAATTGAAAATGGAATGCCTGAAAAGGCATGAAGAACTACAATATATGATGGAGCATAAAAACAAAGTTGGAGAAGGCTCTCTGGCTAGGTAGTTGTTATATTTTTACAAAGCAAAACCTTTTTATTCCAATAAAACGAATTTACGGACGAATTTGTTTTCCAAGTTTATTTTTTAAATAGCGAATACGAAAGTCCATTAAATTCATTTTATATTTTAAATTCATGTTACTGAGGGTACAGTAATTGCTTTTCAAAGGGGTTATATCTGTTTATAATATCTTGAATTGAACTCTTAAAAAATATTTACGCTAAAAACTTGTAAAAAGTTTTGTATAAGACGATTCAAGACATTTATATATTATGGAATGCACTGCAACCGCACGACGCTCATCTCCTTTCGAATTTCATACTTTACCTACAATACAATATTCGAATTTCGAAATCCTGTCAAACCAGCTAGTCCATGGAATGACCTCGTCACTTTTTTACCCGGTATTTAGACTCCAGCATTTTGGCATATCTACCTAAACTATATTTTGCACGTAGACAAAACTACACCATATTATCGCTATATCTTCAAACAGGACTACTGCTCTTTGCTGCAACCATGGAAGTACATAATAATTCCATGGCTGCAACATATCCTTATTGATTCCTACGTTCATTTACTTAACTCATTCTGTCATCATTTAATCGAATGCTCTTCATATACGACATCATTCACCTGTCACCTATGGCTTCTGTCTAAAATGTTCATATACATCAGCTAAACTTTAATGTTCAGTACGATCTAGTCTAGAGCCTTAATATCAGCTTTAATTTTCGGTCAGCTACGCTTGGTCATCTTCATCTGGCCCTACTTAGGTACTACTATTTAGTATTCTTTTGACCACACCATGTCCCATACGTTGGAGTGCCAAAGTTTCCATACACCTGCACTTCTAAGGAACTAAAAAACGTCACAGATGCCCCGATTAGCATAGCCACCTATTGGGCCAACTCATGTAATGTAATAACAAATTTGCCATAGACTAGAAATGAAGAAAAAGTATGTACCTGCTCTTCTGCATATAGAGTGGAACTTCATTCTGGCTACCAGACTTAAAAAATAGGGTGGAAATACTATCTTTTTCTTAAATTTCAATCATCTATCAACTTTAATTCTCCCAAAAATCTTTAAAACCTGATTCTTTTGTACAGCACCAACACATTCATTAAGTCATCAGTCAGTGTTTCATTTCCAAAGCTCATTATCATCAATTCATCCAAAATTAACAATGGTAATTTGCAAAATATCTCGCTAATAATTTTAAGTTATATATATCAATATATTCTTTGCTAAAAAAATAATGTTTCAAGTGTCAAATATTCATCTTACACTATTGGTTTCGGATTAAACGTGTTTTTGTTCAGTCAGACGCGAGTACAGAGATAAAGTTAATAGCATAATTTAGACAACTATTCTTTAAAATGAAAACCTGATGTCGCTAAATTGTGATATTCTGATATGATTTAGACTGTGTATCCTTTCATATGACCATCATCAATAAACGTCTTCTCTTCTCTGGTATCAGCACGATCTACAGTGGACTCCAAAAGTTAGTTGGCAGTTTGCCACTTCAGCGTGACACACCACATTACGATTTAAAATTTTAGTGATCCACATATTTGAACCGCGAAGTTGGATTATTAAATCAACCACCTTTGACTTATTATAAAATATAATCAAGTAATCCCTTAGGAGTACTTGTCCCTGATTATTTTATTATTGAAATCATATTGTGGCATCACAGCTAAAGTGGAAAAATGTCAACTAACTTTTGGAGGCCACTATGACAATAGATCATGCCCTGGTAGATCATTAGCCGGTCAGCAATTTGTTGTTGTGATGGGCTGACTGTCCTAGGTGTCTCCAATGTACATTTAAGTATCGCTAGTAGTGAAGCTATTTTAATGCAACCCGCCAAAACTGCTGAATTATAAGGGGGAACCGACGAATATACATACAGGCAGTCGCAGCCCTGCTACAAACCTTGTTGGCAAACCAATCTGTTCACCACGGGATGAGCTAGATTCTCGTGAAGTTCGTGCCGATGCAAAAAAAGATGTAGGCCATCTTGCTAAAGCCACACTCTAGGTAAAAGGATTGGTGATTGCAGCGCAAGAATGTGTTTTCGTACGAGTACAAGAGCAAACAGTTTAACGCATGCTCTAAAAAGAACTCTCCTAGAAAAAAATTATATTTATTTTATTAATTCTTTGGAGAAACTCATTCAGACATTATAGTCTCGCACTTGGCAATCCACACTAGGCCCGTGTGGTCTACTCTTTCTCTACAGAGGCTTGAGTCCCAGCAGTGGGAGTGGCAGTTATTGATTACTATATTTACGACATCAGGTTTTCATTTAATACTTCCTCTTTACCAATGTATCATAAATATTTGACCACACAGATCACCGCAGTATCGCTTACAAAAAGACTAACATAAGATGAAAACGAAAACAGGTCTCGAAGATCATTGAGGGAGAATTTCATAGTGCCTGGGACCAAATGGTGCGGGGCTGGACACATCGCAGCGAAGTACGGGGAGCTAGGCGCCGACGCAGCCGAGGACAGATGCTGTCGGTCGCACGACCATTGCCGACTCAACATCGGAATGTTCAAACGGAGATTCGGTTATTTCAACTATAGGCCGTATACTATATCTCACTGCAGATGTGATAGGAGGTTAGTTATTTTTATAATTTCAACGACAAGGTTGGTTTTTGTTTTTTTTTTGTGTGCCGGTGGTAAGGGTGTGTTTTTGAATTTCTTGTGGGATTCTGGTGTTTGTAAATATGTTTTATAGCAGGAACACACACTTGGGAGTTGCGCACACCGTACTTGATTGGCCAAACCACAGTCGAATAACAGAAAGCTGTAGAAAAACAGCCAATTCTGACACCGGTAGCAAAATTATTCTACACAATATTATGTATAGGCAGAGAATAGGACTTATCCTACCTTGGGACAGTCCTCAATATCATCGTATACAAAGCGACAAAGCGTTGTAAATGATGCTCTTCATGTTTTATTTAAAAACAGTTTCGTTTCAGCTGAGGCGCATTATAGCGCACTAACCTAGGCTGGTTATAAAATACATATTTGAAATAAATATGTCCTGTTATACCTCGGACAATACCGCATCTGCAATAAGTCTAACGGAATCGTCATAAAATTCTCAGACAGTCGAACTCCAACGGCTGTAGTTTAAATTCGCATAAGGCGTAGGCCGTGCATATATAGCATAGCTTTCTCACGGTACCCTAAGGTATCCTAGGATGATAGGATGCAAATGTATGTATGACGAACTGACTCACCTCACTTAGAATCAGCCTTCTACCTGTAGATGAGGTTTTGGTAATAGTGGAGCTCTTTGAGAGCAGTGCCGCCTCGTGAGTTCGAACCCAGGCAGGCACTTAACTTTATGTATTAAAATTTCATCACCACTGCTCTCAAAACGGTGAAGGAAAACATCGACATGTCTTAGAGCCAAAAATTTGAAGACATCTGACATACGCCAACCTGCACTGGGCCTGCGTGGTAGTTTACAGCCCACTCCCTCTCACAGAGAGGACGTCTGTGTCCAAGAAATGGGAACATTACAGGCTGATTATGAGCACTCTGCAAGTCCTACCAACATGCTTCTGCCACCAAACATCGCTGTGGTCCACTTTTAAGGATATGGAAGGCTGCTGTACTGTAGGCGATGACAAGCACACGAGACAGCTCGGTCTCTCGGATGGCAACAACTCTCTGGTATTACAAATGAGCTTAGGCAGCGGAGACCACTTACCAAGCAAGCGGACTAGGTTGCCAAAACTCAATAACATTTAAAAAGTTAAGCTAAGTCACAACGGAATAGGTTATCTCTAGGCAAACGTGCACCATCGTCGAACGCATCATAGCTTACATCATCAGGTGAGATAGTGGTCTAATGCGAGTCAATCGCAATATATAAAAAAACACTTTTAGAACGGTTTGGAACGGTTGTGGCCGTTTTTTTTTTTTTGTTTGTCTGGTGAGTGGTGATGGTGCTTTATATAAATTGCCAACGTTTTCGCTTGTAAATCAATGCTGACTTAATAGATGAAGGAGAACCTTCAGATTTGCGATTGCCTAATTTGGCTTTCAACATGAACTTGGTGTGGTTAAAGAGTCCGAAATTTCCCAACATTGAGTTATTCTGAATATACATTTTTATATACTTATAGTGGCATTTAGTAGTTGATTCCATCAAAAGAGAACATTCGAATGCTCTAAAATTAGTCATTCACTGAGAATGTCGAATTGACTTTTGGAGTTCAGTAAGAATTTCTAACTTTCCTAAGAAAACAAAGTAAGTACGTACACATAAAAAAAAGAGTTATCGCCACTAGAACAGAAATAAAATAATATCATATTACATCAATTAGTAGCATCCCTCTACTGAAAAAAACTTCATTAAAGATTCAACAATACTTTACATTTGCATCTAGTCCATTACAACACTTTCTCTGACGATTTTCAAACTTTAGAATCCACAAACGCAATGGAGTTTGAAACATCGAAAGAAACACTCTCAAACTTTTAAATAGTAAGATTGTGATGTCCAAGGATCTTAATAATGTCCCTATATCATAAACTTTATGTCCCACTTCAGTAAAAACCTCAAGATTTTGACCCATTGCCGTCCTAATTAAGATTAGATGAGGATTATTGAGATTATAACATTATTTATTTTTATGTTTTCGTTTATTAGAAGGATATACCTATATATAATGTCTCATCTCTCTCATTATCAGACTAGTTTTTGACGTTTGTGTCCCTCTGAAGATCAAGATCGCCGCTGTCTATGGTTATTAGATGAGAATTTTTAATCTGTGAGATCAAATCCCGCCAAATGATGAACTTGGTGGTGTTAAGGGGCTTGCGCTTGGTAGCCCGCGAAATTCAATTTTTCTTACGTTTTTAGCAATTTGCAGGTACATAGGTTTCAGGTTATATGTTGATTTAAAAATGATTCGCGAGCGTAACAAGTATGTATTTACAGTATTATAATCATTAAAATCATCAATACAACCCTCTAAGTTCATGTAAAATTTTATGTTTAAGTATAATAGATAGTTTAATAGGTGTGTATAACATCGTCTTGGAATATTGTAAGATGTTACTTATTGGTGTGAAAAAATAAATAAATATATCCCTATTGAATGATTATTTCATGAATTATCAATCAATGAGATTTTAATGATTGTAATTCTGTATATTTGTTACCCTCACGAATCATATTTAATGCAACATACAACCTGACACTGACCAAAAAAGAAAAAAATGCAAAAAAGTAAGAAAATTTTAATTTCGCGGGCTACCTAGCGCATCCCCTTTAATTTAAAAGGCTTTCAAGGCCCTTTTTGACGTAACACACAAAACGCGAAACTGTTACCTGAAACTAAGGCTGAGATCATAAACGGCATTTAACACATACTATCGCCAAAACCTACATCCGACCATTTTAAAAACAAAATTCCGTGCACATCATGATCACAGCCACGACCGTAAGTAAAACAAAAGAGGATCCTTCTTAGGTCGACTAATAATATGCGCTGCAAGCAGGAATAGTCCTTACTGTCGTCAGATATATAGACTTTGGCGATAGTACTTTGGCTGTGCGTTTTTCCTGTCAGTCACACAACTGTCTAACTACAAGAGATGATAAAGACCAGACGGGGACATTTCCCTACGCCAAAGCATTTACTGCAGCTATGAGCAGTGGTCGACCACTGGTATCTACCCTGACTTACCGAGTTGTAGGTAGTTAGTTCGAACCCAGACAGGCAAGCTTAGTGTATTTAACTTCATCACCACTGTTCTCAAAAGGGTGAAAGAAAACATCGTGAGGGAACCGGCATGTCCTAGAATCAAAAATTCGAAAATATGTGACATCCACCAACCCGCACTGAGCCCGCTTGGTGGATTATGGCCAACTCCCTCACACAGAGAGGAGTGTGTCCCAGCAGTGGGAACGTTATAGGCTGATTATGAGCTCTTTGAAAGTCCTACCAACATGCGTCTGTCACCAAGCATCGCTGTGGTCCAGTTTTAAGGACATGGGAACATTATAGGCTGATTATGTAAAGCATGACGTGCTAAGTGACGTTTATAGATCTCGGCCTAAAACTTGTGGTCTATTTTAACAAATGGAAATGTAGGCTCCTCAGCTTAACTGGTCTTTCCACCCTTCAGCAGGATTGGCAACAATAAAATGATTGACTCATCTGTAAAATACCTTTGTTTAACCAGAGTTCAAAACTACCTTGTTATATTGCATAACGAGTTAACATCCCGATAACTATTTCCTAACCAAATATTTACTTCGAGCAATTAATTTTACTCTAACACTACACGAGGCAATAAAGCAATAAAACATGTGGTGATCTATAGATCATTCATGCGTTGGCAACGATCTATGGATCTTTATAGCTCTTCGGGATCTATAAAGGATTTACTGCGACTATCCTAACGATATTTACGGTTATTTTTTTAATATCATAAACACGTTGGTGGTCCATTCTACATAAATTTGAAATCGGCTGTTTGTAAAATTAAAAAAGTAGGAAGAGGTCATTATGGTCTGGCATATGACGGTAAACTTGTCAGTGCTTAATATTAAAAAGTAAAAGAGATGGGCGTCGTAGACATAGACAATCGAATGATATAGAACGAATGGTTAACGATATTCGAAGAAAGTTGTACAAATCGATTTGAAATTACTGTTTTAATGATTCAGTGATTTGTTCAATTAGTTAGAGCTGAATGGTCGAAGATTGATTCTTTATTCGCAATTGCTGATGGTCATAGACACGTAGACTTAAGTCAATTGAGATTCACTACGGTAAAATAATTATTTGTTTACAATGCTAGTAGGTTGAGGGCCGATTTTTCAATAGTCGGATAACTTATCTCTGAGAAATAAAAATTGCGGTTTGATAGCTTTTGTATGTAAAATATTTCTAACTATTCTTGAGATAAAAGTTACTGGGCTATTGAAAAATCAGTCTTTAGTGGTATTTTTAATAATTCTGCCTTTCTCTTCGGGGTTTACAGGCGTGATATATTTTATATGAGTGTTGTTAAACACTCTAGAAACTGTAATTTTATACAGTTTCTAGAGTGTTTAACAAGTGTTTTTTTTCTTTTGTTATAAGAAAAACTACATTAGAACCATAAACTTAATGCCAAAAGTTACTTTTTAATTCAACATCAAATCATTTCTTTCATAGGCACATAGAAAGCACTTTTAAACGTCAAAATTTACAAAAAAAAATGAACTGATTCTAGTCTTCCCTTTTTGCCATTAATTCGTGGAGAATAAGATCGCTAACCTACGCAATTATAGAAACAATCGAATCGACCCGCCATTCGAATACCCAAAAACCATTCGTTCGACTATCCCACCAACAATACGTACCCCATCAGAACAAAACGCGACACGATGGAGTTACTCCGAGTTCCTGGCACAAAGTGGTGCGGCAAGGGGTTCTCAGCCACCCGGTACTCACAGCTCGGCGGCCACACGAGGACTGACCGCTGCTGCAGAGTTCACGACCTGAGGTGCCCCTTCTGGATCGGAGGAATGGAGAAGAAGTATGGAATTTACAATTGGAGAGTGAACACACTCATGCATTGCCGATGCGATGAAAGGTAGGCTGTATGTGTCGATGTCGTTGCTTGAATGTGCGCTGCTGTTTTTTTTTTTTGAGCTGTCATTGTTGTCTGTCTGTCGTTTATGTTTTTTGTTTGGTGGTTTTGGTACATCGTTACGCGAAGTATTTTTGGATGAAGCATTGCCTTCGTTGCTTGCAATAGTCCTAAAGTAAATTAAACCTATTATTATGTTCTATAGCTTTTATTAATTGTTATATTATTACATCATAAACATAATTAGCTCTATTCTGAAGATATTCAATCAAAAGTTGTTAAATACTTAATACCAGCACCTGCCCGCGACTTTGCCCGAGCGAGCAACTTTCTTAAAAAAAAATCCGTAAGGACCTTCTACTTACAAAGTATTAGAAAAGTAAAAAAAAAAGATGGATGAAATCGGTTAAGGTTTTCTCAAGTTATGGCGTGACCAAGGGAAATAGGGATTCATATAAATACATATCGAAGTATTACACAAAATTGCTTGCTGATCCATTTTACACGCAAAAATATGTTTTGTATTTGCATGGTTGTGAACTGGTGAAGGTTCTTTTTATTTATTTAGATAACTTTTTATATTTACCTACTGTGTTTTTTATACTTCCCTTTATACTTTTATTACTATCTAATAAATTCTAAAATATAATTAACTTTAGAAGTTCTTAACCAATGTTTGATAGAAGCACGATGATTATTATGAAATACAATATTCTTAACATAATTCACATTGTGGGTGGATACGGCCCACTTCCTCTCAAAGAGAGGAGGCCTGTGTCCCAGCAGTGGGAACATTATGGGCTGATTATGCTAATTCACATAATATTTTAAACCAATTAAGTAAATATAAAATTAAAAAGATCATTAAACAAAAATATCACGTAATTATAATAACAAAAACAGAACATTAAAATTAATTTACGTTCATAACGACAAACCTCCGTGCTGGCAACCTTTTTTTATTAAAATGTCCCCAAATGGTCGAGGAACATTAATAGAGTCATTTCCTTAACCCGAGATCCTAGTACCGGACAGAATTGATGCGTTATAATGAAATAAAAAATAAAATAAGAAAAAAAACTCCTGAATGTGGCGAGATAGAGCGGGAACAGAGAACATGGACATGTGTAGAGACTATTCTAGTTATTTTTTTTCTTTAATAAATCACCTCTCCTGGAAGGACTTGCAGGAGGCCTTTGCCCAGCTGTGGGACAGTATGTTTTTTTTTTAATAGCGGTTTGACAATGAGTATTTTATAAGCCACCTATTGATTTTTAAAGTCAAATAAAAATCCTGAACAGATTCATCAACAAAATATTATTTAAATGTAAAACGGTAACAGTAATTAACAAGATTACTTAGTAAAAAAAAATTCGCGGCAGCGTGTCATTAGTGACTGCGTATAATGCTTATCAGTAAGTTATGTTCAACCACATCCCATTTGCGACTGTAATTAATAATAGCGCATATACATACACACAGCACAGCACAATACACACGCACAGCACAGTTTTTCTAAAATGCTCAAATGAACTAAATAGATTAATAGAAAACGAAAAAAACGGCGCGAAAACACAAACACAGATAAAACATGACCATAGACAATCCTCTCCACATTGCTCTATCCCACAAAAGAGGTTCAGATTTTATCTCACACCTTCTAATTGCTGGTCATAAATAAATATCAGTGCTCAATATCTCCGACTGTCTGTCTGTTTGTATGTGTAGTGATAAAATGCAGGTTTATAACTTAATTATATATGGAGTTTAAAAACTAAATTGTTATAAATGTAGCTCTTTCAACTAGTTTTCGCATCTATAGTTAGGTAATTATTTCATGTAGGTCAAGCTGATTCTGTAAAGGTCTCACAGTGAAAACTTAGATGAAATGAGCTTGACTGAGCTGTCATTCCATGGCTAAAACTATTGACAGCTCCCTTCATTTAAATTTTCACGGTGAGACTTTTTAACAGAACAGAGGGGCAATTCTCGTAATTGTAAGAACGTTCATGCCCATGGCTAAGTAATAACAACCGCACAGGTCGATCGGTCAGGTTAAGCTACGCTTGCCGCGGTTGGTCTGTGGATGGGTGACCATCTTTACATACCGAGACCCCTCCGTGCCTCGGAAAGCACGTTAAGCCGTTGGTCCCGGCTGTCATGATCTTTGACAGTCGTTACGGGTAGTCAGAAGCCCGAAAGTCTGACAACCAGTCTTACCAAGGGGTATCGTATTACCCAGTAACTGGGTTGTGGCGGTCAGATAGGCAGTCACTCCATGTAAAATACTGGTATTCAGCTGCATCCGGTTAGACTGGAAGCCGACCCCAACATAGTTGGGAAAAGGCTAGGCAGATGATGATGATATTGGATTTACTTTACTTTACTCTTAGCGTGCATCATACCACTGCTGGGCAAATGCCTCTCCTTATGACTTCCAGCTCCTTCGATCCAGGGCTTAAGTGGACCACTGGTCGTTTGCTTTGTCTAGCTCGTCCCGCCATTTTCTACGGGGTCTGCCGCGATGCCTTCTAGCTGTGTCAGGGCTCCACGTGGTGGTTATTTTGGCCCACAGCTCATTGGACATACGGCAGACGTGGCCAGCCCAGTCTCATTATTGGCTTACTTACTTACTTACAATCTGTTTAATATTTCTTTACATTACAAATATCGCTTCAACAAAAAAAATAGATACAGAACCTTTAAAAAATAGATGCCAATAATTTATTCAACCCGATAATAGTACAAAAAGGACTATCAGAACAATTTTAACTAGGTGTTTATGGTCTCCAATTGTCAAAAACGATCCTTTTTTACGTTCGGGACAGGGGCAAAGGAAAAAATCCTACACAGCCCTTTATCCGATAGATCGAATAAGAGATCGGTTAGATCGATAACAGTCGTGTTACTTTTGTCCGCTACGATAAAATATCAGTTTTAGGATACCGTAACCGATTATTTTATTAAGTTTTTGTACATAAAAATACAAAGTTTTAAACGAAAACTAGTGCAGGTACTCTAACGGGGTCGTACAATGAAATGCGTGTTTTAATATAGTTTGTAATGATTCCTATAAAAAAAAAAAACTAATTCTTTTTCCTATTGACGCGCTCTGTCCAGCTCTTCAAGCTGATTTATATTATTTTCTATGTTTTAAATATGAAAATAGTTTTTACCTACTTCTAATACTAAATAAACTTCAAATTATTAAAATATAATATCCTATACTAACTAAAACTAATAAAAAACTAAAATAAATAAATACTTTTTATCTTATAGTGTCTTTTACAAATCTCGGGAGCCTGGGTTCCCGGACCTTTGGAAGGCGTACCAGGGGCCGAAGCCAACTCGCAGAGGCCTCTTAGACAATTTTAAATGATATGGAGGCACCAACCGATGAGTGTCCCTGTATGCACTATGCAAGTGCACCCAAATTCAACCCCCGGTTGGTGCAGGACTATTGCAGAACATTATCATCTAATATTATCATGGCATTAACTTAAAAAATACTCGCGGCGCGGCGGTTGCATGGAATCGAAATGCAGGTTAAAGCCTCTACAGTACCAACACTATTGCCTGCTACAAATTGTTGTAGCATAGATATACTTAAGGAATACAGGATCGTTTCTAAGCTTATCCAATCTTACAACAAAATGCGTTCAATACTTCGCTAACCTAATATTTTAAGCACACTGTTTTCTCCCTCCGTTAAATAATCATTGAAAAGGTTTAATGAAGAATACTAAATTAGCATGAACACAACAAAGACATTTCATCAGGTCCCTATCGATTTTTTCCACATTTTTGCACGCAAACCGTTTACGTCAACTTGACGCGCGATGGCGCCATTTTCTCCGTTCGAAATTCGAAAATCGCGCGCGGCTCAATGGGCGGGTAATGGCGCGGAAAGCATAGACTAAACAGGTGTCCGCTTCCCCTGTTCCAAGTTTATTTTCAGTCTGTGCTAAAATTGAAAATGTTGCGAACTGTGTGGTTATTTACTGTATAAAGGAAGCCATTGTTAATTTATTTGTAACTGGCATGATAAGAATAGAACATGAGTGACTTTTACATTGTTTTGTACACCGCATTCTAGATTATTTAGCTGTTAGCGACACGGTAGTAAGTGATTTCTCGATAGTAACAATAGGCAGTTAATTACTTTTTATGTATTTTTTAGTTTAAGTACCTATAAAAACTACAAGGTACATAACTAACCTACCTGTTTTTATAGTAAGTTATTTTCAAACTATCGCAAAAAGGCAACACTGAATATACTAAAGCCGTTTTCTCTAAACAAAAAAAAGCATAATTCAAAATCCACAAAAAGAACCCTCACTTTTTCGCGCCAAAACCGCTGTCAAAAAACTGTCAGCGGCGCCATCTTAGCGTTTATGGTCGCGTTCCGTTATCGCCACGCTCCGTAGGATTTATAATGTGTGAATAATACGCCTGGAGGTTAAATATGCTGGCTGACAATACATAAATTATTAGAGAGGGGCGTCCTCTGGCGGCTAGGTGAGATAACTATATTCTTGTTTATCGGCTTGGAAAGGTTTCTTAGTCGGGGACAACAACAATGGGTATCTATTTGTTACGTCATTTATTTGGATGTATTTATAAAAGGTGGTTTTAGGCTTTTTTTTTAGGAAGGTGGATTGACCGATTTTTTGTAGACTTTCCTAGGTATTTTGAGCTAATCTTTTATTTGAGTTCTTTTGTCTGAAAAAGGGGCTCAACGTCTCAACCTCATTTTAATATTTCCTGCGTTTAATTTTACGATGATAACCTATTTCATAGTTTCAGGTTAAGTAGTTCGAAATCAAAACAATTATTTTATGTTAAACAGTAGCAGGATCCTATACAACTGTTTCACGCATATCTAAATCGAAAGATCTCATCATCTTATGAACAAAACGGCACTATAATTATATCAAGCATATTTGTATTCATCCATTTCCGTAACGTAGACAGTGCTCAAACTTAAAGCATTTATTTCAAATAAACCAATAACGGGTACTTCTGAATTGTCAAGGGGTCGGTCAGTCAGAAAGATGAAGCTAGTTGCCCATTCCGAAGCGTACTAGGTACCCATAGAAATCTTCTTTCTTATATCTATGTAGGAGAAGAATGGGAAAGAAACTCTGTAAGTTCGCTTCGAACCTCACTCAAGTGACCACACACAGAAGCGAAATCATTTGTTTTAAAATAAATCATCGCGGATTCACACCTCGACACTCTTCGAATTTCGAAGTGATGCATAGAGAATTATACGCTCTTGAAATTGCGCTTGGAACAGACTGCTTAGCAATGCTAACTGTGCGTGAAATGAGGCTTAAAATAGTTCACAACTTACAACTAACCAGCTATTATGGTATGTCATTTTGTCTACACTCGTGGAGTCTAGATCTAAACGTGGATCAGAAACGTGGTTTTATATAGAACTTTAAATAAATAAATATGTATCTAGGTACTATGACAATGTTGAATGTTTGGATACTATGTTTGATTATTTCTTAAAACTCCTGAAAATGTCACCGTGAAAACTTACGTGAAACTACAACACTTTTAATTACCGTAATGAGAATGACAGCTCACTACGAAGTGAGCTGTCATTCGCATTCCACCTGATGAATCAAAATCAATCAAAATCAAAAGTCATTTATTCAAATTAAGCTGAGAATCAGCACTTTTCGAATGTCAAAATTACAAAAGACAGTCCCCCAAAACGCCCGCCCTTCACCACTTCCTAGTGCTATGGCTGGGAAGAAGAAGTGGCGCAACAAACTCCCCAGCAGCACAGCTGTCTGTTTAGTTAGAATATAGATGTTACGGATTGACACTATTAACAGCTCACTTCACCTAAGTTTTCACTATACGATTTTTACAGAATAGACCGGTTCATCGAGATCAAATTCGAAGTTAAATACGTTAATTAAGAGTACAGTTGTTTTTCCTGTTCTGTCGAGTCTGGTTTCCAGAAGAGCCAAGCCGAAAAAAAAAGCCGATTAAGAGATTAGGCGAGTTGGACAGCAGAGACCGCTGCACCTATCTACTTGCAATAAACTACCAATTAGAGTACCTACCTACGTATGTTGGAATAAGTTCGGCGCTGGAATAAGACTGTGCGAATCAAATTCCCGCTAATTTGGCAATATTTTTTAATGCTGACAACATTGTGTTCTGCGCCATTTTATTTAGACGTTTTTTTTTGGAATGGCGTCTCGCAGGAGTCGCAGGTCAACCTATGAGGTCGTCTGCTTAAGCGGACTTGCCTCAATAAATTACGGCCTCCAGGGCTTAAAAAAATTAAACACTAAGATTTAGACGGAAAAAGGGGCATAACCTTATTCAGGAATCAACATACAAATTCCCTTTTTATTCAAGAAATCGTTAGTTTTCTTTCGAGTTTCGAAGTTTTTAAGCTAAGACACAGCAAGTGATTTCTAAACTCCTGCACAAACTGTGGGGCTGACATAAATTGGTCTTTCTCTACTATTATCGAGTCGCATTGTGGACAACGATCAACCATTGCCATATTATTTTAGTAATCGGTACAGGAGTGCTGTTATTTGTAACCGCGTTTTGTACTAACCGTTATCAGGGCTGGTGGGCAAAGAGTTGGAGGAAAATTTTGAGAAAATATCTTATTTGGTTTTTGGTTCATCTGTGGATCAAATTTTGAATTTTGAAATAGGAAAATTTTGACTTTTTCTTCTTTAAATGCATACTTTTTAAGGACTATTAGGTTGAATTTGTATTATTTAAATCTCTAAGTACATTCTGTTCTTCTTCTTTGAGGAAGGCTTTTGACTAGCACACACGGACACACGGACAATATAGACTAAAAAAAGAAGAAATGTATGGTCTACCCGTCTACCTAACCGTGACAGCGTCAATATTTAGGAAAAGCTCAAAGAATTCTAATACCCGTCAAATCTCTATCGAAGCGCAGCATAGTAGTCGTAATTTAGGATTAGGTATTCTACAAAATCACTGCAATTTTGTAATGACAAAAGGTACCTACAACCTACTTTATTTTATGGCTTGTCTGGATACAAAAAGAAACATTAAAACACAATTAAGTAAAAATGCTAAAATCATTTCAGAAAGCTCCATTTGGCTTCCCTAAATGTAGTTCTTATGTAGGCGTGCATCTAGCCGTGCAGTGAATACTGAATACAGATCACCAAGCCGAGATAATAGACAATAATCTCTATACCACATTGACATCTGTCAAAATTTCACGCGCTAAAACAGACTGTATAATGTAGTAGTAGAACGTTGTGTCCTATACAATGATTGTCAAAAAGATAAAACTGTAAATAACGGAATATTATAATAAAAATGCTAGATAGGTAAATTTTTCGTGCCTTTCTTAATATACGACTAGAATACTAATTAGTTTAAAAATAGTTTTGGCTATTCTATGGTCCATGATTCTGCCCTATCATTAAGTACGCATGGCGACATATCAAGCTATAACATTTCCAGTATAAGCTGACTTCTCATTGTACGAAAAGTCTATACAATGCGAGGTTAGCTAAAACTAGAAATCCTACTAATACCTATTATAAACGTGAAAGTTTGTATGGATGGATGGATGTTTGTTCCTCTTTCACGCAAAAACTACAGAACGGATTTGGATGAAATTTGCCAGACAGATAATTTATAACCAGGATTAACATATTCCCACAGGATCGAAACTTATGCGGGTGAAACCTCGGGGCGCAGCCAGTGTATTATAACTTGATATGTCACTGTGTAAACAAAATTTGATTAAAATAGGTATTTTAATCAAATTTTGTTCACAAATCCATATTCTTCTCGGGTCGATGCACGATGGTACCAACTTTTGAAATTAGTTGGGCCCTAAAAATCCATAAAAATAAAACACAGTGAAATTGCTTTAAAACCGCAAGTTACTAAACTTCTAAGCACTAGAAATATAGGGGTTACAAAAAGTTCCAACTTAGATTGACTTCAACCCGTATGATAGTTGAATAAAAGAAAATGCTTAAAGTAATAAGAAAGTGTAAGTAATCTGGTTTTTAAATGCTTTCAAACATTAATACTCACATTCCCAATAGAACCCAACGTACTTACTTACTTTGTAAAATACATAAAGCTTCACGCACGACTGTATTATTCCCCGAAGGGGTGAGCAGAAGTGTTTGTATGCCTAAATACCAGAAAACAAATTCCCTGTTGATAAAATAAACAGCGAATAACTTTTTTTATACATTAGCGCCAACAAAACAGCCAGACAGCCATCAAACAGCATTCCTTTTCCAAATTCCAATACCCTAAAATAACATTCGCAAAACACACGTTTGCTCATGATCAAAGTTAAAAACAAATGCAGCCACAAAGCATTGTAGTTATGCGGGCGAAAAAACCGATCATTTGCGCTGACCGACCAATACTGGCAACACTAACGACCAAAGACTAACAAGTCTTTTTTTTTTTCACTAATTCTTTTCGGGCGGTCAAGGAAAGGCGTAATCCTTCTTTTGTTCTTACGTTGCCCGCATTGATTCGGTATTTGGCGGTGCTTGTAGTATAACTAAGCCACTTATGGCTTACGGGTGGTTTAGGGATGGGAACGTGTCGATATTCTGTCGGTGGTTTGTTAAGCTTTTCATTATAGAGTGTCGAGAAAGTTTATGTTTTATGTTGACACGAATAGGTTTCGTAGCGTCGATCTATTAATATGTTTTACGATTAAAATTAATATCATGATTGGCTTTGTCCGGCTAGTGACTGGATATCCGTTTCTGAACACAAGCCTCTCTCTTCAATATCGCTTTTAATTTAATATTCTCGCTTTAATTATTATTAATAATTTCATTTCTTGACTTTGAGCTGGTTTATTCTAACCGTGTCTTCACCCTGGACATCGTGACGTGTTACATAGCGTTAATGCTATCGATTTTTTTTTTAAATATTCGGGTTTAAATTTACATCAGTATTGAACTATTCACTATATTTGTATTGTTAATGTCAATTAATGTGTGTTATTTTGGGTCCCTGACCCTGACATCAAGCAATTGACTAAATTGTCATAATTTTATATGCTTGAGTACGAGGCTTTCGACTACGTTGTATTTTATTTTTTTGTATTTGTAATTTGCGTTTCTTTTGTGCGGAATAAACTATTTTTCTATTTTCAACTATCGACAAAAATATCGCCACAGTCGCATCACTAGCGGTGGCCGCAGCTTGACCAGAACTTTGGCAAATGAAGCGGGAGAGAAAGCGCGACAAGCTCGCGCGAGGAATGGACACAGAGTAGTAAATACACAGAGATCTCAGAGGCATTGTTTTTTTTTTAATTAAAATAATAATCTGTAATTATAATCTTTGCACTTGACATCCCAGTTCAAGAAACTTCTTTTATTGGAATGGGTGCTGAATTTTGCATCTTCAATTTTTTTAAATGACTAAATTCTGCCCGCGACTTCCACCAAACTGCAATGGGCCCGCGTGGAGGATTACGGCTTACTCTCGCAGAGAGGAGGCCTGTGTCCCACTCCCAGCAGTGGGAACAATATAGGCTGATTATGCCCGCGACTTTGCCCGCGTGAAGATTCTTGTTTAACATAACATAATATATATATGTATAGGTATTATAACACTCTTCGATAATGCTTTAGCTCGATTAGTCATTTTTTTTTTCGGAATCGGATCAGTAGTTCCGAAGATTAGCCCCTATATAAAAACTCACAAATTTTACCTTTTTATATTCGTAATATTATAGTATAGATGAATGAATCTCCTGCGAATAGAAAGAGAAAATATTTACTGTCCAGGTACAAGTAATACAGTAAGCAGGTTCACTGGTTAACAGCAAGTTAGGATGACATGAGTAGCTTAAAATATTACCTACAGCTAGGTTACAATATAGTATTTGCTAGTGAGCCCCAAACTAGACAGTTAGTCTGTATCTTGGGGCTCGGAGTACGAATTCCAGAGTGGAGACTAGAGAGGTGATTTCAGGTATAGTATGGTACGTGTATATGTTTGTGTGGATATGTGGAATACTGAAAGTAATTCAAATCTTACTGTCTCTTTAAAAAAATCGCATTTATCGTTTACTACCTCATCGAAACCTTTGCTCTTTGCGGCGATTACCGTTCTGCACCCCATAAACGATTACTAACAGTACCAGCCGAGGGGAAGGAGCTCGTTAAATAAGAAATGGCCGCGTATGTGTCAGCTTTCGCTAATCCGTTGTTTGATACACCGAAACTAACGTTTACCTTATCGCTATTAGGAGGAAACAATTATATGGTGTGCATTCAACAGAGGATAGAATATGTTTAAGATAAGACAAACAAGTTATTTTGTACAGATTTTTTTTCTGAATGCTGTCAATCAATCGATCAACTTAGCCAATAGAAGTCCACTGCTGGACATAGGCCTCTCCCAGGCTGCGCAACAACACCCTGACCTCCGCCTTCCGCAACCAGTCTGCCCCAGCCACCTTCTTAAGGTTGCCGTTCCATCTGGCTGGGGGGTGTTCCACACTATGCTTGCCGATCCGCGGTCTGCTCCGGCCATCTCAGTGCCACTTCAGTACAAACTATGTCGGTAACTCCGGTTCTTTTCTGGATAATTTCATTCCTGATTTTATCTTTCAAAGATACTCCGTACATAGCTGTATTTATCCCCTATCCATTAGGTTAACCGTTTTTTGACAGCTGTCTCTAGAACGTACATATTCCAGATTACGTAAAAGTTAACTGTTTAAAATGCGTAGTAAAATAAATATATAAACTGCCTTATCTTATTGAATTATCTTATTTATGGCTTGTTACAGACATTATAATACCGTACGTGGACCAATCAATGCATTGTGTGTTGCTGCAATCACTAGTTCCATCTGTCAAAAAATGGTTTACCTAATGGACAGGATAGTGTTAATTCCTAAATAACACTTAGAAATCGATCGGTGTCAAGGTGTGAATCTGCCATGATTCGCTTTTAAACAAATGAGTGTGCTTTCGAATTGTGTGCAATCATAAATAAATAAAGCATTTTTCATTATTTCAAGAAGAAATTAAATAAGGCCATTTTGAACTACAGTCTTTTCAGCGTCCAATTCTCTACCACTACTGCATCGAGGCAATTATTTTTCTTTTTTCTTTTAATCTTAACATCATCCTTTGCCGTGCACTTTATTGTTCCCACCTGTATTCCACGGTTTGTATTCTCTGAGCTCACGCTTACTCTGTGGTCCCAACATAAGTGCATAAGATGTAAGGTCTCGTTAAGTGCAAATGGTCGAAGCTTTGTCAGCCCTCTGTAATCTGTACATTATGCTGTATTATAATGCTGCGTATTTTTACATAAATATTTTATTATGGTTGCCCACAGCGTGTGAAAAAGGTATAGTCCGTTTAGGCTTATGACGTTGTCAATTACGGGATTAACAAAAGTAGAATAAAAAAAAAACTTAAAATATATCCCAAACCACCATAAGTAATCATCACCATCATCATCTGCGGGCTGCCTAGCCTTTTCCCAATATGTTGGGGGTCGGCTTCCAGTCTAACCGGATGCAGCTGAATACCAGTATTTTACATGGAGCGACTGCCTATCTAATCCCTACAACCCAGTTACTGGGTAATACGATACCCCTTGGTAAGACTGGTTGTCAGACTTATCGAGACACCATTATGTAATATGAATGATAATAATATAATGAGTCGCAGTAAGCAAATATTTATTTTAAGAACTTAATCTATTCAAAGACTAGGTAGACTAGACTAGATTAACACGCCTTTTTTTGCTAGGAATTGGTTAAAAGGTTTGACCTCTCTGAGTTTCGTTAAGTGTGTAACAGCCATAGCTTTGTCAGCCGTCAGTAATCCACTATTCCCCCGTCCAAGATAAAATGTTGTTCTTTCACACAAGACCTAAGAAAACTTGCCTAGAAAAATACTTCTTACATTAACGGCTTTTACCTTAATCGCTTTAAACCACAGACTACAATATAATATAGGGTACTTTAAACCAAACTGACGAGAAACTCTATGAAAACAAACGACTCAAAATTTACCTAACTCAATGTAAAAACTTAAAATAACTAATTATTTTCATACTGTCGAGTGCGGGGCGAAGACCGCCACCAAGTCCTACCAGAAATTAATATTTCAAACAAATCCAAAAAAAAATAAAATCTTCGGAAATCTTAAAAATATCAGTGCAAGACGTAGGAAAGAATCCCTTGTTCTTGGCATAGGCGGGCACTTTATCCGAATATATTACTGGATGCACCGATAAGTACCCTCGTAGTGGTATCTGAACGCGTGCGTTTGACAGCTCGGAGCTGGACGTAATGGCGTTTCGCGCCATTTGTTACCGCCTTTTTTGTTTTGATGGCAGCATTGTAAATTTTGACGTCGTTATGTCAAAATTGCTGATCGGCTTTGTTTAGAATAGGTGTGCCTGCGTAAGGCGGAATCTATGGTTTTTTTATTGCTAATGTTATTGTTAATATTATCATTTTATTGTCGTGTTGTTGTCTCTAAATTGTATAGCAAGACAGTCTTAGTTACTTTCTCAGCTAATCAAACAGGCCAATATAAATTTAGTCACCATAGAAATATAAAATTAAACGTCAAACGAATAAATCCTCATTGTCTATTATTTCCCGTTGGACTGTGCAATAAAATGCAATTCGCTGACGTAACACAATAAAATGGCCGATGCCTGATAAAGAGGTTCTAAACTCGTGGACAATAAAGACGCTGGTCTTCATTTTAATATCGAGTGTGGACGTTAATGTCGCGATAAAATGTTACAAAATGAGGGATAAAGATTTGGTTTCCTAGGATAGTGGTTCCGTCTTGTTAACGGTCGTCATGAAATCTGACATTTTCACCAGTATTTTGACAAAAAACGCTCTGTTTTTGGACTGCTGTTATTGTGTGTCCGTTGTCCGCTTTCTTATGAAGTGTAGGATTTAGTTTTTTTGGTACGTGGCCCGTGGTAGTGAGGATAGATGAGGTTTTTAGTTTAAATTCTCTCACAAGATTTACATAAATACTTTTGATAGATGTTAAGTGGAGTTTTACCTAAATCTAAATAGATTTTGTTTTCAGAAAGAGGTTGGTTTTCAGGAAACTAGTTTTTATAGCGAACTTATAAGAGAACCGAATTTATAAATAATCTTGTTGTGTTAGTAGATGATGTAAGTGCTCTCAAAATAAGTGCATGTTATATTTCAGTTTAGATGAATAAACTGCATCCGGTTAGACTGGAAGCCGACCCCAACATAGTTGGAAAAAGACTATGCAAATGATGATCTTTAGCAAAGTTATCTAATGGCATTTATGCCATTTATTTTTACTTTCACATTGTATCCATAGTTACACCAGTAGTCAGACTTTCAGATTTATATAGCTTTATATATTATTACCAATTTAAATCCAACGATCCCATTGTTCTTGAGATGAAATGCTACAAAATAATGCAACTTCTCGCATCGCTAGGCATGGAAAACTACCCATAATCTTCGACTATAAATCAAAAGTTATTGAGGCCGTAATATTGACATTACAGTCAACGAATCGGACTCAGTATTAACTTTTAACACACCCATCTTTAATATGAAGATTTACAGCGTATTATAATGGCGCCTGTCAAGCTGTCAGTTTATGACGGTCGCGCCATAAATTGGCGGGAGTGCATTACGCCATCTTGGAATTTTACGAATGTGGACGCATATTGAGGAAACGATCGGCGTTTAGGCTATAATACCTAACTAGATGTTCGAAGATATTTAAGTAATGAACTTTTCTTCTTTTCATGCTAAAGAGGACTAGACCATTTGAGTTAGTGTAGTGTATAAATATTTCATGAAAAATGCTTAGTAACAATGCTGCGGTGCTAGACATGTAGATACCACATGAACTATGTGTCTTTTATCAATTATCAATCAGACTCTAAGAAAGTGCTACGAAATAATGTAAAAGTGCAAATTGATTGCCAAAAATAGTGGATATTTGTTGAGTTGGCCCTCAAAGTCATGATTCTCAGACCCACCACCTACTCTTGGTGTCCCAAAACCTGCACCTAAAACTTTCTATGCTAATGAAGCCTCTGAGAGCGCCATAGATGTGGTGATAGATATTCTATGCACACTGCGTTAATGAAACTTTTTTCCTTGGGAAAATGACCCTAGCAAAGTGATTAGTTATCACAGTGTGTTCATAATGTTCTTACTTAGCTAAGTGTGCATACACACAAGTAACAGCAGTTGACGCGTCGGCGGCTGCCATCGACAATGTGCCGCTCGAGTATTTTTTTTTCCATAGGGTATCTCGCAGTATGAGGTTGTCATCTGCTTAACCGGGCTTGCCTGTGGATGCCTCAATAAATTTAAGGCCTACAGCCAGGGCTTAAAAAACTTAAAAACTAAGTGACTACACGCTAAGGGCATCCCCTGTGGGGTACGGACCTCGGCTTAGGGCATCGCTGGAAGAGGGCAGCAAGGGACAGGCTGGATCAGAATTATTGCCGCTCGTGTATTTAAGTACGGTGCTCAAACACACAAGCGGCATGTCGTCGACGGCTGCAGTAGCCTTTGCCGTTGACGCGTGTCGCTCGTGTGTATGAGCACTAAGATTCCTTGGTCATCCTGCAGGGCTACGACACAGAGCGGCCGAACGTGGCAGCACTATGTATGCCAAACCACAAGAAGAATTCTGTAAAATACCTCCACTTAAGAAAAATCTTAATACCGCCAACCGTCTAAAATCTATCTCTATGTTCACAGGTTCCGTGCATGCCTCAAGCTAGCCGACACATCAGTATCAAACATGGTGGGGAAGCTGTTCTTCAACGTCGTCCAGACGAAATGCTTCATCCTCAAGCCCGTCAAGATGTGCACGCAACGCTCCTGGTGGGGCAAATGCCTCCGGAGAGGTTACACGAAACAAGCCTTCTTGAGGGACAACCTACCCTACTAGCCTGTTTAAGGCCTTACCTTTGCCATTAGAAACTAGGCTGTATAAGGTCTTATCTTCGCCTGAAAAAAAATCATTGACAGTTGATATTGTCGATGAAAATTTTATAAAATGTTGCCAGTGTTACCAGTTTAATTTTAGGGTAATTTCCCAGTGTGGGTAAATGTTAAGAAGTATGGCAACGTTGAATTCCTGAGTACATAATAATGTTCTTAATAATATTTATTTCTGTGATCATATGAGTAACTTAATGTATTTTTAAATGTTACTATAGATGGGTTCCGTTTCTCATAGAAATTAATTGTGTGTCGAATACGGGTTTCGAATGTTAAAATAAAACGTTTGTCTGTATTGCTGGTCTTATGAGTTATTATAATATTTTATTCACACTAGCATATTATTTCTGTCTGTCAAATTGGTACCTTAAATTTTGCTCGACGTCGACTCAACGGATTCAGCTTTTTTTTTTCACTTTTGGACTCATTTTATAACCTCAGACCAGTATTTATTTATTTCTCAATCCGTACTTTACATATTCCTTACTCACTGCCATTTTAATATATTCCGTCTACCAGTTATGCCAAGCGAAAATATTCTTTATACTCGGGTGATTTTACCTGCTGGGTTTTGAATATTCACTGAATTGATTCTTATTGGTATTCAAAAATATAATTATACAATGCGAAGATGAGAATACGACAATGAATGAAAACATTGGCAATTCTAATGCATAGGACTATGAAATATTTTAAATCCTAACATTGAAATTAAAAACCGGCCAAGTGCGAGTCGGACTCGCCCATGAAGGGTTCCGTTACGTTACGATTTATGACGTATTAAAAAAAAACTACTCACTAGATCTCGTTCAAACCAATTTTCGGTGGAAGTTTATATGGTAATGTACATCATATATTTTTTTTAGTTTTATCATTCTCTTATTTTAGAAGTTACAGGGGGGGGGACACACATTTTACCACTTTGGAAGTGTCTCTCGCGCAAACTATTCAGTTTAGAAAAAAATGATATTAGAAACCTCAATATCATTTTTGAAGACCTATCCATAAATACCCCACACGTATGGGTTTGATGAAAAAAAAAATTTTGAGTTTCAGTTCTAAGTATGGGGACCCCCAAAATTTTTTTTTTTTCTATTTTTGTGTGAAAATCTTAATGCGGTTCACAGAATACATCTACTTACCAAGTTTCAACAGTATAGCTCTTACAGTTTCGGAAAAAAGCGGCTGTGACATACGGACGGACAGACAGACAGACAGACAGACAGACAGACAGACAGACAGACAGACAGACAGACAGACAGACAGACAGACAGACATGACGAATCCATAAGGGTTCCGTTGCCATTTGGCTACGGAACCCTAAAAAGTGCATTTGCTAACAAACAAAATATTAGTGATGTAGTGACTATGGCTTTGCTAATCGTTGACTAGCAATAGTGACCAAACTATTGGATATACTTATTTGGTTGAATTTTTGTATGCAGACTGGGAACGTCATGAGATAGACGAAGTTTAATTTATTGTCGTATTGTCGTCTCCTTGTATTACTGCGTCGTCTCAATCCTTTATATTTTTAACAAAAAATAATAATGATATATGATTTATTTTCTGTAAGTAGTTTTGTGCAGACGCCAGCAGGTCAAGCTACCCGAAACTGTCAAATTTTCCTAATCAACCTTGAACCTTAATACTTTAGCGATAAAGTTGAAAATCTATTAAAGAGAGAATCTATTTAAGAAATTTGACAGATTGTAGTAGCTTGATGTGCTGGCGGCTGTACAAACACTTACACTTCAATCTTCTTTTTATAAACTAGATGAGGTCGGCGTTTCGTATCTGACTACTCTGAGAAGAAAGGTCAAAACAAACTCAGAGGTCCCAGTCTCTTTATAAAGTGCAGAATAGACATATAACACCAGTTTTTTTATTGTAAAAGGCTATTTTCGCTTCGCTTCCAACTGGAAAATTCAGATTATTGGTTTTTTATTGTAAATATGTAATTATATAAAACAAATTGACTCTATTTATTTGTTTACGAAAGTTAACCATAAAATAAGAAAAATAAAAAAGTAACCTCTTGTAAAAAAAACTTTCCGAATTTCACAATTGTAAAGTTAAATAAAGGTAATGCAAAAGGGTGATATAGGCAATTGTTGCCAGGATTTAAAAGAGAAAACATTAAAAATAACAAAAAAAAAAAATGTCTCAATTTTTGTCTATGTTACCCAAATATTTGGCAATAAAACTTACTAGATTTAGCAGACTTGTAGATATTATAGTAATATCTCAGGTGAACCCGGGAATAGACTTTTATTGTAAAACAAACAGGCTTTAGGACTTTTTCTGTCAAAAAGGGAAAATGTTTGGTTTTGCATATGGCTGACATATCTGTTACAATAAAATGAACAGAGTATAGTGAATTTGACAGATTTTAGTCCTTTAGCCATTAATAAACTAACTCGGTCTAATCTCAATAATAGTGTATAAAGTATAATTATTAAAATAATAAAGTAATATAATTAATTTAAATTATTTACCGCTAAAAACTTTATTTTTATGAAAATACCTTTATGTTCCTTTTTATAGTCAAAGGCCAATTTTGGGCTTAACTTACTATGCCCACTTTGTCTAGGTATACCATGAAATAGTCTTATGCCCATATTCTCCCATTAGTGCCCCTAGCGGTGTAAATTGTAACTATTTGCTCTATCAAACTCTTTTCAAAGACTAATTTTGTGCCAAACCTGATCAGGATCTTCCATTTTACTCCACCAAATTAATATTTTTCATATCACATACGTTTTTAGCGGGTTATAGTTGTAAGAAAGGCGTGCGAAGTTCCTCTATTCGACAATATGGATGTTTAGTCAAATAAGTATTTTGTGATTCTCACATGTAGATGTTTTAAATGTTAGTTATAGATTAATTAAGTAGAACAAGCAAGCATTTCAATCAATAAAAATAAAATTGACGAGCCCCTAGATGAGTACCTACTAATAAAATGTTGTAGAAATAAATGCAAGGTTCTTTATTTTTTGTCTTGGACTTTACTGACACATCAGTGAAGGAATACATCGCGAGAAAACCTGCACCCTAATTGCGTAGCACACTATCAATCATAAACTGAAAATTTTGAAATTTTACACATATTTTTTTTTTTTACAAACTACACATTTTTCGAACATATGAAGCAATGGATTAGTCCATTGCTTCATATGTTCGAAAAATGTGTCTGCTCAACAACGTAAATAACGCAATAAATTGGCAAAATGAAAGCCATTGCTACTGCAGTTAGTGTGTTACCCAATTACCCCTAAGTCTGAAATCGCTATCCCGTCTTGAGCAAGCGTGGTGATCAGTGCTCGTGCCTTCTCTGTATGAGATGAGGTATTTTCCCAGCAGTGGGACAGTAACAGGCTGGTATTATTGTATGTATTGTTTGCGGATTTCATCTTTCGATATTGTCTAAAATTTTGAATTCGAACAGACTTTTTGGTCTTACTGTAAACAATAATAAAAATTTGTGTCTGGCGACAGTTGTATCTAACTAGGTATGAAGAGATTGTCTAATTTAAAACAACACACCCCTCTAATAAAATTTCTGTACAAATTTGAAATATGTATGCAACAAGCAGTGGAGGGGCGTGCAATTTAAAATTGGACGATCTCTACCTAGGTATAATAATCAACCAAGTAAAATTGTCAACAAAAAAAGCACGGGGTAATTTGAAACAGAACTTGCAACACCCACTGATAACATTTATTGAGGTACTGGCGCCGATTCCCTTGTTCACAAACTAAACTAAATTTAAGTTCAGTGCATCTTTTTCTTTCTATTTCATTAAGAAAAGGACAAAAGATAAATTTTAGTTTAGTCCGGTCAAATTAAGACGCTCCATACACAGTTTTATATGTGATTAAAAACATGGCTACTAAAAATACGTCAATTTACGTCTATCGCTGACTAATTTGACAGGACTAAACTAATATTTTATCTTCTGTTCTTTTCTTAATGAAATAGAAAGAAAAAGATGCATTGAACTTAAATTTAGTTTAGTTTGTATACAAGGGAATAGGCGCCATTATGTATTTTTATTCACAGTTCACATTAATCATCATTCATCACTCTCCTGCGCTTATCCCAATTTATTTGGCGTCGGCATAACATGATGTCTTTTTCTTCCATACTTCTCCATTAGTCGTCATCTCGGTAGTCACCCCTTTCCACCCATACCATCTTTTACATTCATCCATCGTTTCTTTGGTCTTCCCATTCTCTTATAGCCATCCACAATCCATACTCAAAACTTTCCTCACGATATTTTCTTCATTCCTCCGCATCACATGCCCATACATTAAATGACATGACAACCGATTTCGACAAAACTTTTCAGTCACCGGTGCCACTTTCAAACTTCCTCATAAATACTCATTTCTTATACCATCCATTTTATCTAATTCATAATCGATTACGATTAATCGATTCGGTTTTTAATCGAATATATATTTATCGGGGAAGGGGGAAGGGTTCTGTTCGCATTATTTAAATCATTTTCAATAGCCTGGACTTTACCAATGTATGTAACAATGTAAATAATAACGTATGTAGTATGAGTGCATGCTAGCGATGTGAGAAATCGTTTTAATATTATAGAGAACTTTTATTTTTGTTCCGATTAATGTAACTGATGAAATAAATAAAAAAATGTCTTGCAAATAATTTTGTATTGTTTTCATTGGCCTCCTAACATACCCACGAGCGGTACGCGTCAACGATAGAGACAGGCAACTTCAGCCGCCGACACCTGCCGACGCCTCCCGTCGACGGCTGCAGTAGCCTCTGCCGGTGACCTCTCCCGTCACCGGCAGAGTGATCGTGACTAGGTGCATGAGCACCTAGTCACGATCACAACCCAATGGGAACAGCTAGATACGACATTCGTTCAAAGACAAAAGTGGTCGTCAAGAATAGTTCACAATATGTAAATAAAAGCGCGCTGTTGGATTTTCAACTTTCGGCGCTAAGCCCAACGCTAAAAATCCAACAGCGCGTTAGTGAAACCGGGCATTATAGTCAGTACGACTATCGCGCTACAGAACTTCGTAGCGAAACAGCTACGTCGTAGACACGGATCTACGAGGTTACTTTGTCAAATGACAATCATGAAACGAGGAAATAAAAAAAAACTGTGCCTAAAAATGTTCTACTGAATGGCATCTTCTCATGAAAAAACAAGCTATAAAATTCAGAAAATTTAGATATTTCCTTAGTCGTAAATCAGTGTTGTCAAGAAAAGCTCAAAAATGAAAAAGTTTGAAAACCTTTCAGTACCTTAGCTTGAGACCTACTTTTTGCATAATAGCAACTTGTCTGGATTGAACGTAGGTACCTAATAACACGCACCTATATGCATATGGATCCACGTAAAGTGACACATCATGTTGAAACACATGAATGTTTTTCGATCTGCATTCATGGTATTCACAACTGTTCTATACTCTTCCGTGCCGAATCGAACATCAAAATCAAAAGTCATTTATTCAAATTAGGCTGAGAATCAGCAATTTTCGAACGTCAAAATTACAAAAGACAATCCCCCAAAACGCCCACCCTTCACCACTTCCTAGTGCTTTCGTTGGGAAGAAGTGGCGCAACAAACTCCCCAGCAGCACAACTCAGTCATCATTATCAATTTTATCAAAGGCTGTTCAACTCCCGACAAATCCAAAACCCGAAAATGTTGTCATTTTAAATCAAATAAAGGTCAGTGAGTCATCTTAGGGGTAAACGACCACCTGTCTTCCGATAGGTATTCGCAGTCGGGGGCAAGGTAAATTAGTACCTAATAAAAAATAAGTCATTTTCGATTCGACACCCTGTCGAATGGTTGTGAATAGCTATGCAGTCTTCGTAGACCTCCATAATAAGTAGACCCTATACGCTGTAAACATCAAAACAAAGGTTTTTGCAGGTCATGTCCACGCATTTTTTAAATTTATTAGGTACCTATTACTTTATCTACCTACTCACTTACCTTGCGGAGGTACTGCACACACATGTCAGCAGCCTTCAGTAGCAGTTGCAGGTTCGCGGCACCCAAAATCTGGAAGAAAATTAATAATTACACCTCCCTCAAGAAATCACTATTCCAAGGCTGTTTGAATCCAAGACCATTGCCAGTTTATTTGAATTCAAATTAGAACATTTTGACAGACGCGGACGGCCTTACTTTTGGCGGCAAAACAAAGTTACGTATTTTATTTTCATACTTTTCTTTCGACTAAAATTACTCACCGAGTACTTCTTCTTATCCATTTCTCTAGTTTAAAACTCCTTTAAAGCTTTTTTCACACACACAAACACACTTCACATAATATGCTTGTACCTACCTACCTACCAGAAGGTCAATTCCCGTACATAATTATTGATTTTGAACGTTTTTTTTGTCAGAAATGTAGGAAAAGTAGAATTAAAGGCATTTTTGACATATTGAGACTGAGATCAGACTGAACGCTCAGCGTTCTTAAAATTACGAGAATTGCCCCTCTGGTCTACACGATGCGACGTCGACAATTGTATACCACAACCACTAGCACAGACCACTACTAGAGTCCACCATCGACCAGGGTCAGTACCTGGCATAATCTGGACAAATATTGGTGCATTGATGCAATCTTGTCTTGAGACACACAGAACTGACAGAACATAACACATCACATCAAATTCGCGCCGCGCCGGTCCGCGTGTAACCTTGCACTGATCGTTGTTTTACCGCGTTTTTCCGTCTGTCAAATTCAAATTATTCTTAAATTCTTTTTTTTTCTGAACTTTAATCGACCTCATCAAATAGGTAGTCTATTTTTTATTCGCAATTTTAACTAAGTATTGCAATGAACTTTTGTGTTATGTTTAAGTTTTTATGGTAATGCGGTTGATCAAATAAAAGAATTTGATTGATATTCGCCGTACCAAAGTGGTCGTTGTATACCATCTATGTTGTATACCGTACCGTTACTATACCGGATAGGTACCCTAATAGAATATCGATTGCACTGTATCCATTACTAGGCATTTCTTACTTAGTACAGACCCATATATTTCTGCTAACACATTTAAGCAAGCTAAATTTTTTAATAACAAGAGTAATAGGATTTAGGTGCATCCAATGGCAATAAACAATCAGCTTGGAAAAGCGATCGGTGCGATCATTTGTTCGGGTTCGCGACCTGTTCATTATGGTCACTCATTAGTCATTAATAATCCGCGCTCGCCTTTGGTTGGGGTTTGTGCTATCGCCGCTTTCAACGGTGATAACACCGCCATCTACCGGTCGATGGAGCTTTTGACTTCTGAGGGACAATCTTCTGTGTCAATCTGTAAAAAACTTGACAAGTTTTTGACATTATGTTAATTTGTTTGTCGCCAAGATGACACTGCGACTAGATTTTGAACGTTTTAAATTACGAGAATTCGCCTTCAGGTGTTCTAGCCGACTGAACCATAATCGAACTAGTCTTCTTTCTGTAGTATTTAAAGTCGTAAATGTCGTCACTCGTAATTTACATAGCAGTTTATTATAAAACTACTACCACTACTCGCCGCTAGATGGCGCTTATTAAAACGACTGCTGAGGTATAAAATGTTTATTACATTTAGGAAGGAACAGATAAATTTACACCATATACACATCTCCATCTTGATGTTTCAGTAATAAAACATTTTCACCGTCCTTCAATTCATACTCGACCTCTTTTAGAATATCTATTTTACCGCCGTCTGTCTCTGTAACCTGAACTAATAAGTTCTGTTCGACGTTTTTGCTTTTAGCCTGTTTCCCGTGCTTCGCCGCTAGATGGCGACGCAATCCTCTCACCCTCGTATAGGTGGCGCCACAGTGGTCACAAGGGTGGGATTCTGAACGGACGTGTGTTGACGAAATATGCTCTTCTAGGCTTATTTTGTAACCGAATTTCTTGGTGCAGATTGTGCACTGAAAATTAACAAATTTATGCATTAATCTGCAATTTTATTTGCCCCCTTTGTAAAAATAGACAATAATACGCAAGTTTTGCCAACCTTACGAATACATACCTCATATTTCTTAACGCCGAGATGTCTCCTGCGATGTGCACGTAGATTTGAGCTGGAAATACATCTTTGTGGGCACATGTCACAGCTGTAAGGGCGTTCACCTGTATGTTTTCTGTAACACAAGAATAGAATCTAAAAACATTGCTCACAAGATGGAAAATGTGTCCAGAAAGTCCAAGCGCGAGTACCGTGTGCCGCAAGGCACAGATATTATTTCCACTTAATAATATAATAATAATAATAATATCCTTGGACATTTCACACAGCGCCATCTAGTCCCAAGCTAAGCAACCTAATGCTTGTGTTATGGTAACAAGATGGCTGATAAACTACTTATATACATTTTTTTTTTTTTGTAAATACATACTTAAATCTATATCAACTTTAAGATGGACTAAAATTTATTTGATAATTAAATAAATAGTACTACCGAAAAAGTCATCAATAATTGACAAATGCAGTGTAAACTGAACTTTATGTGTTGAAGTGGCTTTTCCAAAAACGCACTTTTGTTTACATGTTTACAAACCAAAACGTGAACACAGTATAGTGATGTTTAGGGTAGGCTTATGTCCAGCAGAGGCATGGGATCCTTTCGGCTGAGATAATGATTGTAATAAATCAAATAATGCCATTACCTAATGTGCACGGTTAGTGAAGATCGCTGTGTGGCTCTGAACTCGCAGTGTGGACACTGATGACTCTTGGTACCTGTGTGTGTCAGCTTGTGTTTGTGTAGGTAATCCTGACGAGTGAACACGCGCCCACATATCTGAGGAATAAACAAAAAGAGAACTGTTTTAATTTGTTGGTCTAGCATAATCATCCGAACTGTTCCGACTGCTGGGACTCAGGACTCCTCTCTGTGAGTGGGCCATCCTGCACCACGCGGGCCCAGTGCGGGTTGGTAGATGTCACATGCCTTCGAATTTTAGGTTCTAAGACATGCCGATTTCCTCACGCTGTTTTCGTTCACCATTTTGAGAGCAGTGGCGATGAAATAATTTACACAAAGTAAAGTGCCTGCTTGGATTCAAACTCATGACCTACAACTCGTAAGTCGTGGCTGTTACCACTTGGCCACCGAGCACTGGGAAACCAGCATATCCTAGAACCATAAAAAAAATCGAAGACGTGAAATCAGCCAACCCCCACTGAGCGATTGGTAAATATAGCTCAGGAGAGAGATCAGAAGAAGGAAAGATGAGCAATTGGGGAATGTACAGACGCCAGCAGGTCAAGCTACCCGAAACTGTCAAATTTTCCCAATCAACCTTGAACCTTAATGCTTTAGCGGTAAGTTGAAAATCTATTAAAAAAAACTGACAGATTGTAGTAGCTTGATGTGCTGGCGTCTGTACAGCAGAGGACTGCAATAGGCAGTCAGGCTACAGAAAGGTTCGCAGTGCTGTTCCTACATAATAATAAGACAATTCTTACATCACAAACAAAATTCTTATCTTTTCCATGTTCAGTCATATTATGCAGTTTCAACAATTCCTTAGTCTTGAACAATTTTATACACTTGCCACACTTAAAGATATGCTCTGGCAAGTCCGTCAAAATGTTGTGTCTATGGTCTCGCATATGATACTCATACATGCACCTCTTTGGAAGATAGCGGTCACATATTGAACACTTATATCCATCTTTCAAGCCTTTACAGAAATTAACTTCATGACTTATCCTTGTTTTTCGACTTTTAAAACGTTTTTCACAACCAAAGCATTTGAATAGTGTTCCATCGTTTTCTATGCCATGCATTTCTGCATTGTGGTGGGATATATTTTCTATGGTTTCTAGATCTAAGCAGCAAATATTGCAATAAGTCGGTGAGCGTTTGTGTGAAAACGTTTTTCGGACTTTTGAATTGGTTTTTGATTTCTTCTCTGTCTCTGGTACTTCATACTCTGAATTATCATCAAAATAAGTATCTATTCCTTCGTAAACTTCGTCTACATCTTCATTTTTTATCACATCACACGATAGTTCTTTAATTTTAGATTCTTCAAACCCTTTCTGCAATATTTCTCGTAACTTTGCATCAGTCTCCTGGCAAAATGTTTTGTAAAAGTAAAATCGCTTAATTTCGTTGAAACAGTTGACGCAAACCTTATTTAGATGGATATCATCTAATTCTATGTGTAAACAGTCTTTTATTACATCAGAGCAGGTTTCTGTGGAATTTTCTGAAAGTTTTAGCAGTATTTCGATATCTGCATTTTTGTTCCAGCATAATCTGCAAATATCTTCATGGGAGAAATATTCGTAGTTGTACAGTTCACTGTCGGTCGAAATTTGGCACCAGTGCATGTTCTACAATTTATTTTTTATTGATAAATACACAAATTAAAAATCCAATAAACACCACAGAAACTCGCTTTGTTGATGATTTTGACTTGTCAAACAAAAAGTCAAGTCTTTGTCACTGGCACTGCTGTCAGTCAACGTAAATGCTGCCATATTAAATAATATAAAACAACAATCAATCAAACAATCACAAAATTCATAGACCATTTTTCGGGCCCACAATTATCAAGATTGCACCCATTGGTAACAGTATAAAACATGTCAGCCCCGATATAAATACTCCGCATGCGCCATCTTTATTCTCATAGTGGAACTAATTAATATAATAGAGTCCAAATCAAATCAGGTTTATTGAAACTCCTCTGTAGTTTAATACACGCGAACTGTTTAATAGATACGCCGCTACTTGACAAAACATGACCCACACTGGGCCCGCGTGGTAGATTATATATAACCCACTCCCTCGCGAAGAGAGGCCCCAGCAGTGATAATAATTTATATTTATATTCTTATTACAATAATTGTTGTTATTTTAATCAATAACAACAACAACATGAACTTTATATAGCCTGATTTATGGGTCAATACAAAACAGTAATGAATGTTATTAAACACAAACAGGTACTACTAGCGACGAAAGCAGCATCGTTTTTGATAAACCACAATAAAACTTTATGTTAGGCAGAGGTGTCTACTATCATGCAGACCTACATATTTCGACATTTCTTTTTGTAAATCCCATGTAGAATAAAAAAAACAAGCTTATTGCCATCAACTATACTTACAGAAATGCTGACTCTGGTCTGCGACTGACAAAATTCCTGGTAAAAAAACCTAATAGCTTTACCTAGTCCCGAAATCAAACCCTTGGTCCACCCTATGGCACTTCAGCATTTGTGTTTGCGATCACTGAATCAACGAGCCAGTTTTATAAGGCAGGCCACACACGTACATAATGATGTACAGACACCAGCAGGTCAAGCTACTCGAAACTGTCAAATTTCCCCAATCAACCTTGAACCTTAATGCCTTGGTAATAAAGTTGAAAATCTATTAAAGAAATCTGACAGATTGTAGTAGCTTGATGTGCTGGCGTCTGTACTTACGCAAAACTTGGACTTGCTTGCACAAGTATTTACGTGTGGGCTGAATTAGCGCAAGTATCTGAGCCATTTCTGGATACAATGGCGTCATGCAAACTAGTGCATGGTGAAGTACACTAAAATACGATTGTACACACGGCTACACATCAAGCTATGCAATACCAGTATTGGCTGACCTTTCACTGTGAGAAAATATCATACAAAGTGAGACCAAGACAAACTGGTTTTGTATAGCTTGACGTGTAGCCGTGTGTACGTAACCCATCTTCTGATTGGGAAGCATGGCATAAAAGGGAGGATGCCTAAGCCTATACCCAGCCGTGGGTGGAACAAGGCTGCGAATGATGATGATCACCTGATTGTATCTGAGTTTTAGCTTCTTTTTCTTAGCGTATCAATGGAAAAAGTTCAAACATCTTTGGCCCCAAATTCAGCTGTGCGAACTCCGCTCAGTAACAGGCATAAGATCATCAAGTGCACAGGTGACAGGCCATGCGGCACAGAATGGAAGGTGGACCATTGTCGGTAAGAAGGAACCGCATACACACTTGAGATCTGAGCTCTCCGTGAACCCCCATCTGGGGAGATTGTCTTTGCTACGGCCGATTTAGGTCCAAGTCGGCCACGGTAACACGTGCGCTGTGAAGCTTATATTCGAAGATAACACAAGTAGGTGGTGAATTACAGCTCACTCCCTCTCAAACAGAGAAGGCCTGGGTCCTAGGGATCTACTTCATAAGGAAATAGTCCGTAATTTCGGCCGAAGATACGGGCCTTTCAAACTCTGTACCTATCACATACTTATAGACTTATAATAAGTTTGGGGCCGGAACTAATAATATACGACAACATGATTTGACGATCGTCTATATAATAATACCTTTTGATAATTATACGCAATTTTCGACATACGTCACTTTGCTCTCATAAATGTAATAGGCGCAGGGGCTTTTAACTCTTGGCTAGCTTATAGAAAGAATAACAGGGTCTAGGTTTACAAATTGTGAAATAAGCAATCTTTGTCCCATTAAAATTTCAGTAATTCCACATAGTTACTACTCTACAGAGATTGACCAGTCATTCTGATATCAGAATGGTCGGTCAATCTTAAATGTTTTAATTATTTTAACAGATGAAATAAGCAATTCTCTTATCATGGTAAGCAATTGATAAGTAATTTTTAGACACAATTTCAAAGCTAAATACGACTGTTGACCGGCGATTCTGACATTCACGTTTTTTTGACAGCTGTTTTAGAACGTACATATTCCAGATTACGTAAAGTTAACTTTAAAATGCGTAATAAAATAAATATATAAACTGCCTTATCTTATTTATGGCTTCTTACAGACATTATAATACCGTACGTGTATCAATCAATGTATTGTGTGTTGCTGCAATCATTAGTTCCATCTGTCAAAAAACGGTTTACCGAATGGTCAGGGTATAATCATGCGAGTTATACTTCTAGTTTGAAATAAAAACATCAGTAATTAGTGCATAGATTTAATGTTGATAATCAACAAACTGTTTAACGTAACTTATAAGTAACTATACTATAAACATTTAGCAACTTAATTCTAAGTAACATATTATACCTACTATCTTAGATGCCTACACAAAAAGTTTAAATACACATACATAAAGCGCTGAATCCTCTTGCAAGTAGGGGGCCTGCCAGATTTACATCGATAAAACTTGCAATAAGGTTACTTGCAGAATGGTAATTTGCAGCAAGCAAACTTGCCGCACGACATTCAACGAGTTTGGTAGCGTGCAGCAAGTGAACTTGCTGGAAATGTTTCTTTTGCACAATAAAACCATAAAAGTAGGTGACTCAGCGCTTTAGATAGGTTTTAAGTTACATTGCTTATTTTAATAGGTTTTACAGTTTTCGGTCGCAGCTTAAAATAATCTATAAGTGTCTAGATATCAATGCTACATGGGCTGTGAAGCAATAACTTAGAATTAGTTAATTATTAATTTATTTTAATGCAATGACTTCTGACCTTCTGTAACTAGCTCTTTCAAGCAAATTTAAGAAATACACATCGTATTTTCGGGTCCCCTATTGTCTTATACAAATCTACTTGTCGATTGTCCGTCCTTCAATAATTATATGAATTATACATTAGCTTTAGATCTAACTAGCAACCCACCCTAGAGAATCTACTCCCTTAGCACAAATCCGTAGTTTCAGCCGAAGTTACTGGCGTATCCGAATCCATGTCACTTACGGACTCGAAGATAGTTCGGAGCCTGAATTATGAATGACTGGCACCATGATTTGACAGTTGCCCATACACCCGATTAGCTCGCGCGAAAAAAATTATTTGACACTTGTTTTGACGTATCAAATACTTTCGGACGGACCCCTATCTTTGTTGACGTACTTAAGAAAGTAGACCCCCTCCGCTTCGCAAGAAGTTTACAATTTAACAAAACATCAAGATATCTATATTATATGAAGGTTTAATACTAATGTATTATACATAAAAACCTTCCGGAATATAAATTCTCTAAATGACAGTAAATATCGCATCAAAATACGTTGCGTAGTTTAGAGGAAAAAACACGGTCACACACGGACACGAAAAGCGACTATAATTTATAAAATGTAAATAGTTAATGAAGAAAAAGGATACCTACTATTTTCACAATCCAGATTATAATAACAGCTGCCGATCGATTCTGTAAAAATCTCAACGTGAAAAGTTAGGTGAAGTGAGCTTAGAGTGAGCTGTAGTGAGCAATAGTGGCATTCCCTAGCATTAGTTGAAATGACAGCTCACTCCACGCTCACTTCACCTAAGTTTTCACGGTGATATGGTTACAGGATCGCACTGCAGGCCCGGTATGCGCACGCTGCGTCGATAAGGCAAATCAATTTGTACATGTTGATAAGTATGTATATAAAACTCTTAAGGCAAATATTATCGCATTTCGATCATTCTACAATATGTAGTTACTAATTATGTATTTGATATATTTTTTTATATATTTGAACAGCACCAGGCTGGCAAAAGTTCAGACTCCGTTCTTGGCGCCAAAATTAAAAAGTAAAAAACGGCACGTAACAATGAGTTTTACAATCAAACAGGCACTATTTCGGCACTATTTCATGACAGTAGCTAATCTAAATGGCTGAACATGAATAAACCCGTATTAAAAAAATATGCAAAAACTTCCTTTTTATTCAACGACCATATACTTAATTAATCTAGCGTAACCTATTTAGCTATAAAGACTTTATGGAGGCAATTGATTAAGTATTTTCTATCCCAGGCAGCTTACGTTATTAAAGTTCAATCATTTCAACGGCACATTTATGATGTCAGAAAAGACAAAAAAAAAAAACATGGAAAAATTGCAACAGAAACAAAATTTTTAAGCTAATTATTTACTACATATTGCTAAAACATCGAGACAATAACAAAATGTGTACTTAATATAAAACTAAAAATGTCACTGGCATAAACAAGTTTGTTGTATAATAGTCAAATAAAGCTACTGGCGCCAATTTCCTTGTTCACAAACTAACTAAATTTAAGTTCTGTGCATCTTTTTCTTTCTATTTCATTAAGCAAAGGACAGAAGATAATTATTAGTTTAGTCCTGTCAAATTAGTCAGCGCCTTACGTAAATTGACGTAGGTATTTTTAGTACTTAGCCAATTTTTTAATCACGTCTAAACTTGTCTATGGAGTATCATAATTTGACAGGACTCAATTAATATTTATCTTCTGACCTTTTTCTAATGAAATAGAAAGAAAAAGATGCACTGAACTTTTTAGTTAAATTTGTGAACAAGGGAATCGGCGCCAATATTTATAATATTTACTTCTATTGGACTTCAAAGATTACACAGCAACAAGCATAAAATACAGTTTCATTTCTTAGCTTAAAAAATAATCCATTTTTTTTTTCTCGCAAAAAACGAATCATGACTACAAACCATAGACAAAAAAAGGAAAAACGCGCGAAACTCGTTCTGAACATATCGATCCGCACAAAATATAAATTGTTTTATTTCTATCTAATTCAGCTTATTTAAAATTCTCAAATTATAAACTAGATTATGGTACAGGTTTATGTTATTCGTCTGCCCTCTCCTGGTCTCGGTCCTTCTTTTTCTTTTTCTTCTTCTCTTTGCGAACTGATGTATCGGCCTCAGTTGTTGTTTCAGCTTCCATGGTGGCGTCACCGGAACCATCCTCTCTGTAGAAAAGAAAAAATAACATGGTAATGAAAAAAGGTCATTTAAAAAAGAATGTTGTGATACCATAGAGCCAAATTAAATCCAATAAAACTCTTTCAAGAAAAAGAAAAATTATACATAAGTATATCAGCGACATTGTCTGCAAAAAATTTAGTGTTTTAACATAAATTATATCCTATGACACTCGGCAATACGGTACAACACAAAATTAATGATCCATTTTGGTCCTGGCTTCAGATACAGATGTTTTTATTTATAATCTGTTCCAAAAGTCACTGATAAAAATGTAAACAAATGAATCAGAAAATGTATCATTCTGTGGTTGCCAATTTCTAGTGCCACTTACAAATTGAGTGCTTTGATCTAATTATGTGAATACTTAAACCTGAAATTCTAATTTTATATCATGTTGGAGATGTTTTTCTTTCGACAATTGAGGTTAAATTTATAACCTCAATTTTCGGTTACAATTTGATAATGACATTAAAACAAGTAGGAACCTTCTTAATACATATGAATGTGTAACTAACTCCCTTTAGTGAGTGTTTGCAAAAGAATTTAACCTAAACAGGGTTTGTTTACACTTTCATCCAATATTTTTGGAACAGACAATACTGTCCACTATCTACTCCTTCATTCCCATTATCTGTTCTACTTAAAGTCTGCCAGTACGACGATATAAATAGACTATGATAAGAATAAATAACACTATACATTAATGTGTAAATTATAGTACATAATATGTGCAAACAACTGTAGTCACAACTAACCCACTTGGAAATAAATATTGAAACATATGGCTGACAGATGTTGAATTAAAAAACCCAGATGATTACTCCACAACCACACATAGACATACATTAAATCAAACTTTCTTCCCAAGGGGAGAGAGAGAAACTACAGAATGCCACCTGCTACCACACTTATATAGGTACTTCTTTTGCTTTGTTTACATTCAAAGCATAGACATTTAGGCCAATATTCTAGAATGATTCTCAATTTGAACCAGGATTTTTGAAAGAGGTTTTATACTGAGATCACTTATATCTATAATAGAGATTTTCCCCTGCTGCAAGTACATATTACATGTAAGTACAAATATATGGACTTGGAGCAAGAGAAAATCACATGCAAACTAATAAAAATGCATGCTTTGTGCACTTGTTGTTTGCACCAGCAGTTTACATGTCATTATACCATAACAACTGTGGATTGGTGAATGTCACTATGGCATGCAAGCTACTTGCGGACTCTTGCACAAGTTACAGTAATGTGTATTATGTGCTGTCCTACAAAAGTGTAATGTTAGACTCGCTGCCCAGACAGACGTCCTGTTTGCGCATCGAAAACATGCAGGGACTCATCCAAACACACATACAAAATTTCACCAAAATAGGTCCAGCCGTTTGGGAGGAGTTCAGTGACCTATACAAGCAGAGAACAATTATATTTATATAAAGATAAGGAATGTATACTTACACAGCCTCAGGCGCTTCACTGTCTCTCTTCTTCTTTTTCTTCTTCTTCTCCGACTTAACTTCTACAGAGTTATTAGGGTCATCTGCATTAGCTGTGCTGGCCGTCCTCTTTCTACCAACCTCATCGGGCTCCGCATCTCCATTCTCATTCTTTCCCTTAAAGTCTACATAACTGTTCAACCATTCTGATGGGGTATTTTCATTCGGTTTGCCAAATTTGTCCAATTTTCCTTGTGAAATCAGTTGCTTCTTGTGCGATGCTTTCGGTCCTAAGCCCCACTTTCTTGGGTACGTGTCTCTTTCCATGATTACTCTCTTCAGCTTAGCTGCTACGCCGTGATCACAGGATGCCATGGTTGATGTTGTCATTAATGCAATAGCTAACGCGACTGCTTCTCCTTTAGTTGTGACTATGACTATTTCTTGATCTATTTCAATACCATCTTCGTACCTCAAGATACCAGGGAGAAGGACCTTAGCTCCGTAGCAGACAGCATTGACTGCACTGTCTTTGATAAATATCCTCTTGTGGGCTATTAATAAACCTTCCAAAGGCTTGATTACTCTTCGTAGGTAAGTCTCATCCTTATGGTTTTCATATGCCCATTGCGCATCCAAAATATCATGCATGGTGACCATACCTTCTTGTTCTCCTTGGATACCGGACCGGACTCTTCTGAGCTCAATCATCTGTCCACCGACTCCAAGCATTAATCCTAAGTGTACACACATGGTACGGATGTAGGAACCAGCCTCACAGCTGACCCAGAAGACACCGATGTTCCGCTCCTTATCGAAGTCGAGGAGTTTGCTGTCATACACTGAACGGACACGAAGCTGACGTTTGACAGCTGAAATGAGAGGCGGACGTTGGAACAGTGCTCCGCGCAATTTCTCAAGTCCTTGAGTAACTTTCTGGATATTTTCGACGGCTGAATGTAAGCTGAAGACTGCAACATACTCCTTACCAGCATTCTGCTGAGATTTCACGAGTCTCGTCGCGCGGTCTATGCACACGATCAAACAACCTGTCACTTTAGGGTCCAACGTGCCCGAATGACCAGTTTTCTCGACTTTCAAGATGCGTTTAATCCATGAAACTACCTCGTGGGAACTCGGGTTGCTGGGTTTGTCGACGTTGATGAAGCCAGCCTTCACGTATTCAGCAATCGGACGCTTCAGTGGCGAGTGACCGAATGGCAGCGGCGTGTAGTGGTTTGTGCGCACATTGAGACGATCAAAATTCTTCAATAACAATGGCCAATACGCTGTATCCAACTTTGTAACTGCTTCTGTAGGCTCGATTTTGAAGTCACCTAGCTTCTGGAATGTGCCTAGGGATACTTGATCCTTGACTTTCTTCTTTTTTTTCTCCGAAAACACTTCTGCGCCGGGTTGCAAAACCTCCGTCATTTTTGATTAGTGACTCGTTTCTTTCGTGATTACGCACTGTACTCGTTCAACACGATATTTAGGTCAGCCCCGCGTGCCAACCGTTACTATTGTTTGTAAATTTTATTGTAAAACGCACAAACAAAGAGCCGACACGTGCAATGTCAATTTTTAGGTTAGCTTCAGCTTCATCTTCTGTAAGCAAGCTCGAGGTTTTACGTTTATTTTGGAAATAAAATCACCAGCAGGTGGCGCAGTGGCGCTCGATTGGTGTGGTGGAGCTGCCAACTGATAAACAGTAATTTTATTCGGATACATTTTAGTTCTTATAGCTATCAAATTAATGTAGTTAAAGAATTATCCTTAGGAATTAGCTATATTCTAGCCCCTCATCAAATTAAAAAGAAAGAAAAGGTAGTTTCCGAAAATGAATGCTTACGATATTTTCTATTTGACGATTATATACGTAATTATGCAGTGCTTTTACCTTTGCGGTACGGGCTATTTATATTTATGATTTTTCTTGTGACAGAGAAATAATCCTTTTTGTGTACGTGACTGACTATCCGAATTTATAAACAACTACACGTTCAGGTTCTACTAAAATACCAACATATAAAAAATAGCTGTCATGTTGTGAATCAAGCTTTGATTCCGAAAAGCGTGTTATTCTTTTAATTTTGCTGTTTTTTAGGTATTAATCAAAGAAAATAGAACAATGGCAGGCGTATTATTCGAGGACATATTTAATGTAAAAGATATAGACCCTGAAGGAAAGAAATTCGATCGGTGTAGCCGTTTACATTGCGAATCAGAATCATTTAAAATGGACCTTATTTTGGACATAAATTCTTGGATTTATCCAATGGAACTTGGTGATAAGTTTAGATTAGTGCTTGCTACGACTCTCAGGGAGAACGGTTACCCTGATGGTGGTGAATGGAACCCTCTAGAAACGGAGGGAAACCGCGCCGACAGTTTTGAGTATGTCATGTCGGGAAAAGTTTACAGGTTAGTTTTTATCAATTAGGTTCTAAAACTTAGTTAATTATTCTATCAGTACTTAGAGTATTTTAGAATATAGTAGAAACAGGCTTGGATACAGTCAATGATAATTTGGCACAGAGGGATTGAGCTGCCGAAGCGCCCAACAATTGGATGTAACTGTTTTTATCGAACTTAAAGCCTAACACATCTTACACAGATTTTCTTAACAGACCAATCAATATTTCTGGGGGAGGTGGGCTGGTTGGAATAACCACAGATGGCCGCCATGGCCCACGCACAATAGCCCACCAGAAAGACTAGAACCAAACCCTCTAACAGGGAACATAGAACCCTAACACATCTATGTCAATTCAATTTATTCAGGAACAATTCACATTGTGTTTGAATTAATTAAAATTATAAAACTAACACATTCATAATATAATAAATCATAGAAGAAGAAAGAAAAAAATAAATAAATAAAAAGAAAATACATTAACAATTAAATTCAATAACATTACAAGCTACTACATACTAATATTATTCGGTCTCTCATTAACTAATCAAATAAACAAATTTTAAAACGTAGATATGTCGTCGTCTATAGAATACAGACATTTCTTCAATAGGAACGCTTTAACTGTTGACTTAAATGAGCTCTTGTAAATTATAGTTTTTAAATCCAATGGCAACCTGTTAAAAATCCGTCCGTCTTGAGCAAACGTTGTGGTCAATGCGTATGAGACGAGGTCTTTATCCTGCCGTGGGACAATTATTATTGTATTGTATCATGTTGAATATCATGAAAGTAATGTTATTTGTTTCTCTCTATTCTCAGGATAGAAGGTGATGAAGGAGCAATGGAGCCAGCATCGCGATTAGCAGCATACGTCTCATTCGGAGGCCTACTAATGCGCCTACAAGGAGATGCAAACAACTTGCACGGTTTTGAAGTTGACCAGCACATGTACTTGCTCATGAAGAAATTAGCTTTCTAAACTATCCGTTAATTATATTAGTTACTATGTAAGCTTATTTTCTAAGAATAAATTGTATATTTTATAAGATTATTTTTGTTTAATTTTTCTTGACTATTATAAATCTTACTCTTTCTAAATTTGAAAACAGCGCCATCTAGTCATTTCAACTTTTCAGAAATTTAGTTGGTGCTATTCGCCAATAGATAGCGTTGCTATGAACTTTAGCGTGGTGTCTATCAATCATCTTTAAAACCTCTATTCGATACTAGATGGCAGTAGCAGCGTGAACACAAGGAACATCTTTATACATTACGCCAGTATTCCGCAAAGTAAGGAGAGGTGTCTAGTTAACCCACACCCCTCCGTGCACATATTCCATGGGATGTTAATAGCGTTTCATTCACCCTTTTCAATGACTCCATTAAACAGAACGATTTAAGAAAGGCATCATCACCATTCACAGCCGACCATCACCCACTATGGAGCAAAGGCCTCCTTTTTTTCAAGCTCCACGCTCCTGAGCCATCCACGTCCAGGTTCTACCCACGATAGCAACAATATCGTCGGCCTATTTCGCCGCCAGGCGAAAGAATAGCAAAAAATCAATATCAATCTGCCAAGCCTATTCCCAACTATGTTGGGGTCAGCTTCCAGTCTAACCGGATGCAGCTGAGTACCAGAATTTTACATGGAGCGAATGCCTACCTGACCTCCACAACCCAGTTCACTGGGTAACACGATACCCCTTGGTGAGACTGATTGTCAGAATTTCGGGCTTCTGACGACCCCTAACGACTGTAAGATGTATGACTAACGACTGTAGAATGACAGCCGGGACGGGACCAACGGCTTAACGTGCTTTCCGAGACACGGAGGGGTTTCGGTATGTAAAGATGTCACCCATCCACGGACCGAGTGTGGCAAGCGTAGCTTAACCTGATCGATCGACCCGTGCGGCTGTAATCACTTAGCCACGAGCCCCTCAGGCGAAAGAATAGCACTCCTCGAAATTTTTGTCTCTTTCTCACCATCCCCAGTAATGAAATCCTCATTAAAATATCGAATACACAAGCCTGTATCTATAATTCACATATCACACGCTTCAATTATCTCGACCGTATGTCACCCCGCGGCGTTTTATAAAAGCGAGCGGATTCCATATTGTTCGCAGCGATGGCGCCTGCGACCCTCCGCTGAGATGCTAACCGCCTGTGAAGATCGCCAGAGGCAGTGTGAAGGGAGTATTTAAATATTTGTTTATAATACGTTAGCAATGTGACTTTATCTATTTTTTTTTTTTTGTTGTAGGTTGGTATTTACTAAGTTTTGGGGGCATAACCGACATAACATTGGTTTTTTGATGAAGAAGAGAACATAACATCGTTCTTCTTTTCCCCGACAGCGTAGGCAGCGAGTGGCATTTCTGTTTCGAACACCCACCTTTAGCCATTTAGATTTTTAGGTCCTGTGTAAGAGGCTGCAAGCTGCAAGCCTAACTGACCAAAACCCAAGACCCCACGCTCAGCTGTCTCGCTTGCGATCTCTACACCAACGAGGCAAGTGTACTTTCTACTTCCATACCTTCTAGTTCTTTTCTTTTGCTTTCAGATTCTATTTTCAAAATGCCCAACAAAACATCTCAGCCTTCTCAATCAATGCTACCAACTTCATAACAAAAAAAAAACGTCAGGCCACGACTGATGACGTCTGGTTCACACGGGTGACATCACACGGCGCGACACGTGCCGCTAACAAGGACCGTGTGCCCGACCTTTATGTGCTTTGTTTTATTCTATTTTACTGATCATTAGTACTGCAGAGTCAATGGTTTAGAAAAATTGTTTACCATTGATTTTTGAAGGGTGTCTTTGACAGATTATGATAACTATGCGGTTCTAGGTATAAAACTAGGTAGGTTATATTGAGGAGGAGAGAAGAAGTGGAAGTACTTCACCTTACCTAATTATGATGGTTTATGATTACCAGCAGTAGTGATCAGCAGGACAATTCCCGTTATTAAAAGCGTTCAAAATCTAGTAGCAATCTCATCTCTGCGACAATCAATGTCAAAATCTTGTCAAAAATGATGGCAAATTAGAGGTATTTTTGACAGATTGAGACTTAGATCAAACTGTGAACGTGCTTAAAATTACGAGAATTGCCCCTCAGATCAATGCTCGTTCTCAGGATTTTATAATAGCTTGATTTAAAAGAGTGCTTATGGAGTTTCTTGCCCGTTCTTTTCCATCTATAGAGATCTATGATTTGGAACGGCCATTTAGCTTCAACCCTCTGACTAACTGACCAACTCCTTGACAATTTATAAGTGCTACGTAAATAGTTTAACTGAAATAAATGCTTTGACTTTGATTCTTCACCTTCCTGCGCCTTCTTCAAAGCCGACATAGCAACCTCGTTACTCCTTGTCTACAGCATAGCAACTTAGCTACCAGGGGTTGTACTAGAATTCTTTGTGAAAAAGCTCGTCCGGGGAAATACTACCATAACTTCTCTTTGCCGCCACACAGCGTTTAGCACCTACTTATGTTACGATTAGAAGAACCTTGGACCCTCTTGATGTAATGGCGTAGAACGGACGGCCGATGTGGCTGAAAAGTTTTGAAGTAGCGACCGCGTACCGGTCGGATCGCGTAGCGCTACGAAATTCGTAGGCGTAGAGACTACCGAATTACGCCTACGAATTTTTCGTAGCGCTACGCCTACTGCGGGCTAGTTACGCTACCGCGTAGCGTAGTATTCTCTGAGTTAACTATTGATTTTGAGACAAGGATGGAAACCAATCTTACCTAGTTGGGACAGAATTAAGCCATAGGGCTCCACCAAAATATAATGCCTAAACGCAAACGCACTGCTATGCCTAGCTAAAACCTCGCTGTTGGATTTTAAGCTTTTGGCGCTGAGCCGAGCGATGAAAATGCTACAGCCCTCTTTTATTTAGGCAATAATTTATTATCATTATTATTTCCTTTATTTCACTTAAATACTTACAAATTACATTTTTAAATATTTTTATAAACAAAAGGATAAAAAAAAACATTTAAAAATATTATTATTATTTATTTATTTATCCTCACACTGGAACGCCACACGGCAATTATGTGTCGCTTAGTGCTAGTGAAAACAGGCATTAGATTTTCAACGTTTGGTTTATAGCTACAAAGTTTAAAATTGAACTTGCAATAATATTTAGGCATTACATTTGGGTCCGCCCTTGTGTTAGTAAAAATGAGCATTTATAAATGGGTTATGGATGACACTTGCTAAGTACTCCCTTCTGTTTAAAACTAAGCTTACTGAACTATTCTTAGGGCAAGATTCACAGATCGCATTTTGTATTTACTTTGTTAAGTAAGCGTCGCATATGATTTTTTTTTTAAATTCATCTCATTCATCATGAACATTCATTCATCTGCCTAGCCTTTTCCCAACTATGTTGGGGTCGGATACCAGTATTTTACATGGAGCAACTTCCTATCTGACCTCCACAACCCAGTTACTAGGTAATACGATACCCCTTGGTTGACGACCCGTAACGACTGTCAAAGATCCAGGAACGACAGCCGGGACCAGTGGCTTAACGTGCTTTCCGAGGCACGGAGGGGTCTTAATATTTAAAGATGGTCACCCATCCACGGAGCAACCACGGCCAGCGTAGCTTATCCTGACCGATCGACCCGTGCAGCTGTTATTACTTAGAACATTATTCGTATAAAATTAAAGTTCATATTCCTATGAAACGCTTGCTCTCATTAGCTGACACAAATAAGAACATTATACGCAGAATAAAAGGTTCATATTCGCATGAAATGATGAAACGTTTACCTACCCTTAAAACTATCCCCCGAAGTCCTATCTATAGTAGATCAAACAATTTCTTTTACATTTAAAGCCAAACTCCGACTATAATTAAAAACCAAAGTTACGTAAAGACGGTTAAACTTTAAAACAAACTCACTTTTATCTCCCAGTCACCAACTTGGGAGTCGGAGGCCGACACCCCTGCGAAGGGGGATGGGGGAGAGTGGTCAAATTAGTCCAATTTGTAACAAAATGGCGCCGGTTAACGACGCGTCCGTAATTATCAACACGAGTTGTTCATTGTTACAATGTCTAAGTTTAATTACAGATTTGTCTCTAATAATGGTCTAAAAATAATGAGGTGATAATCTAGCCACTGCTGGGACACAGGCCTACTTTCTGTGAGAGGGAGTCGGCCATAATCCACAACGCGGTCCCCGTGCGCATGGCGGATGTCAGAAGGCCAATTGCCGTAATTAAAAACGTTCAAAATCTAGTCTCATTCTCATCTCAGCGACAATCAATGTTAAAAACTTGTCAAAAATGTCCCTGAAATTAGAGGTATTTTTGACAGATTAAGATCTGAGATCAGACTGTGAACGTTCTTAAAATTACGAGAATTGTCCCTCAGACGTCTTTGAATTTTTGATTTTAGGACATGCCGGTTTCCTCACGATGTTTTCCTTCACCGTTTTGAGAGCAGTGGTGATGAAATAATTTACCTAAAGTAAAGTGCCTGCTTAGGATCGCACCTGGCCTACAAGTCATAAACGCGAAAGTTTGTGATGATGGACGGATGGATGTTCGTTACTCTTTCACGCAAAAACTACTGAACGGATTTGTATGAAATTTGGCACACAGATAGTTTATAATCAGGATTAACACGTAGGATACTTTTTATCCCGATACTCCCACGGGATCGAAACTCATGCGGGTGAAACCGCGGGGCGCTGCTACTTCATAAAGTTCAGGTTTTAGGCAAGCGTTATGTCTCTCTTTTCTCTTTTTTATAGAAACGTTGCCCCACACTAGGAATTTCTCCTGTATCGTGGGTGTGTTTACAAACATTTAAACTTACATACACAAACAGCCAGACCCGGAACAACTACTGACTGGCTAGCTGGCTGGCTGCGGCTACTGGTATGTGGGACGCCCCCCTGCTAAATGGACCGACGACCTTAAAGAGATGGCTGGGGACAGACTGGATGCGGAAGGCGGAGAGGGTGTTATGACGCAGCCTGGGAGAAGCTTATATCCAGCAATGGACTGCGGTAGAGTTGACTGTTGATTGATAAGTTCTCCCTGGGAAGCCCTGTCCACCGGGCAAAATTGATACAGTATTTTTATCTCACGACTCCACGCGTCCTTTACTTGTGGTTAAAGTAAAGTACCTACAAGTGTACAAACACGCTATGAATGTGTGTGTAGCAGGAACTCTCGAAACCGTGGTGAAGTCGGAAGTGTATGTACGTGTGTGTTGTGTTATGTGCTGACCCTAGTCGTCTTCATAGCCTGCTCCCTAATTACGTAACACACTATATCAACCACATTCTGAATCATTTTGAAGGATATTGCTAATCTATTGCTTCATATGTTCGAAAAAATTGTCTGCTCAACAACGTAAATGACGCAATGAATGTTGTTGAGCTGTCAAAATTAAAAAACTTTTTACAAAAAAAAAAAACCGCCTTCAAAAAAAGACAAACAAAAACGTTCCTGCACTAAAAAGTAAAAAATAAAAAATTGAATTCCTGTAAAGAAACTTAATTAAAAGGTAAACTTATTTGACATTAATATTTTGCAAATATTCAAAATTGTTTACTTCTTTTTGGAGTCGGTGCCAGCAGTTGTATCGTATGCCATTTATTTTTTCAATTCACGATTATAAAATTTTAAAACAGATGCTTACAAACTTAATGCTTCAAAAATTTCAAAGTACTTAAAATGTGGCAGGGGATTTTTATACGTATGTATAATTATTATTATTTAAAAGAAATGATTGTGAAAATTGTGTCAATTTGTTTTAGAGTACAGTCTAGTCTGTATTTGTGTTTTAATTATTCTAGGTATGCAATAGGTATCTTGGTAGTTTTATAGTAAATGTTAGAGGTCGTTTTTCGAGGTATTGTTGCCCATACGTATTTCCTTGCCTTGGCTGGCACCGACTCCAAAAAGAAGTAAACAATTTTGAATATTTGCAAAATATTAATGTCAAATAAGTTTACCTTTTAATTAAGTTTCTTTACAGGAATTCAATTTTTTATTTTTTACTTTTTAGTGCAGGAACGTTTTTGTTTGTCTTTTTTTGAAGGCGGTTTTTTTTTTTTGTAAAAAGTTTTTTTATTTCTAGCCGTTTAGTGTATTTTTTATTATAATATAATGGCAACGTAGTTAATATCTTTTCTACATAGAATATTATTTTGAAGAAGTACCAATATCATACAAGTAGGTACATATTACTGTCTACTTTCTGATCTTTAATTTGATCCCGTAGAGAGATGATAATATGACGCATGAAATACTGTCGATTCTTATGCGTCGTATGCTGCCTCTAATATTGAGCTGGGCGGTAACAGTCCATAAACTACAAGGGACCACCCTCGAGAGAGCTGTGATCGACCTTGGTAAAAAAAACTTTGCAAAAGGACAAATATATGTCGCGCTAAGTCGTGTCAGAAGTTTGGAAGGCATAGTGTTATCAGATTTAGACGCCAATAAATTATTGAATCGACCACACGATGATCGAGCGATGACAGAGATAACAAGGTTGCGGAATCTGCCATCTGATAATCAAGACAACACATAACGTGCCATGAAATAGGCCTACCGGGGAAACCACATTAAAAAAACGCGCCCAGCACACTACCTCATAGATGGCGTGGAAACGTGTGCATACTACCAAGAATACAATTTTATTTTAGTAAATAATAGAAGCGATTTTTTTTTAAACATTGTAAGCAAAATGCCTTTAATATTTCAGAAGTTGTTTTGTGGACACATTGATGATAACATCAAAACTAGATTTTCAATGGCACCTTGTATTCAGAGTGCATCTCATGACAGTTCTAAGCCCAAATACTGCTAGGATACATTGTTTTATTTTGAAGTTCTCATGCCAAACTTCCACCTTCCAGCTCCATCATCAGATCAGTTCGATAGTAACTTATAGCCAAAGTGCATTTCATGACAATTCTAATAAGCCCAAACACGGCTAGAATACGTTGATTAATTACGGAGTTCCGGTACCTGTCTTCCGGCTCCATCATGATCATCAGATCAGTCAATGATAACATTTTCAATATAACTATTCAGGATTGTATGTTTATTTGTATTGTCATAGTTGCTTAACTATCTTGATTGTGATATCTATGCGAGTGACAAGTTCCGTTAGCCATATCTGATCTTCTTCACCAGTTCCACTTCATCAAATGTTACTTTTTGACTGTAAACGCTTGATTTCTCAATGAAAATATTAAAATTACTATATAGTTGCCTATAATATTTGAGGAGTTCCCTCGATTCCTCATGGATCCCATCATCAGAACTGGATTTTGAAAAAAATGGGACCAATCTGGAAGCATATCCTTTAAAGTAAAAAAAAAATTTGCAAATCGATCCATAAACAACGGAGTTCTGAGGTAACAAACATAAAAAAAAAAAAAAAAAAAAAAAAAAAAAAAAAAAAAAAATACAACCGAATTGAGAACCTCCTCCTTTTTTTGAAGTCGGTTAAAAACATTGCTACTGATAGTGTGTTACGCAGTTACTCCGCTGGTTCCACTGGGTAACTACAAGTAAAGTGCGCGTCGCTTTGTGAGATAAAAAATACTGAGCGGTGCTAATTTAAAGTAGACTTAAAAAAGGAGGTTCTCAATTAAACTCTGTGTCTGTTTTTTTATGTATTTACAGCGATATCTTCGCAGAAAAGAATAATTAAACTAACCAACCCTACCTTTTCTTTTTTTTCTTGGTTGGAAAATCCTCATGAATGTCCTCCGCCCTGGGGCAGGCGGAGTGGTCTGTCAGACTCTTACTGACTAAAAACCACCCCGGTGTTCCCTTCCCACACTTGGACCGGGGATCATAGCAACTTGTGCGCCTTCCACGATCCCCGGCTGAAGCAACCCTTTTCTTTTCTTCGTTTTCGGGAGGAAACCTTCAAAAGGCACCCGACCTCCGGCGAGGGAGGTCTGCAATAGGGGCCTCCCCTGAGCCTCGCTATACACGGCAGCACGTGACCACTGTGCCACCGTCTTCCCTGGGGTCACTACTGAAGCAACCCTACATACCGCAACCTTGAGACGCACAGTGCACACCGCACTTTGGAGTACCCACTTTATATCTGTTGTTGTGGTTATATTTTTAACCGACTTCTAAAAAAGGAGGGGTTCTCAATTCGGATGTTTTTTTTTTTTTTTAGGTTTTTCGCGCATAGCTCTTCGCTTGCCAACCGATTTGAAAAAATATTTTTTTGTTGGAAAGGGTATATGAAATTCCCAAATGGTCCCATAGAAATTTCATCAAAAACGGTTCAGTAGTTTGGTTTTTAAACCAAATTTACTGGTAAAAATTACAACTAAAAAGTGAAAAATAACTTTAATTTCGGAAGTCGGTGGCAAACAACGAAAATGTGAACCCAACGACAGCGACTTCCGAAATTAAAGTTATTTTTCACTTTGTAGTGTCGTTTTTGGAAGTCGGTTGGTTTTTTTTTAATCGACTTCAAAAAAGGAGGAGGTTCTTAATTTGGATGTTTATATTTTTTATATATGTTCGGGCATAACTCTGTCATATATAGACGGATTTGCAAAATTCATTTTCTAATGGATAAGGTACGTCTCAGGGGTGGTCCCATATAATTGTTATTAATTTCGCTTGGGTAGTTTTTCAGTTAGCTTCATTAATACGATTTTTTCCACTTAGTATATATTGATGATGTTTTAGTACCTTCCTGTCACTGATATTTACATAGCAAGTATAAAGTGTTATAAGAATTTGTGTGGGATAGGTAAGTATACAACTAAATAGTGAAAAATAAAAACTTAAAAACAAACACTACCTACATATAAATATTCATGTATCTAATTTGTTATCTTTTAATTGAGCTTTTGTCTGCACCAAATAAATGGTTTATCTATCTATTTATCTATAGTAGCACCGGTAACTGAAATTTATGTGGAAACCGGTTGTAATGGTTGGCATGTTTACGGAGGAATTAGGAAAATGTCGTGAGGAAAGTTTTGAGTATGAACGTCGATGGCTATAACAGTAGGGGAAGACCAAAGAAACGATGGATGGAATTTGTGAATGATGAAATGGTTAGAAAGGGGGTCACTGTCGAGATAGCGGCTAATAGAGGAGTATGGAAGAAAAAGGCATGTTGCGCCGACCTCAAATAAATTGGGATCAGGACAGGAGAGTGATGATATACGGGTTTTATTTATAGTCGTAGGGGTAGGTAGATAAGTACTTAAATTCGTCGACACAGTAAGTACATACCTATTGTAAAAGCGCAGCAAAAAATCCCGTGAATAATCATTTGTAAAAACGTCAAAATTAATCATTGCACAGCCCATAAATAACAGACAGCAAAAGACGAAACGCAGCCAAAAAAAAAAAATTAAGCCAATTCAAATTAAAAAATCACCGGACGTTCATATTATAGAATAGTCTTCCTCCACGCTGGTTGGGCATCCACCAACCAATCAGCGCGCACGACGCACGGAGGCGGGAAGTGGCAAACGTCAAATGCAAACGAGTTACAAAAAAAAAAAACAAAACCTGTTTCCCGCGCTCGTTTTGTTTAGTCTGTGGTCGAGTAATGGTTTCGTCTGAGTTATGATAAACGCAGCTTTTTATGGAAAAATAATATCGTTTTCACGGAAAATGAGCTTTTAGCGATTGAATATTTTAATAGAATGACTTTTGAGACTACATAGATTGGCGTATAGACGAGACTATATTCTTTTATGCTTATTTTATTCTATCTAAGTTACCTGCATTGCAGTTTTTTACCTATGTAGATGTATAAGTAAATTGCGTATGACGGTGACATTTCCATACATTTCTTTACAAAGCTTTGGTGTTAAATCTGACTGATTAACCAGTAAGAACTGAGTAGTTAGAATCTTTTTGAAATAACTAAATCCAATAAGGCTGAATATTGCGTATCCATGACCTCCTTTGATAGTCTCTATGACTTGACCGTAGCTAACATTTAAAAACAGCAATATTTCAAAATCTAACATCAATATAGGCCTATTATTTTTCATAAAAAAGCTTTTCGTTAGGTAGGGAGGCACAGGCACAACTTCCGTCTTCCAATACAGCCTACTCATAATATGATAATACGTTTTACAAAAATTCTTGTCATAATACGCCATGCTGTTATCGCTCACCTCAGCCTCAGCCGGGATTACCCCCCCACCCGTCGCCCTCTTGCCCCCTATCCCTCTGGATGTGAGGGAGCGGGACACGGCATCGCCTGTCAGTCAACCGGCGACGATCGCGTCGAGATAACGTATAGAAATTTAGCAAATTAATTTGTTATGATTAAAATTGCAATCGTTAATTAAAAATGACATTTTAAAATTTAATTTTTAAGTTTAGAATGTTTTTTTAGTTGAAAAAGTGCGGTTTCCGGATATGGTAGTGACGTGGTGACGTTTCGGTCTTACGAAATTTGAAAAATAACAATGGCGTGGTTGTGATCTGGTGTTTTTTTTTTTTGATTTGGTATTATTATTGTGCTGAGTGTAATCTGATAATGTTTAGTAATGATCATTGCTGCTTTTCTGCTCTTATTGGATTCCTGTAAGGTAAATGTCATTTTAATATAACATAATTTAATTATGTATTTAGGTACACAATGAGTTTGTAGTACATGAAAGACTTGCAAAGAATTACATGGTGTAAATTGTTGGGAGAAGCGGTGCTCCCCAAGCTAGATCGCTGAGTAGGTAATCTGTATTTAGGAGAAACCATTTTTTTAAATCTTATTTATGTAGTCTAATCTATGAATCCAATGTTTCTTTGCGTCTTACAAGGTTTTTTTCAGGTCATTGAAAAACACTTTTCAGTTACGGCTCCTAAACTTTAAAACGGTTATTTTTAAATTCTTGTTACGTTTGAGTTTAACAAAAGCTCTACGGTGCGGCATTGTTTTGATTGAACATTTAATCTCTTTATTTTTATAAGTAAACGTTGTTTGAATTTAAGTAAATAATAATTTGAATGAGCGACTTTTTAATCATACATGTTTGATGTTTAAACGTCGCGTAACTTTAAGTAACGTTTATAAATACACCCCATAATGTTTGGACATCAAAAGAGACCGTGACCTCTGAGTTTGTTTTGGAATTTCTTCTCAGGGATCAGTCAGCTAATTTAGTTTTTTTTGTTGAAATATTGACCATCAAAATATTGACGTGTAAAAGTGTCTTAAAAGGTACTTACATAAATAAACATTTATTTCATACATCACATTTAATACAAACATGTTCAAAAAGGAGCCAGGTAGAATTTAAACAGCACGAAAGCTACGAAAGTCACGCTACTCGCGTTCGCCCGGCGCAACCTGGGCGGTCAAGTCCCCGATAGCAAGAGCAACCTTGCTGACTAGCGAACATTTTTATCACGACATAGTTCTACGACATATTCTAGTAGGTAAATATAGGTACCAACTCTCTATGGCATAGGAGAAGCAAAATTCATCTCTGTATCTAACGTTTTGTAAGCTCAGTCTGCTTGACAATGCATTTTAGTTTAAGTAATTCGCGCTGATTATTATTTATACTCTGTCCACTAAGTTAATCGTGTTTTGACAAATCGAACTAGTAGCAATTATATTTTTTTTTTTGGCAAAACTGACACACCTACGGTATCATGATGTCTGTAAGAAGTCATTAATAAGATTATTCAATAAGACTAGGCAGTATAAATATTTATTTTATTACGCATTTTGAAGCTAACTTTTACGTAATCTGGAATAGTAACGTTCTAAGGCAGCTGTCAAAACACGGTTAACCGAGTGGACAGAGTATAAATTCTTTCATCATACCCTCTAACGGTGTATTTAACACACATCATGCAATTTTGTTTACTTAGTACAAAACTTAAAACCGAAATAGTATTGGACCTAAGATACTTCCTTGAGGAACTCCGTTTTCCTTCCTTAGGAATAACCTGAAATTATTCGGTTCGCGTAAATTAGGTAGAGCATAACAACATAATATCACGCCTGCACCTCCCAAAGTGTTGGCAGAGGTGCACCTTTATTAGATTCACATTTCACTAGTTATGTTTATGTTATGTGGGCGAGCCTGTTGCCATCAACCAGGCACAATATCACCATTTTATAAGCGACATAGACGACAAGCGGCAATGACGAATGAAAAACTCATGCTACGAGTGTAAACGCGAGAATTGCCTCCCAGACTCCGGGCTGCTATTGAGAAATCCCTGACGGAAAAACCCGTTGACCAAAAATGAGGTAGAACTATTTAGGGAACATCTATTAATATGATGAATATCCTCTCCCCCTAAGCCGAGGTCCGTAACCAACAAGGGGTGCCCTTAGCGTGTAGTCGCTCAGTTTCTAAGTTTGTAAGCCCTGGCTGGAGGCCTTAATTTATTGAGGCATCCACAGGCAAGCCTGGTCAAGCAGACGACAACCTCATAGGTTGAACTGCTAGATGCCATACATAAAAAAAATATTGATGAATATAATATCACTAACGGCACAGAGTTTGTCTGTTTATCTTGCTCATCATTTATACGATTTTCACAAATTAAGCAAAGCATGATACGAGTACATGTGCAACATACAACATAACCAGCCTATATGGTTCCCACTGCTGGGTCACAGGCCTCCTCTCTGTGAGAGGGAGTGGGCCGTAATCCACCACGCGGGCCCAGTGCGGGTTGGTAGATGTCACATGTCTTCAAATTTTTGGTTCTAAGGACATACCGGTTCCCTCACGATGGTTTCCTTCACCGTTTTGAGAGCAGTGATGGTGATGAAATAATTTACACAAAGTAAAGCGCCTGTCGGTGTTCAAACCTTACGACTTACAACTCGAAAGTCGTGGCCGTTACCACGGCGACACTACTGCTGCCTGATACATGTGCATCTAAACAAAAATATGGAGTATAGGTAAAGGCATTTTTTATAATCGGAAACCTATGCGTAGGGAGTTTTGAAATCTTCTTCGTGACGTTGGCACGACAGTATTTCTGATCTTGTTGACCCAAAATTTCGCTATTTCCATGGCGTTGTAGCTGTGAATTTGAGCTCACATCCTACTAATACATATTACAAATGTGAAATTTTGTTGGATGTATGTTACAGACAGCTGTGCTGCTGGGGAGTTTTTTGCGCCACTTCTTCTTCCCAGCGATAGCACTAAGAAGTGGTGAAGGGCGGGCGTTTTTGGGGGACTGTCTTTTGTAATTTTGACGTTCGAAAAGTGCTGATTCTCAGCCTAATTTGAATAAATGACTTTTGATTTTGATTTATTCTTTTACCCAAAAACTACTGAACGGATTTGGATGAAATTTGGCACACAGATAGTTTATAACCAGGATTGACATATATAATACTTTTTATCCCGGTATTTTTATTGGATCGACACTTATGCGGATCAAACCACGCGGCGGTGCTAGTTAAGTATAAGCATCACCAGCTCGTTTCCGACGGGTTGAGCAGAATCCGAAGTAAAACTCTTCTTCAGTACTCGTATTTGTAAAGATTGTAAAAGAAAAAGGAAGAAATTATTTTATTTTATAATTTCTTGAAATAATACTTCTGTTGTTGTAGATTCTACTTAATCATCATCATCATCATCTGCCTAGTCCTATTCCAACAATTTTTGGGGTCAGTTCCCAGTCTAACTATTTTTTATTCTAGTCTTATAAGCATGAACGAAGAATCTACCATTACGAACTATCATAAAGTAGGTAGTTTTCGTATCGAAGACAGCGATTCGGCTGCAGCAGTTTTCCGACGGGAAGGCTTCCGTTTTATCACAAGAGTTTTATTTTTTATATAGTTCGCTCTATCATTCTGATTAGGTACTCTTACAGAGCTTCGATATTGAAGAATCTTATCTTAATCTTATCTTATCTAATCTTAGACTTAATTTGATTCTTATGAGAATATAGTTTTTCCGTCGGTACTAAACCGCTTTTCAACCTTTGATATCGTCTGGTGAAAAGCTATACAGGGCTAAGTATCATCGAAGCGCAAACCCATCTGCCCTACCTTTTCCCAACTATGTTGGTGTCAGCTTCCAGTCTAACCGGATGCGGCTAAATACCAGGGTTTTGCATGGAGCGACTGCCTATCTGACCTCTACAACTCAGTTACTTGGGTAACACCATACCCCTTGGTAAGACTGGTTGTCAGACTTTTAAGCTTCTGTCCGTAACAATGTCAAAGATCTACAAATGACAGCCGGGCCCAACGGTTTAACGTGCTTTCCGAGACACGGAGGGGTCTCGATATGTAATGGATGGTCACCCATCCACGGATTAACCGCGGCAAGCGTAGCTCAACCTTCGATGGACTTGTGCGGCTGTTATCATTTTGCCATAATACCAATTGCTCTAAATAATTGTGTGTGTGTGGCTACTGCCAAGAAGCCATCTCAATAAGTAACGCTAAGCAGCTGTTTCTGTTTAGTATTTCAAAACCATAAACAAGAACACTGGTGACCAGTTACTTATTTCTTATTGATCGCTCATAAGAACCAGAGAGCGATAATAATAATTTTTCAAAAATGGAACACTGGAACGTCAAAACAGTTTCGAATGTCGAACTGAAATAAAAAAAACAAAGCTTTGTTCGTTTGTGACTGTTCGATATTCGAATAGCTTTTGTTCTTTGTTCGTTTAACGCGACCGTTAATAATATGTGACGGGTTGAATTATTAGCGGGTCAGGACCAAAATGTCGTATCGTAAGGTACTTTTTGAAATTTTGATGTGTTAAGTGTTTTGTCTCAGAAACGGAGAAGGCAAACATCTTGAGGCAACCGGCATGTCAAAAAATGTAACTCAAGAACCTTAAAATAATTTTGTAAGTAGTACAAACAGCCAAAGCTATGGAAGTGTGGAGTCTCCTAACACAGGCGCCATCATGCTTAACCCAGATGTTACTGAAACTATTTTTTCGAGGAAAGTCAGGAAAAGGTGACCTTTTAGAAGACCCGTCGTAAATGTCCTAGGACCAAAAACTTTAAGCTATGTTATGATGGATGGATGGATATCCATCCATCCATCCATCATAACATAGCTTAAGGATGTTTGTTACTCTTTCATGCAAAAACTACTGAACGGATTTGGATGAAATTTGGCACACAGATGGTTTATAACCAGGATTAACATATAGGATACTTTTTATCCCGATATTCTCACGGGATCGAAACTTATACGGGTAAAACCAAGGGGCGCAGCTAGTAAATAAATAAATAAAAAATCATTTATTTTCTCCCACAAGATACATACGTTTCTTAAATTTAAATTTACAATAACCTGTCCAGTCAATGCACCTTCGGAACAATGACCTTCCACGTTACCATAGTAACGCAAATGTTGCCACATCACAATTACTGCCACACGATACCCGGTCCGCACAAAAGCCTATAAACCACTTCCAGCCCTCATTTTAAAAAGCGAACATCAATTAATTTGACAAACAGCTTAAAATGCAGCGCAAACACAACCTTACAGCCCTTAAATCCTGAAGGGCGCCGAACTGAGATAGGGCACGTTCGCGGGAAGCGTTCTGATTGGCTGCCGGCCCTCGCCACCACCCTGGAGCCGACCAATCGCGTGCGCGCGCTGCCTCCCCCGACCAATCGAGAACGGAGCTTGGAGGGGTTCTATTAAAAAAATGTTTGTCGTTTTAAAACGTTTGACAGAGAAAGTACTTTGAATTTTGTAGGTAAAAATTGATTTGTAAACAGCGGTGTTCTTCGATACGCGCTGAATGGTGTCGGCTCCTTTTTATGTTCCTATTTCAGTATTCAGGTTATCGTAACGGACATCCTCATGTAGATCGTGGGAAATATTTTCTTACTGTACAATCTATCGACGACATGAAGACCACCTTTTTGATGTGACCGGAATAACGGGCAGGATCCCCTAACCTTATCACCATCTGCCTATACTATAGCCTTTTCCCTATTATGTTGGGGTCGGCTTCCAGTCTAACCGGATGCAGCTGAGTACCAGTATTTTACATGGAGCAACTGCCTATCTGACCTCGACAACCCAGTTACTGGGTAATACGATACCCCTTGGTAAGACTGGTTGTCAGATTTTCGGGCTTCAGACGAGCCGTAACGACTGTCAAAGATCCACGAATGACAGCCGGGACCAACGGCTTAAAGTGCTTTCCGAGGCATGGAGGACTCTTGGTATGTAAAGATGGTCACCCATCCACGGACCAACCGCGGCAAGCGTAGCTTAACCTGATCGATCGACCCGTGCGGCTTTTATTACTTAGCCACAAGCCCTCGACCCCCTAACCTTATATAGGTACAAACAGCTTTTGGTCCCTTGGAGCGCAAGGTCTGAGATCTGCTCCAGAGTATTATTGTGATTAAGGAACTTATAGCTAGACCAGAATCTGTGTAATCTGGCGACAGCATAATACCAACCCTGATGGGTTTTATAGGAACTGGATTTTCAATGCAAGTCAACAGTTATCATATCATAAATCATAATGTTCCCACTGCTGGGACACAGGCCTCCTCTCGGTGAGTGGGAGTGGGCCATAATCCGCAACGCGGGCCCAGTGCGGGTTGGTAAATGTCACATGTCTTCGAATTTTTGGTTCTAGGACATGCCGGTTTCCTCACGATGTTTTCTTCCCCGTTTTGCGAGCAGTGGTGATGAAATAATTTACACAAAGAAAAGCGCCAGACCAGTTAAATAAAGTTAATACTAGTATTCAGCTGCATCCGGTTAAACTGGAAGCCGACCTGGCCGACTTGGAAAGGGCTTGGCAGATTGACTTGACTTGAAGAGAGTTTCTAGTTGACTAGCTTTTCGCCTATGAGAATCAGCTGATATTATAATCTTACGTAATACAATTTGTGTCCATAACCCACTGGCATTGGCACTACAAACTCATTTATTTAGTTTTGTCGTATTTGACGTATATGTGTACCTACTTATATTCATGTTACTGTGATGTTTTACATTTCGGATTTTTGTATTCTTCCCATCAATTTGAAGAATTTGGTTTTTGCTAACTTTGTAGTATACATAAACACTTGCATAATATGTTCTATGTTACGGGTTTGGTTTCCGCACTTAGTCCTTCAGATGGACCATTGTGCGTGCAAACACACACTTGCATATATTATTTGACGTGTAACGTGTGGGTTCTTCTTTGTCATAGGGATCCTTCATCAGCGTATAGCAGTCCACTCCTGGACATAGGGCTCTCCTATTGCACGCCATTCAACTCGATTTTCGGCAACTCTCATCCAGCTGCTACCAGCCATCCTGCGAAGATCGTCGCTCCACCTATGTCGATAGTAATCTAAATGGACTCGGCCCAGAACTCGCTACTTGTTTGGCGCCATCACCAGCGTCCATCAGTTCCCTAAGGTTGGCTGGTAGAAAATGCCTCAGGAATTAAGTTCGCCTTAGAGCAGTGGTATCGGCCGCGATTTACGAATTGTAGGTCGTAGGTTCGAACCCAGACAGGCGCTTTACTTTGTGTAAATTATTACATCACCACTGCTCTCAAAATGGTGAAGGAAAACATCGTGAGGAAACCGGCATGTCCTAGAACCAAAAATTCGAAGACATGTGACATCTACCAACCTTCAATGGGCCCGCGTGGTGGATTATGGCCCACTCTCTCTCACAGAGAGGAGGCCTGTGTCCCAGCAGTGGCAACATTATAGGCTGATATATTAGTACAATATTTTTTTGACTTCTGGATAAAGTTTTGTTAAATGATTAAATCTAGAACTGTTGAGCTTAGAAAGACTGAAAAAACGCCAAACTTGTCCAATTCCTACAACACAAAAGATATTCGTCAACTCCGCTATATGTATATACAATATTCAGGTCATCGGTTTACAATACTTGAGTAATAACTTCCTAATACTTGTAATGCGGCGTTGCTTTTTATTTAACGAGGTCAGATATTACTATTTAATTTTTTACGCAAATGAAGGCTGAGTCATTTGGCCGGTCAGACATTACTATTTAATTTTTTAATGAAGGCTGAGTAATTTGGCGTTTTTTAACTATTCAGGACTTTGGCATTATCTGTGAAGCCACACAACTCTAGGAGCTAGCTCCCTTTTTGGGGACCAACCTACGCTGCGTATCCGAAAGGTTCTGGAGTGGCGACTGCATACTGGACACAGTTGCCACTCCAGGTACTTTCGGCTCCATCATATGCATAATCAGCCTACAACGTTCCCACTGCTGGGACACAGGCCTCCACTCTGTGAGATGGAGTGGTCCGTAATCTACCACGCGGGCCCAGTGCGGGTAGATATCACATGTCTTCAATTTTTTGGATCTAGGACATTTCCGGTTTCCTAACGATATTTTCCTTCACCGTTTTAAGAGCAGTGGTGATGAAATAATTTATACACAAGTAAAGCGCCTGTCTGGGTTCGAACCCACGACATATAACTCGTAAGTCGCCGTGGCCACCACTGCTCGCTGATTATATATTGTTAAATCTGTCTAACGTTAAATAAATTAATCCATTATCATCTTTTCTAGTAATTTTACCTACTTTTTGTTAATTCTTGATTACAGTTAATTTTACATATTTCGCTTGCCGGTGTGTCTTTAGAAGCTATTATTAACGAATCTTCATCAATTATAGAAAGCTACATCAATCTCTTAAAGATACTCGTAAATTTAACCATTTTTGGATATTACTGTGTGTACTTATAATAATTTTTTACTGTTCGTATTTTCTTGACGCTTCGGAAAGCCGGTCTTTTTCATTGGCATACGCACGGCGACACAACAGCTAAACTTACAAATATCCAGTACAACCTGAACCCTCATTGCTAAGACTACCTGTACCATCAGAAGTCAGCTCATACTGGACTGGATGTGTCGTGGGTACCACCCATTCATTAGCTGTTTTGATGGTTTGACCAAGATGGTTGCCAGTATGGCCAGTGGACTTCATACGTTAATATTTTCTTTTTATAAGATTCGATTTTGCCTTGTAAACGCTGCAGGAATCTGTCGGATGTGGGAACAAGGGAACCGGTCGATATGTCGACGCTTGGTCTTGGCCTATGCTAGGACATCTCAGTGGACATCTTTCGGCTGAAATGATGACGATAAGATTCGCTTTAGCTGAAGAAAGTGAGGGAAACTTTGAATATGAATGTGGATGGCTATATGAGTAAGTATCTACTGGCACGAAATCAATGGGTTCTGTGAAAAATGATTCAAGAAATGGCGTGAATGCTGAGATAACGAATAAAAGAGATGATTAAGGACGAAGACGACATGCTGCATAATCAGCCTATGATGTTCCCACTGCTGGGACACAGGCCTCCTCTCTTCGAGAGGGACTGTGCTGTGATCTACCACGCGAGCACAGTGCAGACACCGACATGCTGCGCCAGCCGCAAATAAATTAGTATAAGAGCTGGAGAATCATCATCTCAATCTGCCTTTCCTTTCCAACCATGTAGAGTCGGCTTCTAGTATAACAGGATGCAACAGAATACCAGTATTTTACATAGAGCGACTGCCTATCTGACCTCCAACCCCGTTGCTGAGTACCTACAGTTAGGTACTGCAATCCGGCCAGATCCGACGCGCACCCTAACTGCGTAACACACGATCAATCGGAATCGGTTTCATTTTGACAGTTCAACAACATTCATTGCGTTATTTACTTGTTGACCAGACAAATTATTCGAACTTATGAAGCAATGGATTAGCAATTTGCTTCAAAATTATTCTGATTCCGATTGATTGTGTGTTACGCAATTAGGGTGCCAATTTCTATGAATCCGGCCGGGTCCGACCGGATCCGGCCGGATTGAGTCAACGAGGTTAGATAACCAGGATAAGTTAATTTTCCGTTAATAAAGAGTAAATGAAAACAATAAATATACACAATCAACTTTATTACGACAAATTATAAAAAGAGAAAACTTATAGTTTGAAAATTGAACAATTAATCAATTAGGTATTTATGGTTTGAAAAAACGATCATAGACAACACAAACACAAAAAAACAAATACAAACAATAACACAAAAACAACAAACAAATCAACAAATTGTGTTGATTGTGTCATCTGCCAGTCGACTTCTAATAGAGCTACAAATGTAACTTGCGGCCGAGAAGGCTCTGTCAGCCTCCAAGCTTGTCGACTTAATTGTCAGCAAGTAATCATGAATAGCAGGCAAGTATTCTCCTCGAACTCCTTTACTTTCAAGCGCAGACATCTCCTTTTTAAGTATTTTATGCTTATATTTTTTTTTTGCGGTCTATGACGCCACTTGCTGAATCTGTAATTGTAATTCTTCCTGTAACAACAAATCTTTTTTCGGTGATTGTGAATGTAAGTTCTTATCTATTATGTCTTCCACGAGTTCGTTAGAGCTATTATGTTTGTTTAATCTTTCCAAGATTTTTCTCATTTCCAGTCGCATGTCTTTTTTCTGTGTCATAGTAAATGTGTTATCAGCTAGGTTTGAATCTCGATCAGACGTCGACGTCGAATTTTTGAAGAAGCAGCTACACAAGACCGAGTCGTTCGCGAAACATCAAACGACTCGCACGCACAACAAGTACCTACCACACACTTCAAAGGCGCGGTTTTTTTGCCAAATTATGCAATCACCGGGTCCGATACCGGATCCGGAATATTGTTTCCGGATCCGGTAATTGTATAATGACGCCGGATCCGCCGGATTACCGGATCCGGTTTTCCGGATTGCAATCCCTACCTACAGTACAGCAGGAGAATCATGATTATTATATCTGCTAACAGTTAATTTTTTCATTCATCAAAGTAAGCTTTCGATTTCCGAATCACCGTCCCCTATTACCTATTATTATTTAAAAATAAATCCCATTTGAAATATGGAGGGCGGCCCACAAATCCGTTGAAACACAGATTAAACAACACTTAGATTCGCTTAATCCATGCCCAAGTGTGCGCGTGCGACGTGCAGAAAGACAAACATGTTATGATAATAATGCTAAAAATAATAGACTACATACGTTTGTCCTCTTTTTTTTGAGTTATCTGTTTATTTGTATTTTTTTTTTTTTGTATCCAGTGATGCCGATGAAAAATGCCGTATTTTGGCGCGGTTGTTCGGGTAAGGACAACAGTCTGACTAAAATGATGAATGAATGAAAGTCTGACAACCACTCTTACCAAAGGGTATCGCTTTACCCAGTAACTGGGTTGTGGAGGTCAGACAGGCAGTCACTCCATGTAAATCTGCATCCAGTTAGACTGGAAGCCAACCCCAACATACCTAGTTGGGAAAAGGCTAGGCTAAAGGGGATTGCTAATCATTGCATTGCATTTTTTTTTTTTGTATCCATTGTAAATAACGCAATGAATGTTGTTGAACTGTCAAAATGGAAGCCTTTGCAGTAGCAGTAGTAGGTGTTTTTTGTTCTAATGCCAGAAAACTCATGTTTTCTTTCTTTCTTAAGCAAACCGGGGCGTTAATTACAGTTCGAAAAGACAATCAATCTGTAACTTAAACCGTCCCATGGCCACACATAGCTCCTTTGACTTCTAACACCTCTTTATATCGAATAGAATTATTCATTTTCGACCTTCGACATTCATTTCGCAACTCAAAGTAATTAATTTCCAAGATTGATGGCCTGCGACACAAAAGACATCTAATACTTGACAAGTCCTTCATTATAGACTTTGCTATAAAATAAACTCAACGGGCTCATAATACTGTCAGGGTTGCCAACCATACTGTTAGAAACTTTTTTGAAAAAAAAAAACAACCGATTTCCAAAAACGACAAAAAACAACCGACTTACAAAGTGAAAAATAACTTTAATTTCGGAATTCGGTGTCGTTGGCTTCGCATTTTCGTTGTTTGCCACCGACTTCCGAAATTAAGGTTATTTTTCACTTTGTAGTGTCCTTTTTGGAAGTCGGTTGTTTTTTTTTTCAATATTTTTCACTTTTAAGTTGTAATGTTACCAGTAATTTTGGTTTAAAAACCAAACTACTGAACCGTTTTTGATGAAATTTCTATGGGACCATTTGGGAAGTATACCCTTTCCAACAAAAAGAGAATTTTTCAAATTGATTGGCAAGCGACGGAGCTATGCGCGCACAAACAGAAAAAAAAATACAAACATCCGAATTGAGAACCTCCTCCTTTTTTAGAAGACTTTATTTCCCCCTTATTGGTCAATAAAAATAAAGTATACAAAATACTGCCTTTGACTTCCTGTAACCCTGTATTCCTTCGAGCACGTAACCCACCATCAATCACAATCTGAATCATTTTGAAGAATATTGCTAATCAATTGCTCGAAATATGTTCGAAAAATTTGTCTGCTAAACAACGTAAATAACGCAATGAATGTTGTTGAACTGTCAAAATGAAAGATTACGGTAAAAAAAAAAGTTGGCAACCTTAAATACAGTATCGTATTGGCAATGGCGTAGGTAGACAGACGAAGTTATAATTTATACTAAAGCGGGCGGAGCGTTCCGAGACCGCCCACTACGCCCCGAAGACAGGGCGAAACTGAGATAGCTCTATCTATTTTTATACATATTATAAAACGGTATGTCGCGACGAGGCAAAGGTAGGCCTGTGGACGGTCGCTGTGGAATAAAGTATACGATCTTTTTGGTGGTGTTGTTGGATAGATTTAAGTAATTTAAAGGGGCAGTGATCTTGGCAGGGTAACTGGTGGATGAGAGGTAGCTGGGGATCGAGCTATGGTGTGCTATTGGAGAGGCCTATTTCCAGGACTGCTAAGTATAGAGTGATGACAACTTCATTTATGAAGTTCAAGATACTCCATAGACAAGTTCAGACGTGATAAAAAAATTGGCTACTAAAAATACGCCAGACGCTGACTAATTTGACAGGACTAAACTAATATCTTCTGTCCTTTTTTTTAATAAAATAGAAAGAAAAAGATGCACTGAAATTAAATTTAGTTTAGTTTGTGAAGAATGGAATCGGCGCCATTGTAGGTCGGCGACACCATCGAAACAAGCTAGTCCCCGTAGACACAAATTCGCGTTAAGTCGCAAAAATTTGCACTGCTCTGATTTTTTAGAATGTTGTTATGAGAGCTAGCAGTTGATTTAAAACCTCGACAATTTCGGAATTCTTTCAGTTTTTGACTTATAATTTATCTAGCCTTGCCTCTAAACTAGTAGCCATTTAAATCACCTAACTTTTATCACCCCATTTCAAATTCAAACCTCATTCCTCAAAATTACACATCCTAAATTTTAACCCTATCCCAAAAAAGATAAGGTCCTTTATTTATTGGTGACAGAATTTGGTCCTGTAGTACGTGACGGAACAATGCACAGTCGGTCCTTCGGTCCTTGTCAATGTAATGATGCTTTCCCACGCAGGACGAATATTTAGGGAATTCTAATGAGCCATTTTTCTTGTATAGTTTTGTAAAGCCTGGTGGGCGGCCTTTAGTGAATGGGTATGGGAAAATAATAATGAATGACGTGGTATTACGGTCCAAGCTAGGCTGTGTGTATGAATATTTATTGAAAGAAACCACTTTCTCTGCTAAACTGTGAACCACGAGTCACGAACAGAGGTTCAAGCTAGTTACTTTGTCGCCTTCTGCAGAGCGATTCTGTAACCATCTCACCGTGAAAACTTAGGTGAAATGAGCGTGGAGTGAGCTGTCATTCCAACTAATGCTAGGGATTGACACTATTGACAGCTCACTCTAAGCTCACTTCGCCTAACTTTTCACGGTGATATTTTTACAGAATAGATCGGCTTTTAATAAAACTCACTCTACCTTGATTAGAAAATACCTATCCATCTATAGGTAGCATTATCAGCTTAAATGTTCCCACTGTTGGGACACAGGCCTCCTCTCGGTGAGAGGGAGTGGGTTGTAATCTACCACGCGGGCCCAGTGCGGCTTGGTAAATGCCACATGTCTTCGAATTTTTGATCTTAGGTCCAGCTGGTTTCCTCACGATGTTTTCCTTCACCGTTTTAAGGGGAGTGGTGATGAAATAATTTACACAAAGTACAGCGCCTGTCTGGGTCAGCGTTGAAAAAAGCAGGAAAAATTCCCGTTTCTTTCCAATTCCGTTGTTTTTTTCAATGTTTCATTCGAAAGTTTCAAGAAAATTTGCCTGTATATATTTCATGTTTTTTTCCAATAAAACCGAAAAAAAACGAAGAATATGTAAGAAACGGGAAACTTTTCATGTCTTTTTTTCAAATACGTACTTACTTATAATTTAGCTTCTATGCTTTAACTCTTCCCATAATAATACGTAGTACGTACCTACTAACCACCACCTACTAACCTGTATTTCACCTATTAAAAAATATTTTAATTTCAATAAAGCTGGTTTTTTTCAACTTTTCATAACATCAACCGAAACATTCGAAAGAATCCTGTTTCTTTCCAAAGGATTCCTTTTGTTAATTTTTCTATGTGACATGCGATAAAAACGGAAAAAATCCACAAATTGTTTTTTTCGTGGAAAAAAACAAATTGTTATTTTCGGCATTTTCAACGCTAGTCTGGGTTCGAACCTACGACCTAAGATTCGTGTGCCACGTTCATTACCGCTGGCCACCACTGCTTCTATCTATAGGTACTAATATTATAACATAACATCACGGCCGTACTCCTTGCAGGGTTAGGCAGAGTTGTGCCTATAATTCAGCCACATTTCGTCAGTTATGTTTATGTCCAATGTATATACATTATACACGGGAAGGGGCTTATGGGTAAGTAAATTATAACAGCCGCACGGCTCGATCGATCAGGTTAAACTACACTTGCTGCTGTTGGTCCGTGGATGGGTGACCATCTTCACATACCAAGACCTCCGTGCCTCGGAAAGCACGTTAAACCGGCGGTCCCGGCTGTAATTAGTGGATCTTTGATAGTCGTTACGGGTCGTCAGAAGCCTGAAAGTGTGGCAACCAGTCTTACCAAGGGGTATCGTGTTACCCAGTAACTGGGTTGTGGAGGTCAGATAGGCAGTCGCTCCATGTAAATACTGGTATTCAGCTGCATCCGGTTAGACTGGAAGCCAACCCCAACATAGTTCGGAAAAGGCTAGGTAGATCATGATACATTACACATGGGATTTCAGAGAATGAGTCTTAAATTCTCTGACAGAAAGTTTAATTGAAAATTCTCTGTTTTTTTTTAAGTTACAATCCTGCAACTTGATGCATAGGCTTCTGTTTACCTATACAGCGTGGCGCTTTAATGGCGACATTAATTTAACACACGTATACGGTTTCGCGTTTTAGTTTTATGAATATAGTTTAATTTAATTAAACATTAATTTTTTTTATTTTTTTTTTAACAATTTTCTAAAATAGCATCTTAGAGCAACCTGACTTAAAGAACTGTAGCGCAGGGGTCATTTGCCGGGTTCACGGATCATAACATCGCATCAATGTAATTAAAACAAATAACTTACAAAGAGAAGGCGAATTGAAGGAAAGAGAGAGAGCCCTATGTCGGCGCGCGGCGCAGGTGGAAGTTTTCAAGTTACGATTTTTTTATGTTGTTATAATTTTTATGATTACTGGCCACTAGCCCTACCCGTGTGTTGAATTAATGTCGCCATTGTTGCGCCACGTTGTATAGGCAAAAGTAGAGTGTCTCTAACAATTTTTTTTGGAACCAATCCCCTAATGCTTTTAAGAAGTTGCCAATTCCAATGGGGAATCCCCTCGGGCACACGGCTTGTAAATAATATAAAGTCACGATTTTCTCACGTCCCTTAAACAAATCGACATACATGTGTGATGTAGTTTTTCTCATAAGAGAACCATTAAAAACCATTCGGAACAGTTATCGGGGAATTAGCTATGCCAAATTACCAATACGTGACTTCCTTTCAAACGCTTTACTTTAGATTCGAACACATTAATAAGGATTAAAATGTTTAGATAAGTCATTACAGCTTGCAACCGGCATGTCCTAGAGCCGAAAATTCGAAGACTTGTGATATCTACCAACCCGCACTGGTCCTACGTGGTGAGGACTCCTTATTTTCTTGCGCCAATCCCCACGCTCCTGTGCCAGCCTCATCCAGGGTTTTTCGTCAGATTTAAGTAGGTACACATGGCTACACATCAAGCTTTACTATTCCAGTTTTAACTGACCTCGCATTGACTCGGTTTTTCGTACAAACAGAAGTCAGCTTATACTGGTTATGTGTAGCGTACTACAAATTACAAACCAAATAAATTTATTTGTTTGTTACGACAAATAACAATACTAAACACGAAAACTACAGCCATCAGCTGTCCGCCCCAACGCAAACCCGACAGGCGGGAAAAATATCGTCATCGAATCACGTCGTAATGCGGCAGAGGCATTCACCGTCACGAACCTCACAATCAATACTCGTGTCCGACTTCTTTGTGTGGGAATCTTTATTTATTATACTCTGTCGTTACATTTAAATAAAATTAATATGAGCGGATGTCAGGGAGGGACATTATGGTAATCGTTTCGGCTGAATAGTGCGATGCTGTGGACTTTATTTTGGAAGTGGTAGTGGTATTGTGGCCCATTGTGTCTCCCTATGTAAAATTTGTACATGTATATCTGTAACTAGCTTCATCATTTAGCTGCAAACCGGTTAGACTGGAAGCCGACCCCAAAATAGTTGGGAAAATGCTAGGCAGATGGTGATATCTGTAACTAGCAGCGCCCGCCCGCGCTACTACTGTTAAGCTGAAGATTTTGTGTGTTTGTTTGAACGCGCTAATCTCTGGAACTTCCGGTCAGATTCGAAAAATTATTTTTGCATTTGATAACCCAATTCTTGAGGAAGGCTGTAAGCTACTTAACATCACGTTAGAACACTTGGGAGCCGAGCAAAGAGTAAAAGAGAACGTTAAGCGAAAACGACATCGCGGCAGGCCCAGACGGAGATGGCGGGATGAGCTGGATTCCTTTCATAAAGATTGGTCCTTGGCAGCTCTGGATAGAGAGAGGTGAAAAGAGAGTAGGTAGGCTTGCCCAACAGTGGGACATTAACGGCTAGTAAAACAGCGAAAACGAAGTAATGGCGAAGGTGGGCGATGCGATGCGACGGGGAACAAGACATTTCACGCGGACGAAGTCGCAAGCAGAAGCTAGTGTTAAATGTATGAATGTTGGTGTTCTTCCTACTATCCTACTAATATTATAAACGCGAAAGTTTGTGAGGATGGATGAATGGATGGATGTTTGATACTCTTTCACGCAAAAACTACTGAACGGATTTGGATTAAATTTGGCACACAGATGGTTTATAACCAGGATTAACATATAGGATACTTTTTAATCCCGATACTCCCACGGGATCGAAACTTATGCGGGTGAAACCACGGGGCGCTGCTAGTAATATTATAAACGCGAAAGTTTGTGAGGATGGATGGATGGATGTTTGTTACTATTTCACGCAAAAGCTACTGAACAGATTTTGATGAAACTTTACAGTATAGCGTACACATTAGAAGAACACATAGGATATTTTTTATCCCGATATTTCCACGGAAACGACACTTATGAGTTATGCGGGTGTAACCGCGGGGCGCTGCTAGTTAATAAATACATATTAAAATAATAGCTGGCAGTGGTGTACTATACATCTCTGCCTTCCCCGCTGGCGAATATAAGCGCGTTGTTATGTAGTGTTGAGCTTATTGTGTTTCTAATTCAGTTCCGCGTTTACAGTTTAACTGCTTTATGGCTTGTCCCAACCGTATTGTATTTGGCATGGAAATTGCAATTACAAAGTAATTGTACGTACGTCTACACTTCAAGCTATACATAACCAGTATAAGCTGACTTCTGATTGTATGAAAACCCTATACAATGCGAGGTCAGCTAAAACTGGAAATGTATAGCTTGATGTGTAGCCGTGTGTACGTTCTAAGTGCTATATTGGTATGTAGGTGTTATAGATGCAGGAGGTGGGTTTATATACCTTTATGAAGGGCCAGAAGTATAAAGTGTTGGTTGGTTTTCCTATCTGGAATTTCTCCTTAGCAACCCGGAGTCTGGATGTGTACAATAGGCCTGCCCTCTATTACAAGGGACTTAAACATAACTGGCGAAATTTGGGTGTATTATGGGAACAGCTCTGCCTAATCCTTCGGGGATATTACCGTGATGTTATGTTATGAAGGGCCAGAATTTTAAGGAGATCAGATTGTCTAAATTAGGAGTTAGAAGTGTTAGGATGTTCAGAATTCAAATACAAATAACTAATTATTTCTATTTTCTCCGGACCAACTACGCTTCCTTGTGATATCCCAACATGTTATAAAGATTGGAGTATTCATTTCGCGATGTAATAGGATATAATTTTATTTCTTCACGTATTTTTAGCTATAAACTTTGACGTGCTACCAAATCATACTGAAGAGCAGGATAAATGAACTGAACAATTAGGTACTAACAATAACAAATGCTTAGTTGAAATCTGTATGCTCTGTTAATCTTATCTATTGAATTTTACAGCATTTATTAAAAAGTATAAGGTCAGAGATGGTTGATAATTTTTCACGATTACGATGTTGTTCCCATAGAGCTTTTCAGTTTGATGGTGTGTACTACATTATACCCTACACTTCGATGTCAAAGTCAAAGCATTTTTTCAAATAGGCACGTAAAGGTACTTTTGAACGTCAAAAATTACAATAAAATAGAATTGATTCTAGTCGCCCCTTCCAAAAGGTAGTTTTTCATTATTTTGCACACATTAATTATATTATATAATAATATGTGAAGATGATGCACCTAAAATAAAATTACTACGAGTATACCACAATAGGTAAAAGAATTAAAAATAAAACCATGACATATAAATCAATTATGTGATAGATACATGGTGCTCACATAATTATTTACAAACATTGTAAATATGTGAGCAGCTATATTCGACCACTCAAATCGGTCTTCGACGCCCAATATTCGAAAAGCTCTCAAACAAACCCTGAATTTAGTTAAAACACCCAGCTGTTACCACCAATTTTTTTGATTTCTTGTTTTTTGACAAATAAACCTATTATTCTTGTTTCCTTTCTATAAATATTTTAAAATACTTTCAAGAACAGATATTATTATAAAACTACAATCCCTACCCGACGCAAATGACATTCGCGCCCAATAAAAATCCCTAGTCATAATTTGACAGGTTATCGTCATCGATCGGCGTTCGGACAAAGGCATTGAGTTATTCTGCCGCACGTAAGGGCTGTTAGCTGCGATACTCCTTTGTTCTTTTGTGGCTTGTTCGATGTTTTAATGCCCGTCGCGTAAGTAAACGATTATTATTTTATTATAATAGTAATTTACTTTTATTTGTCGCAGTTGATTGCCGTAGCTTAATTTCTTTAGAAATTTTAGACGGCGGAAGTTATTTTAGTGCGGAATAAACTCGACTTTTGGGTTGACCCTTGTTCTTGTAATTTTTTTTTATAAATGAAGAAAAAGCCGGCAAGTGCGAGTTAATGTACCATTGTACATTATTTAAAAGACTCCATTAAAAAAAATATATATTTTACGTTTCTTGTAAGCGACCCCCTTTAATTTCTAATATTTAACTTTATTTTATAAGTGTGTATTGTTATAGCGGCTACAGTAGTATACACTCAATGAAAATTTCAAGTGTGATATCTATTATGGTTCAAAGGAAGGTCCTATCACAGACAGACGGATGGACAACGGAGCCTTAGTAATAGAACGTACCCTTAGGGTACGGAACCCTAAAAAAGAGCATTCTTAATTCTGTAGCGCTATTCTGAAATGTTAATTTCGAACATCACTCGAATGAATTCGAAATTGAAGTCACTTGTTTTTGTTAAAAAGTAATTCACTGCTCCAGAAACCGTTAGAATTTCAAAGTGCTGGCATGTCCTAGAACCAAAAATTCGAAGATATGTGACATCTACGAACCCGCACTGTGCCCGCGTGGTGAATTACGGCCCACTCCTTCTCACAAGGCCTCCCACAAGGTGGACCGATGACCTTGTGAAGGAGCAGGAATCTGCTGGATACGAGAAGCTCAGAACCGGTCGAAGTGGCGATGCTTGTGGGAGGCCAATGTCCAGCAGTGGAGGTCTTTCGGCTGAAATTATGAAAATAATTTAATCAAAGATAGTTTTAAATAGGACGCACCTTACATTACTTCGTTTCTTTACTTAATAAATGACGACAGCGGATAAGGTTCGAAACGTGTGCTATCTATATTTATCGTGATATAATTATGAACTCATCATTTTAAATGGAAACTTACTTGGTTTGTATGCAATGCCTAATGGTCTACAGGAAGAAATCTAGATTGGATCTTCATTTATGAAGGTAGATAATTACGGTGGGTTTTTCTTTTTTTAATGGCATCTCGCAGTTCAATCTTGGAGGTTGTCGAAAGCTTAACCGGAATACACGAACATTCAATACCCAGTGCGAGTGCGGTGCCTCTAATCAGACCATACCCTTGATGACCTTGACCTTGTGACCTTGGATGACTTAATGGATGCTACTGATGCCGCAATCAACGTGGCTACCTACTGGGCTCAAACAATATAAAATATCGAAGAAGAGTACCATCGACACGAAAAAAAGAAGACCGGGCTATCTTTTGGGTGCCTTCATAAATTGAGGCCTCCAGCCAGGACGCAAACTTAGCGACTTCACGCTAAGAGCACCGCTTGTGGGGTACGGTTCTTGGCTTAGGGCGTCGCTGCGGGAGGGCAGGGACAGGCTGGATTGGATAAAGTACGGTAGCTTGTCGAATGTCTTCTCTTTTATTCAGTCTTTGACGACCTCCAGAATAGGCTACTCAGCAAAAAGGTTTCACTTAATATTTTTAATTGCACCGCATGAGTCACAAAGAGATATTCCAAGCACAGCCCTCTCCATTGTCCTTTCGGTGACTTTCAGCCTTCTAATGCGACAGTCATCACTGGTAACATGCACTGGTCAAAGACTTTCGTCGTAGTGAAGACAGGCCTCCCACGAGGTTGACCGAATGGCGACTACCGTTGTTGTGGGCGACAGGAATCCGCTGGTTGAGAAAAACACATGGGTAGAACCGGTTGGAATAGCGATGCTTGAGGAAGGCTTATGGCCAGCAGTGGACGTCTTTCGGCTACAATGATGAAGATGATGATGTACTTACGTAGTTTGACAAATGATAGGTCTCAATCAATCAACCAGCCTATTGCAGTCCACTGCTGGACATAGGCCTCTCTTAGGCTACACCACAACACCCTGTCCTGCCTTCCACATCCAGTCTGTCCCAGCCACCTTGTTTAGGTCGTCCGTCCATCTAGCTGGGGACCGTCCCACAATACGCTTGCCGATACGCGGTCTCCACTCCAGGACTTGTCTGCTCCACCGGCCATCGGCAATAAATAGAAGAATAGGTCTTGTTGGAAAGAAACACAGACATTAGCAGGGTGTTCAATACTTTTGCTGTGCGCATAATGAATGTTGAGGCGAAGTGGTCCGTTTTTCCCAACTATGTTGGGGTCGGCTTCCAGTCTAACCGGATTCAGCTGAATACCAGTACTTTACATGGAGCGACTGCCTATCTGACATCCTCAACCCAGTAACTGGGTAATACGATACCCCTTGGTAAGACTGGTTGTCATACTATCGGGCTTCTGACTACTCGTAACGACTGTCAAGGATCCACAAATGACACCCGGGACCAACGGTTTAACGAGCTTTCCGAGGCCCGGAAATGGAGATGGTGTGATGAGACCATCATGGTGGTGAGACGTCCACTGCTTCATTTTTTGGGTTGACACACACCAAAAAGGAGATGTTTTATGACAAATGACAACTCAAAAAATGCAGCAGTGGACGTCTTCCGGCTGAAATGATGAGTCACAAAACGACCTTTGCCGCTTAAAAAATTACACCACCATTACGACAATTATAACATTTTATTGTAAAATATAATACTTAACGTAAACACAATCGTAAATGAGGCCACTGCATTACACATGTGCACAATACACGGCCCTCGTCGCCGAAATGCTGACTTGACTAAACTTTGACATTGATTTTTAACAAATAATTTAAACAAGGAAGTTAATGCAATTGTCTTTGATACAAGAAATGTGTTCTTCGTTCAAACATGGGACTGTGTTCAGAGAGTAGAGATCGCGCGCTTTTCCGTTATTAAAAAAAAGTTGGTCTGTTCGAATTTTGAATAGTGTAGTGTTGTGCCTGTGTTATTTGTGTGGTTTTGGTTTTTGTAAAAAGATATTAATTAAATATTGTATGGAAATGTCAGGTAAGCTTTGAAATTACACATTTATCCTGTTTCTACAATAGTAAAATATGTATTCTGATTGAAAATGCAGACGTTGCTTTATTTCATAAAAGCTGATGTCGATGTTTAAACAAGGTTACTATTACAATTTTCAAACTTTAATACCTATATATACGGGTTTATTTATTTCTGCCTCTAGAGTTATTGAAATCTACCCTAATTGCGTGAACGAAATTCCTAATCCCAATGGAATTAGGAACGCAATTAGGGTTGCTAGCGACCAGGGCTGCAGTTATCTTCATGGTTTTGAAAAAGTCATTTGCCCATCTAAGTCAACAACGCAATGTATGTGGTTGAACTGTCAAAATAAAAGGCATTACGATCTATTGCAATTTTATATGTGTTACGCAATTACCCTCCAATAGAGGACTACTCCCTAATATCTAAACCCGTATTTTCGGCCGAAGATCCTCCTCCTCTCCGTATCACGTATACTGACATAAGATTGGGTCCCAAGAATAAATACATCACGATACATTTATCCCTACTTCCAATGTGTTTTTACACGTCCAAAAAAGTAAATTGGCAGTAAGGTTCACTCCGAAGTTTCGAACTACTTTCGAACGCGTCCGTATCTTCGTTGACGGACTTAGAGAGTCGGCCCCCTGTTACGACCGCCCTGGGAGAAACCGAGAACCGAACTATATGGAAGAATCATTTATAAAGCCACGAAAGATTCTCAGGGACGCGACCTTGTGACAAAGAAGAGTGGAGTAGATAACCTTGTAAATTATGAACGCAGTAGTTATAACGGATTGGGTGTAAATAAATAAATAACACTACGGGCGAAATCTTCATGGATGAACAGAGATTATTTCTTTTGTGTTATTGTTCGGAGATACGGAGCATTCTTCGTGAACACCACATCTCAATAGCTTCTGTGTCTAATCCTAAGTGCTCTATAATTTCTTGCTGTCCCCCCTAGACAGTTGTTTTGCTTACGATAGCCTTATGAGCAAGTTGGTAGTTATTACTAGAATTATAATCAACCTTTGTCCTATAGATAGATTTTATTTGTGTTACATTGGTCATATTCGGACGGACTTAGTCATAAAATTTCTTTTCTGAACGCTGTATCCATATTGGTTGCCCTATCATGTTTACATAACAAAATCCAAAGTCATTTATTCAAACTAGGCTGAGAATCAGCAGTTTTTGAACATCAAAATTATATAAGACAGTCCCCAAAACGGCCGGCCTTCACTACTTTCTAGTACTTTAGGTGGGAAATATGTTGTTTTGTACGCCATAAATGGCAAAACATGCAGATCTACCCGTTATTTTAAGACCTCGCACATATCATATGATGTATACTCATGTTTTACAATAAATATATTCTATTCTATTCTAAGAAGAAATGGCACAAGAAACTCCCCAGCAGCACACGCACAGCCGATCGATTCTGTAAAAATCTCACCGTGAAAAGTTAGGTGAAGTGAGCTTATTAGAGTGAGCTGTCAATAGTGTCAATCCCTAGCATTAGTTGGAATGACAGCTCACTCCACGCTCACTTCACCTAACTTTTCACGGTGAGATGGTAACAGAATCGCACTGCTGTTGTCTGTTCAGTTTGAAAACATCCAAATATTCGGGAAGGCACGTTCAGCAGTCGGTTCCGACTGTCACTCGTAGATCTGTGACAGTTGCTACGGAAAATCAAAAGCCCGAAAGTAGCACAACCAGTCTTACCAAGGGAAATCGTGTTAGTAAGTAACTGGGTTTTGTTCAGATAGAGTCTTTCCCCATAAAATATGTTATTCAGCTGCATCCGCTTAGACTGGAAGACGCTAATAGAGTTGGAAAAAGGCTAGGCTAGGTTACAGTAAGCTTTGCGGAAGGATCGTACTGTCCTGCGACCCCCGGCGTAGGTGTGAGATGGAACACCGGGGTGGTTTTTAGTCAGTAAGAGTCTGACAGACCCCACCGCCCACCCCAGGGCGGCGGAAAAAAAAAGGTTACAGTAAGCTTAATTTCAGACTGGAGCTTATTTGTCATTCATTTCGAAGTAAAAACAGTGGTTCGGGCTTTTGTTTCACGAAATAGGCAAAAGTTTCTAAAATTCTGACAAAGTTTGAAGAATTTTTTTCAATCCGAATCAAACATATCAAAGCACTTCACCTATCTATCTATCAAAAACTTATTTGTTAATAAACTTTCATATCTTTATGTGCGTATGATTTCAGCCACTTATCGACGGAGCCTCCTGATTGGCTAATGATAACTGATAAGATTACCTAATAAAAACCTACTTATATTGAGTCAACTTCTCTACAACACGTGGGCCATGTTTAACTTACCGTTTTTTTTTTATGGACAGTATCTAAATCTAGCCTAATATTCATACATACATACATAAACTCATGCCTTCTTCCCATGGGGGCTGATGGGGTAGGCAGAACCTACAGTACGCTACATGATACGATTCTTACAAAATCCTTTTGCCTCGTTTACGTTCATACATCTGAAGGCCAATTCCTTAATTAAAAACGTTTAAAATCTAGTCGCAATGTCATGTCGGCGACAATCCATGTCAAAAACTTGTCAAAAATGTAGGAGAAATGATTTTTTTGACAGATCGAGACTGAGATCAGACTGTGAATGTTCTTAAAATTACGAGAATTGTCCCTCTGGTCAGATACGCACGCCGGTAGTGACGTACGCACCTGATCAATATTCATATTTCTATAAAAATCTGCCTAGCCTTTTCCCAACTATCTTCGGGTCGGCTTTCAGTCTAACCGGATGCAGCTGAATACCAGTAACCGGCAAGCGTAGCTTAACCTTATAGCTGTTATTATTTTAACCACGACACCTTCCTCTCCTTCGAACCCCAGTCAAGTGACCACACCACAGATTACTGAATAGTTACTACCACACCCAATTTAAATATTATACTGTTGACGAATTTCTAAATGACTTGACAATTTGATGTGACTTAAAATTTATTGTGATTTTTTATGTACCCACTTATTTTACTTTTTATGACATTTTGTATTTTTTTATAATTTCTCAAAACTTAATTTAATTTTATATTACTAATTATGTTGTAATTAAATTGAGTATGATTGTTATTTTAAACAATCGTTATGTTAAAATATTTGTATGCTGTAATGGCAAAACATGGCGACCTGTTTATTTATTTATTTATTTATTTATTTATTTGTTTGCTACATGTAAAACACTGGTTAGTAGGCATGCATTCGAATTTCATGGCACAGTGTAAATAATGTAATGCAAGAACCCAATGTACCTATGTTTGACAAATAAAAATTCTGATTCTGACAATTCGTGACGTAGTCAAGTTCTTTGCAAACTGCTAACTTTTACAAAAAGAGCCTGAAAATCAAAAGAAAAATAACAAGTTCTTGCTACTTAAAGCAGTATATACCAGACTGAAAGCTCGCCACATTTTCACAACAATTTTGCTTACCATAATCAGCCTCTAATGTTTCCACTGCTGGAATACAGGCCTCCTCTCGGTGTGAGGGAGTGGGCCGTAATCCACCACGCCGGCCCATTGCCGGTTAAGATGTCACATGTCTTTTTTACTTTGGTACTAGAACATTTACTTTGGTACTAGAACATGACGGTTTCCTCACGGTGTTTTCCTTCACCGTTTTGAGAGCAGTGGTGATGAAATAATTTACACAAAGTGTCTGCTGGGCTTCGAACCTTCGACCTCCAACCTCCTCCTTTCAACTACTATACAATAAGATCCTGAAAACAAAAATAAAAATTTTTCGCTACTTAAAGCAGTATACACCAGACTAAAAGCTCGCCGCGATTTTCACAACAATTTTGCTTTAAAAGGCAAAAATTTACATTCCGGCACAATATTTATCAACAATAAACCAACAAAACATTGGATTTTAAACCATACGTTCAAAAAAATATAGTCTAAATTTAGATGCGCGTGTGCATTTGACATATAGGGCGACGGTCCGCGCACGGCAAGGTTTACAAACCATTTCTTTCAATTAGCACTAAGATCACAATTATGACTGACGGGTTTTGGGTACCGTAAGGAAGAAAACACTTTAAAACTTTACTAGCAACGTTTTATGTTTCAAACAGCAGCAAACTAAAATATGGTGTCGAAAACTTCCTCCCCATCACTGTTGACTTAATTAGATAATAATTATATTATTTAGTTAATGTGTAAAGGCGAAATAACTAAATGTATACTAATACAAGATGTTATTGTGATCGTTTCTAAGAAAAAAAGCTTGTAACATTTTTTTTTTTAATTTAAATAAATCTATGAAAGCCTGAAAAAAAAAAACGGTAAAAACACGGACATGGAACACGGTGATGGTGGTCTTGGTGGGCCTGTAAATAGAAATAAGTAGTTATTTTTCTGGTATTAGGGCATGGGTAATTTATTTCATCATCACTCAAAACTGTGAAGAAAACATCGTGAGGAAACTGGCATGTCCTAGAACCAAAAATTCGAAGACATGTGACATCTACCAACCCGCACTGGGCCCATTTGTTAGATTATTGCCCACGAGAGAGATCTCGAAGAGAGGGCGCCTGTGTCCCAGCAGGGGGAACATTATGGGCTAATTGTGTTAGAGCATGATTACCTACAAAATACGCTGTCAAGTTTCCCGGAAAATTTTGAGTGCTGCCTAGTGTTATTATTTCTTCCATCCACGCAACGACAACGCGAATGTATCGTCCAAACCACTGGTCCTTCGAGCCGGATTCGTAATTCGAAAGCAATTCATCATCATCATTTATTTATTTTTCAGATCATAAAATCTAATTTATTTGTACAGACGCCAGCACATCAAGCTACCAGATACTGACAAATTTTCCCAATCAACCTCGAACCTAATGCTTTAGCGATAAAATTGAAAATCTGTTAAAGAAATTTGAAAGATTGTAGTAGCTTGATGTGCTGGCGTCTGTACCACAGAAGAAGCGTATGCTAAAGATATATTTTAAGGCAACGGAACGTAAGTGAAACGTAAAATCTTTAATAAACGTCTCCTAACAAAAGAAAGTTACTTCGGCCTCTACACTTAACGAAAGCTATGTTCCCCAAATGCAAGATAAAGAAACAACAAAATATTACAAGCCTTCTTAAACACCGCTACAAGAAACATCACTTAACAATAATAAATAATTTAATATCATATCTAGTCAACGCTAAATACACATGTCTGCGTCTCTACGGGACCCTCCAAAATTGTCCATTACCAGAAACCGGTCCACAATAAAACGTTTGTTTGAATATCGAACGCGCGGTAGCCATCTTGTATGTCAACAGAACAAAATGGCCGCCCGTGGAACCTCCTTTCTGGGAATAATGAGGTTTTTTTACCTTTTTTGGTATACGATCTCTTTGCATGGTTTAATGTTTGTAAACTTTGTTTAATGAGGTATCTGCGTTTGCTATAGATAGCATGACAGTTGTATTTCTGTTATGGGTAGGCACAGGGTTTACTACTTACTGTAAAATTTATTTTAATAATAAATTAATAAAATTAAGTCTAAAATAATAATACATATGTACAAGTGAAAAAAAAAAGAATCATAGGGCATCAAAAAATTCGTCCGCATCGCTGTCAACAGGAACAGTGCCCAAAAGGCTGGCAATCTTTTAATAATTGAATTCAAGTAACTTCAAAAAAAAAATTGTTAGTGCATGCATTTTTCTTTGAACATAAAATTTATTTTGTGAATTTTAATAAAATAAATACTTCATCATCATCTGCCTAGCCTTTTCCCAACTATGTTGGGGTCGGCTTCCAGTCTAACCGGATGCAGCTGAATACCAGTATTTTACATGGAGCGACTGCCTATCTGACCTCCACAACCCAGTTACTGGGTAATACGATACCCTTGGTACGACTGGTTGTCAGACTTTCGGGCTAAATAAAATAAATACTTATTAGGTATTAGTAAATTTAATTTGAATACCTTAAGCAGGCAAAATATGAACTGTACAAGTGTACACATATAAACACCTACTTTTACTACTGGTGATTCTTCTAAACTAGTTTGTAAGTTAAAGATTTGAACGGCTATACTAGACCTATCGAAGAAACCATCCTTGGCAAGAAAACTGAGTAAAATAACTCGTTTTGGCATTCTTGTTATGGTGACGAATAACTTATAAATGGAAAATGTGTCAGTGTTGAAAAAATCCTGGCTTTGCCAAAGTCATTAATCACAGACAATGGCGCCGATTCCCTTGTTCACAAACTAAACTAAACTTAAGTTCAGTGCACCTTTTTCGTTCTATTTCATTAAGAAAAGGACAGAAGACAAAATATTAGTTTAGTCCTGTCAAATTAAGATACTCCATAGCAAGTTTAGACTGACTAAAAATACGTCAATTTACGCCAGGCGCTGACTAATTTGACAAACTAAACTAATATTTATCTTCTGTCTTTTTTTTAATGAAATGGAAAGAAAAAGATGCAGTGAACTTAAATTTAGTTTAGTTTATGAACAAGGGAATCGGCGCCAATAACACTTATTGCTCTTATCCCCGAAGTAAGGCAGAGGTTCCTACAGTACACCATACCCTTTCCATTTCGCCAGGTGTATTTAAGTCCCAGTAATAGGGGCGAGCCTTTTGTCATCAGCAAAAATCCAGGCCCCAGGCTGGTACTGAGAATTTTCAATAACACTGCCCGACCCGGTATTCGAACACAGGGGTTCATGAGCTCAGCAATAGCGCTGCAGTAGGGCAGTCACTACCTATTTATCTACTGATTTTCCTGTTTATCCTCCGAGTTTGTTTCGGCCTTTCTTCTCAGAGTAGTCAGATAGGAAACGCCGACCTCATCTAGTTTTCAAAATATGATTGAAGTGTAAAAGTTTTTGAGCAAACCTACTACAGAAATAAAATCATTTAAAATAAATTAAATGTAACTTCCCAAAAGCAGCACCCTAATTGCGTAACACACGATCAATCGGTTTTATATTGACAGTTCAACAACATTCATTGCGTTATTTACGTGTTGGGCAGACAAATTTTTCGATCTTATGAAGCAGTGGATTAGCAATTTGCTTCAAAATGATTCTGATTCCGATTGATTAGGGTGCAGGTTTCATAATAGGAGAAACGCTAAAATGGGTTGAAATGAAGCTCATGGAACTTGAATAAAAAATCAAGTTTAATGAAATACACACGTAATCACATTCACTTCCATTGTAACAATGGGACAGACTCCGGACCCAGGTTGACCGAAGCAAGGAAAACCTGTTCAGGTGGAGATTCATAGACGACTCCACCCCGGAGTGTAAAAGTGGTGCTGTTCCACATACGATGGGACACTTAATATCATGTCCTGCGTGTCCTATCAGATGCACGTTACAGGAACTGGGCCCCAAGTCTGCTATTACAATAGTGTCAGAATGGTCTATTATTGATTTCATAATTGTTGATTTTGACAAATTTGGTAATCTACTAACATAATGGCGTCATTATGACTTTCCAGTGATCAACCACTGACACTCCATTAAAAGAAATGGCATAGAACGGTAATCTCGTACATAATGATTAATGAATGACTGACTTACATAAAACACTTGTCTTGTATAAAACACTAATAAATAATATGTAAAAAAATATATATATAAATGAAATCTGGCATAAATAAAGTAGTGATAGTTTTTCGAAAATCACTTCTACTAACGGGTTTTATAATAATGGCAATACGACAAATGTCATTAAGACACAATTCTATTACGAGACCATTGACCGACCAATGATCGCCATTAAGAATTTAGCAGATTACGAACTTTAAGCAAAATAACAATGGGATGGGAATGGGATCGTGTTGGAATGACGAATTTATAAAAATAGCAGACTTGGGGCCCTGATGGACGCTGGTGATGGCGCCAAACAAGTTGCCGAATTCCGGGCATTTAGATTGCTATCGACACGCTAAGATGAAGAATGGGCATCAATACAACGACAACAGCCTTTCTCTATTTAAGATTGTGCATTTTATTAACAGTGCCTGTAAAACGATATTGAGATGAATAAAGATTTATGTAAATGTTTTATAGTCAAAATGAAAGCGATTGTAACTATGGGTGTGAACGTGCTGATTTTCTTTAAAAAAGAAAGCGTCTTTTTGTATCAAGTATCTACGAAACTGAAAAGAAATAAACAAGAAACAATGAACATTTCGCAAAGATTGAATTTAAATAAATGTTTGAAATTAAGACAGAAAAAGATTGCTAAAAAATACAAACTAAAAGTATGAACACGTTAAAAATACAGTTTTACAAAATAACTACTATTTTACGAACGTGTGGGTGAGCACTGCTCTCCTAGCTAGGTTATGGAAACCGGTGTTAAGGAGAAGCAGACCGGTCCCCTAAGTTACATAGTGCTTCTGATGTTACTGTTACAATTTCGAACAATTTAATTAGACAATTAAAATTTTAAGATACGTTTTGTTATCGTTAAAATAAAATAACTTAAGATAAATATGTATTTGTCTGTGTGTGAAAATGAAAATCAAGAAGTTAGTGTTATTCTGTATAGTTCACTTCGAACCTTCAAGCGACCGCTCACAATCTGAAAGCACACTTACGCGGATTCACACCTCGACACTATAAGCCTGCGTAAGCGTTGCGCCTCCATGCTTGAACGGCTGCGATCCAGCACCAAACAACTAACAAAAATATGGATACCTACTGGTCCGATTTAAAAAGTTTTATTATTATTATTGTTTTTAGAAAGTTTTCTCTTGTCAGCTCTTTGGCTGGTTTTTGCAACATTTACGGACCGAAGTCAAGTAAATGCAGCGTGTGGTGTATTATGTTAAAGATGTGTTGTGATGAGGACCTATTTCGTTTTCATCTATTTGCATGATCTTTCTGACAATGCGACATGTATTTAATATTGCAGCTTTTTGTAGGGTGATATACAGGGTTTCTTTTGGGTTTAGTAATTTAATGCTATGGAGAAGATGATTTGGGATGACACCTGTTGTGAAGAGGACTAAGGGACCACGTAAACTTTTTGCTGGCGCCATATTCTAGCTACTTCATCTTTGAGTTCTGCGTATTTCCTAATTTTTTTCAGATATTGTCTTCTGACTGTTGTGTGTGTTGGGAATGGTATTATTATTCAAATTTAGAAGTGATCAGAGAATGAATGATCCTAATTAGGGTACTCCATTAATCTTACTTACTCCAATCGTAAGCCATTCATTCATCTGCTCCTAATTTAAAACGCATACCCCGAATAGTTTCACGTCCAAATTGAAACATACCAATTTGTTTGCACCGTAAAAATCTACGCACCTCGCACCGGATCACTCTAATGGCGAATTCGTGACTTCCAGAATGCATTCCGGTGCAATAAAAACAAATATAGTTTCAAACACAACAAATAAAATAAAAAAAAAAATAGAAAAAGTGCGGCCTTATTTGAATTCGTCGTATGCACGTTCCACGTCGCCGAAATCTTTATAGATAGGTTTCGTGCGTGAGGTTACAGAGTTTCGGTGCGATAGACTTTTTTTTCTCGTCTATGATATGTTTACGAGAGGCGTTTTTTTTTTTAAAGTCACCTCGTTCATTCATGTTTTTATTTGACGTTTGGTGGGGTTATAAAAACAGCTGTTGCGTGCGGCATAAGCATGTACTTATGTGTTCGGTTTTTTTTTTACTATTTTGTGAAGGTTAATATTTTTTTTTTAATGGGATATATTGGGTTTGATAGGATATTAGAAAAGCTGCAGTTGGAATAACTTAATCTTGGTGCTATGCCCATGCATTTTCATAAGCTAGCTTTTTATTAAGTCTTTCCCGAAATACAGTGCCCTCCAAAAGTTATTTGACATTTTTCACTTCAGCTGTGACACAGGCAGCGGCGGCGGCGGTTCGCTAGGCAGATGATGATGATGATGATGAGCTGTGACACACCACATTATGATTTAAAATTGTAGTGATCTAAATGTTTAAACTATTACCTATACTTAACGCTTTTTATTGACTAATGGCTGATTGTTCCATCGCCAGATAAGACAATTTTATTCGGGGAATAATTTTGAAATTATGGCAGTTCTTTCGTACAAAAACTGTCAAACGTTAATTGTATTCCTTATAAGTATTAGTTTAGTCCTGTCAAATTAGTCAGCGCCTGACGTAAATTGACGTATTTTTAGTAGCCATGTTTTTAATCACGTCTGAACTTGCTATGGAGTATCTAAATTTGACAGGACTAAACTAATCTTCTGTTCCTTTCCTTAATGGAATATAAAGAAAAAGATGCATTGAATTTAAATTTAGTTAAGTTTGTGAACAAGGGAATCGGCGCCATTGTATGATCGCCGCATTTCGTCTCAACACTCTCAGTGTACAAACGCCCTAACAAAGCTTCGCCCAACCAATAAGAAATGAACCCACAACAGTTTTCCTTCTACGAACCACCTAATACAATATTACGTAGCCCTGAGCAAGCGTATCATCGCACAACTATGCACAACACTGTTGCCGTACGTGTTGTTAACGTAAATAACGCGTATCTCGGGTAAGAAGCACGTTCCTACAACTGTTAACCGGTTAGCTGTTGCTAATAACCGCTACAAAGTTGTAACTGCTACTTTTGTAGTTATTGCACTTGTTTTGAGGTAATTGGTAGTAATTTTTGGAATATTGAGCATTGAAATTAACAATTTCTCGAAAACCACTTTACAAAAAAAAAAAAAAATCAACCGACTTCCAAAAAAAAACAGTACAAAGTGAAAAATAACTTTAATTTCGGAAGTCGGCGTCGTTGGTCCCGCATATATTTCGTTTTGGACACCGACTTCCGAAATTAAAGTTATTTTTAACTTTGTAGTGCTTTTTTTTGGAAGTTCTTTTCGTTTTTTTTTAATTTTTTATTTTTTACTTATTAGTTGTACGTACCCCACACAAATTCATTTAACACTAATTGCTAAGTAAAATATCAGGGATAGGAAGTTGTTAAAACATCATCAAAATAAACTAAGTGGAAAAATATCGTACTTATTATTGAAGCTAACTCAAAAAGTACCTAAGGAAAGTTAATCAAATGTATACGGGACCAACCCTGAAGCTACCCTTATCTATTAAAAAAATAATTTTACAAATCCGTCTAAACAGGGTGGCAAGGGACATCGTCGCGCAAACTGTAACCATGGATTCAGCACATGGGTTTAGACCCCATAGCGTCGAAATTTTTCGTCGGTTATCAAAAAAAAAAAATCTTCTGTTTCATAGAAAAATGCAATACTTACGCGGTGAAAACGTATGGAACAGCAATATTTTTTTTTTAATAACTGATGAAATATTTCGACGCTATGGGGTCTAAACTCATGTGTGGAATCCATGGTTAGGTACAGTTTGCGCGTCGATGTCCCTGCCACGTATGTGACGAAGTTATGCCCGAATATATCTACATTAAAAAAAAATATACCTAAACAAGAACCTCCTCCTCCTTTTTTGTAATCGGATAAAAACATAACGTAACATCACGCCTTGTAATCTATTTTGTAATCCGATGTGTTAATCCTGGTTATAAACCGCGGCACTCAAAATTATTTATTTCGGGCAAGGAAATTCGATTAACTAAAAAACCTTTTGCACACTTAGCACATTCGCCAAGTCAAGACACTTTTTGTATGTAAAGAAAGTGTCGTGACGGTTAAAATGTAGGTAGGTCACACTTTTTTCGGTCTAACTCTCATGTCTACTAAAACGAAAAAAAAAACGAACGTTTATTTTACGTTATTTAAAATTACAAAAGATTTTCAACACCGTAAGCTATCTATGTCATCCTCACTCACCGCAGCCATATTGGTTCTTTCAGACTCCTTCGTTTATTACCTGCATCCGCATTCATTGAAATTGATATTACTGTCGCCGAGCAGTATAAAGAACTTTGTTCCAATTACAATTTTAATCGCATTACGTATTATGGATACTTCAAAATAACTAACTATATTGCCAATAGCAAAACTATTCTTACTTTCCTAATTTCTAGCTACCCTTAAAAACTCGCCAGCTATTAACAGAATTGGTCCAGATGTTGGCAACGGATTACCCGCCCCACACAGCAGTCTACATACTAATCCTATAATCCTCGGAACAGTTTGTGTAAAAAATATGGAAGCCATTTTGATTTATTTCCTCTTCCTGTGATTTACGCTGTGTTTTCTCACCTTTGGATGACTGTATTTCGTTTAAAAATAAAGGGGAAGTGATTTAGTTCGATTTAAAGATGTTTTGGCAAAGGAATCTTTGTAACTTGTGTTATTCTCTTCAAACATCAATTTGAAATGCGCACGGTGTTGAGTCCGCGATGATTTACTTTAGAAACCCATCAGCTGGATAGTTTTAAAGTTAAGTATAAAAAATATGCGAACTTACTTTTGGTAACAAACAAGAGTTTTACGCCGAAAACAAAAGCTTCCCGCCATTTCTGAACTGTCAAAAGTGTTGCATAGACAAGATAAGAATACTTTTTAAAAGGCAAAGGCAATCTTGTATCCTTGTTATACGAACTCTTTTTTTGAAGTGAAGTGTAAAATTAAACTTAAATAATTCAATTGTTCAGCTGTTTATGAATAACGTGGGAAAGGAGCGTTTGTGAATGAAGTTGTATTTGCATAGGAGAGGTTTACGGTTTCAGAATCTTAAGATATTTTAAACTTTGTCACTCAGAGTGTGGCCTACGTAATATCCTATACTACTAATATTATAAACGTGAAAGTTTGTATGGATGGATGGATGTTTGTTACTCTTTCACACAAAAACTACTGAACGGATTTGGATGAAAAACATAGATGGTTTATAACCAGGACTAACAGATAGCATACTTTTTATCTTGATATTCCCACGGGATCGAAACTTATGCGGGTGAAACCGCGGGGCGCAGCTAGTTAACTAATAATGAGAACTGTATGGACAATTAGAATTTTCTGTTTCATTCTGAAATTGATGGAAGTAATTGTGTTCTATTCTACTTAACCTAGTACTTTTTCAGGAATTAGGGTTTCAATGTGGTCTGATTTTCATTTCCCTCATCTAGATTTAAACTCATCTGTTTTTCTATTAAATAACTGCGACCTGCTATAAAGTTTAATTGTGTCTTTCATGATATTAATTCTTCATCACACATCACAAAAAAAAAAAACCTTAATTTCACACCCGGTCCAAGCAAGCTTCTATCCAAACATTTCGCATGAAATTGCACAGTTTTATATTTCCAGAGACAATTGACTCTGCAAACAAAAGCAGGACACCTTACACCAGCCAGTTCCCACGTACAAACGCAAATTACTGAATGATTACTACACGAACTCGTGAATGACTCCGCAGGTGTCTGTACTACGTTAAAAAAACTAAACAAGGTAAACAAAACACAGTAAAACCTGTCATAGACACGTGCGTCCTTTGCGGCCAGAAACAATGGCACTACCGGCTCTGTCCTTTGCTTGTGAAAAAAATTTAAACAATACCATAGATATGGACTTTTGGCGCGTATTTTATTGACTTGTTACTCGTTCCCACGCGTTCGTAGTAAAATTTCGGACTTTTAGGGTTCCATAAAACTGGAAATTAATGCTCATTCATCTTCGTCACAATTTTAGGACACTTGTTGTAATGAAAAAAAAATGTGATAAAAAAATTTCTAATGATGCAAAGTTGAAATTAGTGAAAGTATCAGTCTTTTCTTTGATCAAATCATTAGTGTTAATAATGTGATATGGTGATAGTACGAAATTAATCTAAGATGCGACATATTCATCAGTCGTATCTTACCGGCCAAATCTAATATTCGAGTTTGTGCTAGACTAGGCTGAGAATCAGCACTTTTCGAACGTCAAAATTACAAAAGATAGTCCCCTAAAAACGCCCGCCCTTCAGCACTTCCTAGTACTATCGCTGGGAAGAAGAAGTGGCGCAACAAACTTCCCAGCAGCACGAAATCAAAGGCATTGCCAGATTAAAAGTGTATTTAATTACCCCACGGGTTTGGCGCAGCAATAAATAGTTAATTAAAAAAATCTGGTCGGGCCATTACGATTGCTTATAATATACTACCATAGAGTTTACATCTATAACTATGGTTTAACCAATCGGCGGAACCACAGACATCTAAACCTGCTTACGTCAAACCCCTTTTACAATCTTCTTCCGTCGTCGCCTAATCCTATAATCTTTTACAGGTAGATGATTATCCAATTTGAAAGGATTACAACTGATTGGCACATCTGTGTTGTCTTAAATGGGGTAACTTCTTTGTAGGAGAAAGTGTTTTTTTTTGGATTTATTTATTTACTAGCTGCGCCCCGCGGTTTCACCCGCATAAGTTTCGATCCCGTGGAAATATCGGGATAAAAAGTAGGTATCCTATATGTTAATCCTGGTTATAAACCATCTGTGTGCCAAATTTCATCCAAATCCGTTCAGTAGTTTTTGCGTGAAAGAGTAACAAACATCATCCATCCATCCATCCATACAAACTTTCACGTTTATAATGTTATTTTATTTTTTTATTTTATTACTTTTAGGAAAACTTACAGCTAATACATTTTAATATCTAGTACAATGTGTAAACGATGGCCAATTACAAGCTTCCACTGACGATCAATGTGAGTAACATTAACAAATACGCGAAAACAGCGATGTAAGAGAAACGCACATGAATTATCCAAACTCAAAAGGTACAATATCAAAAGAAGAGAAAAACAAAAAAAAAAAATGGTTATACAACGAAGAAACAATTATTCAAACTTTGCTTTAAATCCTTAACACAAGGACACACACAATCCTAGTAAATAAATCTAAATCGACATCCTGACACACCATATTAAAAGTACGACAAGCTCTTATCACGTACGAGTTCTGTCTGTAGATAGTTCTGACTTGAGGCACATGGAGAACACGTGGTCTCCGAAAAAAAGCACTCGGTACACGAAGCCCAATCTTGCCCACCAATTCAGGGACGTCAGTAGATCCGTTCATAACGCCAAATAAGAAAGCAAGATCTGCAATTTTCCTTCGCTCGTGTAGAGGCAGAATATGGAATTTTTTACACCGACTTATATAATCTGGGAGATAGGTATTAGAGCGGTATTGAGTGTACCTTAAAAATCGCCTTTGTATACTTTCCAGCCGATTAATGTATACATTATAATTTGGATTCCAAACCTGAGAAGCATATTCAAGGTGGCTACGGACAAACGCACAATAAAGAATTTTCATTGTTTTAACATTCTTAAAATCTGAAGATACCCTAAAAATAAAGCCCAAGGCCTTAGAAGCCTGGCTGACTATGTTATTAATATGTGCATCAAACAGAAGCTTAGAGTCAAAAGTAACTCCAAGATCCCTGATGACACTAACTCTGGCTACCAAGGCATTCGAAAGCCTATAATCGAATTTAACAGGGTTTGGCTTACGCGTAAATGTACATACATAGCATTTGGATACATTTAAATCCAACCTATTTCTAACGCAGTATTCGTGGAACCGGTCCAGATCATCCTGTAATAGACATGCGTCACCAACAGTTGCCACTTGTCCCAAAATCTTCATATCATCCGCATACAATAAGACTTGAGAGTTAAGGAAACAAGAGGCAACGTCGTTTATAAAAATATTAAATAAAAGAGGTCCCAACAAGGATCCTTGGGGAACTCCCGACGGAATGTACATCGCTCTCGACGCATACCCATTGAGAACCACTGTCTGGCACCTATTCTCTACGTATGACGAGAACCATCTAAACAAATCACCTCTCACACCAACCAACAACAGCTTACGCATAAGAAGCACATGATCAATTCGATCAAAACACTTGCTGTAGTCAGTGTATATAACGTCGACCAGAATCCGTCTGGACATGTGCTCTGTAAGATAGTCACTACAGACCACGAGATTGGATGTGGTCGAGCGACCTTTCAGAAACCCATGCTGATGTTCACAAAAACTTAATTTAAGTGAAGAAGAAAGTTGTCTGTGCACAATTTTCTCCATAATTTTAGCAAACACACAAAGTTTGGAAATTGGTCTGTAGTTGTCTATACTGGCCTTAGCTCCTTTTTTATGAATCGGCGTTATATACGCTGACTTCCAGATAATAGGTACTACCCCTAATTCAAATGACCGCTTAAATAATATTGTTAACGGAAGGGATAAGCACCTAGCACATTTAGATATAAAAATTGGCGAGATGTTATCCCATGTTATCCCATGTTAGTAGGCTAGGATGTGTATCCCAATATATTCGTCTGCGTATTCTCTGAAGTTTCGTTAGTTAAATTTAGTTTTACCTATAATGGGCAATTCGTATAATTTACGGACCTTGTAACTTTATCAATACTGAAGCAAAGACCTCACCACCTTTCCATAGTAGACCCTCCCATGTGGAAGCAGCTATCACAGGCTATAGACTAAGAGCCGGTTTTTTGATCCGTAGTTAAACTCAACCAATTGTTAAAAATAAACTATTTATTTTTATCTATAATTGGTAAAAAAAACTAATGGTTTAAATTTTGCAAAATGTGTTTTTTGATCAATTTTTAGTTTATCTAATGATATAATATCATTGGTAATGGTCAAATAATTAACTATTAGTTAAAAAAATAACCATTAGATAAACTAACAATTGTACAAAAAACACATTTTGCCAATATTTAACCATTAGTTACTATTTTTAACAATTGGTTGGCTGCGCATCAAAACACCGAGTCTGTATCTTGGGGGAAAACTTAAGTAAAGGTATGTTGAAATCTCCTCGATAACGAGGAATCTGCCTTTACCGAGAAATAGAAAAGAAAGAAAGAAAATACATTTATTTTTTAAATAAATTCACATCACATTCAAACACACATCACACATCAAATTCAGTATTGTAGTTTAGAATAATTATTAAGTAATCTGCGATTCACGCTAAGGGTTTGGTCGGGCCGGCGCGGACGGGTTGCGGATACTTGTGGACGTGGCTCTGGACACAGACACCTCCAGACGGATACGTGTACTTCTAGAATCTGTCAGTGTCCGGTGTTCGCGGCTCGTCCGCAATCTGTCCGTGCCGGTGTGACTGATCCTTGACCTTGAGTGAAATAGTGCATAGTTGGTAGTTTTCAGGTTCGTTTTTAGGGTTCCCAATGGGTAAAAACGGTTCCCTATTACTAAGACTTCGCTGTCTGTCTGTCCGTCTGTCTGTTACCAGGCTGTATCTTAAGAACCGCAATAGCTAGACAGTTGAAATTTTCACAAATACAAAAAAAAATAAAAATTAAGGGGGGCTCCCATACAACAGACGTGATTTTTATAGATAATGGTATGGAACCCTTCGTGCGCGAGTCCCACTCACAGTTGGCCAGTTTTTACAATATTATTTGTATTTAGCAAGCGCTTCTCGCCATCAAATCCGAAAGTTTGACGAGTAAAAACAACAAAATAATGTATGTTTGAGAATAATAAAAAAAAAGTTAAAATTAACATACGAATCTATTTATGTGCCCAGTGTGGCAATAAAAAATGCTACCATTGGTAAGCAAAACGATTCGTTTTTGTTTATAGAAACGGAGGATAAGTCGGATATAGAATACAAGTAGTTTTTGTAATCGTAATAAAATGTTCTTTGGATTGTCGATGGAGTCAATAGGATAGGGCCTAAGTGCGAGCCTTGCGGGACTCCAGGTGTTGCTGGAAAGGTGTCACAATTTTTTAAAATTATCTGTAGATCCGATGCTTCCCTTACGAATACGTTTGTTTATTAAACTTTAATGTTCAAGTTATTACAATGTTTTTTGTTATCTTGGTCAACCATTGGTCAACCAAGCCAACCGATTTAGCTTTCAGAAACTAGGAGAACCAGCTTTTCTGTTCTATTTCTTTTAAGGTGAATGCTCCAAGGTAGCCCGCGAAATTCAATTTTTCTTACGTTTTTTGCAATTTGCTGGTCAGTACTAAGTTGTACGTTGATTAAAATATGATTCGCGGCCGCAACAAATATGTATTTACAGAATTATAATCATTAGAATCACTAATACAACTTGTTATGTTAGCATAATCCTAAAATGTCAAGATTTCATGAAATAGTCATTCAGTAGGACTACTTGATCTTAGAGAGTTGTGTTGATGACTTTAATGATTATAATTCTGTAAATACATATTTGTTGCGGCCGCGAATCATATTTTAATCAACGTACAACTTAGTACTGACCAGCAAATTGCAAAAAACGTAAGAAAAATTGAATTTCGCGGGCTACCTTGGAGCATCCACCTTAAGGCCTGATTTTTCCAACACCAGATAATTTTTTCCAAGAAATAATTTTGCATTTTTGACAGTTCTTCCATACAAAATCTGTCAGACGTCAATTTTATTCTACGAATAAAAATTTTCTTTCGATTGAAAAATCAGCCCTAAAAATAATCCTACTTAATATTATAAACGTGAAAGTTTAGATGGATGAATGGATTGATGGATGTTTGTTACTCTTTCACGCAATAACTACTAAACGGATTTGGACGAAATTTGGCACACAGATGGTTTATAACCGGGATTAACATATATGATACTTTTTTTTCCCGATATTCCCACGGGATCAAAACTTATGCACGTGAAACCGCGGGGCGCAGCTAGTAATAATTAATATAACCAGCCTATTATTGTCCCAATGCAAGGCAAATACCTCTTCTCATACAAAGAAGGCATGAGCATTGATCAACACGCTTGCTCAAGACGGTTTGGTAATTACAATTACTTTTACCGTTCTGAAACAAAAATTCTTCCAACTTAATCTACCAAAACTCTTGGTAAAACCTTTAATCTTGCACAAAAACGTCCCCTACTTCAATAGCTCACTCCACTCCATACAATCGACAAAATAAATCTCTAGCAAAAATAACACACTAACGTTACGCGACGCCAGACCACCGCGGTGCCCGGATCCTGCACTCACACGTGCGCTCATAATACGGTGGAAGCTGACATATCGAGTTACATCGCCGTTTTGTTGTGAGTTTATAGTAAGTAGGTATGGTACGGTAGTGTAATGTATATGGTGTTTTTATGGGTGGACATTGGTTACAATTATTTTGTGTTGAGAACTTAATTTGTATGACCACAAGGCCAATTCTCGTAATTTAAAACGTTCAAAATCTAGTTGCAGTTTCATCTCGGCGACAAACAAATTATCAAAAACTTGTCAAAAATGTAGGGAAATTAGAGGTATATTTTACTGAGAGCTGAGTGTGAACGTTCTTAAAATTACGAGAATGGCCCCTCTAATTTATGAAGGTAAACGAAGCAAAATGAGTATGTAAGGATCGTAGCAGGTGAGTTTATGGATCTTAATTTTACGTAAAAAATCTGGAGTTAATAGCTGCATTCACGTAAAACACAGAAACATTTAACCTTAATGAATGAATGATCAACTAATTGAAACTATTGTAGGTGATCTAGTGATAGCGATCACAAACACAATCCCTTTTCCTCACAAACTCCAAGTTTTTGCGAATCTGACGAAAACGATCTTTTCTCCTCTTTCTCCTTTGTACCTACCTACAGATAGTCTTCTCCAGGTTAAAACTTTCCGGTATCATAAGATTAGTTAAAATAAGTTTAAAGGCATTTTTTTATGAAAACTTTAAAAAACCAGTCAGCGCGATTTCTATATTTATCTCTGTAATTTATTTGGTCTACGTAATAAAGAGTATTCTCTTCTATTCTTAGCGCGGCATCTCTGTTCCAAATTCAAAACAAGTGACAAAAGTGACAAGTCATAAACAAAATGATTGTCTCCGAGTTTTTTTTTACTGTCAGGCGTGGGAAGCTTCGTCGACTAATAAATAAATAACCCTTAATAATTTCGTGTCTAGAGTTTTCCTTGTGTTTGGATAAGATTTATTGATTGATTCTTCATAATTTGGTGCAATTTCTGGTGATTACACCCACAATTTATGTGGTTTTGTTATACTAGTACTACTACTGTTAGGTAATGATAATTCATGTAGATATATCCGACACATCCTGGGTATTCTGCCACGTGCTAGCAACTTTTTTCATTTTAATTGGCTAATCTCTTTACCACAGCTAATCTAATCTATTATTAAGCCCAAAGCTCGTGCTGACACGTCAAAAGAAAGAGATTTCTTTATCATACATAATCAGCCTATAATGTTTCCACCTCCGGTACACAGGCCTCCTCTCTGTGAGAGGAAGTGGGCCGTAATCCAAAGCAGGTTGGTGGATGTCACATGCCTTCGAATTTTTGGTTCTAAGACATGCCGGTTTCCTCATGAGGTTTTTCTTCACCGTTTTGAGTGAACCTACAACTCGAAAGTCGGCGACCGTTATCACTGGGCCACCATTGTCATAATCAGGTTAACAAAATTATGGTCCTCAGTTACGACTTCTAAAAAGATTTAATGCAGCAGCTGCTACAATTTACAACGCTAGAGCATATTTATTGCAAACATTGGACCTCTGATTAAGTAGTTAACCTAACCTAAGTTTAAGCTTCGATATCCACAATGAGCCATGCCGTTATTAAAACAAGCAGAACAACAGTTACCTTTTCTTTTGAAAAGATGAAACAAAAAAAAAACACTTTAATCTATTCCAACGCTAACAGAACATCTCGAGGACACTCGAAGATTCAAATTTCGAACTGTCATTTTTTTTCAACCAGCATCAAATTGCGACGTTGCCCTTTTGCTGAATGAACGAAGATGGCGCGAGATATGCAAATTGTATTCATCGAGAATTTTATTGATTTTCATCCTTTTGAACCGCGATATGAAATGTGCGCGCGCATAATGAGTTGTTTTGTTAAATGATAAAGTCTTAACGATCATTTTGAATAAATAAAGATAATGTGTTACTTTGGTTTGTTATTTCGCACATGAGATGATTATTGAGATCGATAAAATATATTTAAGCTTTACGAAATGGTGTTTCGGACACACACACGACCCCCATTATAACACCGGTCGGAAGGCGTATATCCAGCGCGGTGAAGGCTTATGCGAATCGCACACCCCCGGGTATAGGTAGAAGTGGAACACCGCGTTGGTTTTAGCCGGTAAGAGTCTGGCATACCCCTCTATCACCCCCACGATGTAGGAAGTCCTTGAGGATTTCCACAACGAAACAAAAAAAAAAAGTGAACATCTTGCGACAGAAATTATGATATTGATGAAAGTTAAGATTTCCTTACACTACTGCATACTCGTACCAGTCAGCCGGGTAATTGCGTAACACACTGACAAAGTTTTCACGGTGAGATTTTTACAACGTGGACCGATAGATAATCTTTAACAACAACATTATCAATACACAATGCGTATCAATCGAATCTTGTCAAAACTATACGGGCGCAACGGTGTCTTCAGATTTGGTCATATCTTTAGATTACGCGACGTTGTGTCAAAAATACGACTGTGGTTTGGTAAAACTTCTTTTTTGTTTCTCATTACTACATTATTTTTATATTAAAAAAAAAACTTTTTTGCAAAAAAAACGACCGACTTCCAAAAACGACACTACAAAGTGACTAGTTTGTGACTTTAATTTCGGAAGTCGGTGTCGTTGGGTTCGCATTTTTGTTGTTTGCCACCGACTTCCGAAATTAAAGTTATTTTTCACTTTGTAGTGTCGTTTTTAGAAGTCGGTTGTTTTTTTATTTTTGCAAAAAAGTTTTATTTTTCACTTTGAAGTTGTAATTTTTACCAGTAATTTTGGTTTAAAACCAAACTACTGAACCGTTTTTGATGAAATTTCTATGGGACCATTTCAGAAGTATCTCCTTTCGAACAAAAAAAAATTTTGAAAATCGGTCCACAATTGGCGGAGTAATCGCGTAACAAACACACAAAAAAAAAACATACCTCGAATTGAGAACCTCCTCCTTTTTTGAAGTCGGTTAAAAAGGGATATGTTTAATGATCCTCTACCGCAACGCAATGATGTACGCTTTTAAATTAATAAACCTCTACAAGCGTTTCGGGCTTCATTTAGCCTTTTTTCTGCGTTGCAATGATAGAGTTACGCAACTGTAACATAAACATTGTAGAAAAAAAAATACAATAATACTATGAAAAACTTACCGAAAGTTACGTGACGCGATACTCAAGCCAAAAGCTTCGCCTGAAGAGTGACGATGAAAAAACAGCAAGAACCAGTACCTAGTCATAAAATTAATATCAACAAGTTCTACAATGTAATATTATGCGCAGTTCTGGTGTACAGTTTTCCTTAAAAGATACTTGAAAACAATTACCTACCTGTCGCCTCGAAACCTACTTCAATTCATTTTTGGTGTCATAAAAATTGCCCCAGTAATTTAAACGCAACGATAAAAAACTCTTTCCATAAATTATGATTTCTTACATAATAACCGCCCCTATACAACGCCCTGCCCTCAAGAATGACGTTTGATGACGTATTACAAGCGTGTCTTTTATTGTCAATGTATTTGCCGATGCTATTGTTAGTACCTGCCATTTGTTTTTTTTTTATTTCGGAAACGGACATAGGAAAGAAGGTGGATGCTGCCAGTATCGATTTGAACCTGTTCGCGTAAAGTGCAGTTTTATTATTTTATTTTTAACCGTTACCGCGTTGCGAAGTAGAGTTTTTTTTTTTTGTTGTTTTATGGTTGTCTCGTAATAAAAGACCAGATAAAGAAAGTGCGGTTTTACAAAGAGATAATTAAAGACTGATTGAGGACAGTTTTTGGGTTTTTACGTGTTGGCGTTTTGGTTTTAAAATTTTTCAAAATGAAATATCCGAGGCGGAAATTATTTGCTAAATGCGCATCTGAATATGATACGGTTTTGTGTAAGTATTTGTAATGTTTTCTTTTTTTGTGGTGTTTAATATGAATTTATAACCTACCTAGGTATTTTTAAAACTATACAGTGTTATTGGTAAAACATTTAAATGTTCTCAGGACTACATTACTAAAATCATAAATAACAACTTTTGTTCTATGACTATTATTAATTCATCAGATTGTAACTCATCAGACGTTGATACAAAAATAAAAATATTTCAATTCAACGAATTGAAAATATTCGATTTTCTGTTACGAACTCTACGCTAAGCAAAAGAAAGCGCTAGTTAAAAATTCAGCGAAGGGGAGCGGGGCTTGGATAGAACAACGAAATCTTACAGGTTTGTCTTTGGTAAAGGTAAGTATCATGTTTTGTAAAAAGTCATAGAACAAAAGTTGTTGTTTATGATGTTAGCAATCTAGTCCTGCAATGTTGTTAGGGTTTTACCAATAACCCTGTATAGATAACAAGCGACAAAAATTAAAAAATAACACAATATACTAAACGCACTTCTTTTTATAATTTACACAAGCGCGCCACATTGGCTAGCCGTAAAACAAAAATATTCGCGCGCAAAATTCGTAAATGGAACGTACGGAATCCGATCGGGCGCTAGTTTATGGCACTGTATAAATGACGGCCATATGTCGTTTGTCGCCAGTAGGGGTGGCATTCTTTTTACTCGAAATGTTGTGTACATACATGATACACATATTTCTTACGAGGAAATTCTCTATTTTGTCAAAAAAATTGCAATAAAATGCTGCGATGAGGTAAATTATGCATTCAGAACAGAAGCTTCAGTTAAGAGAATCTAGGTGTGGAAGGTGTTCTGACGCAACCTGGGAGATGTCTAATCGTATGTCCAGCAGTGGACTATGATATACTGGGGAGTTTGTTGCGTCACTTCATCCCAGTTACAGCACTAGGAAGTGGTGAAGGGCGGGCGTTTTGGGGGACTCTTATGTAATTTTGACGTTCAAAAAGTCCAACCTAGTTTGAAGAAATGACTTTTGATTTTGATATGCTGAGTTTATTAAATAAATAGTATTAAAGAAAATATGATCATAATGAGAGATGAGAGTTGCCATAAAATCGAGTTGAATGGCGTGCCATAGGAGAGGCCTATGTCCGGCTGTGGACTGCTAACTGCTATAGGCTGATGATGATGAAGAATTTCTTTAATAATGGCCCGCGCCAGTACTTAGATCATAAGAAGATGTGTGAATATGCGTAGACTAATATATCTTCGATATCTATACTAGTAATAAAGCTGAAGAGTTTGTTTGAACGCGCTAATTTCTGGAACTACCAGTCCGATTTGAAAAATTAATTTTGTATTTGACCAATCCTTGAGGGCCATATAGGCCATTTAACATTACGCTAAGAATCTTAAGAGCCGAGCAAAAAGAAAAAAAGTAAGAAAGAACGCTAAGCGGAAACGAAGTAGGTACAGACAGACGCCAGCAGGTCAAGCTACCCGAAACTGCCAAATTTATTCAATCAACCTTGAACCTTATGACTTTAGCGATAAAGTTGAAAATCTATAAAAGAAATTTGACAGATTGTAGTAGCTTGATGTGCTGGCGTCTGTACATAATAGTGCGGGCAGGCGATGCGATGCGATGAGGTGGGTCGGGGAACAAGAAGTTAGAATCTAGTCCCTATGTAGGCTTGATCTTATATAATACATATAAGATCAAGCCGGGACTGTGAATGGGACCGTGTTCCGGACGATATACATAAACTTCGACCAGAAGGCCAATTCTCGTAATTTAAAACGTTCAAAATCTAGTCGCAGTCTCATCTCGGCGACAAACAAAAGTCAAAATGTAGGGAAATTAGACGTATTTTTGACAGATTGAGACTGGGATCAGACTGTGAACGTTCTTAAAATTACGAGAATTGCCCCCCTGAGGTTCAGACCATGGAAATAAGTATTTTGCATTATGGACACATTAATGAATTCTTATTTTTATTTTCAACCTTGACGTAAATCACCCGATATGCATGCCTCTTTATCACTTTATCCGAAACATTTGATAGATTTATCATTTTAATTGCACTAAGCGGCAACATAAGCCAAATCAAGACCCTTTCTTACTGCATAGCTCAATTAAATTTCATTAAATGAATTTACAAATATCTTTGTAACGAAGCCTTTTTAAATACTACTTCTTCTTAGATCTGATTTGTAAAAGCTATAGAAGCGTTTGCCAAAGTTTACGGATAACGTGAAGAGCACGCTGTATTATTAAAAGAAGACGAATATAAAATAAAGCAAGTAATCGTCAAAACAACGTCTGGTAGGCAGCCCTAAGCCAGGTCTAGCCAATAATGCTCAGGGGAGTGGTTTATTTCGAATAACTGTGATTGAGTTTATTACACTATTGCTGTCGAAGCTCATTACTATGCTTAGCACTTACCAATAATACACTACTAAGAAATCAGAAATTCTCATGCAATGGAACATGCTATTTGAAGTTACGAATACGAAGAAATATGGAATGAAATTGTAATGTTTTGTGAAATAAATCCATCACCAAACAACAGACAGGTGCTTTACTTTACAGTGTAAAATATTTCATCTATCAATTATGAGGAGACCGACATGTCCTAGAAGCAAAAATTCAAAGACATGTGACATCTACCAACCCGCAGTGGGCCCGCGTGGTGGATTACGGCCCACTCCCTCTCACTGAGAGGTCCTGTTTCCCAGCAGAGAGGACATTATAGGTTGATCATGCTTATGCAAACAATTTTCCGTCGGAAAAATAAACAAATTATATAAAATTACTAAAATAAATTATACTAAATTAGCGATTTGCGAAGGACAGGGTGTTGATTTCATGCTTTCAAACCCAATATCACAAAAATAGTACACAAAACTTGCATTTTGAAACAATATGCATTAGTATTTACTGATATCGATAAAAAGTGCTCCAAAAAAGATATTTGTATAGATTGCTATTTTATTTAGCTTAGACTGTAGACTTCCAGGTTGCTGTGTATAAGTCCAGAAAAAAATCTGACTATTTAGATATCCACAATAAAGTATAATACAGTCAAATCTGCCTAGGCTTTTCCCTTTATGTTGTGGTCAGCTACAACTCTAACCGGCTGAAGCTGAATATCAATATTTTACATGGAACGACTGCCTATCTACCAAGGTAACCGACATAGCCCGAAGAATGACCAAACTGAAGTGGCAGTGGGCAGGGCACATTGCTCGCAGAACAGATGGCCGATGGAGCCGAAAGGTTCTGGAGTGGCGACCGCGTACCGGAAGGCCTCCCACAAGGTGGACCAAAAACCTGGTGAAGGCCGCAGGAACCCGTTGGATACGAGAAGCACAGAACCGGTTGAAGTGGAGGTGCTTGGGGAGGCCTACGTCCAGCAGTGGACGGCTGAAATGATGATGACTACCAGTTACTAGATAACACGAAATCCCTTGGTAAAACTGTTAATAAAGTATAACACAATCATCAAATTAACTCAACTTACGTACACCCCAAAATATTACAGGAAGACAGATACAAAATAATCCTAGATAAAATACCTCCACCATTTTGTATCCATCTCCGCGTCACAGGCATCATTTGTAAGCATTAGCACTACGCTTCACTTGAATAATTCATCACGATGTTGTTTTCCCGCCAAAACTCTATGGTATGTTTTTTTTCTGAAGCAAAGGCTTGGAGTGCCTTCAGCCTCCATGCTGTTATAAATATGCATGCGATATCGTTAGCGTGGATGATAATTTTTTGAATGTATAATGGCGTCATTAATTTTGGCGTGGCGTAGGTCAGGGATGTTATTTATACTTTATGATATCTGTGTGAGGAGTTTTATTTACTTTTAATTTTTTTAAGGAATTCGAATTTTTTTTTTTTTTTAATTATGTATTTTGTCATTGTTTCAAAGAATATTAATGACATAAAATATTTAACGTTGGGGGAGACGTGTTCTTGAGTGGAGACCGCGAATAGGTAAAAGTAAGGTGGGACGCCCTCAGGCTAGGTGGAGCGACGATCTTCGCAGGATGGCTGATAGCAGCAGGATGAGAGTTGCCGAAAATCGAGTTGAGTGGCGTGCAATAGGAGCGGCCTATGTCCAGCAGTGGACTGCTGTAGGCTGATGTTGATGATGAAAATATTTAAGGACATTCTGTTGAAATCCCGAGTGGTATTCCCTTTATGGGAAATTTGATCTACAACTACCGATAGGTACTTTATATTTATTATGGAAAAAGTAGAAGTACCCTCTTTTTCTCTTGGCAAAATTCTCAAAGACAATACGTATCTCTGTGTGAGGACAATGATGTTTATGTCGGACTCATACATATGTACATCACTCACGCCTTAAATTCTTCCCATGGGGATAAGCAGAAACTATTATATCGAAATCCTACTGAATTTAACGACATCGCTCACCCTGAGCGATGTCGTTAAATTCGGTAATTCTGATAGATACCAAAAGATTGGCGTTACAGAATACGCTAATTTCCTTAGTCATGTGACCAGCGGGGTAATTCTCGTAATTTTAAGAACGTTCACAGTCTGATCTCAGTCTCAATCTGTCAAAAATACGTCTAATTTCCCTACATTTTGACAAGTTTTTGACATTTGTTTGTCGCCGAGATGAGACTGCGACTAGATTTTGACCGTTTTAAATTACGGGAATACGGGCCCTGACCAAAAAGTGAGTTCACAAAATCAAAAGTCATTTATTCAAAATAAGCTGAATATCAGCACTTTTTGAAAGTCAAAGTAACATAAGGCAGTCCTCGAAATCGCCCACCCCAAGTGCGTTAAACCGTTGGTCCCGGATATCATTCGTAGATATTTGACAGTCGTTGGGTAACGACTGACTGACTGACTGACTGGGTAGTCAGAAGCCCAAAAGTCTGACAACTAGTCTTGCCAAAGGGTGTCGTGTTACCCAGTAAAGGTCTATCCACACATCAGGGCCGTGTCTCTGATGTGGGCGGACCGTGACCCGTCAGGGGCTTAAAAAAATATCGGTGTGTACATTTTATATGAACTCGTTCACACACATCCGTATCCGGGACGGCGACGGAGTTTCAGTACCTGCCTTGTGTGTGCCACGGCCCTGTCACGTGCCCGACACGGCCCTGATAATGTGTGGTAGGTTGGGAGGTCAGATAGGAAGTCGCTCCATGTAAAATACTGGTATTCAGCTGCATCCGATTAGACTGGAAGCCGACCCCAACATAGTTGGGAAAAGGCTAGGCAGATGATGATTGTGTAAGTCCCATCATCCCATGTAAAAGGGAGGGAACCTAGAAAAAAACTATCTATATAAATAAAAATGAACCACAGAAATGTACGCGCATAACTTCCGATCAACTGCACCAAATTGGATAATTCTTTTTTTTGTGTTCGTTATTTTCAGGACAAGGTTTGTATACATAATTGGACTCGGTAGGTGGCGCTGCTCTTTCGGGTGGGACGACGTCTGCCGGGTCCGCTAGGTTCTATCGATCAATCAGCGTTTTACTTATAGGAGTAGGGTAGGAGTAGTGTAGGAGTAGGTTAGGAGTAGGGTAGGAGTAGTGTAGGAGTAGGTTAGGAGTAGGGTAGGAGTAGTGTAGGAGTAGGGTAGGAGTAGTGTAGGAGTAGGGAAGGAGTAGTGTAGGAGTAGGGAAGGAGTAGTGTAGGAGTAGGTTAGGAGTAGGGTAGGAGTAGGGTAGGGGTAGGGTAGGGGGTAGGACACCACGCGAACGAAAGCTAGAAATAATTTATATGGCAAAACAACGTTTAACGGGTGAGCTAGTATACCTAATAAAACCTCTCTTGTTCCAGCCTGTCGCAAAGACAGCTCCCGTCCCTTGGACGCAGCTGCCATCATGAAAGAAAAGAGCAAGAACGCTGCCCGTTCCCGAAGAGAGAAAGAGAACGCAGAATTTCTGGAGCTGGCCAAGCTTCTCCCTCTGCCGTCGGCGATCACGTCACAGCTGGACAAGGCGTCCGTCATCAGACTGACGACGAGTTATCTGAAGATGCGGCAGGTTTTTCCTGATGGTGAGTTAAATATGATGTAGGCCTGTGGGACAATTACAGGTTATACAGGGTGATAGAGACCTCGACGCAGAGACTGTAACCGTGGATTCAGTACAAGACTCTGAAAACAAAACTCTGTTCCATACATTTGGAACGACAAAATACTGGTATTCAGATGCATCATGTATATCAGAACATTCGACCAGTCGAGATAGGGAGCTGACTGCTACTCTGTTTTTAGTGACGATTTTGTGACGCATAAAGATGCCAGCCATAGAATTTGTGACAGAACGGAAGATTGGAAGCGGACCCCAACATAGTTGGGACAAGAACAGGCAGATGAGATGATGAGGTCACTTTTCTATGGGACAGCTGTTTTTAGGGTTCCTTTTGACAGATCAGACTGCGATCAGAGGGGCAATTCTCATAATTTTAAGAACGTTCACATTCTGATCTCAGTCTCAATCAGTCAAAAATACCTCTAATTTCCCTACATTTTGACAAGTTTTTGACATTTGTTTGTCGCCGAGATGAGACTGCCACTACATTTTGTACGTTTTAAATTACTAGAATTGGCCTTTTGACTGTGGACGTTCTTAAAATTACGAGAATTGCCCCTCTGCGATCAGGAATTGTGCCCAGTTGCTGTGCCCCTTTTACACAGAACTTTTTATACAACTGTCAAAATGTGGGTATTCTTAACACCTCTACCCCTTCAAGGAATACAGGCCTTACATTACATTCCCTTCTTCCCCCAGGCCTCGGCGACGCATGGGGCGCCGCGCCACCTGCCCCACAGCCACGAGAGCTTTCAATACGAGAGCTAGGCTCCCACCTACTGCAGACCCTGGACGGCTTCATCTTCGTGGTGGCTCCTGACGGCAAGATCATGTATATTAGCGAAACGGCGTCTGTACATCTTGGGTTAAGTCAAGTAAGAACTGTATTACTCAGTAAATGAAATATATTACAGGTACAGTACAGTTTTCGAGGTCAAGAGAAAAGGCCCATTTAGAAATAAAGAAAACGCGCTTTTATTTCATCATTAATTTAGGTGACATCTAATGTTAGTAAAAATGGACATAAAAATGTCAAAGATTTTAATACCAAGCAATTTTTTTTTCGATAGATCATCTCGCACTTCACCCAATGAGGTTGTCATTTGCTTAACCGGGCTTGCCATGTCGATGCCTCAGTAAATTAAGGCCTCCAGCCAGGAATTAAAAAACTCGAAAACTAAAACTAAGCACACGCACAAGGCGATTGGCAGCGGCGGCGAACTCTCGCGTCCGGCCCTGGTTCAAGCCATGGCCCGGGGCGAGAGGGAGTGGGAGGCAGTCACCTCCTTCTGTGAAGCAGTCATGCTAGCGTAGGAGGTGGCGGGGTAGATGAGGGAGAGATCCTCACGCCTCAGCCGCCGCGGGAGACGCTCCGGGCGTCGGGAGCCACGTGACGACTCCCGGCCACCGCAGGCGCGGGCCTGCGGGCGAAGAGAAATGGGTAACTCACCGTCCGATCAGGACCAGGCCCGTGCCGGACGGCGCGTATGTGTTCCACGCGCGCCTCAAAGAGATGTCAGCATGAGTGACGGGGCCCGACAGGGCCGAAGCCTGCCAGGGTAGCGGGATTGTCCGAAAGGGTTGCCGCTGCTCTGGAACATAAAGGGCTAACGAAGGAACACGGGTGGGTTTTAGTCAGTAAGAATCTGACTCTCCCTTCCGCTCCACCCAGAGCGGGAGGGGTCATTTGATGATTTCACATCCTCAAAAAAAAAAAGCACACGTACAACTTAGCTTAAAAATAAGCTGCCTTGTATTATTTATACAGGGTTATTTGTAAGACACCAACAACCTCTTAAGAGGTCATTGTACTCATCATTATGAACAACTTTTACTATAGGATCAACATGAAATCGCGAAAAAAAAAAACAGCTGCTCCCTATATTTTGACGAGTTATGCAAACACTAATGTAGGGAACAGCTGATTTTTTTTTTGCGATTTCAGTTTTGGTACAAATAACCCTGTATTTTTTACTTTAAAGTTAGTTTTTCAACCTACAATGGCCTGCATAACTGGAGAAGGTTAGATTTTTGGCTTTCCTGCACAGTATAAATACTTGCATTGAGTCTTTAGGCATTTGTATTGGGATTTGTCGTTAAAGCCACAGAGAAAAACTTTACTTACACACAGTCATCTGACTATCCCTGTAATGAATACAGACGTGATGGTCATGTCTTTGTCCTGTTTTACTAACTATCGACTATCCCACAGGTAGAACTAACAGGAAACTCGATATACGAATACATCCACCAGTCAGACCACGAAGAGATGACGGCAGTACTCAGTCTACAGCATCCCCACTCGTACCTACCACACCAGTATCCTAGCCTCGGGTGAGTACAGTATCCTAATCTTTTGTATTTTGTTTTTATATCGCAGACGACACGGAAAGCATCGATCTGAAGGCCAATTCTCGTAATTTAAAACGGTCAAAATCTAATCGCAGTCTCATCTCAGCGACAAACAAATGTCAAAAACTTGTCAAAGTGTAGGGAAATTAGAGGTATTTTTGACAGATTGAGACTGAGATCAGACTGTGAACGTTCTTAAAATTACGAGAATTGCCCCTCTGATCTCGTTCGTGATTGGTCAAATCGGTTCAACATGTTCTGCTGGATTAGATAGAGTACAGGCGTACAGAACAAACACAGGACTCAGCAACTGAGCTTTCGCGACTGAACCGACGTGTTCGCACCGCTATCCATGTAGTAATAGCGAGTGTCAACATCGAGGTATCGAGGTAGCGACCGCGATCTCGAGCATCTTCGGCATTTAATTGCCCTTAGCTCAAATTTGTACCTATTTTTAAAACACGATTGTTCCCGATTAGGTGTGTTAAAATATAGTTTCCCAGACTCGAAAGTAATAATTATTCTTTGTCAGGTACCCAGTAGGAGGTACGTGGGGCCCAACAGTGGACATCGAGTGTGAACGAGCCTTCTTCATAAGAATGAAATGTGTCCTAGCCAAGAGAAACGCTGGTCTCACTACATCAGGGTATAAGGTAAGTTTTTTGGCTGATTAATCACTCTCCTGTTGTCCCCATGTATTTGCGGTCGGCGCAACATGTCTTTTTCTTCCATACTTCTCTTTTAGTCGTCATCTCGGTAGTCACCCCCTTTCTAACTGTGTGCGTAGACACAGATGCACTCTCATAGTCCGATGTGACGGCTTAACATGCTTTCCCAACTTCCAAACTCCTGGCTGTTACTGAGTAATTTCTAATAGAAAAACTCAATAACACTGCCCGAACTGGCAATCGTACCCAGGACCCCATTCTCAGCAGCCGCACTTGCGACCACGAGACCAACGCCACTTCTTCTTCCCAGCGATAGCACTAGGAAGTGGTGAAGGGCGGGCGTTTTTGGAGGACTGTCTTTTGTAATTTTGACGTTCGAAAAGTACTGATTCTCAGCCTAATTTGAATAAATGACTTTTGATTTTCGCTCATACTCTTCAAATGGGAATAAACCAATGCATGGCGCCAGAAACAGTTGTGGTGTCTTTGTACTTCTTCCTTGAACAAGTTTCATCACAGAGCCTTACTGCCTTCCTCTACAAATTTAGATCTTAATTCAGACACTACATCGAATATTCAGGACTTCAACGGGTAAATCATATATTTCATAATCGGCCTATGAAGTTCCCACTGCTGGGACACAGGCCTCCTCTCGTCGAGAGGGAGTGGGCTGTAATCTACCACGCGGGCCCAGTGCGGGTTGGTAGATGTCACATGTCTTCGCATTTTTGGCTCTAGGACATGCGGTGGTGATAAAATAATGTACCTACAGAAATAAAGCGCCTGCCTGGGTTCGAACCCACGACCTGCAACTCGTAATTCGGGGCCATCAATGCTCTCAGATTATTTACCCTAAAGGAAATCCCCGATTACCCAAACCCATAGTTCTCTAAAACCCCTTCGATTAATACCAATACTAATAAAACATCTTCACCCCTTAGGACCCTACGTCCCCATATTGTCCCCGCTAATTCCCCCATTCTGTATGTTAGTACAATCGAGTGAGTTGAACAATGCCCCTTCGCTTTGAATAATGCAACGCGTGCCAGTATTGTTTTAAGCATTTGTTTAAAATTGTGCGGATAAACACACTGGAGCCATAGTTTTAAGGGATTTTTGACAGATTACTTCGACAGTAGTGGGAACTCGAGAGAGCGTTGCTGGCTCAGTGGTAACGGCCCGACTTACCGAGTTGTAGGTCGTAGGTTCGAACCCAGGCAGACGCTTTACTTTGTGTATATAATTTCATCACCACTGCTCTCAAAACGGTGAAGGAAAACATCGTGAGGAAACCGACATGTCCTAGAAAAATTCGAAGATTTTATGTGACATCTCCCAATCTGCATTGGGCCCGCGTGGTGGATTATGGCCAACTCCCTCTCACAGAGAGGAGGCCTGTGTCCCAGCAGTGGGAACATTTTAGCCTGATTATGAAGTGGAAGCTGGTAAAGGAAATACTGTGTGAGTTGAAGAATATGGGTGCCGGAGTCATTACAGGAGACATTTCCGCTTCTAAATAATAACAGCCGCACAGGTCGATCGGTCAGGTTAAGCTACGCTTGCCGCGGTTGGTCTGTGGATGGGTGACCGTCTTTACATACCGAGACCCCTCCGTGCCTCGGAAAGCACGTTAAGCCGTTGGTCCCGGCTGTCATTCGTGGATCTTTGACAGTCGTTACGGGTAGTCAGAAGCCCGAAAGTCTGACAACCAGTCTTACCAAGGGGTATTACCCAGTAACTGGGTTGTGGAGGTCAGATAGGCAGTCGCTCCATGTAAAATACTGGTATTCAGCTGCATCCGGTTAGACTGGAAGCCGACCCCAACATAGTTGGGAAAAGGCTAGGCAGATGATGATTTCCGCTTTGTCTCTGGGATGGCAACGCTGTTGCAATGCCTCTTATATTGCAAATGTCTATACCCGACGGTGACCACATACTTATACTATATTTTTTAAAGGACATTGCTCTGCGCCCAATACATTGTTCGCCCTGTAACCAAGAGCATCGGAAAATTATGTGTTGTATTGTCGATCATTAGTAAACTCCTATAAGAAATTATTTGTATAGCGGACTAGCTGCAAAATAGATATATTTCAAAAAAAGTATCCGATTTTGAGGTTATAATCGAACCATAACAACGAATATTAGGTATAGTTTTTCATAGCTCCGAGTGATTTTTAAGAAACTAAAAAACAATAACATAATACATTTAGCTGTTTTTTGTATCTACATAGATAATTAGGTAAGTATCTATGCAGTTTTTTTCTAAAGCCTAAGTGTATGTAATTGCAACGTTTAAATGCATAGAATCTAATTAACATAGGTGCCTGTATTCTTAGTATTGGTTTTGGAATGAGTAAGATATTTGTGTGTATTAATGTAAAATAATGCTGCCTCCTAAGATGATAGTGGTGATGTAGCGCGGTAGATAGATGGCGTTAGTGTGTTGATAAATGGCTGAGCGCTTTTGAATGAATATTCTAGTGATTCAGATTCAAAAACATGCAACAATTCATTAAAAATTCGATCGATCCATTGCAATCGATTGGAATTGGGGGGGATCGAGAGGGCATCCCTAATCTTTTTCGATACGACACGACATTTGGCGAAGATGGCGGCGGTTAATGTTATTAGTCGCGTAAAATACTTTAAAATGTTAATTTTGGTATACAGCTAGTCCGTGTTACGAAAGTATTTGCAACTAATATAATAAAATAGACAATTAATTATCGTTTAAGTCCGATATTTCTTGTACACAGGGCGATTTCGGACAATGTCCTTTCCTACATCTAAAAATATTCTTAAGTGCATAATCAGCCTATCCACGCACTGCTGGACACAGGTCACACAGGCCCCCTCTCGGTGAGAGGGTGGGCCGTAATCCACCACGCGGGCCCAGTGCGGGTTGGTGGATGTCACACGACTTCGAATTTCTGGTTCAAGTCTAGGACATGTCGGTTTTCTCACGATGTTTGTCCTTCACCGTTTGGCCACCACTGCTCTCTAATATACCATCAGGTGTACAGACGCCAGCAGGTCAAGCTACCCGAAACTGTCAAATTTTCCCAATCAACCTTGAACCTTAATGCTTTATTGATAAAGTTGAAAATCTATTAAAGAAATTTGACAGATTGTAGTAGCTTGATGTGCTGGCGTCTGTACCTAATAAAAAAACTTAACTAAAATTCAAACCCCGTCCCTATCTCACCGATGACATTAACTTCAGGTTATACATTGTTCGGGGTACCTCCGAGCGCGGCGCTTCGGCGAAGGTTCGGCACCTCTCGGCCTCATCGCGGTCGGGCACTCGCTGCCGCCCTCAGCCGTCACAGAACTGAAACTACACTCCAATATGTTCATGTTCAGAGCTTCGCTGGATATGAGGCTGATATTTTTGGATGCCAGGTATGTGGGGACTTGTTGTACTTAACTTCTTACAGCTAAATAAAGACCTATTGGAATAATGGATAGATAGATAAATAAAAAAAGTCCTCTACAACGAATATCGGCCATGGCGACCAATTTCAGCGGAGACCAGAGGGGCGAGGGGCGTTCACAGTCAGCGGGCCTAAAAAGGCCACTTTGGCAGAATCATAATAGGATAACAATATGAATCATATTAAAAATCGTAAAATGGTCACAAACTGACAATTCATAATAATGATCTGTGTGCAATTCATATCACAATGAAATAACATTTAACTGTAGAAACAAAAAATAAAAAACCAATTTGATTAATAAAAACTGTAATGAAAAATTTACCGATAAAATTACGGTTTTTATTATTTTCATGCGGCAATGTTTACACCAAATATGAAATGAAATTTTACGAAAATTAGAGGAATTGCTAATGATCTGCTGGGAATTTAGGAAATGAATAGCTTTTAGAGGTATTGCTTAAAGTGGCCTTTTTAAGTCAGTTTCAATCTGTCAATCAAAAAATACTACTAATATCCCTACATTTTGACAAGTTTTTGACATTTGTTTGTCGCAGAGATGAGACTGCGACTAGATTTTGAACGTATTAAATTACGAGATTTGGCCTTCTGCCTTCGGCGCAGTATCTTTTGCATTCGTGTGTACGCAGACACAGATGCACTCTCTCTTCCCTCACTCTCAGAGTGCGATAGAACGGCAATCCGACACGACCGGAGTGAGGTCAGGCCGCAATATAATTATATGAACTGTGATCAGGCGCAGGACCAACGGCTTAACAAGCTTTCCGATGCATATTACTCCGGGCTGTAACTAAGAAATTCTCATTGCAAAAACCCAATAACACTTAGCCCGACCCGAGAATCAAACCCAGGACCCCACGCTCAGCAGTCGCGCTTGCGGCCACGAGACCAACAGGGCAGTGATAATTTATTAGTTAATATAGTGTCAAAGTTAAATCAGAACTCAGCATAGCTTACCTTAACTGAACAAAGGCTTCCCGGAATGCGGTTACTTATGAACATCTTATCTTAAAATAAGTTAAAATCCCACTCACGGGACCCTCACGAAATCTAGTGCTGTAAAATCACTACACAAACACTATCGACAAATAAAAATCGCAAAAAAACACAATTCAAGCTACAATAAACAATTTGATGCGAGTTAATAAAATCAGCGCAGGGTCGTAACGGTGCGACGCCAAACGATTTCACAGCCGTCGCGTCGTGGGTAGTATCGATGAGGACATTCTTTACAAGAATTGAGACAAATAGAGACTTGCCAGCTTGGCAAATCTAGAGTTCGGCTACTACAGGTTATTTTACTAATAAATACCACTTTGGAAGTGTCTCTCGCGCAAACTATTCGGTTTAGAAAAAAATGATATTAGAAACCGCAATATCATTTTTGAAGATCTATCCGTAGATACCCCACACGTATGGGTTTGATGAAAAAATTTTTTTGAGTTTCAGTTAAGTATGGGGAACCCCCAAAATGTATTGTTTTTTTTTTCTATTTTTGTGTGAAAACCTTAATGCGGTTCACAGAATACATCTACTTACCAAGTTTCAACAGTATAGTTATAGTTTCGGAAAAAAGTGGCTGTGACATACGGACGGACGGACAGACATGACGAATCCATAAGGGTTCCGTTTTTTGCCATTTGGCTACGGAACCCTAAAAACCTCTCAGGAAATCCTCATAATTAACCAAATTCAGGGATTTATACTCTGTATTTTGTTTCGAGTGCACGCCCAGTGCGGGTTGGTAGATGTCACATGTCTTTGAATTATTGGTTCTAGGACATGCCGGTTTCCTCACGAAATTTTCCTTCACCGTATTGAGAGCAGTGGCGATGAAATAACTAACACAAAGTAAAGCGCCTGTCTGGGTTCGAACCTACGACCTACTCGTACGTCGCGGCCGTTACCACTGGGCCACCATTGCTCCCTGACTTTACTTAAAACAATTTCTTACTCTAATAAAAACTTTTTTGCAAAAAAAAAACAACCGACTTCCAAAAACGACACCACCAAGTGAAAAATAACTTTAATTTCGGAAGTCGGTGTCGTTGGGTTCGCATTTTCGTTGTTTACCACCGACTTCCGAAATTATTTTTCACTTTGTAGTGTCGTTTTTGGAAGTCGGTTGTTTTTTTTTTGCAAAAAAGTTTTTATTTTTCACTTTTAAGTTGTAATTTTTACCAGTAATTCTGGTTTAAAAACTAAACTACTGAACCGTTTTTGATGAAATTTCTATGGGACCACTTCAGAAGTACTTATCTTCTTTCGAACAAAAAAAGAATTTTGAAAATCGGTCCACAATTGGCGGAGTAATCGCGTAACAAACACACAAAACAAAAACATACCGTCGAATTGAGAACCTCCTCCTTTTTTGAAGTCGGTTAAAAAAACTATCATTCTGTTCTTTGTCGCTACGGTCTCTCTCTACCAAGCAATTTCACGTATTTCTATTCTAGTCCTTATTCTAGCATTTTTCTCAGGTCTTACTACAATTTCATCCCATGTAAATCCATGAGATCCGTCAAGTCCTTACTCCTTAGCCACAGAGTCCTGCGCGCAATTCTACGAACCGCTAACGCGCATTGTTGAGCAAGGTTTACGCGGCCCTGATTGGCGTGAACTAATAAATGGTGAACTTGCGGCCACTGCGCCTGTCCATTGGGTACGAGTTACGACACGGAAAAATTGGACTGGAGTGATTTATTTTACTTAGGCCTGTGTCGATGGTGAAAATAGAAATGTTACTAGGGAATTCAAATTCGATATTGCAGATATTTTATTTGAATGTCGTCAGGAAAGTTTTGAGTGTTAATGTGGATGGCCTATACGAGTAGGAGAAGACCAAAGAAACGATGGATGGACTGTGTGAGTGATGATATGGTTAGAAAGGGAGTGACTACCGAGATGACGACTAATAGATGAGTATTGATGAAAAAGGCATGTTGCGCTGATCCCAAATAAATTGGGGTAAGCTCAAGATAATTATGAATGATGAACACAAAATGTCAGAATTTAGGTGTACTGTGTCAATTTTAGTTGTCGTTTCATTTGACGGTTTCACCACAGAATACTAGTTCCAGCTCTACAGTCCCATCAATGTTAATTTTTTGCAAAGTGATCTTTATTCTCGTTGACATAAGGTTGCTGTCAGAGGTAAAAATAACTGTGAAATGACTGTACATATCCGATTAGTTATTAACATCAACTCATCCTATCGCAGTCCGCTGCAGGACTTAGGCCTCTCCCAGGTTGCGCCACAACACCTTATCCTTCACCTTCCGTATCCATTTCTCAGCCACCTTGCACCTTGGACTTGGATTAGTTAGTCATGTGATTCGGTGACCAAAATAATAAAAACCAATTAAATGAAGTGACATGATATTTTAGGGACATATGTAGAAACATAGGCAAAACATTGCTAATAGAATCCTACCACAATCAGCCTATGATGTTCCCACTGCTGGGACACAGGCCTGCTCTCGGTGAGAGGGAGTGGGCCATAATCCACTACGCGGGCCCAGTGCGAAAATATGTGACATCTACCAACCCGGTGGATGTCACATATCTTCTAATTTTTGGGTCTAGGACATGCCGGTTTCCACACGATGTTTTCCTTCAACACAACAAAAAACAGAATAACTACGGCGGTTAAAACAAAGGTCGATATCTTTTGACTGTTAACGACTGCATTATTTACAAAATAACACGAAACATGTAACGAGTGATGAGTTTGAGTTTGATTTTGCAACAGGCTCGCCCCCTATTCCATGGGACTTAAACATCCCTTCGGGAAATATATGTGTGATGTCAAGTTATGTTACAAAATAAAAACTACATGTCGACGCTTATGGAGAACGCATAGGCCCTTGGCCTTGTTCGTTAGCCATTCAGTATTATGAGTCGTTTGGTCACAGTGACGGTCGTTACGATTCACGCTGAATGAAATGCTAAGATAGTGACAGAGTGGACTCAAAATGTGTCGAAACCATTAGTGAATATATGTAGTTTATAACGTATTTATTTAAAGTTTTCTAAAATTCAATTGGAAAAGCGGCGTTCAACGTTATTAGTTAGCGATGTACCTACTGTTCCTCAGAAAGCACTTATATTTGCTACCTACTACTAAATTACACAGTACAACGTAGTTACCTAATTACTTATAAATCCTCAAAATACATAACTGTAACGTTCTCTTTCGCCTAAATAACAACAAATAATAAAAGGCAACCATTTATCAATAATAAATTCTGATTAAACAGATAAATAAATTCTGTTTCCATATAAAAAAAAAACATGTTACCGAACGACGGTTATTAATATGCAATTAAAAACAGTTCAACCCATTGCTTAGCGATTTTAAACTCAAGCATTAAGTTTTGGGACCACAAAATTTGACTTATTGATTACTGTCGTGCCAGCGACACGATGAAGACGAACTCAAGCATGCTCGAATCATAAACCCATACCTAGTATCTACCTAAAATCTAAAAATCGTGTGTCGTTCCCAACGTGTCGACACCACTGGAGAACGCACCAAGTCCTGCATTGTGTTGACCAATACAGAGTTATGCCCTGTTTCTGAGAAGCGCGTGAGTCGCCGGCTGTACAACTGCATGGCTGTGCGACTTAGCGCTGTAGCGCTGCTGCGGTTATTTTCAACTATTAATTATGGCTGGTTTATTTCCATGCCCATCTGCGAATAACTACGAGAAAAACGTTAGTGTTGGGAGAGTTGGTTTATCGATATCGACAGTTTAGGTTTTTATCGTAGATTTGGTAGTGGATAAAGAGTAGTATTAATAATACTCTTTGAAAATAAAAATGATATAATTTAGACTTGCAAACTTTAACTGTTGACCGGTCCAGCACAATAATTGCGTAACACACTATCTGAATAATTTTGAAGGATATTCCTATTATGAAGGATACTACTTCATATATACAGGTAGTGATTGTGACATAGTATTAAACAAAGAGAAACTAGAATTCGTCGATAAAACTGTTTTCCTGGGGATCACGCTCGACTCAAAGCTGCAATGGGGTCCTCATTTAACATGTCTTGCAGGACGGCTAAGTTCAGCAGCTTATGCTGTAAGAAAAATCCGTCAATTTACTAATGTAGATACCGCGAGGCTAGTCTATTTCAGTTACTTTCATAGTATCATGTCTTACGGTATTTTACTATGGGGACGGGCTGCAGATATCGAGTCCATTTTTATTCTGCAGAAAAGAGCCATCAGAGCAATATATGACCTTCGCAGGCGCGATTCTTTAAGGGAACTGTTTAAAGATATTAACATCATGACGGTACCTTGTCAATACATCTATGAAAACATCATGTACGTAAGAAAAAATTTAAATCTTTTCAATAAAAGAGGTGAAAGACACAACTATAGGACTAGAAATAGGGACCAATTAGTTCAAACAGGTTTCAGACTGGCTAAAGTAGACTCATCCTTCATGGGGTACTGTTTAAAATGTTACAATAAAATTCCTCCCCACATACTCCAACTGAATGAAACGAAATTTAAATCTTGTATTAAACGCACACTATGTAGCCAAGCATACTATAAGTTAGGAGATTACATCGCTGACAAAAATGCTTGGCTCAATGCTGGTCCTGTTCCACAGAGGCGCATAAACTAATTAGCATTCGGAAACATTGTTGGAGCTGCTCAACATTGGAAAAGAAAAACTATCTTTGCATTGTATAAACTCAATTGCTTAGAATTGTATAATTGCATAGCACACGTGTGAGCACTATGTACTTTCTATAAAGCTACCATTTACTGGGTACGTCTTTCATTGACTTGAATGTGCCCTGGCAGCTGTGAGTATGTCATGCTCACTCAAATGTCTCGCTGGTGGTGGCGTGTGTGTTGGATCATTAAGTTCCCTCCAAAATGGTTGAGCTGAATGGTGCTGATCCATACGTCATGTTCGTGAACGGGCGCCGCCAGTAGGGACTGGTCATCTGTTAGCTGCCTCGGCTTATTTTAATTTTTAATTTCTGAATTGTTTTTGTTTTTTTTATAACGGACGCTTTTAACGTGCACGTATTTCTACATCGTTCTCACATGGTTAATTTCAACACGAATGATGTAATCAAATATTTTGTAACAATTTTATGATTTAAAAGAGTGTCCATGGAGTTTCTTGCCCGTTCTTCTCCATAGGTACCTACGCTTTGGAATGGGCAACTAGCTTCATCTTTCTGACTGACCGACCCTTTGACAATTCAAAAGTACCTGTAATTGGTTTAGTTGAATTAAATGATTTGAGTTTGAGTTGAGTTTGAGTTTTGATACCTTCATCCAGAAGTATAATGGACACCTTCGTCGGCTCCGGGGTCTGGGACAATGTTATTTATATATTAATAAATAACATTTAAATAACTGAAAGGTTATACCTTAAATTTTATATGCATATTAGTTCATTTAAACGTTTAAAACGGTACAGTACTGGGTTTATCTCTAACTCCCCACGATCCTAGCTCTTTCTGCTGAAATTTTAGCTGGCTGGCAATATTAAGATATAGTCAAAGACACCTACTACATTTGTAAACGATAAGGTAAATTAGTTCTTTAAGGTTCACCGTTTATTGCTTTCTTTAGATTTAAGTTCATAAATATACAGTGTTTGAGATAGTTCGTTGTTTCTTTCTGTATTAATACCAAACCAACTGTCCTTTGGGCTTATGTCAGCTGGCCGTAGGAGGCCACAAAATTATAACTGTAACATTATTCGAAAAATTTGTCTGCTCAACAACATATTTATTAGATACGCAATGAATGTTGTTTTGGTAGGGCGCTGCAGACACAAATTGTCAAAATGGGGGATTACTGACCCATCCAATACCCAGTGCGAGTGCGGTGCCTCTAATCAGACCATGTTTCACCAGCACCTTGGATGACTTAATGAACGCCAATGATGGCGCAATTAACGTCGGGCTCAAACAATATAAAATATCGAAGAAGAGCACCATCGACTCGAAAAGAAGAAAAGAATTGTTGAACTGTCAAAATGAATGCCATTGACAAAAATACCTCTAATTTCCTTTCATTTTTGACAAGTTTTTGACATTTGTTTGTCGCCGAGATGAGACTGCGACTAAATTTTGAACGTTTTGAATTACGAGAATTTGCCTTCTAGTATAGGTTTTGGCGATAGTACATCTCTACTTACCCCTTCGTTTAAAAGCAAGCGTGATGTTTTAACCCTATTATTTCACAAGTAAATCAACACGCCCACCTTCCAGGTACCAGGATAACATAGTTACAAGGATATTAAGTGTCAAAACATCGCCACCTGGGCCACAGATGTTGCAACATGACACCATAGATAACGTATTTGGACAGATAGCTAAGCTCAGCTAAATCTATGGACTTATGAGTTTGTCTATGGGCTTCCCTTTTTTGGTTATCGTTGTCTATGGTGAGTTATGTGTACGGTGGGCCATGCTGGGAATAATTATGGAGAACTCTTTTTCTAGTGGTCGTAAATACGAATGCTAGTTACTGGGTCCTGGGTTCTATTCCCAGGTGATCATCATCTGCCTAGCCTTTTCCAACCTATGTTGGGGTCGGCTTCCAGTCTAACCGGATGGGCTGAATACCAGTACTTAACATGGAAAGACTACTTATCTGACCTCCTCAACCCAGTTACTGGGTAATTTTATACCCCTTTGTAAGACTGGCCGACTGACTTAGCTGACCTGAACTGGGTTCTATCCCCGGGTCGGTGTTAAAATTTGGGTTTTCTATTAGGAAATAGTCAGTAAAGCAGGTTGGGCCTGGGGTTAATTTTAGCACCGTTATGCTCATTTACACAAACACTAGATATGTAAATGTAATGCCTAAATATTATTCCTCGTTGGATTTTAAACTCTCAGCACTGGGCCGAACGTTGAAATTTCAACAGCACGCTTTTATTGTGTGCACACTTCGGCCTATCCCTTCGGAGAACACAGCCGCGATGATATAATAGTTTTATATGACAAACACCCTTATCAAATTGTAACCCTACGTATTTTCACATCCCAAACACATAAATAGCTCTTAATTCATTACTATAAAGTCTAATTTCATTTACCCTTACAAAAATCGAATGCACCAAAGCACATTGTTTTACCACGTTCAATCCTTCCAAAAATCGTCCCTCACTCTTATCACGTAATAATAAGGTCTAATTTAGCTTACCTTTGATAGAGATCAACTGCAAATATAAATTAGTGTTTAGTACGTGCTAAAGTGAGCGTATACAGGGATCGCTTCCGTACTGTCAGCAAATTATGAAGTTTGCTGTTCGACAAGATTTTATTATTAATTATAGCAATTTGAATTTGCTTACGGAGATTTTGTTTTGTTCAGACTACCATCATCATCTGCCTAGCCTTTTCCGAGCTATGTAAGGGTTGGCTTCCAGTCTAACCGGATTCAGCTGAATACCAGTATTTTACATGGAGCGACTGCCTATCTGACCTCCACAACCCAGTCACTGGATAATACGATACCCCTTGGTAAGACTGGTTGTCAGACTTTCGGGCTTTTGACTACTCGTAACGACTGTCAAAGATCTACGAATGACAGCCGGGATCAACGGCTGAACGTGCTTTCCGAGGCACGGAGTGGTCTCGGTATTGAAAGATGGTCACCCATCCACGGGCCACCCGCGGCAAGTGTAGCTTTACCTGATCGATGGACCTGTGCGGCTGTTATTATTTAGCCACGGGCCCCTCAGACTATCCGTCGTAGTGGTCGCAAGTCGCAAGCGCGAATCTCCCTATAATGTTCCCACTGTTGGGACACAGACCTCCTCTCTGTGAGAGGGAGTGGGCCGTAATCCACCACGCGGGCTCAGTGTGGGCAGTGCGGGTTGGTAGATGTCACATTTTTAACCGACTTCTAAAAAAGGAGGAGGTTCTCAATTCGGATGTTTGTATTTTTTTTTTATGTTTATTCGCGCATAACTCCGTCGCTTGGCAACCGATTTGAAAAATTCTTTTTTTGTTGGTTGTTTTTTTGTTGTTTGTTCCCAAATGGTCCCATGGAAATTTCATCAAAAACGGTTCAGTACTTTGGTTTTTAAACCAAAATAACTGGCAAAAATTACAACTTAAAAGTGAAAAATAAAAACTTTTTTGGCAAACAACGAAAATACGAACCCAACGACACCGACTTCCGAAATTAAAGTTATTTTTCACTTTGTAGTGTCGTTTTTGGAAGTCGGTTGTTTTTTTCCTAATTTTTGGTTCTAGGACATGCCGAATTCCCATGTTTTGCAAGCGCGAATGCAGCGGGGTAATAAAAATAATTATCATATTTAGTCCGTCAGTTAGATTATCGAAAAATAATGGACACGTATTTATTCTTTTGTCAATCAAATAAAAAATGACAAAGATAAAGCGCGTCAAAATTTGGGAGTGACGTCACGCCATGCTAAAAAGTGTAGCAAGGCGTGATCACGCGGAACTTTAACGGGCGATATCTTCATCATTTTTTAGATAATTGACAAAAGAAAAAATACGGGTCCAATATCTTTTGATAATCTAACTGACGGACTAATTAGATTGTTTTAGGAAACTAGCCTATTGCGTACCATACTAACAGTAGCAATGGCTTGCATTTTGACAGTTCAACAACATTCATTGCGTTATTTACGTTGTTGAGCAGACACATTTTTCGAACATATAAAGCAATGGATGTTAAAATAAAAGGTCAACCTGTCGTCGCGCGTCGCAACGCATCGCCTGCCCGCTCTATTACTTCGGTTTCGCTTAGCGTTCTTTACTTCTTCGGTCTTAGCGTGATGTTAAATAGCCTTATAGCCTTTCTAAAGAATTGGGCTATGAAATACAAAAATATTTTTTTTTAATCCGTCTGCGTCTGGTAGTTCCAGAAATTAGCGCATTCAAGTAAACAAAAAACATGTTCAACTTTATTATTAGTATAACACATTAAACTTGATATACAGATTAAAACAAATACACATGAACATTCAACTAAAACTATTGCACTTTAATTTGATATCCACTCAAAAAAAACATAGGGTAGAAATGTCCCAAAAAAAAAACAATAGCAATTTTTAGAATTCGAAAAAAATCACGTCCCTTAACAGCCGAGGGGTTAAAACAAAGACTCCCCAAGTGGGGTATAATTGACACCCGTTGTCACTACCCTGGGGGACCCTGGGGGACCGGGGTATTAATTGTCACCAAAGTATCGGATGTCCGTAGTTAAACAATGATCAATTAACTATAAAACTTAACAGCTCTCTGTAATGGGTAAATTACACTTAGGCACTTGCTTTTTAAGGGTGCCTACGGGTCCATCTTACTAAGCCTCGACCGTCCGTCCGTCTGTCAGCGGGCTGTATCTCATGAACCGTAATAGGTAGACATTTGAAAATTTCGCAGTGTGTATTGCTATTGCCGCTCTAACAGCAAACAATAAAAATAAAATAAAGTTAAAAATTAAAGGGGGTCTCCATACAAAAACTGTGTTTTTACGGCGTTTTTGCCTTGTGATACGGAACCCTTCGGGTGTCCGACTCGCACTTGACCGGTTTTTTTTTCTAAAAAGTTCACTCTGAAGCTTATTTGCAAATAAGGGTTAAACTGATTTTATAAACGATTTGTAAAATAGTTTTTGAATAGTTTTCATATATCCTGCTCATTTTATGATGATCTATACCCAACCTATGATAGGTACTATACACGGACAATATCTAAATTAAAAAATAAAAAAAAAGTTGCCTCACACAAGGAATTACTCCTGCATCGTGGGTGCGTTTACAAACATTTAAATTCACATACACAAACAGCCAGACCCGGAACAATTGCCTGTAGGCAATACAAATATTTGTTTCGTGCGGGAATCGAACCCGCGACACGCAGGGCAGCAGTCGATCGCTCAGCCACTGCGTCAACCGTGTCGTCAGATTCCAACAAAAAAACACGATAAAGAATGGATAAATAACTTTCGATTAATATTATACGCCACAGCTCTAAAATATGTAAAAAATAGTAATATGTAAAGTATGTGTTGCAGTGGTATCAACCATCACAAAAAGAACAGCGCCCTGCACGATCAACCACAATCTAAAGAATTTTGAAGGATGTTGCTAATCCTTTGCTTCATATGTTCGAAAAATTTGTCTGCTCAACAACGTAAATAACGCAATGAATGTTCTAGAACTGTCAAAATTAAAAACATTGCTACACTTTAGTGTCTTACGCAATTACCCCGCTGATTATGGGGAGTCAGCACCACTATTAGTTTTGCTGAATCGCCCTTTTAATACGTCTTGTTGATCGTATCGTCAAGAGAGATGAAGAAGGGTAGTTTACTAACGATATTTACTTAAAAACTAAACTAAACAAATATTTGTATGACCTACATGTATTTGTTCCGAGTCTGGGTGTTTTTCTATCTATAATATGTATGTATTTACAAAAAAAAAAAAAAAAAATGTATATAAGTAGTTTATCAGCCATCTTGTTACCATAACACAAGCATTAGGTTGCTTAGCTTGGGACTAGATGGCGCTGTGTGAAATGTCCAGGGATATTATTATTATATTATTATTATTAGGAATCCCATAGTCGTGCTGTCCGCCACCTCAACTCAGCCTATCGTAGTCCACTGCTGGACATAGGCGGTAGGCCTCTCCCGGACTACGACACAACACCCTGTCCTCCGCCTTCCGCATCCAGTCCGTCCCAGCCACCTTCTTTAGGTCGTCCGTCCATCTAGCTGGGGGGCGTCCCACACTACGCTTGCCGACACGCGGCATGGCGATATACGGTCCGACAACTACGAATCAGAATTGGTTATTTTTGCTGGGAACTCGATAATACGAAATAGTTCATACTTAATAACATTTAATTATTTATATTCTAATGTCACCATCGTCTCAATTCGTACAAATCAAAACTCACAAAAGACAAAATCACAAGTTTGCTACTTTATTCCATAAAAACAACTCTGAAATCAAACTCGCGACGCCTCAAAACCCTCTGCTTGTAGAACAGTCCCCTCGTTAATTAGTTAACCCTTAACACTGGAGTACCAGGGGTCCCTTTGACACGCATTGGTTTTTTGCAATGGTAATTGCCGGAAGTGACGCGCAATATTTTTTTGAGCGTCAACAGTTTTTACGCTTGAAAAACAATATGCTTGCTTGATTGGGTAGAAAAAAATGCTGATTGGATTTTGTATGGAGACTGTTTTTTGAGGGCCATTGGCTGGCAAAGGGAAACGTGAAACGCAAGTTGCAAACATTTTGATAGCAATATTTTTAAAATATTTTTTATAATATTTTTTACTTTCCTCTCACAAATTACAAGTTAATAATACTTTATAATCATAATCACCTTTGTACTCATATTATGTTTATGTCATATCAATATGTATTTTTCTGTGTGTACATAAATAATAAAATAAATAAATAAATAATACAGTGGTATGAAGATGGGAGGCAAGAGCCCATACTACTTAAAACTTTTACTACATTGGCAGGTTTCATATAGTGCATAATACAGTTCTTAAACTCTATCGACTGCTGTATTGCTTTTACTGATTAAGTCGTCGGAAAATGAGTAAATCGAGTTGAAATAAAATTCCTCGGTTTATTTTGAGTGTAATTGACAAACAGTTCCAGAAATAGCATGAGTGTTTCGTGTTAATTTAATACTTTTTTCTTTTTAATACACATTTTTTTTTCTAAATAATAACAGCCGCGCAGGTCGATCAATCAGAAAGCCAATTCTCGTAATTTAAAACGTTCAAAATCTAGTCGCAGTCTCATCTCGGCGACAAACAATTGTCAAAAACTTGTCAAAATGTAGGGAAATTAGAGGTATTTTTGACAGATTGAGACAGAGATCAGACTGCGAACGTTCTTAAAATTACGAGAATTACCCCTCAGGTTAAGCTCCTCTCGGTCCCGGCTGTCAGAAGCTCGGTAACTGGGTTGTGGAGGTCAGATGGCAGTCGCTCCATGTAAAATACTGCATCCGGTTAGACTGGAAGCCTGTTTGATACGGTGTGTCCACCGACTTATCTATCTTGATTCTTTTAACATTACAAGATACGAAGCCTTTTCAAACCCTCAAATACGTTAATAGCGTTATCTTTTGTAACGTCTCAAATAACGTAATAAATAATTAACGCTAACTCTTGTTAGTTTTATCGTTTTGAGATAACGGTTACAACATAAGAACTAGTGTTATGGTTCCCATACACTGTGAGTTAATTGCGTAACACACACTTCAACAACATTCATTGCGTTATTTACGTTGTTGAGCAGACAAATTTTTCGAAAATATGAAGTAATGGATTAGCAATATCCTTCAAAATGATTCAGATTGAGATTGATTGTGTTTTACACATTTAGGGTGCAGCACCCTAATTGCGTATCACACAATCAATAGTAATCTGAATCATTTTGAAGCAAATTGCTAATCCGTTGCTCAGCATGCTCATTGCTTAGTTCGAAAAATTTGTCTGCTCAACATGTACAAAATAACGCAATGAATGTTGTTGAACTGTCAAAATGAAGCCGATTCCGATTAATTGTGTGTTACGCAATTAGGGTGCGGGTGCTGACTCTTTTGATAGACCTAAAAAGGTTTTATAACCAGTTGCATAAAGTTTGTTACGATATAGTTTCTAACAGATATTCCGTTGATTCCAGGGTCGCATCGCTTACGGGCTACGAGCCTCAGGACCTGATCGAGAAGACGCTGTACCACTACATACACGGCACCGATGTCTTGCATATGAGGCACTCGCATTGTACACGTGAGTATTAAGAACACTACTAATTACTTATTTATTTATTTATTAAAAATCTCCAATTATTATCATTTCAGGTTGTACCTAATGCGATAGCGTGGTCTTAAAATTAACATATACCATTTAAAACTATGAATAAATAAAATAATAACTACTTTACTAATTTCCCTATATAAAAATAAAATAAAAACACAAAATATAGCCTACTCTAATCTACACTATAACATAAAAGGAACATCAGTATTTTTACGAATTCACTCAAATGGCATGTAAATACCTACATAGATTAAATACGGATCATATTTTAGTAGGTAGTAGTAGAGTTCTAGTAGGGAGGGAATCGTGGCTATATATAAGTAATAACAGCCGCGCGGGTCGATCGATCAGGTTAAGCTATGCTTGCCGCGGTTGGTCCATGGATGACCATCTTTACATACCAAGACACCCTCCGTGCCTCGGAAAGCACGTTAAGCCGTTAGTCCCGGCTGTCAGTCGTGGACCTTTGGCAGTCGTTACGGATCGTCAGAAGCCCGACAGTCTGACAACCGCTCTTACCAAAGGGTTTCGTATTACCCAGTAACTGGGTTGTGGAGGTCAGATAGGCAGTCACTCCATGTAAAACACTGCCGACCCCAATATAGTTGGGAAAAGGCTAGGCAGATGATGGGGTAGCAGAGTTCTAAAGAGTAGCAGTAGAACTATCTGTGAAGGCCCTCGTCTGGGGAGTTCTGCCATCATCACTTCTTTTGCCACCAAGCAGCTTTACTGTGTTCCGGTTTGGAGGGTTTGTGAGCCGGAGAAATTAGGCGTATTTACATGCACATCGCACATCATAGAGCAGTTAACCAGTGGTATCGGCTCCGACTTACTAGTTCTAGGTCTTGAGTTCGAACCCAGGCAGGCACTTTACATTGATTGCTCTCAAAACGGTGAAGGAAAACATCGTGAGGAAACCGGCATAATGTCCTAGAACCAGAAATTATTTATTAAATTATCTGGATTATTTCCCGCTCCCTCACAGTAAGGAGGCCTGTGTTGGGACACCGGCCACCATCAGCCTATATGTTACGTTTTCAAACTCAAACTATTTATTTCATTTCAACTAAACCAATTACAGGCACTTTTGAATTGTCAAGGGTCAGTCAGTCAAAAAGATGAAGCTAGTTGCCCATTCCAAAGCGTAGCGTTCCTATGGAGAAGAATGGGCAAGAAACTCCATGGACACCCTTTTAAATCACAATAATATAGTTACAAAGTATCTAGAGGTATCTCAGAAATTAAATCAAAATAAGCCATGGCAGCAAAGAGTTGACCAGTCCCTACTGACAGCGCCCGTTCACGAACATGACACATGTTTACATGCACATCAGACTTTTCAGCTATACTAACGGTTCTTTATTTGTTTAAACATGTGTATACACAAGAGAATGCAAGATAATTACTACGTCAGTTCGAGTCCTGTCATGTTTAGCATTGTGTTTGCCTTTGTCTCTGGGATAGTGGGTAACAATAACAACGCATCTCTGGTGCCTTGGGTATTGCAAATGGTCATAGTTCCACGGCGGTGACACTTGGGTAGCGGGTTTGCCATTCAATACCAACCTTATTTGTCAACTTATCATTGGCTAGCCTGTTAGCTTGGCTAGCTAGCCTTAACTTATTGTTTTCTATTCTAGTATTAACAAAAGGCCAAGTTACGTCTCGCTACTACCGCTTCCTAACGAAGAGCGGCGGCTGGGTGTGGATGCAGAGCTACGCGACTATCGTGCACAACTCAAGGTCTTCGAGACCACACTGTATCGTGTCTGTTAATTATGTACTAAGGTAATTACTTCAGTTGTTATTATTGTTGTGGTTTTGTTGTGACTTTTTAGTTTTTATTTTATTTTTAAGGGAACACAAATAGTGGTAAGTATATTAAAAAAATAATGGAAATAACAATAGGTACCTAAATTTAACAAATATACTACCTTGCAAATTGTAGAGTACGTATTATTAACTTTTTTCGCTTAAATAGCTTGATATTCGATCAGTATCCCAGGAGTTACCGAAGCTGCAATCTACAGCTGATTCCCGGCCACCGTAGGCGCGGGCTTGCGGGCGGCGAGTAGGTAATGGGCAGCTCGCCGTCCGGTAAGGACAAAGCTCGGGTCGACGGCACGTTGTGTTCCTGGCCGATGCCTACCGGGGCCGCGGGTTGTTCGAAAAAGATACCGTGGCCCCTGGCAGAGGCAAGGCAACTGAAGGAACACGGGTGGCTTTTAGTCAGTAAAAGTCTGTCACGCCCTTCCGCTCAGCCCAGAGCGGGGGGTGTACTACGTGAGCTCGACAAATGGATGTGCGATTCACGCTTGTGCGACAAAACTGTACTGCGACTCACCATAGTTCGAATGCACGCTAGTGCGACACACTGAAGGTCGACATCTCGCTAGTCATTTGGTGATTACCCACCCAAAAAAAAAAAGGAGTTACCGAAGTTGAACTAGATTTACTAATACAGACAAATAGAAGTGCTAATCTAAAACATATTCTCTAAATAGAAATCCGTAACTAACCTCATTTGAATGTGTAAAAATCAACCTCGCTGCAACAGCCTATCAAAATTAACCCATCCGAAAGAACAAAAGGAACTAACTCAACTCTTCTCTTCCAGTGACATTGAAGAGAAGCACCTAATCCTAAACATCAGCCAGGGCGCGCCGAAGCACGTCAACAACGTGGACTGCCCCACGCCGTCCCACGTCCCCACCACCACAACGTCACCACAAATGCCTCACGTCCGACACACAGAAAAAATCAACCCTGCACAAGTTCCCGAAAGCGAGTACAGTGATTCCAGTGGTGGCTACACCTACCCAGAGTACATACCAGTAATACCCCCTTATGAAACCCAGGAAGAATACCACCAGCAGAATGGATCCTACCAGGAAATCTTTTACGAAAATTACACAGACACAAATGAAATTTTACCCAATTATGTCAGCTATCCACAAAGTCAACGACCATTTTCTGCTAGCTCGTCTTCTTGCAGCTCTATAGAAGGCTCCGAAATCCCCAACCAGTATAACTATACGAATTTAATATCGTTTTATGGTCATAATCAGAATCAAAATGGCAGACCTGTGGTTGAGAATTTTAACGGTAGTTTCGGCAAAATGGCGGCCAGTCCAGCGGTGCAAGAGGGGGGATATACAAGTGTCATTGTTGATAATACGCAACAATTTCATCATCACGGCGGGGGTGTCAACGAATTTGTTCATTGACAGACCGCTGAAGTGATTGTGTAAATAAATAAAGTAAAAATAAGTTTATAATGTGTTCGATTTGAAAACTTTAACATGTAACGTATTGTAACGGTTTGATTTGTATTGAAAGTGGGTACTTTTCCAAAATTGACGTGAAAGTGTGATCTCTTGGAATTAATCCAAAGTTTTGTGTTTTTTTTTTTAATGAAAATGAACTTTTATTCGTTGGTAAGCGCGTGAGTTGAAAACGACTGGACCGATTTGGCAATTTTTTGTTTAATAGTACGAATATGGAAAAAAAATTGAAAACTTGCCTGGAAAATTGCAAAATTCGGGATAAACTGAAAGTGCTGCTTTTTTATGGATAGAAATTTCGACTGGACAACGACTGTCAGCCAGTCTATTCTGTAACCATCTCACGGTGAAAACGTGAAGTGAAGTGAGCGTGGAGTGAGCTAGCTGTCATTCCAACAAATGCTAGGGATTGACACTATTGACAATTCACTCTAAGCTCCCTTCACCTAGCTTTTCACGGTGAGATATTTACAGAATCGATTAGCTGGTCAGCTCGTTTCAAATAAAAGTCGATTTTTAAATATTACATTTACATTTTATATAATCATAATTTTTTATTGATTTTAAAGACTGCATTTTCATTACTTCATAAAAACGAGTGATCGAATTCGAATTCCCATTGTAGCCCTAGAATAACGTTAAAACGGTTACTGATAAAATAACGGTTACCGGTAACCGCTACTGTATAGTGTATCGATACAATAAAATACGGAGATTGTAATATATTGTAAATAAATGAAAAATAAACTAGGTTTAAGAATGATTATTGTAAGATAATATAATATTTATAAATATAATTCTGAAGTTATGAACGATTGACAAGATAAATTACAATTATTTTTCAAAGCAGCCATTGCTTTTCATTTTTATTTTCCCGCTCTGAATGTGGGATTTTTTTTAAGTTACACTTCTTATGCTACGATTTGATAATTGGACGAGAATTTACAGTAAAAGAGCTTTGAAGGTCCGTGACATATGTCCTCCATTTTGAAAAAAAAAAAAACATAATGGCGGACAGGTGGACTATACCAGGCTCCATATATTATAAATAATCTTCAATTCCCTTTTACGCGTGACGTTTAGACAGATTTCGTTACATGAGAGAGAAGAAGGATATAACTCTCTCTCTCCTTCTCTGTCTCTCACACTAAATCTCTCTTGTTCTTTATTTTTTAAGGAGTTTCGCTTCCACTATGGTGCTGCACGCGCCATTTTGTTATTATATTTCTCATTCTCATTTTGAATAACGTTAATAAAGTTGCAATATTTAAAAAAAACAAGTATCAACTAGCATTCTAACTACGCTAAAGTGGCAAATATGTAAAACCAAACTGGCGCTTTAGGCGTGGCAGCCATTGTTCCCGCCTTTTTGGCGACGCCCCATATGACGCATCGCGCGTTAAATTTATCTTGACGATAACGTTCAACCAATGGAATATGAAAGGACTAAATTCTATTTGACCTCGAAAGGCTTCATCTGCCTGTCCATTAGATTAACCGTTTTTTGACAGCTGTTTTAGAACGTACTACATATTCCAGATTACGTAAAAGTTAACTTTAAAATGCGTAATAAAAAAAATATATAAACTGCCTTATCTTATTGAATTATCTTATTTATGGCTTCTTATATACATTAAAATACGTGTGTCAATCAATGTATTGTGTGTTGCTGCAATCACTAGTTCCATCTGTCAAAAAACGGTTTACCGAATGGACAGGGCTAGCAGATAAAAGCAGAAAAAAAAAAATATCTATGAATATTTTGCTTCGTCAAAAATAAAGTATATATATTTTTTTTAATTTAGTTATGAATTCTTGCTAGTATACAATTCGGTATTAAGTCGACTCCTCATGTCGTTGTATATCAGAGAATAGACAATAATAGCTAGTAGTTCTTATTTATCTCTTTATATTATACTTTTTGGTGAGTCTACTCTTTCCTGCATTTTTAACGTATAACCATAATTTCTTATCACGTTTCACAACATTTCCTACTACATTGAAAGGTTGAAACTTCGCCAAGGTTGAGACTATCTAGCTGTCACAGAGACAATTATTGACCTTGTTGTTTTATGACGTCCCAGTGCCAGTGGTATTAAACCTTACCTAAACCCCATTTACACAAAGCAAGCACCCCTGAATCATTTTGGAGGATATTACTAATTCATTGCTTCATATGTTCGACCACGTAAATAACGCAGTGAATGTTGTTGAACTGTCAAAATACCAAAAACCCATTGCTACTGTTAGTTGTTACGGAATTACCCCGAAGTTTCTTGCCAGCACCAACTAAATCTTTCCTAATACAACACAGTAATAGTTTTCCAGTATATGCTTAAGGGCGAATTTCACCAACAAAACTGACCGCGATTCATACAGCTAGACGCTGAGAGCTGTCAGTGTCGTAATTGTTGTGGAATATTGACTCAAATAAATACTATGAATGTTCCTTTTTGTCTACAAATCATTCAAAAAGATTTCCCTGTTCATTTCCTCTCTTCGTTTTTTGCCAGTCCTAGACATAGTGGTCACCAGGGACACGAGAAAGCGTTCTTATATTTAGACAGTATCAGTAGGGACAGTCAGAGAAATTGATTGTAAAGCCAATTGACACGCTTCGTCAATTTTCCGGGTTATAGCCACTTTATACAACTGTCAAAGAATACCAGATAAGGTTTTAATATACGAATAATTTAGGTTGGTAGTCCATTTGCTTTTCAATTAATTTCCCTTGCTGACGTAAGCAATGGGGTAATTGCGTAACACACAATCAGTACCAATGGCTTTCATTTTGACAGTTCAACAAGATTCATTGCGTTATTTACGTTGTTGAGCAGACAAATTTTTCGAACATTCATGAAGCAATGGATTAGCAATATCCTTCAAAATGATTCAAATTGTGAATTAAAAAAATGTGTTACGCAATTAGGGTTCTGGCGAGTCTACGTAGATAATTTTTATGTTTAATAAGCTTTGGATTCCTATGAAAGTGGTGAACGGTCACACAATAATGGTTGTCGAAATACAGAGCGTTTTTGGACACTTAAATGTCAAATACTGGTGAAAATTACAGATTTCCATAACGACCGTTATAATGTGACAGAACCACTTTCCTAGAAAACCAAAGCTTTACTCTGTGTTACAGACGGCGCACATCAAGCTACTAAAATCTGTCAAATTTCTTTAATAGATTTTCAACTTTATCGCTAAAGCATTAGGTTGAAGGTTGATTGAGGAAATTTGACAGTTTCGGGTAGCTTGATGTGCTGGTGTCTGTACCACTCCAGCTAGGAAAGAGTAGACAACGAGGCTTTTTTTTTTCAAGTATAATCGTTACGATAAAAAAATGTAAAAGACTTCGTGAATTAAGTGCCATTTATTGGAGTCTACTAGTCTGTAACTGTATATATTAATATTATCTACCTATAATAAATAGGTAAAGTTAATTCGTACCTAAAAATGCCGATAACGCTACGAGCTAAATGGTTAATGATAAAAACAAAGATTTAAATCGTAAGATTCACCCTACCGCAAAAGATAGACGCATTTCTGTTTCATTAGAACACCTCTGACACACACAATGGCGCCGATTCCCGTGTCCACAAACTAAACTAAATTTAAGTTCAGTACATCTTTTTCTTTCTATTTCATTAAGAAAAGGACGGAAGATAATAAATATCAGTTTTGTCCTGTCAAATTAAGATACTCCATAAGCTAGTTAGACGTGATTAAAAAATTGGCTACTAAAAATACGTCAATAAAATTTACGTCACGGGCTGACTAATTTGACAATATTCTCGGTGAACTAAAGCCCCCTTTACACGATGCAAGTTTCTTTCTGTGGCTTAAAATAACATTTAAGCAACAATACTTACTCCTCTAAACACTGTCTGACTGTGAAAAAAATTGCTGTTTAGTACATTTTGACCGCGTAGGTTTTTAGTAATTTTCTATAGAACAGCAGATATTTTTTTGATTACCGACGAAAAATTTCTACGCTATGGGGTTCAGAATCATGCACTTCAAGCTACTACAATCTATCAAATTTCTTTAATAGATTTTCAACTTTATCGCTAAAGCATTAGGTTCAAGATTGATTGCGAAAATTTGACAGTTTCAAGTAGCTTGATGTGCTGGCGTCTGTACTGAATCCATGTTAACAGGTTGTGCGTCGATGGCCCTACCACCCTGGTATATTTCGATGACGTCACCAACCTATACTGTAATTTATATGATTATATTATGGTATAACAAGACGCTAGGCCGAACATCAATGAAATGAAGACAAAATATATGCTATAGCTACGTCTGTGATGGACTTTATAGTTGCTTCAACTTGTGGTATGTCACTGGTAATTTAATCGCACCGCAATCGGGCTAAATTTTCCAAAGTACGAATTCATTTTCTATAAATGAGGCCATGAGAGCCACAGTGACCTAACTGAAAAAAATTGAACTAATTTTTAGGCCACTGTGGCGCTATGACTTTTACAGTTTAGAGCAGTTTTTTCAAATAAAGTCAGTATTGAAAAAACCGGCCAAGTGCGAGTCAGACTCGCCCATGAAGGGTTCCGTTACGTTACGATTTATGACGTATTAAAAAAAACTACTCAGTAGATCTCGTTCAAACCAATTTTCGGTGGAAGTTTATATGGTAATGTACATCATATATTTTTTTTAGTTTTATCATTCTCTTATTTTAGAAGTTACAGGGGGGGGGGACACACATTTTACCACTTTGGAAGTGTCTCTCGCGCAAACTATTCAGTTTAGAAAAAAATGATATTAGAAACCTCAATATCATTTTTGAAGACCTATCCATAGATACCCCACACGTATGGGTTTGATGAAAAAAAAAAATTTTGAGTTTCAGTTCTAAGTATGGGGACCCCCAAAATTTATTGTTTTTTTTTCTATTTTTGTGTGAAAATCTTAATGCGGTTCACAGAATACATCTACTTACCAAGTTTCAACAGTATAGCTTTTATAATTTCGGAAAAAAGCGGCTGTGACATACAGACGGACAGACAGACATGACGAATCCATAAGGGTTCCGTTGCCATTTGGCTACGGAACCCTAAAAATGACAGTTAGGCCACTGTGGCTCTCATGGCCTCAAATATTATATCAATGCTTTATCGGCATAATAAAGCGTGATTTATCCCCATAGTGTTCCATTTAAAACTTAATACAATAATATTAATATTTATTTTTGTATTAATTAAATTAACTTCGACTACTTTCTTAATTAATATTCAGACATTATTCTTCTTCTTCGTGTAGCTGACACACTGACGACTGTATTTGAAATCTTGTTTTACCAAAACTTTGCCACTTCCACGGCGTCGCCAGTGGCAACGCAGAGATCAATTTGACTGCATGTTTTGGGACACAGAGGGCAGGATAGGAGGTTTGGCGGCTTTTTAAAGAGCCAATCTCCGGAACTTAACTACTCCAGCCCTTTGTGTCATTTTTTTTTTTTTTTTTAATTTATTGTTTAAAACATATTATATATAAGTACATGACAAAAGAATATACCACACAAACCATCGCGGGTTTAACCGTGATATATTAGACACATCATCTCGGCGCATTCAGTACATAGATACACAGTCACGGACACCAATATGTCAACACTTAGCAATTTACAATTGCGGTTTTTTCGCTTTTCTTTTCGATTTTTGATGAAATACGACACATTACATAAACCTATGGGTTCGAAAATGCTATGTTCGTAACAACATAAAATTTAATAAAAAAAAAAGATAAACATAAAAATAAATAATAATAATAATAATAATCAATATTCAGACATTACTGTCTCTACTTCAGTGGCGTCTATACAGCCCCCTCTACGCAAAACAATCAAGTACAGACGCCAGCACATCAAGCTACTACAATCTGTCAAATTCCTTTAATAGATTTTTATCGCTAAAGCATTAAGGTTCAAGGTTGATTGCGAATATTTGACAGTTTCGGGTAGCTTGACCTGCTGGCAAATAAGTAGCTACCTTAAACTGTATGTAGCACATAAAAATATTATAGAGAAGGGTGAAAAATAAACAACTTCCTCCATGGGACCATCGTAGGACATCGTAGTCCCAAAAAAATAATCAGCCGTCCCATTCATTTTGTTCGAGTAGGTATTGAAGTTTTGTAGGGACAGTTGATATTTTTTTCGCGATTACAATGTTGGTCCTATGGAAAGAAAGTTGTTCCGCTTGATGGTCTGTACCCCTTAAATATATGACCACAACTTTCTTCAAACGCCTGGTTTCGTTGTTTGAAGACCGACTTCAAAAAATATTTGACCCGTATCTTTCTATGTCCGAGATTTTCTCAAAAACTACTGATTTGTATTGTAACAACTGACTTCGCAATAACCGAATGTCTTTTTATTTTGTATAATAAAATCTTTTCGCTCTAGTTTTAATTATTATTTTAATATCTAACAATTGTATAAAAATATTGTAACGCCTAGTTGATAGCTAAATATTTGGCGAGTAATGAACAAACAAATTGTGATATCCCAAACATATTACCTATTTATGATATGAAATAAAGTGCATTGAATATTCGTACTTAGTTGTCGTTTTGTTTTATTTTGGGCTGATTTTCCCTACGCCAGATATCTCTATTGCCCGAGATACACAAGGCTATGTTTTCAAGCTGAGATAGTAAAATAGTATAGTGGGCAGATAGTATCCACATATTTAACCGACTTCTAAAAAAGGAGGAGGTTCTCAAATCGGATGTTTGTATTTTTTTTTAATGTTTGTTCGCGCGTAACTCTGTCGCTTGCCAACCGATTTGAAAAATTCTTTTTTTGTTGGAAAGGGTATACTTCCGAAATGGTCCCATAGAAATTCATCAAAAACGGTTCAGTAGTTTGGTTTTTAAACCAAAATTACTAGTAAAAATTACAACTTAAAAGTGAAAAATAAAAACTTTTTTGCAAAAAAAAAACAACCGACTTCCAAAACCGGCACTACAAAGTGAAAAATAACTTTAATTTCGGAAGTCGGTGGCAAACAACGAAATTGCGAACCCAATGACACCGACTTCCGAAATTAAAGTTATTTTTCACTTTGTAGTGTCGGTTTTGGAAGTCGGTTGTTTTTATTGAACATTTTTATATATTGCGATCCGCTCAGTCACTTGGTTAGTACCTATTACGTAGTTATGTATTGCATAAATGCTAATGAAATAATCTTCATGTTGCTGGTCTTCTACTACTAGTGGCGCCATCTATTGTCGAATAGCACAACTAAAACATCGCTTTCCATCAAGTATGATCGAGGTTAAGAGCAGGCCCATTGGCAAAGCAAAAAAGGATCAGTATAGCTACTATAGAAATCTTCAATAGGTACTAGAGGCATTACAGGTATTGCACACATGTAATTTTCATTTTGCTGATGTTCTAATACTTTACCGCCATCTATTGTCGAATAGGACAACTAAAACACCACACATTTTCCTCGTACGAAGAATACGAATATGACGTAATCAGAAATCTGTGGACTACCCCACGGGACCCGACTTCAGACAATAATATCAATAATTCACCGATAATAATAATGTAATTATATTCACATCAATAATTTTGCCATGTTTGAGATGATCAAGAGGGCTCAGCGTTCAATGCAATGCTGAGAAACGTAAGCTAAAAACATCGTGATGGGAACGCCAGACATGAGTATCGAACATAGTAGAGTCACTATTGGAGATCATAAAAACTCCATATGTGCTGAAATGTATTGAAAAAACAAGATGGCGGCGTTAGTTCCGATTTTGACCACGCGCCAAAAGATCCTTGTACAGGTAGAAGCGTTGTTGCTAGTAATTTTGAGTTTTGTAATAAAATCGTATGTTATAGTTTGAGAATATGGGTACGAGTACCTAATACTTATATTCTATAAGATTGGTCTAGTGGTCGCTAGCATGACTGTTTACCGCGGGGTCCTGGGTTCGATTCCCAGGTCGGGCAGTGTTATTGTTTTTCCATCAGGGATCCTAGTAGCAGCTCTGAGTCTGTACTTAGGCTCGCTCCCCATAATATGGTGGAACTTCCTCGTTGTCATAAAAGAAAGCGATCGTCGCGTTAATTTTGTTCGGCGAACCTGAACGCGTCGTCGCGCCGACAGAGGGCGCCTTCGGGGTTCCCGAAGAAATGAGTGACATGAACACGTCGATCGCGTCAGGATACGGGGTAAAGCGCTGCGTTGCTGGATTCGTTTTCTCGTCTACCGATCATTTTTTCTCGTGACAATTCATTTAGTTTCTAGGTATGTATGTATATATATTTCATTTATTCTTGTATGTTATAGTCATTGGCGCCGATTCCCTTGTTCACAAACTAAACTAAAAAGTTCAGTGCATCTTTTTCTTTCTATTTCATTAAGAAAAGGACAAAAGATAAAATTTAGTTTAGTCCTGTCAAATTAAGACGCTCCATAGACAGTTTAGACGTGATTAAAAACATGGCTACTAAAAATACGTCAATTTACGTCTGTCGCCGACTAATTTGACAGGACTAAACTAATATTTTATCTTCTGTCCTTTTCTGAATGAAATAGAAAGAAAAAGATGCACTGAACTTAAATTTAGTTTAGTTTGTGAACAAGGGAATCCGGGCCACTATCGATCTTGCACCCGTTAAAATAAAGTTGTAAATAAATAACATTCCATTAACTAAAAAGAAAAAATTAAGCGGAAAGAGGCACGTATCTCAGGTTATTTATTCTCAACTTTATTTTTAGACATGCAACGTTGATAATGCAACGGCCCTTAGGTCACAAAAGTTATAAATAAAACACAGGTGAACTGATCAACACGTATATTTATTGCATTAGTCGATTTCGAACTCGATGATATCGCCGAGTTCAATGTCGCCGTCGCCGTCACTGTCACTGCTGTTCCCGTCCGCTGGCTGTAACACGTCACGTTTCAGATATTTATATTAAAGAATTATTTATTACATAGAACTTGAACATAACTGGGGAAATATTCCCCCTTGGGGGAAAAAAAGGGATGATGTCATGTAATCTGCATTCGCGATTTATTTGAGTTAAATATGAGTTTATGGAAAAATAACTTTAATTCCTAGATATTAAAGTTCAGTTTACGCTACAACTTCAAACATTTTTATAACTTTTTCAATAGACTCTCTGAAATTAACCTAATTAAGATAAAGTTGATATTTGTTTAACTTGAAATAAAATCAATTTCAAACACTCGTTTGAATAGACTTTAGGTTATTTATTTGCTTACGCACATACAGGGTTAAATTAAATTAGCTAGCGAAACTCTGCCGACGGGAAAAGCATCGATATCTAAAAACGGCCACTGCTAGTGTTGTTACTGGAAGTATGAGTTGAGAAAATATATTTTATCGAGTTTAGGTATCGATACCAATCACGTTTGTGAAGTTTAAACAAAAAAAAAATGATATTTTTAAACTGATATTTCAAGTGGATATATCTTCACTACAATATCTATCTTTAAGAAACACCTAAAATTACATCTGGTTAAAGCGAGCGCACCTTAGTATGTACATTACATACCACATCTAGTTGCGCGCGTTCCATGTGTTTACATTTTGGCTGTGTTACTTAAATTATTAGCGATTTCCCTACACTCTTAGAATTATTATGTTGTATCTATTTTGTATTCTTTTTCTTTTTTTTACTAAAACTGTACGTAAATTCAATGATGTTTTTAAACTAGTTTATATTTCTCATGTAAGTGAAATTTCATATGGGAAATAAAGATATCTCAAACTCGATCTTCGGTTGATGACCCCACAAAAATCATCAAATTCATTTCTGTTTTGATTTAATCATGTTCTGATATCGATACGAAACTCCGCAGACCCATCAAGTCTGCGTCAAATCGGCGGTCTGTCATAAAATCAAAAAAGAAATGAATTTGATGATTTTCGCTAGCTAATTTAATTGGACCCGGTATGAACAACTACTGCTCATGAGGTCCTGGATTGAATTCCCAGGTTGGGCAAACTGTTATTGGGTTTACCGATGTGGAATTTCTAAAATCTATTCAAACCAAAGTTTCAAATTGATGTTATTTCAAGTTAAACAAATATCAACTGTATTTAAATGACAATTAAGTTTATTTCAGAGTGACTAACACTATTTAAAAAGTTATAAAAATGTTTGAAGTTGTAGCGTAAACTGAACTTTATAGTGTAGGAATTCAAGTTATTTTACCATAAACTGATATTTGTTTACGTTTTTGGCAAATAAATCGCGAATGCAGATTCAGTTGCAGCCCGGTGTCTGGAATTGTTAAGGTGGATGCTCCAAGGTAGCCCGCGAAATTCAAATTTTCTTACGTTTTTTGCAGTTTGCTGGTCAGTACTAAGTTGTACGTTGATTAAAATACGATTCGCGGCCGTAACAAATATGTATTTACAGAATTATAATCATTAAAGTCATCAACACAACTCTAAGATCAAGTAATCCTACTGAATGACTATTTCATGAAATCTTGACATTTTAGGATTATGCAAACTTAACAAGTTGTATTACTGATTCTAATGATTATAATCCTGTAAATACATATTTGTTACGGCCGCGAATCGTATTTTAATCAACGTATAACTTAGTACTGACCAGCAAATTTCAAAAAACGCAAGAAAATTTGAATTTCGCGGGCTACCTTTTAACATCCACCTTAATGACAATAGGTTCGCCTTTTGCTACACGGGACTTAAACATAACTGGTGTTACGGACAGAGTAGCAAACGCCCGTAATTTCGACCGAAAATACGGATTTCGCGAGCGCCGGATACACTTCAGTGTGGGCAGAGTTTCAAGACCAACGCACACTGGCGGACGGGACCCCCCCACGCTTGTATGTTAGCGGACTACGTTGCATCCCGCCGCGCCGCGGTAGTCTCCAGCACGCTCTTCAATACCGCAGAAAGAAACACTGTTAGATGCTCCGTGGTCGGTCACTGAGCTTTGGAATCTATATCATGTTACCATGAGATACGTACGAATTTACGTTGATAAATTTAAAATATTACTATTTTTTATTCAATTGTTTTTAACATTGTTCTCACATACAGAAGCAACAAAAATAAAGTACCCAGGATTTTGTATTAATTAACATCTTGATTTAAAAGAGTGTCCTTGGAGTTTCTTGCCCGTTCTTCTCCATAGAGATCTACGTTTTGAAATGGGCAACTAGCTTCAACTTTCGGGACTAACTGACCGACTATTTAATTTTGACAATTCAAAAGTGCCTGTAAATGGTTTAATTACACTAATTGAAATAAATGCCTTGGGTTTGAGTTTATTGCCCCCCCGCCGCCGATGTGCTTGACCTTTAAACTGTTTGCAACTAAAAGAACCACTAGCGGGTTCAATGCCTCTTTTTCTGTTAACTTATGTATCTACTACTGTCCCAGTGTTGGGCAAAAACCTCCCCCATATTGTTCTACCTTTCTCGTTCAATGCCTAGCAAAAAATTACACACAAAGTTACATCACCCAAAATATCCACCGTAAGCTATAAGAAAGCCATGGACTGATGGAAAGGACATCATTCAAGTGTCGAACATTTTATACCCATAAATTAAAGTACGGACGCCAGCACATCAAGCTACTACATTCTGTTAAGTTTCATTAATAGATTTTCTACTTTATCGCTAAAGGATTAAGGTTGATTGGGAAAATTTGAGAGCTTCGGGTAGTTTGTTGTCTGTACCAACCGGAAAAAAGTACTATTTTCTTTACTTGTTATTAAAATGTGATTTTTGGCATTTTCAAACTCAAATAGCAGCCGGGGGGTTAATGGTAAACATTCGTTGCAATAGTAAAAAATGCTCAAGAGGCCATTTTCCACAAGACGGCATTACGTTTTGTTCTGGTCGGCACTTTAATGTTTGAGTACGAAATGAATGATGTCCTTTAATTATGAAGCAGGTAAAAATGAAGACTACAAAATATATTCAATACATACCCGATCAAAATGTACAGACGCCAGCACATCAAGCTACTACAATCTGTCAAACTTATTTAATAGATTTTCAACTTTATCGTTGAAGCTTTAAGGTTCAAAGTTGATTGGGAAAATTTGACAGTTTCGGGTAGCTTAACCTGCTGGCGTCTGTACAATGTCCTCCAAAAATTTGTCTACATTTTTCAACTTAGTTGTGACGCCATATTATGATTGAAAAGTCTAGCTTCAAATGTTTGGACTGTGCTTTATGCCATTTTTATTGACTAAGGGCCAGTTTTTTGATCCGTAGTTAAACTCAACCAATTGTTAAATTTTTGCAAAATGTGTTTTTTGACAAACTTTTAGTTTATCTAATGATATAATATCATTGCTAATGGTCAAATAATTAACTATTAGTTCTCATAAAAATAATCAATTAATCCCTGAATACTTGTTTTTATTTTAAATCATAATGTGTGTAAAAAATCATTGAAGATCATTAAATGGTTAACAAACTAATTATGCAAATAAATACAAAAAGAACACTTAGGGTCGGTTGTTTCAAACGGTTGGTTAACGTGACATACGTACATCAAATAATAACGATTACGTACTCGTTATTGCTTGACGTACGGCAAAGCCATAATTTTGTAATTGTAATTTGAAACTGCGCTTTTTTTGGTTTGACGATAGTTAGGGCCATTTTTGACGTATACGCGTGCGTCAAGTGGATGTGAAACAACCCGGCCTTAGGCGTCGAAGTACTCAACATCATTGTCATCCGGAAACTTGCCCAGACGACTGACATGATCCTTATTATTACGTACAGGCACAAGCCATAAGTAGCCAGGATCGTCGGGTATAGTTGAAGTTTAGTAAGAAACCGATAGATGTTTTCGATAATTAATTAATAATAATAACTTAATTTGATAAATAATAATAATAAGTAATTTATTTCAGACTTTGTCCATAAGTTTGTTAGTAACAATTTTCTTAGCCTAGCATTAGTAAAAGTAAAAATTAATAGAAATATAAATCAAGCGCTTGCCCTCGCATGAAACTGGTTGTTTTCTATTAATCAAATTATATTTTATTCGAAAACATCCATCCGTTTCTTATTAACCTTCAATTATATCCGACGATCCTGGTTACTTATCTCCTTTGGTGACTGTACCTAATATGTAAAAAAAAAAAACTAAATCCAATATTCTCATTCCGCTAAATCCATGCGCATGCTGTTAGTAGGTAAGCTTTGAATGTTACCGATTCTTCTCCCCCCGCACTCACCCGCCGCCTGCGCAGGCGCCTCCTGCGCAGCCCGTTGTCGTCGTGCGAGGAGCTGCCCGAGCTGCCTCCCTCCAAGTCCATCACTGCGTTGCGTAACATAGACGTCGCCACTATAGGATTGGTGTTTATAAATATTTGTAAGTATTCATGTGAGGTTTAAGGACCGTACATATTTAAAATCCGACATGGCTGTCTATGAAATTGGCTAAAAAGAAACTCCAGTCCGATTTAAACATTATGATGGCTCGGAACATGGAGGAGCTTGCTAAGTAAAAACAGCCGCACGGGTCGATCCATCAGGTTAAGCTACCCTTGCCTCGGTTGGTCCGTGGTAACCATCTTGGGGGCAGATGATGATGGTGGTTCGGAACATGAGGCGAGTCGCTGCGCAGTAACATGATCACCTGTCAGCGGGGGTGAGGGGTGAGGTACTGCGCAGCAAGTAGCGCACTTCAGAGCCGCCATAAAGTTTGAATCGGGCTGTACAATGCTACGAGGTCCTTTCGGCGCGTGGCTAAGATTGGAACTAACGCCGCCATCTTGTATTGTCAATGCAATTTCTGTGTCAATTCCACAAACACCCCCGTAAATATAATTAAGGGACTAATAACCACACTTATTCAGCTCTGTTCAGCTTTTGTCGTGCGTACGCATTCCATACAAAATCGTTGTTTTATATGGTACGTTCACAGTCTAGTCTGAGTTGTATGTAAAGTGCTGACCTCAGATGAATACTAACACCTTTTACAGTTTCAAGAGCAGTGGTGATGAAATAAAATACACAAAGTAAAATGCATGCCTGGGGCTGCAATCTCGACATTGGTAGCGATCGCTTTACGACCGAATTCTGTCACAAAGTCCTGTCACTCCATACATTACACCTGTCAATCCGGGACTTTGCGACCGAATTCAGTCGTAAAACAATCGCTCTGAATGTCGAGACTGCAGCCCCTGGGGTTGAACCCACGATCACGACACGGTAAGTCGGGGTCGTTAAAACTGAGCCACCGATGCTCTTAACTCACTCTCAATTTTGGATATCGTAAGTGAATTTTCAATCACCAAAATTGTATTAACAATTACTGTTAACCTGCAGCCAACTGCTGGGCAAAAGCCTCTCCACATGACTTCCAGCTCTTTCGATCCAGGGCTAAAGTGGACCACTGGCTGTTTGCCAGCTCGTCCCACTATCTTCTACGGGGTCTGCCGCTACAACCTCTGGCTGTGTCAGGGCTCAGTAGCCGTAGCAAGGGCAATTTTGGTGTCGCTCATATTTATTTTATGTACGGTATTAACAACACATTAATATTTAGAAAATTTAAGGCTTATAACCATGACAAAAAGCCTTTACGCCTGTATAACGTCATATCTGAATAAGTAGCATTATCGGCCTATGTTCCCATTGCTGGAAATAGGCCATTTCGACAGGTTCTGTGCTCCCCGCAGCCAGCGGATTCCTGAGGCCTGCTGGGGAGTCTGTTGCGCCACTTCTTGAAGTGGTGAAGGGCAGGCTTTTTGAGGACTGTCTTTTGTAATTTTGACGTTCGGAAAGTGCTGATTCTCAGCCTAATTTGAATAAATGACTTTTGACTTGATTTAATTTATATATATAAAAATCAATTGCTGTTCGTTTGTCTCGCTAAAACTCGAGAACGGCTGGGCCGATTTGGATGAAATTTTTTATGTGTATATTTCAACGGGTTCCTGGGTGGTTGTAAAACACAATTCGACCCGGTAGGTGGCGCTGCTGTCGGTATATGATGAGTCAACCGGGCCGGACGATGTCTGCCGGGTCCGCTAGGTTCTATCAATCAATCAGCGTGTTACTTATAGGAGTAGTGTAGAAGTAGGTTAGGAGTAGGGTAGGAGAAGGGTAGGAGAAGGGTAGGAGAAGGGTAGGAGTAGGTTAGGAGTAGGTTAGGAGTAGGGTAGGAGTACGGTAGGAGTAGTTTATGAGTAGGGTAGGAGAGGGGTAGGAGTAGAGTAGGAGTAGTGTAGGAGAAGGGTAGGAGTAGGTTAGGAGTAGGGTAGGAGTAGGGTAGGAGTAGGGTAGGGGGTACGACACCACGCGAACGAAGTAGCGCCGGGCAGCTAGAAATAATTTATATGGCAAAACAATGTTTGCCGGGTCAGCTAGCAAATAATAACTATGAAAATAACAATAAATATGGGAGCTACTTACAATCGTCGTCATTATCCGACCCTGAGTCAGAGCCGTCGTCGTTCTCGGAGCCTCCTGCTAGCTCGTCATCATCATCTTCCTCCTAAAATGAGTTAATATAAGATTTAAGCCTGCACTACACTACTCGAGAAGTTGATCGAAGTTAAGCAAATACATGAGTGTAGAAGGGCACTTCGGTTCGCTTCGTGCAACCTCGGCTCACCTCGGGTGACTTCCAATCTATGTCGGTTTTTGCGCTCGAGTCAAAGGCCTTGAAGCATCCCGTCGTTCTTAGCAAGAGTGTGTAGTCACGTACTTCGGACTTCGGTCAATTTCGACCAGTAATTCGTCGAAGAAACTTCGCGAGTAGTGTAGTGCAGGTTTTAGAATAGATGTACATATGTGTTACGAAATAGTCTTTTTAGGTCGAGCTTTTCCATATATTAAACTATAACCTGTCCATTACGTAAACCGTTTTTTGACAGATGGAACTAGTGATTGCAGCAACACACAATACACAAGTTTAGTCCTGCCAAATTAGTCAGCGCCTGACGTAAGTTGACGTATTTTTAATAGCCATGTTTTTAATCACGTCTAAACTTGTCTATGGAGGACTACTAATATTTATCTTCTGTCCTTTTCTTAATGAAATAGAAAGAAAAAGATGCACTGAACTTAAATTTAGTTTGGTTTGTGAACGGGAGGAATCGGCGCCATTGGGTGTGAATAGGAAAAAACTAAAGCTATTTGACTTACCGCATCATCGTCGTGATCTCTCTTGCGTCCGACATCGTATACTTTGACACACGACTCCTGCATTTGTTCGAAGTCGCCCATATTCTCTACTAAAGATATCTGTGTGCCGTACCGCGACACGCCCAGCGAGTAGATGTTTCTTTTTACGTCAATTGTTGCTGTAAATTGAGATTTAGGAAGTTATAATTATAATTAGGTGCATTTTACTTTGGGCAAATAATTCATCGAGACTGGTGTAAAAATTATAACATAAGCAACAAGTCTTGGATTTAAAAATTGCAAGACAATTGCCCGCGTGACGACTCACTAACAGTAGGGAAATAAATCCGTGTCACTATAAAACAAGTTCCATATTTTAGTCCTAGCAATTTTCAAACCAGCACCTGTATTTCGAACCTTATTCCGTCTGAGGTAAAGTTTTTAATATAAAAACTGCCTTGAAAATCGGTCTAAATTGTAAGTTTTGGTACTTTGAACCAGGCAATTTGCCTACCTAGTTAAATTTCAAGGCAAGTTTTTTTGAAACCACTTTACAAATGTGTATAGGTTTAAACATTTTTACCACTTTAGCTACTAAATCTGCTGACTAGCTAATGTATTATATAGCTTAGTCGCGTTACAGTGCCTTTTTAAAGTTTTTTTTTTTTGTTAGGTACCTCAGGCGCGCACACAACAACTTACCAAAGTTCATCACAATCGGTCAAGCCATTTTGGAATTTTTGCGGAACTAACGCACGGCAGTTGAAAATTTTTTACATACAGGTTGGCAGAATGCGCCTGTCAAAATGTACGGAACAGCGATATTTTTATTTTAAAACCGACAAAATGTTTCTACGGACCCTAACAGGTCCATGTCCCTGGCAGGCTTCCTGTACAGACGCCAGCACATCAAGCTACTACAATCTGTCAAATTTCTCTAATAGATTTTCAACTTTATCGCTAAAGCATGAAGGTTCAAGGTTGATTGGAAAAATTTGACAGTTTAAGGGTAGCTTGACCTGCTGGCGTCTGTACATGATAGTTCATGCCGTCACGAAACAAGAAGCACCACTTACCTATACTAGAGTAGTCGTAAGGATCTAATGTCTTAAAGCTGGTATCAAACTGGTTTCTCTCTTCCGAATCCTGGTCCGAGCATACCGCGTACAGTGCTGTACATGTCGGGTTGAATAATACCTGGAAAAGAAGGTCTGGTAAATGTCCACTTTCAATTCCAGGATATGAACAAATTTTCCGCAGCCGCGAGGCAGTATTGTTGTTAAAACGTTACTTAAACTTTTTTATTTCTATTTTGTGTTTCACGAACTTTGTTCAAATAAACTTTGTTCTTGCTCTTTCGTTTTTTCAGGCGATTTTATTCGTGGGTGTTTTAGGGCCGACATACACGGACTGCTTGAAGCAGTCAGGAAGGACTGCTTCAAGCTGCGACTGCATAGTGAACTACAGTCTTCTACGTACACATATACACGAAACCGCTCGAGCAGTTGCAACTGCTTCGGGCGGTTGTGTGGTCAAGCAGTCGCCAGGCATACACTGACTGCTCGAGCTGTCGACTGCTTTCGCGCAGTTACCTGATTTGAATGACGTGCAGTTGGTATCAACTGCTCCAGCAGCTATCACTAGCAGCTTCAAGCTGTTGACTATGACTGGAAGAGCGGTCCGTCTATGTTGATCAATCGCTAACTGCTCGAACAGTCCGTGTATGTCGGCCCTTACAGTCGTCATGGGTCGTCAGAAGCCCGAAATTCTGACAACCTGTCTTACCAAAGGGTATCGTATTACTTAGTCACTGGGTTGTAGAGGTCAGATAGGAGGTCGCTCCATGTACAATACTGGTATTCAGCTGCATTCCGGTTAGACTGGAAGCTGACCCCAATATAGTTGGGATAAGGCTAAGGCAGATGATGATATTAACAGTTATAGAAACAAATAAATCTATAAAAAAAAATTAAGTGTTTTCAACCCCTTAGCAGGTTCAAACGCTTGTATGGAAATTTTGGGCGAGTCATCATCTGGTTAGCATTCTCCCAATTATGTTGGGGTCGGCTTCCAGTCTGACCGGATGGAGCTGGATGCTGCGCCCCGAGGTTTCACCCGCATGTCAGAATCCCGTGAGATCATCGGGATAAAAAGTACCCTATGTCCTTATCCACGCCATGGTCTACATATGTGCCAAATTTCATCCAAATCTGTTCAGCCGTTTTAGTGGAAGCGTAACAAACAGACATAAAAAATCAAATCTTTATTCTTATTAATATTAGAAGTTTAGATGGAGAGTCTGTCTATCTGACCAAGTAATTGGGCCCCACAACTCAGTTACTGGGTAACACGACCTTGGTAAGACTGGTTGTTAAGACTTTCGAGATTTTGACGTATGAACAATTAAACACAGAACATGAATTATACATTTTTTTATGTGAATCTTACCTCTGATTTGTCCAACGTAGGCACCGTTCTTAGTAGATGGAATGTTCTTAGATCCCAAACTTCAGTATTTGATATTACCTGCAATCAAAAAGACATTTATAAAAAAAAACTAGTTTCTACTCGATACTCCATCCGCGTGAAATTTCTTGTTTTAACGTAAAAATAATACATTCATGACAATAGGAAATACTGTAGCTCCCCATTAGTTAAAGAATTTTCGGTACCGCATCAGTGGTTTCGAAGATTACCCCCTACATACACACTCACAGTTTAACTAAACTGCATTTGCGATTTATTTGCCAAAAATATAAACAAATATGAGTTTATGGAAAAATAACTTTAAATCCTACACAATAAAGTTCAGTTTACGCTACAACTTCAAACATTTTCGTAACTTTTTCAATAGTGCTAGTCACTCTGAAATCAACTTAATCGTCATTAAAATAAAATTGATATTTGTTTAACTTGAAATAACGTCAATTTGAGACATGAATAGACTCTAGTCACTCCGAAATCAACTGAATCGTCATTAAAATAAAATTCATATTTGTTCAACTTGAAATAACGTCAATTTGAGACAAATTTGAATAGACTAATTAAAATACTATAGTATAGAAAACCATAGCGTTATTTACCTCTAAACCATTGGGATGGAACACTCCACTGTGCGTCTGATTGAGTTTGTCAAACTTGTGGATCTCCTTGCCTGTATTCACATCCCATAACACACCATCTGTAACAAAAAAAAAACTTATTTTAAGATTTACAAAGAAAAATTTAGCAGATGGACTGCTGAACCGGCGACTTCAAAAAGGTGACTGGGACAGACTGGATGCGGAAGGCGGAGGACAGGGTGTTGTGGCGCAGCCTGGGAGAGGCCTATGTCCAGCAGTGGACTGCGATAGACTGAGCTGATTGATGATTTTAGATAGCATATCATTCCGTTTTCCTAACTATGTCGGGGTCAGCTTCCAGTCTAACCGGATACAGCATTATACTTGGAACGACTGCCTATCTGACCTCTACAACCCAGTTACTAGATGACAAGATTCCTCTTAGTAAAATACTGTTTAGGCTTTCAGGCTTCTGACTATCAGTATCGACTGCCAAGATCCCCGAATGACAGCCGGGGTCAAAGGTTTAACGTGCTTTCCGAAGCACGGAGGGGTCTCGATATCAAATGGATAGTTAAGCTGATTTCAGACGCTTCACTCGAGTGTACGTTCATATTTGTTTCGTCCCGTAAGTTATAATCTGATTTGAACTGGAAACCGTTTTTTCTATTGTGTTATAACCAACACTACCTATAATCTAATAATACCAATATGATCTGACCAAGATTATGTCTGGACTTTAGAGACTGTGACGTCTGAGTTTGTTTCGGCCTTTCTTCTCAGACTAGTCAGATAGGAAACGCCGACCTCATCTAGTTTTAAAATATGATTGACGTGTAAAAGTGTTTGTACAAACCTACTTACAAAATAAAATCATTTATCATTTACCCATAGTACGCCCACAGTAATTAAAATATGCCTGATGTTAACGAGAGACAGACATACCTTCTCCGAAATGTAATTAAATGAGCAGTCATTTAATTACATTTTTGATCATTCTGACGGAGAGTGAAAGATGCCAATATCAAACAGTGTGGGATGACTATACAGGGTTGCAGGGACATGAACGCGCAAACTGTAACCATGGATTCAGCACATGAGTTATTAAAAAAATATATTGCTGTTCCATACATTTTGACCGCGTAGGTATTGCACTTTTCTATGAAACAGAAGATTTTTTTTTTTTTGTTAACCGACGAAATATTTCGACGCTATGTCATCATGTGCTGAATCCATGGTTACAGTTTGCGCGTCGATGTCCCTGCCACCCTGTATAAAAACCCATCATTTAAGAATTAATTTCTCACTTTAGATTCATTTTGTGTTCAAACGTTTTACTTCAGCCTACAGCGTTCCCACTGCTGGGACACAGGCCTCCTCTCTGTGAGAGGCAGTAGACTGTAATCCACCACGTGGGCCCAGTGCGGGTTGGTGGATGTCACATGTCTACCAATTTTTAGGGTTCCGTACCTAAACGGAAAAAACGGAACGCTTATATGATCACTTTGTTGTCCGTCGTCCGTCTGTCTGTCAAGACCCTTTTTCTCAGTAAGGCGTGGAGTTATCAAGTTGGAATTTATATCAAATACTTAAGTCTACTGACCCTTGGAGCTGTGAAAAAATCAAACTTCTAAGCCAACACAATCAAAAGATACAGCCGTTTATGCTGCAAATTTTCGACACTCGCGTGGGAATCAAAACCTACAGGGTACTTCCCGTGAACTCAGAATCTAGAAATTTGGTACGAAGCAACGTCTTATAGCACAGATAAAGGAAAAATTGCGAAAATCGTTAATGTTTAGTTACATACCTACAAATTCGTACAGAACCCTCGGTGCGCGAGTCCGACTCGCACTTGACCATTTTTTAGTTCTAGGACTAGGTTTTCTCACGATGTTTTCCTTCACTTCAAATGAAAGACAAAATTGAACAAAAACGGAAGCGTCTCATTTCTGCTGCACCCATCCACGGACGAGGCAAGCTTAGTTGTTAATATTAGAATCTTTTACATACCTGACAACACCAATTCATCAGTGGGGTTGAACGTTGCTCTGTTCTTAGCGTACTGGTTGCTGATAGCAGGAGTCAAGGTCATCAGCTCTCTGCCCGTGCGGGTGTCGAAGATCGTGGCCGTCTCCCCTTTCGTGCCTATTATTCTCTCGTCAGACATCTTTGAGAATTCTACGTACTCTTCATTGTCTAAGTGGAATCTGAAAGAGAAACAACATAATATTATGTCTGTCTTCTCGGAAGCGTAAGGCAGGTGTATGTGGCGCCATCTACATCGCCACATGTGAACTATGCTTCATACTGACGTCACGCAAATTCCTGCATATATATACAAGGTGTAACAGAACAAACGCAAGTCCTGAAGGTAGTTTGTTCATAATTGACTACTGAATCGATTTCAGTAACTTTTAATATATGCTTTTATTTTCAAAAAAATAGTATTTTTCCATACTCAGGTGAATAAATCAGCTGTTCCTACATTATTGTTAATTTTTCCTACTATAATATTATAAACGTGAAAGTTTGTGAGGATGCATGGGTGGATGTTTGTTACTCTTTCACGCAAAAACTACTGAACGGATTTTGATGAAAGTTTACAGTAATATAGCTTATACATCAGAATAACGCATAGGATACTTTTTATCCTGATATTACCCCGGGATCGACATTTATGCGGGTGATACCGCGGGGCATTGCTAGTAACATTAACGCGAAAGTTTGTGAGTATGGATGGATGGATGGATGGAAGTTTGTTACTCTTTCACGCAAAAACTACTGAACGGATTTGGATGAAATTTGACAGATGGATTGACTATGACCTGGAGAAAGACATAGGCTACTTTTCATCCTGGATCGCAAACGACGACGTAGGCAACAGCTATTTATAATAATTAGAGGAATACTTACAATTGTTCAAACTCTTTCATATTCCATAACGCCGATAGAGGTCGCCACGGTGTCGTCGCCGACGCTAGTAGTAGTAACCCGTCTCTGCTTGCCTGGATAACAAAATAAATTGGACTGTGTGTAGACTGTTGATTAATAATAATAAATAAAATAATAACATTTTTATTCAAGTATAAAGTAAAGTAAAAATATGATTTACGTTAATTACAATCGAGGAAAGTTAAATTCTAACTGTAATGTAGACATTAAAAGCGTTGTTGGAGTCTTCTCATCATCTGCCTAGAGTTTTCCCAACAATGTTGTGGTCGGCTTCCAGTCAGACCGGATGCAGCTGAATACCAGTATTTTACATGGAGCGACAGCCTATCGAACCTCCACAACCCAGTTACAGGGTAACACGATACCCCTTGTTAAGACTGGTTGTCAGACTTTCGGGCTTCTGACGACCCGTAACTACTGTCATAGATCTACGAATGACAGCTGGAACCAACGGCTTAACGGGCATGTAAAGACGGTCACCCATCCACGGACCAACCGTGGCAAGCGTAGCTTAACCTGATCGATCGACCCGTGCGGCTGTTATTACTTAGCCACGAGCCCCTTGGGATCTTCTCTGGGAATAAACACTTAAAATGATGGTGAAAACCGCATCGAAATACATAGTGTAGTTTAGAACTAAGTAGACAGACAGACACGAAAAGAGACTTTGTTTTATACCATGAAAAGATAAAGATATGTTAATATTTACCTGCATATGATAGATATAGGACTCGTGCACTTGGTACGAGTTCTCCTCTGCTCCGCTGAACAGGTTGAATATCCTAATGTCGCCGCCAGATGTCGCTGCTAACAACTGTTGTTGCGTGGGCTGTTGGAGAAACATAAAAAGCCTTTTTGATATGTATATATTTGTGTATCTGTTTTAGTAAATTGTATACATTATGTTTGCACCAAAGACAGTCCCATTTTATGTCAAGGAAAATCACTGTCCGTTCTAAGGTTGCCTGGAAGAGATCGCAGTAATGCAATAAAGCCGCCCATTGTATATTTTGTAGTGTGTCATGTATTTTTGTGGTGTACAATAAAGTATATGTAAATAAATAATAAATAAATAAAAAGCAAATTGAGAAAGTAAACATTCAATTTTAAATTGTGATTTTTCAAGTAGAGGCGGAAGGAGGTTGGCCAGAGGCTATGCATTGCCATACAACGTGGCAATGCCGCCAGTCTCTTGAGTACATTACCAGTCAACAGCGATGCGGAGGAATATTTCAACGCAATATTTTAGTTTTTTAATAGTTTTAGTTAGATTAGGATATTATATTTTTTTGGAACGAAGTTCCGCGAAAGGTGGCTAGACGGAAAAAATTAAGACCAAAAGTTATAACGACACTTTTTGCTATAGTTGTAAGCCGTGCGGCGTGCGCGTGTTTCTCTGTCTCTCTCTCTCTCTCTTATAGAAAGCAAGCCAGTTATTTATAATATTATACAGGAATATTTTTTAAGCAATGCGCAAAAAATTTTTGGTGGTTCAGTATCAGTAATAGAACACATTTCCATTATTTGTTCAAAACTTTTTTATATTTTTTTATCCGACTTTAAATCAGCAAAATATGGACACTATCTATTCGTAATAATATCAATGAACGCGGGCGCCGTGCGGCTTACGAGTGATGTTGCAGAGGGGGTGAAACCCCCTTCCGGGCGGCAGGGTGGCGCCAGGCGGCGGCGGCCGGCCGGGCGCTCGACAGTCTGCGCTTGCGTTGTCGTTACGTCGCGTCTAGTCGCTTCCCGCGTACTCGTGTGTCGTAATTACGATCGGATTTTAGTAACCGCGAGTTCTATGTGATGGTGCGGGTCTATTTATTATGTGGTGAAAGCCTACGAGCAGCTCGCAGAATGTATGCTAGGGGGTAAGGGGTAAGGACCCCACGGTCCCTAATGAAAGGACCATTTTAGCAGCCACTCAGAGGCTGCTTGATCACGGTCAGTTCAGGACCCCAAATCACGCACTAGGGTCTGGCAGACCTCGACTGGCGGTAAATGTAAGTATTAAGTTTTAAAAGTGCCTTAATTTAATTGATAATGCGTTATTTTCTGCATTTTGATGGTCCTAAGCCCATGAAAGTATGAAGGAAAAATTGGAATTACTCTTCAAATAACTTCAGATCACGGCCTAATCTTAAAAAAGTCTAATTCGAACCTGATAAAATCAGCGATCAGTACATTGTATGTAACCCACGTAAATATCTATCTACCCACGCCTATGCACGAAAAACGACCGAGCGCTGCCGCGCCGGGCGCGTAGTGGCCAGAAAATCAATTTCAAAATAGACATCTTTCGTTAACGATAACTTTATTTTTTTGTACTAAGACTTATCAAAATAAAAAATAGGTGTTTAATAAAACTCATTTAAGTTTAATTTGTCAAAGTTTGCGCACTGAATAAAAATTATTCCTGTATTTTGCTTTTCTCTTTACTATTTATTTTGTTTTTTTTTTCAATTAATTTTTTTATTACAATTCCTTCACTAATTAATCGAAAGGAACTTCGTTCCATCCGGGTGTCCCTTGACACCTCTCAAGTTTTTATTTTAATAATTTGTAGTTTATTTAGTATTAGATGTTTGTACATATTTATCTTTATTTCTAGTCATTAAATTATGTCTAGTAGTTGGTCGATAATTCGATCTTACAGATCTGCGGATTAAACGTTGTCTGGAGAAAGAGCGTTGTCTCTTCTATGGAAGATGGTGAACTTTACACTTTGTTTCTCATACCTCTATACTCCGATTATTATTTATAGGACTTCTGTGTCACAATAATAAAAAATAATAATAATAATATCCCTGGACATTTCACACAGCGCCATCTAGTCCCAAGCTAAGCAACCTAATGCTTGTGTTATGGTAACAAGATGGCTGATAAACTACTTATATACATTTTTTTTTTTTTGTAAATACATACATATTATAGATAGAAAAACACCCTGACTCGGAAAAAATACATGTAGGTAATACAAATATTTGTTCCGTGCGGGAATCAATGTTCTATTGACGACGACTTTAATCTGGCCGATGAAGATAGGCTAGTAACTGATATAATAAATGTTCTTACGTGGAATATAGTGTGCGTGAAGTAGGCGTCGTCGTCCTGCAGGCGCAGCGTGCGCACGGGCGCGAAGTGCGCGTGCACCAGGCGCGCGTGCTGGCGCGTGTGCGGGCCCGCCAGGCCCAGCTCGCGCCGCGCCACGCGCGCGCACGCGTTGCCGGAGCAGCTGCCCGAGCACAGTGCGCCGCCGCCCAGCCGCGGCGACGGGCACTTGTGCGGCCTGCGGGTTAGCACATGCTACATGACAACTGTTTACACTCTAGTAAATAACGCCGGAAACAAATATTTCAGAAACAACAAAATATTATGAAGTTATAGCGGTATGAGGAACAGGATGTAAAGTCCACTCATCCTCTATAGAAAAAGGAGGATCCTCCGACCAGACGGGTGTTGTGTCTGGCGGGCAATTGCCCCACGACTGATGACGGGAAGTTTGTATGTATGCTAATTGGGCGGTAAACTCTGCTTGCGAGATGCAGGATTTGCGTGACGTCAGTATGACGCGTTGTTCGCATGTGGCGTTGTAGATACCGCTAGTCTTCATTTCCTCACGGTTCGATCAATCAAGGCTAAGCAACGTTTGTCGAGGCCGAAAGCCTGAATAGTCTTACCAAGGGTTATCGCGTTACCCAGTAACTGGGTTGTCTCCAAAACTTGTGGAAGTCAGATAGACAGGTCGTCCCGCGTACTAGTATTCAGTTGCATCCGGTTAGACTGGAAGCCAACCCCCGCATAGTAGAGAAAAGGCTAGGGAGATGATTGGGAATACTAAACTTACTAGAACAAGTTAAACTGCGGACAAGCAGCGACAGGTTTCAAAAACACCGCGGTAAGCGTTGCTTAACCTCGAAGATTGATCAATGTGGCTGCTATTATATAGCCACGAAACTCTATCAATAAGCCGTCAACCCCCTTATCATTTAGCCACGAGCCCCTCTGTATAGTACTCACTCGAATAAGTTAAACTGCGGACACGTAGCAACAGGGTTCTTGCACAGCGAGTGCTGGTTGTAGAGGTACTCGGTGATGATGGTGTGCAGAGTGACACGGTGCGCGCTCGTCGAGGGCTCGCCGGCTGGCACGCTCAGCTGCTTCTGTAGCGAGCGTTTGTGCTCCGACGTCGGGGTAGTTACTACTAGGGGCGGGTTTTGTACTTTTCTGGAACAATTTAGTTAAACATTAATATAGGGTTGCTGTGACAGGAAACCAAACATGCTTAGGGCCGGCGCTCACTGGCAGCACGGTACGGCAAGGAATTAGAAAACAAAAATGAATAAATGGATAGAACAAATGTATTTTCTTTCTTGAATTCTTATGCGACGAATAGAAATATAACTTAAATATGTATGACAATAAAATTGAAATTTCAATGATGATGCCAAAGGATGTCGCGGCGTGCAGGTACCGCGGCATCGTTGCCGTTGAAATTTCAATTTTATTGTCAAACTTTTAAATTGTATTTTCTAGACGCTTACAAATCCCTTGCCGTGCCGTGGCGCCGGCCCTTATTGTGAACAGCTGAGGGTCAATTCCCGTCTTAGAACGTTCGCATTCTAATGTCTGTCGCATTTTGTCAAAAACACCTCTAATTTTCCTACCGTTCTGAAAGTATTTGAATAAATTGTCGCTGAGATGAGATTTGACTAGATTTTGAACGGTTTTTAATACAGAAGTTGGCCAGCTGACCTACTTTTATTCTAGCATAATAAAAAAAAACTTATTCTGCGGTTATGATACTAACCCACTTCTTTCTACTGTCAGTTCCTGGACATGAATATGGCACATCGAATTTAAGAAAAAGTTTGTTTGTAACTGACGCCTTTTTGACATCATTCTTACATATAATTATAAATTTAACATTAATGATGTAACTAATATTTTTGTAACAATATAATTTGAAAGAGTGTCCATGGAGTTTCTGTCCGTTCTTCCCCATGCGTAGTCAGAAAGTTGAAGCCAATTGCCCATTCTAAAGCTTAGTAGGGCTTTGCTTAGCTTCAACATTCTGACAAACTAACTGACTCCTTGACAATTCAAAAGTACCTGTAAATGGTTTGATTGAAATAAATATTTTGAGTATGAGTTAACTTTAGTCGCCTCACTCAAACCAGTATAATAGTCTCTTTCTTAAGCTTAATGTGACATATTTACGCTCGGGTAGTGAAAAACATAACGATGCCACAAATACTAAGATTTAAAAAAAATAAATAAAGTACAAACACTAATCTCGCATGCACAAATAGTTACCGACTATCCGTCTGGTCATGCAAATATTTATGCGGGAATTGAACCCAAGACGCGTAGCCCAGCCGCCACAGCGCCAACCATGCAGTATAACCGGATATGGGAGTAACCACACTTATTCAGCTCTGTTCAGGTTTTGTCCATAGAAAACAACGATTTTGTATGGAATGCGCACGCATCCGTAAAGCTGAACGGATGCGTACGTACGCATTCCATACAAAATAAGTGTGGTCAGACCCTATTTGTATAATTTTCACATTGAAACTCTACAATTTTACAACAAAATGGAATCACTTTCCAATTTATCACATGCAAGTCAATATTAAAATTGTAGTAATAATTTTTCTACATAAATAATAATTTAGTTAAATACCTTTTAACAACTAAACTCATATCCGACCGTAGCCAGGGAGGGTCGCTTGTGTAACAAAAACAAATTTCTTTTCAATCTTTGTCAGATAAAAAAATAACACTGCATCAGTTTCAGGGCCTATGATAAGCCCAGTTGGGGGGAGGGAGGGGGGGGGGGGTGTAATTGTGTAACACTAACAATTGCAATGCCTTTCATTTTGACAGTTCGACAACCACATTAATATCGTAAATTTAAGAACTATGAAAACGCACATTGCCTTATTTACGTTAGGTTTTCAAAGTCATGTTTACAATTCTATTGATGTAACTTCAAGTTAAACCAATATCAACTTTATTGTGGTGAAAATTAAGTTGATTTCATTGATTTCAGAGTGACTAGCGGATGACATGGCTTTATACGAACCTCAGTTCAATGTCCAAAATATATACGAAATTGTACGTTTAATTTAAAAAAAAAAATCTAAGTCATGTCACCGCTAGAAAGTATGACATAATACATCCACCAACCCGCACTGGGCCCGCGTGGTGGATTATGGCCCACTCCCTCTCACCGAGAGGAGGCCTGTGTCCCAGTAGTGGGAACATTATATGCGATTGTACAGAGTGACTAGTACTATTGAAAGCGTTATACAAATGTTTGAAGTTGTAGCGTAAACTGAACTTTATTGTGTAAGTTTTAAAGTTATTTTTTCAATAACTCATATTTGTTTACATGTTTGGAAACTAAATCGCGAACGCAGGTTAAATAACGCAATGTGTTATGAATTATAAAGCAATGAATTCGGAATTTCCTTCAAAAACCCTCGGATTTTGATCGATAGTGTGTGGTGTGACGTAATAGGGAATATGCATAAATATGATTCAAATAAGGGTTATTTTTTTTTTAATAAACTTTTTTTTTTTTAAATAATCATTACTTCAGAATAAATTTTTTGAAGAAATTATGTTTTAAAAAGTGCAATTAATCTGTGGAAACTTCTTATATTTGAAAAGCGACACCATTGCTCAGAGCAAATGTGACGTGAAAGTTCATGACAACAATAAATGTCAATGTGTTATATAGGAGTGTTTGCGATTCACTCCGTTGTCAATATGAACTATGACGTCACAACAAGCACAAGTCTATTTTACTTTTTGTCTAGCATTTTTAAATTATATCATTATTGACATCATCTACACTTTTAGATACTTAAGTTATTTAACATTAAATTCGATTAATAATATTATTTTTATGTACAACTTCTTTATGCATGCGGAGTTTGCCTGTCAGTGATTGTTGCACACACACTTTTGCATGTTACATTTAGCATAGAATCGGTGTAAACAATTGTTGGTGAACCAAATAAAAATAAATAAATCCTACTAATATTTTAAACGTGAAAGTTTGTATAGATGGATGTTTGTTACTCTTTCACGCAAAAACTACTGAACGGATTTGGATGAAATTTGGCACACAGATGGTTTATAACCAGGACTAACATATAGGATAATTTTTATCCCGATATTCCCACGGGATCGAAACTTATGCGGGAGAAACCGCGGGGCGCAGCTAGTAAATAAATAAACAAGCGCGCCAAAATGGAGGGCGTTTAGGGTACCCGTGTCCATTGGCTATTTTTACATTTTTTTTTTTTAACTACTTACATTTACTTTTTTGCCATTGAACATTTTTTTACTATTATAATATGGCGATGTAAACTTTCTAATAAAAATATTAAAAAAATACATGCATATTCCTTATTGTGGTGCAGGTTGGCATGCGAAGTATTTCTTTTTCTTCAAATTCATTTGTTGGTGTGATTTTTGGTGCATCTTTTGAAAGCTTAATTAAACAATAAACACATTTAAAAAATTTCCAAATATCAATTCAACATTCATGTTTAGGCTTTCTGGAAACCGGAATTATACTGTTTTATTTAAATACTGTGTGTAATATTGTGATGAGAAATAAATCTTATTATTTTTAAATGTCTTTGACACATCTCGGGACCCTCGGGCCTCGGACCTTTGGAAGGCGTTCGAAGTGCCGAAGCCAACTAGCAGAGGCCCGTTAGACGTTTGTAATGAAATGAGGCACCAACCGACGATTATTATTATTTCCTTTATTTCATTTAAATACTTACGAATAACATTTTAAAATATTTTTATAAACAAAAAGATAAAACAAAAAACATTTAAAAATATAAAAAATAGTAGCCCACTGGTATCGGGAACAGCACCCTAATTGCGTAACACACAATCAATCGGAATCAGAATCATTTTGAAGCAAATTGCTAATCCATTGCTTCATAAGTTCGAAAAATTTGTCTGCTCAACACGTAAATAACGCAATGAATGTTGTTGAACTGTCAAAATGAAACATATTCCGATTGATTTTGTGTTACGCAATTGTGCAGGGTCCACGCTACCGGCGGTCATTATTATTATTATTTCAGAAAGGAATAAAACAAGCACAATTCTATTATCAGAAATGTAATGTTTTTCCAGTAAGGGGGGCTTTTCGTTTATTACGTAAGACAATTTGAGGGGGGAGGGGTCCAAACATGCCTTGTTTTTTCTTAGGTGGGGGAGGTGGGGTCTAGATTGTTCTTACGTCAGATCACAAAAGTAAGCAAAAATTATACGTTTTTAATTTATTTGTTGCATAGAATAGACTCCCGGAAAATGTAGTGACGGCTCCCACAGTGAACTGCTTCAAGAATCGACTGGACAGATTAAATATCTCCAAACTATATGAAACACACGCATCAGCTAATTAGCTGCTAGTATGTCTAACCAAATAATAATAATAATTTTATTTTCATTTTTGGTAAATACTGATCTTACGTAAGATTAAAAGGGGCGGAGGGGGTTCAGCCAAGTCTTATTACTTCTTACGTTGGGGAAGGGGGGGTCAGAAACTGGTAAAAAATGTCTTACGTAATAAATGAACAACCCCTAAACAATAAGAAGGGCTGATTGTACTACCTCTGACAATTTTCGATTGCAAAATATGGCAGATTCAAAATTATTCTTCGCTTTTGATAAAAAGATTTTTTTTAAGTAATGCCAACACTAGGAATTTCTCCTGTATCGTGGGTGCGTTTACAAACATTTAAACTCACATACACAAACAGCCAGACCCGGAACAACTACTTGTAGGTCATACAAATATTTAAGATATCTGACGATGGTAAAACCAGCCCTTACAAAAATAAGTTAATGATTTCTATGATTTTTTAATGAGATCTAATTTGTACGTTACACCATTGACATAAAGTTCATTATGCTTATATTGCTAGACGGGGAGCGAAGCTTAGAAGGGTAGCTTCCCGTCTGGTCCGCGGCAGTGTAAATTGAGCTTTAATATGTGCATGTCACCCGCGTTGTGAAGGAAGGAGCACCATGAGTGCATCGCCCTTAATATAACCATTAATGTAATCGCTCACCTAAGTTTGATGACAGGCGGTAGTGGACTGGATTCGTCGACGTGCATGTTGTTATGTGAGCTGTTCAGGTCGGTACTGTCGCGGTGTAGCGATCCACTGCTGTTTGCGCGGGACACTGAGAGGCGAGGCTGTAGGTGAGATGAATAATGTATTAATAAGTTTTTTTTTATTGATTTCGAAATGGACTTATTCAATTTCCTTTTGAGTATCTTTAGGTGAGTTTAGAGTAGACATAGAACTTGAGTAAAACAATTTTTTATATTCATGACGTGTTTCGAGCAAAAATCTCAACGTGAAAACTTAGGTGAAGCGACCTAGAAGTGAGCTGTGTTTCCATCTGATGACACTTTGGAGGTATGAGGAACAGGGTGTAAAGTTCACTCATACTCTATAGAAAAGGGAGGATCTTCCGACCGGACGAGTGTTGTGTCTGGCGGGCAATGCTCAACGATTGATATTGGGAAGTTTGTATACAACGTGTTTTTTATTATATCCCATAACTCTAGGGGGTCATTGCATTCATCATTATGAACAACTTTTACTATGGGACCAAACTCGAAATCGCGAAACAAAAATCTGGTGTTCCCTACATGTTGACGAGTTATACGAACACAAATGTAAGGAACAGCTGATTTTTTTTTTTCGCACTTTCAGGTTTGATTCCATAGTAAAAGTTGTTCATAATGGTGAGTACAATGACCTCCTAGAGTTATGGGATATAAAAAAAAACACGTTGTATATGCTAATTGCGCTGTAAACTTTGCTTGCGAGATGTAGGGGGCCTACTCCGAAGTAGTATCGGTCGAATGTTCGGTCGTTTCCTGCTACGAAGTTACTATTTGGTTCGGTCGGTTCCGGTCCTATACTCCTACACTCTTCCGAATATTGACTATGGTTCCGACCCAACTGAGCCGATCCAAACATTTTTCGCATTTTTCTATAATATTCGGATCGGCCATGTGTCGGTCCGATCCGAACATTCGCACTTTGCACTTCGGAGTAGGCCCCCAGGATTTGCGTGACGTCAGTATGACGCGTTGTTCGCATGTGGCGTTGTAGATACCGCTACAACAATATTGACAGCTAACATTACCGTAGTTTTCACGGTGAGATTTTTACAAGAAGAGAAGAACACTGTATGTGCTCACTCTGGTCGGCGTAGAAGGTGTGTAGACAGGCGGCGGCGGCGGCGGCGGCGGCGCGGGCAGCGCGGCGGGCGGCAGGCCGGCCTCGCGCCGCAGCGTGGCCGCGCTGGCCGCCAGCCCGCGCTCGTTGTAGTTTGTACTCCCTCTGGTCGGTGTAGAAGGTGTGTAGACAGGCGGCGGCGGCGGCGGCGGCGGCGCGGGCAGCGCGGCGGGCGGCAGGCCGGCCTCGCGCCGCAGCGTGGCCGCGCTGGCCGCCAGCCCGCGCTCGTTGTAGTTTGTACTCACTCTGGTCGGTGTAGAAGGTGTGTAGACAGGCGGCGGCGGCGGCGGCGGCGGCGCGGGCAGCGCGGCGGGCGGCAGGCCGGCCTCGCGCCGCAGCGTGGCCGCGCTGGCCGCCAGCCCGCGCTCGTTGTAGTTTGTACTCACTCTGGTCGGTGTAGAAGGTGTGTAGACAGGCGGCGGCGGCGGCGGCGGCGGCGCGGGCAGCGCGGCGGGCGGCAGGCCGGCCTCGCGCCGCAGCGTGGCCGCGCTGGCCGCCAGCCCGCGCTCGTTGTAGTTTGTACTCACTCTGGTCGGTGTAGAAGGTGTGTAGACAGGCGGCGGCGGCGGCGGCGGCGGCGCGGGCAGCGCGGCGGGCGGCAGGCCGGCCTCGCGCCGCAGCGTGGCCGCGCTGGCCGCCAGCCCGCGCTCGTTGTAGTTTGTACTCACTCTGGTCGGTGTAGAAGGTGTGTAGACAGGCGGCGGCGGCGGCGGCGGCGGCGCGGGCAGCGCGGCGGGCGGCAGGCCGGCCTCGCGCCGCAGCGTGGCCGCGCTGGCCGCCAGCCCGCGCTCGCCCAGGTGCGCCGCCACCAGCTGCAGCAGCTGGCGCTCGTTGTAGTTTATACGCGTCTGAGCCACTACGTTTGCCTGTGGACGGAAACGTCAATATTATGATACTAGCTGCTGCCCGCGACGTCGTCTGCGTGAAGGCTCTACAGCACCAAAAATACGTAAGATGCCAGTGTCGCTATAGCATTATAAGTAAACAACTTTTAAAATAGCATTAAAATATAAGTTTTTTTTGCAAGCGAAGCAAGTGAAGAGAGTTATATGGGAATCCTGCTGAGTTCAGTCATAAGATGTGACTGAAGGAAATAGAGAAAATAATGCAGGAATACATTCCAGGACACAAAAGAGTAAAAATACGTACCTACAAAGGTATTATACCTTACAACACTTCCCTATAAACTACGTTGGTAGTTATGCTGCCAGGAGCCAAAATGTAAAGAGAGTCAGGACTGGTGACGCGGGAGCAAGCGACGTACAGTTGCCCGTGTGAGAAGCAACTCGTCCTGAGGTCGACACCCGCGGCCCTGAGTGTCTGCCCCTGCGACTTATTGATGGTCATCGCGAAGCAAACACTTACGGGGAACTGTACGCGCTTGAACTGGAACGGGAAGTTATGAGGTATGAGGGGAATGCGTGGTATAAATACTGCCTCACTGACGCCACAACCCGTAAGAATTTCCGCCTCAATGGTGTGTCTGTGGAGCGAGATGACTTTAAGGCGGGTCCCGTTACACAACTTCGGAGGAGATAGGTTCCGAAGAAGCATTATCGGGACACCGACCTTCAGCTTGATGGTATGCGCTGGAAGTCCACTTGCTGGCAGGGAGTTCAGAAATTCCACGGGATAATGTGTGGCGTCATCTTGCTCGACAACAGTGTTTATCGAGGTGTAGACCACTTCATTCCCCTCAATTTCCGAGAGAATGCATTCGTTAATTGCTGCAGCGTGATCATATTTGGGCGTCAAAATGGCTGAGAATGGCTCACACACCCAAGAATTCTGCTGGTGCTGTATACGACTGATGTCCCCGTACACACAGCGAATGAGTTCTTCTAAGCTGGATACCACTCTACCGAGAGACTCTGGAAGCACCACCTGTCCATCTCTCTCTTCTGGTAGAGTGCCTTCACGAAGACTTAGAAGGACATTGGAGAATTCTTGAGCACGTGCATTGCCGCCGAGCCGAGCTCTCATATTAATGGTCAAGCGCAGCGTACGAACTCGTGACCACAACGAAGATCGTTTTAACGAAGTATTCACCTCGTCAGCTCTCGATCCCCGCGTCACCACGGTAAGCGTTTGCCGGAAATCGCCACTGAACAGAACTGTGACACCACCCATCAAATGTTCGTTCCTGCGAATGTCCTGCAGGGTTCTGTCCACGGCCTCAACTGCCTTCCTATTGGCCATCGTACACTCATCCCATTCGATCAGAGAGCAATCCTTGAGCACGTGTCCCTTATCGCTGTTACGTGACACACCACAAACAGGCGTTTCGGCGCTCTCTAAATCGATGGGAATTTTAAACATGGCATATGCTGTATTTCCACCCGGAAGCAGTGTGGCAGCGATTCCCGACGACGCTACAGTAATAGCAATTTTGCCTTGCCTCCTGACCTCTGCAAGTATGCCAGTGGTAACAAATGTGTTTCCTGTTCCACCAGGAGCATCCAAGAAAAACATTTTACCCTGGTTTTGCCCAACGCGAACAAAAGTATTAATAGTCAATGTTATTTTGTACTAACAACATGAAATTGATGAAGAAATGATCATCATCAATGAACATAACTTTTTTGTAATACTTAACACCGCATTTTTTTTAAATTGTCTTCCTCAACTCTGCTCAAGATTTTGAGGGTTTTGTTGGAACTGAATTTGTCAAAACGAAATATACGATACAACTTTTATGAAGAAAATGCACATTACCATCTATGAATTTTAAGAATAACTAACTACTAACCTCGCCAACATGATCAAAAAATTATTAATTTCCAAAAAGTATTAACATGTAACTTGATTTGATTTTTATGAAATCTCATAGATGGCGCTGTTTCAAATTGTCTTTATACTACTAACATTCATTTAAATATGTTTCTCTGCCCAAGTTACTTAAATGGCGTAGTTTTTATAGTGTAAAGCTAGATAATAGCATGGGTTACTCAAAAACAACATTTAAATATGCGTCGTTAGATTACACGCTGTCACAGAATGCGTAAGAAAAATAAAAATTCACAGCGCCTCCCCCGTAAGTGATAGCGTGATAATATGTAGCCTATATGTTGACCCGACCTCTTAGTAAGAGGTCGGGTTATTATTGATGCAAAATTTGAAGTAAATCCATGCAGTACTTTTTGAGTTTATCCCGGACATACATACAGACAAACACAAAAATTCTAAAAACTATATTTTTGGCTTCGATATCGATTGTAGATCAAGCCCCAAGTATTCTTTTTAAAAAATATTCAATGTACAGTTTTGACTTTCCTACGATTTTATTATATGTATAGATTACCTGCAATCAAAAAGACATTTATAAAAAAAAACTTGAGAGGTGTCAAGGGACACCCGGATGGAACGAAGTTCCTTTCGATTAATTAGTGAAGGAATTGTAATAAAATTTTATTTTTTTATAAGTAATAATAATATTTTTTTATTATTAACAAATAAAAAAACACAGACAAAAAAAAACTGGCTTGCTTTCTATAAGAGAGAGAGAGAGAGAGAGAGAGAGAGAGAAACACGCGCACGCCGCACGGCTTACAACTATAGCAAAAAGTGTCGTTCCAACTTTTGGTCTTATTTTTTTCCGTCTAGTCCCCTTTCGCAACGCGCGATAAAAACTAGTTTCTGCTCGATACTTCATCCGCGTGAAATTTCTTGTTTTAACATAATAATAATACCTTCATGACAATAGGAAATACTGTAGCTTCCCATTAGTAAAAGAATTTTCGGTACCGCATCAGTGGTTTCGAAGATTACACCCTACATACACACCCACAGTTTACCTAATCTGCATTCGCAGTTTATTTGCCAAAAATATAAACAAATATTAGTTTACGAGGGCGGCACTGAAAATTTCGGGAATCAAGGAAGTGACACAACATTACTATTTAAAAATGTATTTATTGCTTTTCGAAGTATTCTCCGCGAAATTTCAAACATTTTACCATACGATGGAACCAATCATTGAAGCAACCATTCCATTCGGAAGTTGGGGTCTCCAAAATGGCGTTTCGTTTTGTAGGCGTCCACAGCTTTTTCAGGTGATGAAAATCTCTGTCCACGCAATTTATTCTTTATTTTAGGGAAAGTATAGAAATCATTAGGGCTTAGGTCGGGGCTGTACGGCGGGGGTCTACCCTTTTTAGCAGAACTTTTTATGTCATAATATTGTTTTGCATAACAGCGGATAGCATAAACTTCATTTCGCAGAAAATCGTTAGGAAGACAGTCATTTATCATACATTCAAAATTCATAATTTTGTTAGTCAGAATCATCTTTAGGCATAAATTTCATATCCATAATAATTAAAAAGTAGAACCATCATATCGCAGAAAGTTCACAGTCAGAATCGTCTTTTGGCATACATTTCATATCGATAGTCATTAAAAGGCAGAACTATCATATCTCAGAAAGTTTAGAGTTAGAATCATCTTTTGGCATACATTTCATATCCATAATTATTACAGAAAATTCATTCATGCATTCACCATGCATGCAGCATGCAAACAAGCATACACCATGCATGCAGCAATCATGCAGCATGCAAGCAAGCATGCAGCATGCAAGCGAGCATGCAAACATGCAAGCAAGCATACACCATGCATGCAGCAAGCATGCAGCATGCAAGCAAGCATGCAGCATGCAAGCGAGCATGCAGACATGCAAGCAAGCATACACCATGCATGCAGCAATCATGCAGCATGCAAGCAAGCATGCAAGCATGCAACATGCAGCAGGCATGGTTTCTGTCACGGCTCCGGCGCTGCGGGGCTCCGGCGGTCCCACGCGAGCTTATCGTCGCAGATGGTTTTAAGGCTCACCACCTGCTCCTCAGCTCGCGGGCCGCCTCGCCCCTCCGCGCCTACGCGGGCTTAAATTACACTCTAGGGGTAGGGCAGACAAGACTACGTGGAGTCGGTTTTGCAGCGATTCGTTTCTGTCACTAACTTTTGTAGCACGACATATTATTGACTTTTCACGACAATGATTTAATTTAAGGTTAAAAATGCTATTATATAGAAATGTGAATATGCCTAATAAAATTATTCCAAACGAAATTCTGCCATTTTCATAAGTATGCGAAGTGAACGTTATGCAAAACGAAATTATGCGAAATTTTAACTTTGCCAAAGGTAATTATGCCAAATAAAATTTTGCTATCTTAAAACTATGCCATTGTAAATTCGGACATATAAACATTCGGCCAAACAATAATTATATTAAATCATTTTTATGCCTTAAAAATATTCGTTTAAAGAAGATTATGCCAAGTGTGTTATGCCAAATAAATTTCGGAGCACCAAGATTCTGCCAGATCGAGGGAACCCGTACGGCGGATGGTCTAATAATTCTATGTTTTCTTGCTCTAAAAACTATTTTGTTCTGTGCGCGGTGTGAGAACTCGCATTGTCGTGATGGAGGATGATGCGGCGGTTGCAGTTCTCTTTACGGAGTTCAGAAACGACCTGTGGCAAACAAATGCTAGCATACCATTCTGCATTAACCGTTCTTTGTCCCTCAAGAGGAATTGTCGTAACATGGCCGGTTTTGGAGACAAACGTGGCCACCATTTTTTTTGCAACACTCCGTGAACGAACAATTTTTGTTGGCTTTAACTCATTTTCGAACACCCAAACTCGTGACTGGTTTTTGTTTCGGGTTCGTACGCGTATATCCAGGATTCGTCACCTGATACGATGTTGTATACAGCATTGAGGATCCTGCGTGGAATCTTTCGAGAGTTCTGACGCACCAAGTAAAGCGAGCCGCTTTTTGCTCTTCACAGAGCGAATGCGGTATCCATCGGGAAAACAACTTTTTTACACCTAATTGTTCATGTAAGATTATTTGTATTGACTCATGCCAATGTCTAAAGTTGCCTGAATTTCGCGGTATGTCACATGTCGATCTTCCTCAATTAGCTTACGCACAGCATCAACGTTTTCTTGGGTGACTGCAGTTTTTGGACGACCTTGACGGGGATCATCACTGAGCTTGACACGTCCAAGTTGAATTCAGCAAACCAGCGATAAATTGTGGTTTTGGATGGGGCTTCATCACCAAATGCAGAAATCATCCGGTCAACACACTGTTTTTGTGTTAAACCACTTCGAAAGTCATAATAAATCATCGCTCTTGAATTTTCTCGAGTCAATTCCATTTTCTCAACGACTAAACAAGTTTGACAAAACCTTGTGACAAGACCGAGAATCTTTTTTTAAATAAATAAATGGTATTCGATTTTTAAAACCAAGGAGTTTTTAACCGACTTCAAAAAAGGAGGAGGTTCTCAATTCGACGGTGTTTTTTTTTTTATGCGTTTGTTACGCGATTACTCCGCCAATTGTGGACCGATTTTTTGTTCGAAAGGAGATACTTCTGAAGTGGTCCCATAGAAATTTCATCAAAAACGGTTCAGTAGTTTGGTTTTTAAACCAAAATTACTGGTAAAAATTACAACTTAAAAGTGAAAAATAAAAACATTCAACCGACTTCCAAAAACGACACTACAAAGTGAAAAATAACTTTAATTTCGGAAGTCGGTGTCGTCGGGTTCGCATTTTCGTTGTTTGCCACCGACTTCCGAAATTAAAGTTAAAAAGATTAAAAAAGTTTTCAATTAAAAAGATTTTAATATGACAGGAACAGTGGAAATATTTCATTCCCGATACTTTTAGTGCAGCCCTCGTATGGAAAAATAACCTTTTACAATTCTTATACAATAAAGTTAAGACTTCAAACATTTTTTATAACTTTTTCAATAGTGCTAGTCATTCTGAAATCAAATTAATGTCCATAAAAATAAAATTCATATTTATTTGACTTGAAATAACATTAATTGAAATAGAATTTAGTATAGTATACCAACTTACTTAACAGATGAAAGCCCTTTTCCTCTCTCCTACTTTACTGTATCCGACAGAGTCCACTATCATCTCTCTGTAAAACCCACCACAGATTGGGTATGAATTTATCATATTAAATCTGCCAAGCCTTTTCCCAAATTTGTTGGGGTCGGCTTCCAGTCTAACCGTATACAGCTGAATACCAATATTTTAGAATGACTGCGTATCTGACCTTCACAACCCAGTAACTAAGTAACACGATACCCCTTAGTAAGACTGATTGTCCGACTTTTGACCAGTAACGACTGTCAAAGATCTACAAATAACAACCGGACATCCTTTCCGAGGCACGGAGATTTCGAGTTGCAACGGATGGTCACCCATCCACGGGTCGACCTTCGCAAGCGTTGCTTAACCTTGATCAATCGACTTTGCTACGACTCTATCCTCTACCCTAACAGGTCATTTACTACTTACCCTGTGTATATTAGCAAGCGAGGTCTCGAACTCGGCGCCCATGTGTTTGCTCTTGCCGGAGACTCGCTCCAGCAGCTCCAGCGCATACTTCTGGAACATCACATGTTCTTGTCGCTTCTCTTGGAGTATTGGGTCGCGCATCAACACTGGAAATAAAATATTTGTATTAATACGAGAAAATAACAAACAGAATAACTGCACAAACAATACACGGTGGCCATTTACGGCGGAACCCAATAACCTGTTGACAGATCGCTACTAATGGTAGCCAGTACAAATTATAACTGCCAGTATAATACAATCATACAGATCGCTACTAATATAGATTATTGGGACGTTAAAATCAGAGATTTTTCCACCTCCAGTATGCCAAACTGGTGATAGATAGGTAATTAATTCAATTCAATTCATTTATTGCATCAAATATGGTAGGTACATGAAGTTCTTATATATAATATTTAGTAACACACATTTGGCCAATATATAGCATGCAATAATACAGGTCTTTACATTTAATATATTAATTACTAAGTAACTACATTTTGTCACTTTATGTCTACTTAATAATTAAATATGTCTGTGCTTTAATGTAGAATTTACAGGAACACTTTTGAAAGAACTCATATATCGAATAAAAATACTTTTGTAACAACCACTTCCGCAACGCAACACAGAACTTATTGAAGGGCAGGCTCATTAGGCTCGACCGTTAGTAATCTGCGTCCGTCAAGAAGGTGATTCTTCACTATTTTTATTCTTCACCCCTAAAAACACATTAAATCTTTTTTGTTTTTATTTTATCATGTTTAAACATCGAAACCCATACGTCTGCGGAGTTTCGCTAGCTAATTTAATTTGACCCCGTATTGCGCAAACTACATAATGGCCCTGATTCCCTTGTTCACAAACTAAACTAAATTTAAGTTCTGTGCATCTTTTTCTTTCTATTTCATTAAGAAAAGGACAGAAGATAAAATATTAGTTTACTCCTGTCAAATTAAGATACTCCATAGACAGGTTAGACGTGATTAAAAACATGGCTGCTAAAAATACGTCAATTTACGTCAGGCGCTGACTAGTTTGACAGGACTAAACTAATATTTATCTTCTGTCCTTTTCTAAATTAAATAGAAAGAAAAAGATGCATTGAACTTAAATTTAGTTTAGTTTGTGAACAAAGGAATCGGCGCCACTGTGCTTTTAAAAAACTTTTAAAAGGCCTACCTTGTATCTGTGAGGTGGTGAAGAGAGGCAGCTTCGATATGATCTGTCTCACTGTGGGGCATCTCGCTAGTCCAGCCAAAGCTCTGCATGCTAGACCACGTAAGCGATCCGCGTCCGTTATGGGAGATTTTACCATCATGAGTGATAATAATACCTGGCGAAAAATTAATATGATATTAATAAAAACCGGTCGAGTGCGAGTCGGACTCGCGCACCGGGGATTCCGTACAAATTTGTAGGTATGTAACTAAAAATTTATGGTTTTCGCAATTTTTCCTTTATCTGTGCTATAAGACGTTGCTTCGTACCAAATTTCAAAATTCTGAGTTCACGGGAAGTACCCTGTAGATTTTGATTCCCTTGCGAGTGTCGAAAATTTGCGGCATAAACGGCTGTATCTTTTGATTGCGTTGGCTTAGAAGTTTGATTTTTTCACAGCTCCAAGGGTCAGTAGACCTGAGTATTTGATATAAATTCCACGTTCCTGAGAAAAAGGGTCTTGACAGACAGACAGACGGCCGGACGGACGGACAACAAAGTGATCCTATAAGTGTTCCGTTTTTTCCTTTCGAGGTACGGAACCCTGATAACATCACGCTTGTGTGAAAGAAAGGGTTGGCAGAGGTGTGAAGTACACCCACATTTCGTACACAGCTTGGGAGGCGAGCATATTGTTATTAACAGAGCACGAACCTAGAGCCAGGGTTGTTACTCAGAATTTTGTAAAATCCAGTAAAAACAGACAATTTCAAATTCACAATCATTCGATACACTTCCGTGCCGAATCGAAAATCTAAAAAATCAATGTTATGTGAAGGAGTCCTCTAAACGAAAATTATGATAATACCAGTTCTGGTAATAGTTGTGACCATAGAGACGACCGCTATTCTTCCAATGGCTATTTCCTGACAGGGACAGGTAAATCAGATAGCCGAAAATGTGTCAATTTCGACTCGGAAGCCTGTCGAATGGCTGTGAACCTCTATGCGTTTTGGGGCACGAACCCAGGATCTCTGGCTCAGCAGTCGCACTGATGACTTTAATATTGATTAACTATCACCACCACCACCACTATCACCACTATCTTTGACTTGAATTATCACCTATATTCTATATTTCTGGGGATATCATTTAAAAGTGATATTAACACCGTCACTATTTGCAGCAAATTCGAGAATTTTGCGTTGTTTTAGATGCGTAATCTGACGGAGTAGTCTTTTGTCATTGTTATTTCTCATCAATCAAAATGAAACTTTACTACACGAACAACAAAGTAAATTATTACTCACCATAATACCGTTGTTAGTCCGCACGCTCTCCCAGACCTTCTGTATTAGATCCTCGTAAGACTTGAGCGCAGTTTTCTTTTTACTGGAGCCAGTTATTGAGAAGCGCGTCGTTGAGGTGCCAGCCTGAGAAGTAAAACATGCGATTAATTAGCTACTTCAGAAGGATTACTATTATATTATTATCTCCTTTATTTCATTTACATACTTACAACATACATTTTTAAATATTTTTATAAACAAAAGGATAAAAAAAAACATTTAAAAATATAAAAAATAGTAGCCCACCGGTATCGGGAACAGGGTCCAAGCTACCGGCGGTCAGGGCTCCAGAGAGGAACCTCCTGACAATGCGAGCCGTGTCCAGAAGTACCGCTTTCTGAATCAAGCCCTTGATCCAGCTGCCCAACGAGAGCCTCCTCAGGTGTTGGTCGAGGCTCTTGGCTATTAAGCCATTGGCTGTCACGACTATCGGCACAATGATCGCTGAGTCCACATTCCACATGTCGACAACCTCGCGAGCCAAGTCAAGATACTTCATTTGTTTATCTTTTTCGGCTTTCACGAGGTTCTCATCATGCGGGACGGTTATGTCAACAATCATTGCGCGTCGCTCTGATCGATCCACCACCACTATATCAGGCTTATTGGCAACCTATTATATTTATTACTTATTATGTTATCAACAGGCCAGGAGACTTAATAAACTTCTGGAGGGAGGTGGGCTGGTTGGAATAACCACCGAGAGCCGACATGGCCCACGCACAATGGTCCATTTGAAGGACTACGTGCGGAAACCAAACCCAGAACATAGGATTACTCAGTCGTTATGGGTACGCCGTCGCCCGGTTCGCCTGCTGCGGGCCGGGTGAGCGGACGAGATCTCCCTCTCCCTTTCCGCAGCTTCCTACTGCGAAACGACTATTTCGCAGAAGGAAACCACCGCGTCCCAGGACTCATCGCTGCCGACCATCGACTCGACTACGGCCGGCAGCGACAGATCACTGCCTACTTCTGAGATGAGGGCACGGCGCGGCTCCTCCCAGGCGGCACACTCTGCCAGCGCATGCCGCGCCGTGTGCTCCCGGCAGTCGACGCAGTGGTGACATCGGGCGTCCGGCTCCCTGTTTGTGCGACACAGGTACTTCCCGAAGCAACTATACCCAGAGAGCACCTGCGGCCGCTGAAACGTCAGGGAGCCGTACCTTCTTCCGAGCCAGTCTGCCAGAACCAGCCGTATCGCCTCGATGGTGATGAGGTCGGCGGTAGGGCGTAACAGCCTGTCCCGCCATTCCGCCACCAGGACCTCGCGAAGCTGCGACGGACGCTGCCCGAACTGGCACTGCATCAGCCGTTCGCCTCGCGTCACCGATACAGCGACGCGAGTACCTTCGCCTCCAGGTCCCAAGGCGGGATCCAGCCAGTACGCAGGCCGCCTCGCAGGAGATCATGCGATACCCCCCGACGACTCTGATGGGCATCGCTCTCTGCGGTCTCTGCAGTATTACGATACTACCGGCCCATCAGGTCAGACGCCCACACCGGGGCCCCATACAGGGCCATCGATCGCACGAGCCCTACGTAGAGCCACCTACAGGCGACGCTCGGGCCCCCCAGATTGGGAAACAGCGTTGATATCGCCCGAGTCTTGTTGATATAGCCCAACTACTTGGGCGCCAGCCGCTGGAATTGGGGGCCGAAGTCCCACCGGCTGTCGAGCACTAATCCCAGGTACTTCATGGTAGACTCGACAGCGATTCGAACCCCCCCCCCCCTCCTCCCCGACCACGATGTGTGAGCCTCCCGGCTCACAGGTTCCTAACCTAACTTAAAATTTCTAGTCGGGCTTTGTTGTACCTTTATTCCGCCAAAATCTTATAAGTGTCTCAATGACGCACACGTGTTAAGCGAATGCTACTCGGGTTACGACTAAGTCAATTAGGACAACGTGGCCTAATTTATGAGGTCCAAGAGCTAGAGACTAGTAACCTATCTTCCGAGTTTTTTATAGATCAATGCCATAATACCATTCATACCTACTTCAACAAAAAAACATTGAATTGACTAAACACCAAAACTTATTATTACAACAAAAAGAATTTATTATATTTGTGTTCTGAAGGTGGAAGAAATTTTATGCTAGGTCAGTTCAAGGTTTGCTGGTCAGAGGCCGAGGGCCCCCCTGGGGCCCCGGTGCACTGCACCGCCTAGCCCTCCGATAGCTACGCCACTGGTTAACGGACTGTAGCAGTCGCGTAGATGAGTATATAATAAACCTGCGTACTCACTCGATGCACGGGCGCGCACACGCAGTTGACGAGCACGTTGAGCGCGGCCTTCTGCACCTCGGGCTCCGGCACGATCTCGCCGTCCGCGGCGCCTGCCAACACATCTGTATTACTATTATTACTGAGCCGCTAGTTTAGTACACGACAATTTTGATAGTGAATGGCGCCAATTCCCTTGTTCACAAACTATACAAAATTTAAGTTCAGTGCATCTTTTTCTTTCTATTTCTTATGAAAAGGACAGAAGATAAATATTGTTTAGTCCTTCCCAATTAGTCAGCGCCTGACGTAAATTGACATATTTTTAGTAGCCATGTTTTTAATCACGTCTAAACTGTCTATGGAGTATCTTAATTTGACAGGACTAAACTAATATTTATCTTCTGTCATTTTCTTAATGAAATAGAAAGAAAAAGGGACACCCGGATGGAACGAAGTTCCTTCGATTAATTAGTGAAGGAATTGTAATAATTTTTTTTTTTCTTTTAAGTTATAATAATATTTTTTTTATTATTAACCAATAAAAAAATACAGACAAAAAAAAGAAAAAAGTGACTTGCTTTTTATAAGAGAGAGAGAGAGAGGAGAAGCACGCACACGCCGCACGGCTTACAACTATAGCAAAAAGTGTCGTTCCAACTTTTGGTCTTCATTTTTTCCATCTAGCCCCCTTTCGCAACGCGCGATATGGAACTTCGTTCCAAAAGATGCTCTGCACTTAAATTTAGTTTAGTTTGTGAACAAGGGAATCGGCGCTAATGTAAAATGATAAATGATTTTATTTCTGTAAGTAAGCTTGTTCAAACACTTTTACACGTAAATCGTATTTTAAAAACTAGGCCGGCCTTTACTATTTGACTAGTCTGAGAAGAAAGGCCGAAACAAACTCAGAGGTCACAGTCTCTTTTAAAGTCCAGACATAATCTTGGTCAGATCATGTGTAGACCATGTAGATTGGTGTCTTTTGAGGAAAGAACCACACATATTGAGCGGACCTGTCCAGTCGGTGAGCCCGTCAGAATCAGCAATCTAACGTATGGGCTACGAATGCTCATAGCATTTTTGATCTACGCGTCAAAAGACAGCGTCGACCGGTACAACTAAAAACAAACTGTATTTACTCGAAGGTAGAGATTTTTTTTTTATTATTACATAATCAGCCTATATAATGTTCCCACTACCGACATCAGTAAAAGAGGAATCATAGCACAATCAGGGTATAATGTGGGACCCACTGCCGGGACACAAGCATTCTTTCCGTGAGAGGCGGCCGTAATCTACCACGAGGGCCCAGTGCGGGTTGGTAGACGTCACATGTCCCGAATTTTTGGTTCTAAGACATGTCGGTTTCCTCAGAATGTTTTTCTTCACAGTTTTGAGAGCAGCGGTGATGAAATAAATTACACAAAGTAACCCATCTGACTGTCTGTCTCTTTGAAGCTTATTTTTACTATTATATTAAATATAAAACTATATTAACTCTATAAAAAATAAATAATTTAACTTACCTAGCACAATATTGACTCCAGTTGTCATCTCCGCGTCCTTCAAATCCAATTTTTCTGTCAGTAACAGTTGAACTCTCGGCGCCACGCAGCAAACAGAGATGACGTCTAACGCAGACCGCACTGTCTCTGATCTGGGGAGAATGAGCTTTATTGTAGTGGTGATATAGTTTAATTTTGAATGAAGGGTTGTGGGCAAAACATGGGTCACGTTAAATGAAGACGATCTGGGGAAAATGAGCTTTGCAGAAGAGGTTTTTAGGTTGAAATCTGATTAACGTTGAAAAAAGACTTCGTGAGGAAATCTGCATTTCTTTCAGTCCACCTTCAGCGGACCCTCACAAGTGATTTTAAATAAACATTGAATCAAACTACATACTTCGATTTTATAAGGAGTGTCCTCCAATCTGCAGTGTCAAGGTCATTGTCTTAGACACTATAGGCCGACCGCTTAAGGTGGATGCTCCAAGGTAGCCCGCGAAATTCAAATTTTCTTACGTTTTTTGCAATTTGCTGGTCAGTATTAAATTGTACGTTGATTAAAATATGATTCGCGGTCGTAAAAAAAATGTATTTACAGAATTATAATCATTAGAATCAGTAATACAACTTGTTAAGTTAGCATAATCCTAAAATGTCAAGATTTCATGAAATAGTCATTCAGTAGGATTACTTGATCTTAGAGAGTTGTGTTGATGACTTTAATGATTATAATTCTGTAAATACATATTTGTTACGACCGCGAATCATATTTTAATCAACGTACAACTTAGTACTGACCAGCAAATTGCAAAAAGCTACCTTGGAGCATCCAACTTAACTCTCGCGTTGCCTGAGGTAGCTGCGCGCGGCGCGCGCGGGGGGGGGGGGGGTGACAGTTGTCACAATTAGACGAGTCAATGAGCACTCGCATCACGTCACCACGCCCTCCCGCACCGCGCTGCTACCTCAAGCAACGCCAGAGTTAAGCGGTTGGCCTATAGTATGTTCCATTTTCGTCTAGGTGTTATTCGTTTTCGGGTCCTACCAAGTCAAAAAAAAAATAATACGGCATACTTTGTAGTTATCTGAAGGTCAATTCTCGTAATTTAAAACGTTCAAAATCTAGTCGCAGTCTCATCTCGGCGACAAACAAATGTCAAAATGTAGGGAAAATAGATGTATTTTTGACAGATTGAGGCTGAGATCAGACTGTGAACGTTCTTAAAATCACGAGAATTTGCTCCTCTGTTGTTACAATACCTGCCGTTAAAGTTCCACTCTAGAGCCAGGCTAGTCACTTGTAGCAGAAGCGACACGCCGCCCAGCTCCAGCAACTCGTCCACAGCCGCCCAGCGGGAGCAGGCCACGCTCTGTAGTAGTTCTATCTGTTCTTGGACTTCTTCAGGGGAGGATTTTGAAGCCTGTGATGTAAAAAATATGATATTTCATTAAATCAGTCAAAATTCAGCAGTCCAATCGTCAACTTTCGTATCTAGCGTAGACGTTTGTGGCGGCATCTACATCGCCACTTGCGAACTAAGCATCACAACGACGTCACGAAAAATCCTGCATCGCACAAGCAGAGTTTACCGCGCGACTAGCATATCAACGTCCCGACATCAGTCGTCGGGCAGTAACCCATCAGACAAGACCCATCTGTTCGGAGGATCCTCGCTTTTCTATGGAGGACGAGTGAAATTTACACCCTTATACGTATACGTTTGTCGAACGTATATTATTGCCACATTAGACAGAATACTCTTTATTATGTACACCATAATAACTACAGATATAAATGTAGAAATACCACATGCTACATTAATTGCGAGATTATGGTCTACTAGCTGCGCTCCGCGGTTTCACCTGCATAAGTTTCGATCCCGTAGGAATATCGGGATAAAAAGTATCCTATATGTTCTAATCTTGGTTATAAACTATCTGTGTGCCCAATTTCATCCAAATCCGTTCAGTAGTTTTTGCGTGAAAGAGTAACAAAAATCCATCCATCTGTCTATCCATCCATCCATACAAACTTTCATGTTTATAATATTAGTAGGATACAGCCAATCGATTCTGTAAAAATCTCACCGTGAAAACTTAGGTGAAACGAGCGTGGAGTGAGCTGTTATTCCAACTAATGCTAGGGATTGACACTATTGATAACTCACTCTAAGCTCACTTCACCTAACTTTTCACGGTGAGATTTTTACAGAATCGATCGGCTGTTACGGTCATGTATCTAGACTCCGCTAAACCTCCGCTAAGCCTCCGCTAAACCTCCGCCGAACGAATGCTAGATCCGAAGGCACTTTAAGAGGCTAAGACATGATGAAACAAAATGCGTTTTGCAGTTATATAAACCTAACAAAGGCAAACAAATATTTATTTAATAGTGAAAATCAAGTTGTCGAGAATATCACATATACATTTGTACGCCCTCTGGCTTAACATAGCGCACTATTCTCTCTCTATATAACATCATTATTGTACCTATGTTCAACAAATTAATAAATGACTTATGACTTATCACGCCGCACCGGGTGACGAACATCAAAATTATAAATAATAATAATAATAATATCCCTGGACATTTCACACAGCGCCATCTAGTCCCAAGCTAAGCAACCTAATGCTTGTGTTACGGTAACAAGATGACTGATAAACTACTTATATACATTTTTTTTTTGTAAATACATACATATTATAGATAGAAAAACACCCAGACTCGGAACAAATACATGTAGGTCATTACAAATATTTGTTCTGTGCGGGAATCGAACCCGCGACACGCAGCGCAGCAGTCAATCGCTTAACCACTGCGCCAACCGTGCCGTCAAAAAGACAGTCCCCCAAAAACGCCCGCCCTTCACCACTTCCTAGTGCTATCGCTGGGAAGAAGAAGTGGCGCAACAAACTCCCCAGCAGCACCAGCAGCAGTCTGTTCAGTTAGAAAATACTTGATTGTATACAATACTATAGTTTGACCAAAACCGGTTTACCGCGCCTTCGCGGTACAGCGGTTTTGGTCAAACTATAGATACCTATGTTCAGTAATTAAGACAAGCCTTTAAGAATAGTTAAAACAATAGTTACCTTATAAGGCGGTGGTTCGGGAACATTGTCACCTTGTTGCCGCGCCACTTGTGCAGCACGCAACCTTAGATGAGCTTCCAAGTACCTACAAACAAACACAATTATCAATTATTTGGCTAAGAAGTATCGTCTTACCCAGTCACTGGGTTTGTGGTGGGGTCAGACAGGCAGTCGTTCCATGTTAAATACTGGTATTCAGCTGCATCCGGTTAGACTGAAAGCCGACCCATATGTTATCGGTTATTGTTGTTTTTGTACTGGAATCTCCCAATGTTATTGGAAATGTCGGTTATTGTTGTTTTTCGTCTTGAACAGGACTTTTTTTTAATTTGATTTTTTTGTTTTCTATTTAAGGGGGAGGGGTGGCGCCCACGAGCAACTTGGTTGCCCAGCAAACTTTTTGTCTCTGTGACTTTCTCCTCGCCGAGATTTGGACGAAGCGCACACGGAAGCGACAGCAACGCTACTTTTTTATGAAATTTTTGGCTGGCCGGCAACTTTTTTGGCTGGCCGGCAACTTTTTTGGCTGGCCGGCAACTTTTTTGTCGCCGTGCGCGTACTTGCATTGCAACTGAGGGGCAATTTTCGTAATTTAAAACTTTCAAAATCTAGTCGCAGTCTCATCTTAGCGACAAACAAATGTCAAAAAAACTTATCAAAATATAGGGAAAAGAGGTATTTAAGACAGATTAAGACTGAGATCAGACTGTGAATGTTCTAAAAAATATTTAATAATCAAAAATATCAATATATTTGACATGCTTTTTCTTTTTTAATGTAATCTATTGACATGCCTTTATTGATTGTACCTTATTATTATTATTAATTGCTTGTTTATGTTAATTTTGTACGCCATATATTGGCAAAACATAATGCACATATCTTAGATATATAATATCTGTAACCATACCTATGTTTAACAAAATAAATAATATAATATATATAATATATAATATAATATAATATCCCTGGACATTTCACACAGCGCCATCTAGTCCCAAGCTAAGCAACCTAATGCTTGTGTTATGGTAACAAGATGGCTGATAAACTACTTATATACATTTTTTTTTTTGTAAATACATACATATTATAGATAGAAAAACACCCAGACTCGGAACAAATACATGTAGGACTTACAAATATTTGTTCTGTGCGGGAATCGAACCCGCGACACGCAGCGCAGCAGTCCGATCGCTCAGCCACTGCGCTAACCGTGTTGTCAAATGATTGATTGATTGATAAAAAATTACGAGAATTGCCCCCCAGATGGACGTGTGACAGTTGCATCGCCGGCCTGTCTCCAAATCCGCGGACAAAAAAGTCTCCCAGCTGTCACGTCGCTACATGCGCGCTTTCATACATACCCGTAGACTTGACGTGGAAGACAAATTAGTTGCGGAGACAAAAATTGCTCCTTCATTTGTGTAGTTATTTTCCTAGCGAGTCCCAATAGATACAATTTTCTTTCTTTAAGGGGGATGCTCCAAGGTAGCCCGCGAAATTCAAGTTTTCTTACGTTTTTTGCAATTTGCTGGTCAGTACTAAGTTGTACGTTGATTAAAATATGATTCGCGCCCGTAACAAATATGTATTTACAGAATTATAATCATTAGAATCAGTAATACAACTTGTTAAGTTAGCATAATCCTAAAATGTCAAGATTTCATGAAATAGCCATTCAGTAGGATTACTTGATCTTAGAGAATTGTGTTGATGACTTTAATGATTATAATTCTGTAAATACATATTTGTTACGGCAGCGAATCGTATTTTAATCAACGTACAACTTAGTACTGACCAGCAAATTGCAAAAAAACGTAAGAAAATTTGAATTTCGCGGGCTACCTTGGAGCATCCACCTTAAGGTGTATACCTGCGCAGAGCGACACACACGTGACGCACGATCTGGCGGGCGGCGCAGGTCTCGTCCTCAGACACGCGCGACTCGTCATCGTCTGCGCTAAGGATGGGTAGAGTGGAGATAACGTTGTAGAGCTTTCGGAGGCCGTCCTGTTGATGGAAACGAAATATGTAAGATTTATCATTAACAAAATGAATAAAAACACTTAAAATTTCGTGTGTAAAAAGAAAACGGGTTGCACTCTGGGAGTGCCGGCAGATAGTGAAACTTGAATATTAACGTTGTGCATTTGCGTTGCGTGCGTTGTGCGTTTGAAATGCGGTCTACTCTCTCTCCGTCTTACGAATTTTCGATCAGTTCACGTGTCCTGACGCGAGCTCCGTCTTACGAATTTTCAATCAGGTCACGTGTCCTGCCGCGAGTTTAACATTTTTTACCCATCACAAAAAACTCTCCCTCCATCTTACGAATTTTCGATCAGTTCACGTGTCCTAACGCGAGCTCCGTCTTACGAATTTTCGATCAGGTCACGTGTCCTGACGCGATTTTAACATTTTTTACCCATCACAAAAAATGCACAACGCCGCTAAAGAAGTGTTCACTTAAAAAATTATAAAATGAACGCTTTGAAACAATTTAAAAATAATTGAAATAATTCTTAAAAATTCCCACTTTAAAAGCGTACATAATCAGCCTATAATGTTCCCACTGCTGGGACACAGGCCTCCCCTCTGTGAGAGGCCCTTATCTACCACGCGGGCCCAGTGCGGGTTGGTAGATGTCAGATATCTTCGAATTTTTTGTTCTAGGACATGCCGGTATCCTCACGATGTTTTCCTTCACCGTTTTGAGAGCAATGGTGATGAAATAATTTACACAAAGTAAAGCGCCTGTCTGAGTTCGAAACTACGACCTACAACTTCACAAGCGTACGAAATCCTGTTATTTCCCAAGAGTTTTCCAACCAGTCAAATATGGCAGGATTCCGCGTTTGAAACCGCACTATTGGCTAACAAAATACGGGCGTATGATACATCCAATTTACTTTCTAAACGTAGTATTGTTTGTTTTCCTATGACCAAGTCTCGCAAGAACATTGAAAAATAGTGAAGAGAGCAAACAGATAAGGTAATAAGGATGTATAAACTCACCTGATGATCAAACTCCTCAAGGATAACTCGGAACTGGAAGGACAGTCCGAAGAACATGGTGGCGTGACATCTCCCGGAGTCATGTGAGCATTCCAGTAGCCAGAGCGCGTATCTGTGGACAAAAGTAAAGTATTACATACGACATTGCATCACGCCCGCATGCACCGAAGATGGTTGGCAACAGTGAACAGTTACTGAAGATTTCGCCGGCTATTTTTGAATCTGAACGCCTATTCCCGCAATTAAAAACGTTCAAAATCTAATCGCAATCTCATCTCAGCGACAACCAATTTCAAAAACTTGTCCAAAATGTAGGGAAATTAGAGGTATTTTTGACAGATTGAGACTGAGGTCAGACTGTGAACGTTCTTAAAATTACGAGATTGCCCCTCTGGAACGTATACTGTTTCGGCCTTATTATATATATACAGGGTTATTTGTAAAACACCAGCAACCTCTTAAGAGGTCATTGTACCATCACGAGCACCAATATGTCAACACTTGGCAACTTTCAATTGTGATTTTTTCGTGAAATAACAAATGCAACGTTGAAATAAGACAAAACTTATGGGTTCGAAAATGCTATGTTCGTAACAACATAAAATTTCATCAAAAAATAAAGGAGTAAATCGCTTTTGAATAAAGCCGAGTGTATACATACTTTTGTTCGTGACTGTACTCATCATTATGAACAACTTTTAGTATGGGACCAAAACTGAATTCGCAAGAGAGAGAGAGAGAGAGAGAGAGAGAGAGAGAGAGACGCGCACGCCACACGGCTTACAACTATAGCAAAAAGTGTCGTTACAGCTTTTGGTCTTAATTTTTACCGTCTAGCCCCCTTTCGCAACGCGCGATAAGGAACTTCGTTCCAAAACTCTATTAAAAAGACTGATGGTAAACCGGTATCTTAATTGTTGGTTAAGAATTTTACCGTGCTCTCAACAAAGTTTGTAATGCAATACAGGGCTACGAGTCCCGCAAAAAAAAATTATCGCCTCGCGACGGTCTAGTAACTTACGACACATGACTAAGCAAGTCCTCAACATGAATTCAGGTCTAAAGAAGCGAGGTAGACCCCTTTCCACTTGGATGTCTGTAGTCCACAACGACCTGAAGCACCCCCAAGTGAATGACTCGAGGACCCAGAACCGAAACAACGGCGAAGAATGACGAGGAGAGCCGACCACAAACGAAATGGGATAAGACTAGGTAAAAGGTTAAAAGAAAATAATAATAAAACTAGAAAAAGAAAACCGCTATTATTATGTGAATAAGTGCCAGTATAAGATTTTTGATTATTGATTGTATTTGATTATGGTATTGTATTGTTAATATTGTATTGGAAATATGTTGACATAATTAATGGTAGTTTTGACATTTTTATTGATGATTTTGACATTATTATTGTTTGTTTTGACAATATTAGTAGTTATTTCCATAATGTGCCAAATATACTCAAGTACTAACACTAGTGTTTAAGATGTGCATGTTACTACTAACAAATTGGATTGTATGATCTGGATAAATAAATGATTATTATTATTTTTATAAGTGTGTGATCATGTGTTGTGAACGAGTGTGAGTGTGTGAGGTCATGTGTTGTGAATGAGTGTGTGTGATCGTGTGATGGTGAGTTTGAGGGTGTTTAAGCGTGAGTGTTTAGGCGTATGCCAGACAGACGAAGGAATTGTATGTGTGCAAAAACTATTTAACAACCGTAATAACCTTTTCTGCTTCGTCATATGTCAAGTTTAGTAACCAGGATATTAGTGTATTTTGTATTGGTATCAGTCGAGTAACTCACCTCGTGTAAACGAGGCTTAACTGTGCTATAAGTACTTACTTGACCAGATCAGCGAGCGTCCTCCTGGGTAGTAGACACACTCGTTCCATGGCGTCCTCGCAGTAAGCTAGGTAGTACAGGCAGATGGATACGCCAGTCGCCGCTACCGATGGTCGCGGGACTTCCAGGAATTTCTGGTGAAGGAAAATTACACTTGTTGCATTACGATAATATTCCCTGTGATGGGATTGAGACTTCCACTCTGTGGGTGGCAAGCGGGTCTAAATCCTCTTATTAGGGGACCAAAAAATCGAAAATATTACGTAAAATATGGCAGGTATATGTAATGCCTACTCAATCGAAAACGTTTTTCTCGTAATGTTATTTTAATACACTTGAACTAATCTATGTTCGCGATTAATTTGCCAAACATGTAAACAAATACTACTGGAAAAATAACTTAAATGCCTACACAATAAAGTTCAGTTTACGATACAACTTCAATTAATACAAAAACATTTTTAAGACTTTTTAAATAATGCTAGTCACTCTGAAATCAACTTAATTACTACTGCTAATAAAGTTGATATTTGTTTAACTTGAAATAACGTAAATTTCAATAGAACTTAGGATTTTTTTACCATGGACTGTGGTAAACTGTATACAAATAAAAGTTTTAAAATGACAGCATTTTCTTTTTTCGCTGTTATTAGTTGTTCAAATCATTCCGAGGACTGAGTGGAAAAAGAGAAATTGAGTGTTATTGGAGGAGCCTGCTTCAAGCAGTGAACTGCTATAGGCTGATGACAAGTGTATGTTTAAAGCTAAAGTCAAGATCAAAGCCAAGCAAAGAGGTTCAAGATCTAAGCCTTAATAAATTCAAATCATTCATTAAACGTAAGTTGTGCCAGAAAGCCTTTTATACCGTTAAGGCTTATATCGAGGACAAAAAGGCTTGGGATTAAGCTGCTTCCAATTTTTACATATTGAATGTTTTTGTTTATTGGAGCGAGAGTGCATGGGAGGCAGTCACCTCCTTCTGCGAAGCACTAATGCTCGCGAAGGAGGAGGCGGAGTGCGTGAGGGAGAGGCAAGCACTGCGCCCTCACGCCCCTAGTCGCCGCAGGAGACGCCCTGGACGGGAGTCAACAGCCGACTCACGGCCACCGCAGGCGCGGGCTTGCGGGCGGCGAGCAATGGGCAGCTCGCCGTCCGGTAAGGACCAGCCGATCGATTCTGTAAAAATCTCACCGTGAAAAGTTAGGTGAAGTGAGCTGTCAATAGTGTCAATCCCTAGCATTAGTTGGAATGACAGCTCACTCCACGCTCACTTCACCTAAGTTTTCACGGTGAGATGGTTACAGAATCACACTGCTGGCCCGGGTCGACGGCGCGTTGTGTTCCACGCGTGCCCCAAAGAGATGTCAGCACTAACTGACGGAGTCCGTTCGGGCCGATGCCTGCCAGGGCTGCGGGTTGTTCGAAAGAGATACCGTGGCCCCTGGCACAGGCAACTGAAGGAACACGGGTGGGTTTTAGTCAGTAAAAGTCTGACACGCCCTTCCGCTCAGCCCAGAGCGGGAGAGGTCATTTGATGATTTCCCACCCAAAAAAAAAGGATGGAAATAATTTTAGTTTCTGTTCAAAAACGTGCGATAGGAACTGTGATCATATCTGTGAAGTGAACAGTCCCTTTATAAGGCACTGGGTACGAAGGCACGTGCCATTGTATGCCACGTCTTTTTTAGTTGTATTCGTTTATAAAAGTTTACTAACATAGTTTTCTAAGTCATTGTTACTAACATTATATGGATTATGTGTACTTGTATGTGTAGTCCGAAATAAAGAATATATTATAATTATGACAACACGGTTAGCGCAGTGGCTGAGCGATCGGACTGCTGCGCTGCGTGTTGCGGGTTCGATTCCCGCACAGAACAAATATTTGTAAGTCCTACATGTATTTGTTCCGAGTCTGGGTGTTTTTCTATCTATAATATGTATGTATTTACAAAAAAAAAATGTATATAAGTAGTTTATCAGCCATCTTGTTACCATAACACAAGCATTAGGTTGCTTAGCTTGGGACTAGATGGCGCTGTGTGAAATGTCCAGGGATATTATTATGTCGTTTATTTATTTATATTTCTTATTTTAATACATTTTTAAATATTAGTATAAAAAAAAAACATTTAAAAATATAAAAAAATAGTAATCCACCGGTGTCGGGAGCAGGGTCCAAGCTACCGGTGGTTAGGGCTCCAGAGACAGAAACCTCCTCACAATGCGAGCCGTATCGAGGAGTACTGCCTTCTGAATCAGGCCCTTGATCCAACCGCCTAACGAGAGCCTCGATAGATGTTGATCGAGGCTTTCGGCCATCAGGCCATTAGCCGATACGACAATCGGCACTATGACAGTCGAGCTCACATTCCACATGTCAACAACCTCGTGTGCTAAGTCAAGATATTATTATTATTATTATATTATTATTATTATGTCTACTGCTGCATGATATACTAACCTGCAGCCCCCCCATATTAATGAAATCGATAGAGAACTTCTTGTGACACAGCAGCGCCGCGAGATACTTGAGCGCCTCGAAGGCGAGCCGCGAGTCTCGCGACTCGCGCACGTTCAGGTAGCCCAGGATCAGGCCGAGCGCGTTCTGTTCGAACACGTGCGATAGGAACTGAGGACAAAAACATTTCAATAAATATATGGTCCAATCTGCCTCGAGCAAGCGTGATGATAAAAGTCATCACTCATTATAAGAGGGGCTCGTGGCTAAAGAGCTTATTACACCATCCCAAATATAGGACCCGATATTTAGGATCCGATTGAGGACAAGAAATTCAGTCGCCGGAGCTCCTGATTACACGTTCACTGATTTAGGACACAGAATCAGTCGTTATGGACGAGCGACGAGTGACGGACGTGTCTAGTTAAAAAGAAGTGTGTCGAAATGGCTCCAATATTAACGAAAAAACCAAAAAAATTGTATTAGCGTAGCGCTAGCGGTTGGCTCCATAGAAATTAAAAAGAGAAAAAGAACGTGATATTTTTATTCATATAGTTTGGATCATTTTTTTTTTCCAAAGATAAGGCATGTCCTTATATAATTCCAATATATTTTGAATCACCTCCTTTTCTGTAGTCATTTTGTTTTGCGTACTTAATACCTATGCATACAATCAACGAAAAACATGCGCTCGCGACGGCAGGCGAGCGGCGACTGAGCGTCCTAAATGTGATTACACCCTTCCGATTTAGGATCCGATATAGATTTAGGACGTCGGAAACCACTCTTGTCCTAAATCGGATCCTTCCTTCCTAAATGCGGTTAAACTATCCTGAATTTAGGAACGACTAAATATCGGGTTCGATATTTAGGATGGTGTAATAAGCTCTTAAGTAATAACAGCCGCACGGGTCGATCGATCAGGTCAAGCTACGCTTGCCGCGGTTGGTCCATGGATGGGTGACCATCTTTACATAATGAGAACCCTCCGTGTCTCGGAAAGCACGTTAATCTGTTGGTCCCGGCTGTCTTGCGTGGATCTTTGACAGTCGTTACGGATGGAAAAGCCCGAAAGTTTGACTACCAGTCTTACCAAGGGATTTCGTATTACCAAGTAACTGGGTTGTGGAGGTCAGATAGGCAGTCGCTCCATGAAAAATACGGGTACTCAGCTGCATCCGGTTAGACTGGAAACCAACCCCAACATAGTTGGGAAAAGGCTCGGCAGATGATGGTAGTTCGTGCCTATATAAAAGTAGAAACTTAACCCTTCGTATTCGAACGTGGATCCACGCATTACATTACAGCATTCAACCGGTTAATGCTGAGATGAAAATCGTAAAAACGACAAAGCAGCTCACCTCCTGGTACTCTCCCATTGGCGTCAAGTATCGAAGTATGAGCATTTGTTTGGTCGCGTCTGTCGGTGGGTGGATTTGAATGTTGCCTGCGGACAAACAGATAAATATTTAACTTAATATAACACTTCTATTTCACAAAATTTGTTTGCAGTTATGCCTTCAAATATGCGCGATTATTTTTTTTTTTTTTGTTTTTTAATGATATAAACAAGTGCTTGACTGCGATCCCGCCTGATGGAAAGCAGTGATGCAATCGTTGATGGTAAAGCGCACTAATTTATTATGAGCCTATTCACTCTAGCATGCTTGAGGAGAGTTTTGAGTATGAATGTCGATGGCTATAAGAGTAGGGGAAGACCAAAGAAACGATGGATGGACTGTGTGAATGATGATATGGTTAGAAAGGGGGTCACTACCGAGATGACGACTAATAGAGAAGTGTGGAAGAAAAAGACATGTTGCGCCGACCCCAAATAAATTGGGATAAGGGTAGGAGAATGATGATGATTCACTCTAGCATGCTCTTCAACACGCCACAGGGAATCGTCTCTTGCACGCATAGCATAGGGCTTCAGGGCTTCAGGCACCGACTTTCTCTCTTCGAGAGGGTGTGGGCTGTAATCTACCACGCGGGCCCAGTGCGGGTTCCAGATGTCACATGTGTTAGAATTTTTGGTTCTAGGATATGCCGGTTTCCTCACGATGTTTTCCTTCACCGTTGTGAGAGCAGTGGTAATGAAATTAATTCGACAAAAGTCGTGGGCCGTTGTCATGGACGTTACCACTGGGTCATCACTGTCCACTTCTCCATAGGAAATGACCAATTGGAACCCTGCGTGCCAATTGATTCGTTGGTCAATCAATCAGTTTATTTATGAAACTTAGGTGTTTACATAAATAGGTGCGCTATGTTTTGTCATATTATCATTGTCAGGTGTCATTACATTATGTGACTCAGAAAAAATAATATTTTAAATTAATTAAATACATGTACAGAAAAGAGAAAAAAAAAACATCAAATACAATAAAATCAATGAATAGTCGTCATAGTAGTTATTATCAAAGGGTAAATGCATTATTAAAATAAATTATTGGTCGTTCAAAAATTCGTCTACAGTACAATGACAGTTGTCAATTAAGAATTTAGTAAGAGCTTTTTTAAACTTATATAATTTCATGCTTTTTATGTCATCAGGAATTTTATTAAACACTTTAGGTGCCATACCAAAAAAACGCTTTTGCATCAAAAATGTAAGACCGCACATTTTTGATGACGTAGTTTATTTACATATTGGGCACGTAATGGAGTTTTTTGGTATTAGTGAGCTGGCCCAAATATTAGCAGCATCATGGAGGCCACTTAAAAAGTAACTTACCTATAACGTAAGTCTCCATCTCCGCCCAGCTGGAGTTGGAGGAAGTCTCGTGATGATGCAGCGGCGGCGGGCGCGGCGGGGGAGACATCATGCCCCACTGGGAGGGCGGGGAGCACGCGCTCGCGGGGCCTGAGGGGGCACGGCCAATCGATTCTGTCTAAATCTCACCGTGAAAAGTTGGTGAAGTGAGCTGTCAATAGTGTCAATCCCTAGCATTAGTTGGAATGACAGCTCACTCCACGCTCACTTCACCTAAGTTTTCACGGTGAGATGGTTACAGAATCGCACTGCAGGAAGTGTAATTATACTATCATATGCCCAAGTGTGCATACACACGAGGGACAGGCATCAATGACAGACAACTGCAGCCATCGCCAAGCGTCGACGGCAGCCGCCGACGCGACGACAATAAATATTATTATTATCGGGAGTGTTATTTTTTTCTCAGCTTTAAGGCTGGTTTTAGCTATTATTTTAGCTTTTTTATTTTCTTAAATACATATCTAAGTATATATATAAAAATCAATGCCACTTTTCGTTATAATTTTATAACTCAAGAACGACTGCACCAAATTGAATAATTCTTTTTTTTTTTGTGTTCGTTATTGTCAGGACAAGGTTTGTCTACATAATTGGACCCGGTAGGTGGCGCTGATTTTTCGGGTGGGATGACGTCTGCCGGGTCCGCTAGGTTCTATCAATCAATCAGCGTTTTACTTATAGGAGTAGTGTAGGAGTAGGTTAGGAGTAGGGTAGGAGTAGTGTAGGAGTAGGTTAGGAGTAGGGTAGGAGTAGGCTAGGTTAGGAGTAGGGTATAAGTAGGTTAGGAGTAAGGTAGAAGTAGGGTAGGAATATGGTAGGAGTAGTGTAGGAGTAGGTTAGGTTAGGTTAGGAGTAGGGTAGAAGTAGGCTAGGAGTAGGCTAGGAGTAGGGTAGAAGTAGGGTAGGAGTAGTGTAGGAGTAGGGTAGGGGGTAGGACACCACGCGAACGAAGTAGCGCCGGGCAGCTAGAAATAATTTATATGGCAAAACAACGTTTCCCGGGTCAGCTAGTAAATTATATTTTTAAATATTAGAATATCAAAAAAATTAAAAATAGTAGCCCAACGGTATCGGGAACAGCGTCAAAAGCTTTTTTATTATTATTGTTTTTTTCTTTTGATATTTTTCGGGATGGGGTCCCGGACCTTTGGAAGGAAAACGAGGGGCCGAAGCCAACTCGCAGAGGCCCGTTAGACTTTTTAATGAAATGAGGCACCAACCGCAACCGCATTATTATCTCGCTCCCATGTTCTGTAACCGCGGCTGCCACGAACTTTGGCGTATACTATAGTAATTTATTGAATACTAGCGGACCCAGCAGACGTCCTGCCCGACCGGGTCCAAAATATTTTTTCTTTTAATTTTCTTCTATACAAACCTTGTCCTGACAATAACAAACACAAAAAAAAGAATTATCTAATTTGGTGCAGTCGATCGGAAGTTATGCGCGTACATATATTTCGGTGATTCATTTTTATTTATATGGATAGATAGGATTAAAAACTTACTATTATAAAGTTTAACAGGCGTCTCGGGGTCTTTGCTGGCGTGGGGGGGTGTTGCATCATCCACAAGCATATCACCCCCTCCCCCTTCATCTTTGACGCGATCTGTAAGAGGAGAAAACCATAAAGGGGTGGGGGAAACGGCAAGAGGACATAAGAATGGCAAGTAAGGCCGGATTTACATCACTGTGTTGTGTCGCCTTCTGACGTTTACGACATTACATTAAATTAAATAATTTACAGTAAAATCAAAATAAAAATTGTGTTAGTATATATATATGACGTACACAATGTGTTGGTGAGTGAGTGAAAAATTTAGTCCTAAGGAAGTCTCCGTTTCTTGTCTCTGTTCTTCGAAGTTTAGGCAAATAGGCACTACCTATTCCTGTCACTGGTCATCACTAATAATTTCAGCTAAAAAACGTCCATTTCTGGAGATAGTTGTCCCATAAGCACCGCCATTTCGACCGGTTCTGTGCTTCTCGCATCTAGCGAGTTCTTACGGTCCATCTTGTGGGATCATTTGAACTTAAGATGGATGCTCCAAGGTAGCCCGCGAAATTCAAATTTTCTTACGTTTTTTGCAATTTGGTGGTCAATACTAAGTTGTACGTTGATTAAAATATGATTCGCGGCCGTAACAAATATGTGTTTACAGAATTATAATCTTTAGAATCAGTAATACAACTTGTTAAGTTAGCATAATCCTAAAATGTCGTGATTTCATGAAATAGTCATTCATTAGGATTACTTGATCTTAGAGAGTTGTGTTGATGACTTTAATGATTATAATTCTGTAAATACATATTTGTTACAGCCGCGAATCATATTTTAATCAACGTACAACTTAGTACTGACCAGCAAATTGCAAAAAACGTAAGAAAATTTGAATTTCGCGGGCTACCTTGGAGCATCCACCTTAAATAATTGTAAACATCACGCTATAAACGCACCTTTCTTCTCCTTACTGGGTCCATTGCACTTGATGTCATTATTTCTCTTTTTGTCAAAGCGCGCAAAATGCCGCGTCTGATTTGGTGGCGTTACCGCATTCTGGTTGTTCTGCGGTAAAGAATAAATACATAAATTATAGAAATATTTAGGGCCAGTTGCCGTATTATGACGGTGTACTGACATCATGATTACAGTGTAAGAGAGAGACGGAGTTATACATGACCGATAGCACCATCCCTTTTTCGCACTGGAATCATAATGGCTATGAACTGAAAATATCATTAATACACTGTAATACGGCCCAGTTTCCCAAACGAAAGTTGACTGGCTCGTTGGCCTGCATGAGGTCCTGGGGGTTTACTCCAAAGTGGTAAATGTATCGTATCGGCCGAATGTTCGGATCGGACCGTCACATGGCCGAACCGAACATTATTGAAAAATGCGAAAAAAGTTCGGATCGGCTCAGTTGGGTCGGGACTATAGTCAATATTCGAAAGAGTGTAGGATCGGGACCGAGCGAACCAAATAATAATAATAATATCCCTGGACATTTCACACAGCGCCACCTAGTCCCAAGCTAAGCAACCTAATGCTTGTGTTATGGTAACAAGATGGCTGATAAACTACTTATATACATTTTTTTTTTTTGTAAATACATATATATTATAGATAGAAAAACACCCAGACTCGGTACAAATACATGTAGGTCATACAAATATTTGTTCCGTGCGGGAATCGAACCCGCGATACGCAGCGCAGCAGTCAATCGCTTAACCACTGCGCCAACCGTGCCGTCGTAGTAACTTCGTAGCAGGAAACGGCCGAACATTCGGCCGATACGGTACATTTACCTTCGGAGTAGACCTCCTGGGTTCGATTCCCGGGTCGGGCAAAGTGTTATAGGGTGTTTACATTTCGAATATCTCATTAGCAGCCTGGAGACTACATCTGTGTCCGGTTGATGGCAATAGACTGCCCCCTAATACATGGAACTTAAACATAACTGGCGGCATGTGGGTGTACTATAAATACTACTCTGCTAAACCTTTGTGGAATAAAGTGGGACGTCACGCAAAATCCTGCATCGCGCAAGCAAAGTTTCCCGCGTAATGAGCATATAACAACAGCCCGACATCAGACATGTATCATCGGGCAGTTGCCCGCCAGACACTACACCCGTCTGGTCGGAGGATCCTTCCTTTTCTAAGGAGAATGAGTGAACTTTACACTCTGTTCCTCATACCTCTATACCACCATCCCTGGTGTTACTCTGGCTACTCCAGCGTGGTTACACGCGTGATGTTATGTTATGTGAAGAAAGGTTACTTACTTTGTCCTCTCTTAAAACGTGTAGCCTCCTTAACATCAATGGTACTAGCATTGCATTCAAGTCCCTGAAACAAATGATTCATATTAGTTTTTTTTTAAATAAATATACAGTACTAAAAAGTTATTCTCCTCGGCAATTATCGTATATCTTCGGAAATGCGAAGGTGTAATGTGATATCTAATATAGAGCTGTTGCAACCTTAAATTTTGTTTTTTAATCATACCAAAACCTAAACGCATTCGTATAGGTTCAAACAATTTTGCACTTAAAGTCACTAATTATAAAGTGTATTATTGTATTGGCTTAATAGCGTCCTATTCTATAATAATATATTATATTACTATAATAATTAATTAATAATAATTTATTATTTTTAGCTGTAATAAATTAATTAATGTACTACTTAATTCAAACACAATGCGAATTGTTACATGAATAAATAAATAAATAAACAAATTCGCGTTGAGGGAATAAAAATTATGTGTAATTAAGTCATGTTCGTACAAATTTGCATGGGTAATAAAGTGTGTGATACAGTGTTAAGATTACATAAGTTATGTGACTTAGCAATCATCGTCTATCTTCGGAAACACGAAGACAGACGACGATATTTAATATAGAGCTGTTGCAACCTTTTTGTTTTTGATAATACTAAAGAAGAGCGCAAAGTATGGTAGAGGATTTATATTGTACTATTAGTAAGTAATATGTGTCAGTCCAAGCGAAAAGGGTCCAGTGCGCGGCATTTAGTTTCCGAGATATAAGAGGTTTTGTAAAGTTGGGTATAAAAATTGCATTTCGCGATTTTAATTGGTTATAAATAAATGCTCAATTATCTACAATTTCATATAGTAAATGACTATATACGATGTTTCTAAGTACCAGAAACTTTATGAAAAAAGTTTACTAAAAAGGTACCAGTGGGTGGCATGTCGATATTCTGGGAATAAAATACGTTGCAATACCCCGTACTGATCACTTCTAATAATTTAATTATATTTTAAGATTAAAATGTTGAAACTACGTGTAAAAGGTCCCTTAAAGCGGGGAACTCCCTGCTACTATGCAACTACTAAGGGGATTTACTTTGCTTCACTTCGACATAGCGGGGATTTCCCTGATCGTTTTTTGCTACCTACGTGTCCTATAAATAGATCTGCCTGTGATGCAATAATTTATTTGTCATTTGACACCGGAAAGGAAACAATATCCGACAGTCTTTGTGTAAATATAGCAGTTTTTATTATCTTAGCTGTTTTAAATTGAGTGAGTGAAAAGTGCGCATAAAAATGAATAAAGGTAAGTCTTTACGTTGTCTATTATATCTACTAATACTATGTTTGTTGTTACGTGTTGTGTTATGTATCGAATAAGCTCCAAAAGTACTGAACCGATTTTGAAAATTCTTTCTCCAATACAAAGCTGCATTATTCAGTCATAGGCTATAATATTATTAACGTTATTACGCTTAGCGGGGCCGAGGTCGAAAAGCTAGTTCTATAAACCGGGGTATCGGAATGTTACGGAGTTCTTGTGTGTATCTACAGCTGTTACCTACTTTTCATATTTAGACCTCGACAGGGGCGAAGCCTCCTACAGACAGCAGTCGTCTTTAAATTCGATTTTTTATGGATTTTAGAGATTTAGAGATTTATGGATTAAGCGTAGATTACGTTACGTTCCTACTTATTTATTACATTTTAAAAGAGAGCAGCTTTAATCATAATAATTCGGCTGCATCCACATAGACTGAAAACTGACCGCGACAAAGTTGATAGGCTAATGAATCTCAATTAGTCATAATTTCATCCCATTTATACTAAATTCAAATTTGTTTTTAGGTAACATAATTATTGAAGATTCAACCGAAGGTTCCAGCTCTAGTGATGAATCTAAGCATTCTGATGGACCTGTACCACTTTCTATGGAGGTGGAAGTAAACACACTACCTGTTTTGGCCTCGACCGCAACAACGCCGGATTTACCAACAGAAGAAGAAACCGTTGCACCTTATTCAGGTACTTACAACTTAGAAAATAATTTCACAGAGTCGACATCTGAGATGGATGAAACGGATCAGTATTATGAAAAAAGCACTAATACAGAAGCAATCAGTGAAGATGAAATACATGAGTGTTATGATTTTGCTAAAATAGTTAGCCGAGCCTTGTGTAAAATCAAAAAAGATCGACGTGATCATTGTATGCATGCAATAGTACATATTCTTTATGACTACAGCAAGGACTCTAATACCAATTAAGAAGTTGTGTTAGGTACCTATGTCATAGACATAGTATGAAAAAATGACCTGTGTAGTATGTATATTTCAACTATTTGTTTTCAGAGTTTAGCTATTCAGCGTCTGTAGAACATGAAGACTATGAAAATTTTAATTTAGAGTTCAAAAGTCAACGGGGTACAGAATTATCGTGTGACATCGAATTTAGTGCTTGTGAGCCGCTCGAAGAGCGGCAAATTGGTAATATTTTACTAGATGATGATCCTTTAATTCTAGACGATGTAACTCAGGCCTCATTCTTAGATACTGGCTGTGGATGTAATAATAATTGTGTGTCCAAATTTCAAAAAGATGTAATATTAAGTAGTAGGTTAGATTGTATCGAATTAAATTCACGTTGTAATGAAGGAGTCAATCATCATCACTTGGTCTTGAAAGGAGCTTTAAATGCTCTCTTACGTACAAGTGAAAATACATTACATTCAAAAAACAGAAACTTGCAACGAAAAGAATACACGGTAAAGTATTTCTTTCGAGGTGTTTCAGTATGCAAGATTTTTTTCCAATATGTATATGCCACTGGTTTGAAAAGGTTAAAAAATGTAAAAAAGAACTTTCTGGACAGCGGTGTTGCTCCAAAGGTCCACGGGTCACGTAAACGACCTTACAATTGTATTAATTTGCAAACTAGATCAGACGCAATCACTTTTATAAGACAGTTTGCTAATGAAAACGGTTTAGTATTGCCGGGCCGATTACCAGGCCACCAATTTAAATCTGATTTAATAATTTTACCTTGTAGTATGTCTAAAGCGTATGTGTACAACAAATATTTGGAAACTATAGCTTTACTCGATAAAACTCCTATTAGTAGAAGTAGTTGGTATGATCTTTGGGAAGATTTTTGTCCATATGTCGTTATACAGAAACCGAAAACAGATCTATGTGCAACTTGTCAGAAAAACGTGACCACGTTGGGACGAATGGGTGGTTTAGATGAAAAGGAAAAAATACAGCTTGTAGAAAAGTCGAGGCAGCACCTTGATTTAGTGCAAAATGAACGAAAATATTATAACAATGTAATCAAAGTTGCGACTGATTCAATAACGGACTCTACTCTTATTCTTGGACCTCATGAACCATGTTCTTATGATGGCGTCATGCATTACTCTTTTGATTTTGCCCAACAGGTGCATTTGCCGCACAGTTCACAACAAATTGGGCCACTGTATTTCTTGACAGGATTTAAAGTCAGTTTATTTGGTGTTGCTGCAGAGCCTTTGAGAAAGTTCGTTTTGTACGTAATTCCTGAACCCTGTGCTACTGGGAAAGGAGCTAATGTAATAATTTCAATGCTACATCATTTTTTCGAAAATTTTGGTATAGGCGAAAAAGATGTTGTTTGTCATGCAGATAATTGTGCTGGACAAAATAAAAATAACTATGTCATGCAATATGCAACATGGCGAGTTTTAACAGGCAGACACCGAAGTTTCCGTATATCTTTCCTTCCCGTGGGTCATACGAAGTTTGCACCCGACATGTATTTCGGTCTATTCAAAAAAAGTTTTAGAAAATGGGAATGCAATAACTTAAAGGATATTCTTGCAGCTGCTGTTCAAGCTTGTCCGAAAACAAAATCTATAGTAGCTGTTCTAACTGGTGATGAGAAAGGAGAAACTTTTGTGAAAACTTACGACTGGGCCAATTTTTTTCAACCTGATTGTGTAACTATTAACCAACTTCTGCATTTTAGTCATTTTGAAACAAATGAAGATAATAGAGGGCACATGTTATGTTACAAAAAATATACTGACAGTCAACCAACTGTATCAAAGGTTTTGAACCCGAATAAAGTATACGGTTTTCCTTTAGAAAAATCCCCTGCAGGCATGACGTACGAAAGAAAATCGTATCTTTATAATAAGATTCGTGAATTTGTACGTGAAGAATCTAAAGACATTTTATGCCCGAAACCCATTCCAAATGTTGATGTTGACCACAACTCTGTCCCAACAACATCTGTCGAGTACTCTTTTCAGAAACCATCAATTGAAAAGAGTATTCGACAAAAACCAACATGTTCGTACTGCAAACAGGTTGGTCATAGGAATCAGGTGCGAGGAGGAATTTATTTTTGTCCAAAACGTAAGTTGGAGTCCCAAATAGAATAAGTTTTATTTTTATGTTTGTATTGGCTTTTTTCAAATATTATTGCAACAGAATAATGATTATTTTAGCCACTGGTACCTTTTATGACATTACATAAAAGGTACCAGTGGCTAAAATAATCATTATTCTGTTGCAGTAATGTTTGAAAAAAGCCTGTCTTGTTATTTTGTTAGTTCCTAAATAGAGTAAGAATACTTAATTTTAGTTTTTTATTGTTAATTACTATCGCAATAACTAACTTTTTATTAAATATCGGCAAGTGGACCTTTTTTACTAGACTGTGTATCCTTCTTTTATTTTGATAATAATTGTTTTAGTTTTGATGTCAAAAGTATAATTATAAGTTGATTCTATGGAAAACATATCAATCTACAATAATGAATAAAAATCTACGTAACAAGCAAGTAAAAGTGTGTTTTTTTTTCACTCAAACTTTCAAAATGCTTTTTCTCAAATCAAGCTTTTTCAGAATTTCAACTTCAAATGTCTGATAAAAAAAAACGTGTGCTACTTTTTGATTATTTTTTCAATCCATACTATCAATTGACTATTCTAGATACCGAATCCAGTCTTAACTCAATACCCCACTACTGGACCCTTTATGCCTGGACTGACACATATACTATTAGTAAGTAATTTGACGGCACGGTTGGCGCAGTGTTTAAGCGATTGACTGCTGCGCTGCGTCTCGCGGGTTTGATTCCCGCACGGAACAAATATTTGTATGACCTACAAGTAGTTGTTCCGGATCTGGCTGTTTGTGTATATGAGTTTAAATGTTTGTAAACGCACCCACGATACAGGAAAAATTCCTAGTGGATTTTTTTTTTTAAACGCGCCCCGCGTTTAAAAAAAAAATCCTTATTGCCAGTGTGTTAAAGTGCATCGAAAACTTTCGCATAGGCGTTCGTTGTTCAACGTCGATGTTTGTACAATAATTGAAGTCTTTACAGCCTTGATTACAAAGTGCATTATCCAATGATATCAGAACATCCTTTGCCTAAAGATGTATTGATATGATTAGTGCTGTAATTTCTAGTCCAAGAAAAGAAGAAGGTACAATAATGCGTTTGTGAGCAACTGTGGACTTTATAACAATTGTAATAAAGTCTATTATTGTATTGGCCTAATAGCGTTCTATGGTGTACTACGTGCTGAGAATATAAGGAACGTCTAATGCGTTATGTTCTTACAAATTTGCACTGTATGGCACCGTTAATAAAGTACTTTTTCAAGTACAGTTGATACAATTTTGTTTTGTTGTACAATTTTCGTCTTTATGGCACAAAAAATAAAGTGCACTCTTACCTAAAGTTGGTAGCTATCTCCTGGACCTCCATAGCGGCTGCTAACAAACCGGTCGCATAGCATTGCAGCGGTTCTGCTGAGTTTGTCGCCCAGTTCACTAGCCGATGGATCAGAGCTTCGTTGTCCTGGTAACAAAGATGGAAAGATCTATATTTATTCGGGACTCAACCACTTACAAGATACTACTACATATCATGATCATTTTAGCCATGAGACAGTCACGGATATAGGCTTCCCCGAGGTTTGCCACAGCCAGCAGGCCTACACTGCCCGCGGGTTCGATTCCCGCACAGAACTAATATTTGTAAGTCCTACATGTATTTGTTCCGAGTCTGGGTGTTTTTCTATCTATAATATGTATGTATTTACAAAAAAAAATGTATATAAGTAGTTTATCAGCCATCTTGTTACCATAACACAAGCATTAGGTTGCTTAGCTTGGGACTAGATGGCGCTGTGTGAAATGTCCAGGGATATTATTATTATTATTATTATTATTACTGCCCGCATCCAAGGCGCGGGAATCTGCCGCAAATTGCACTTGCTTATAATATTATTGATGTCCGGACATACGAAGGTATGCGGAACAGGGTGTAAAGTTCACTCATCCTCCATAGAAAATGGAGGATCCCCCGACCAGACGGATGTCGTGTCTGGTGGGCTACTACCCGACGATTGATATCGGAACGTTGTAAAGTCTATTCAAATGTATGTTTTCAATTGTTGCAGTTTCAAGTTAAATAAATATCAACTTTATTTTAGTAAACATTAAGTTGATTTTAGAGTGACTAGCACTATTTAAAAGTTATAAATATAGTTTGAAGTTGTGGCGTAAACTAAACTTTATTGTGTAGGACTTACAAGTTATTTTTCCAAATACTCATATTCATTTACATGTTTGGCAAACCAATCGCGAACGGTGATTATATATTCTAGTTGGGCGGTAAACTCTGCTTGCGCGATGCAGGATATTGCGTTATTTTTTTGATAACCATCATCATCATCATCTGCCTAGCCTTTTCCCAACTATGTTGGGCGCGGCTTCCAGTCTAACCGGATGCAGCTGAATACCAGTATTTTACATGGAGCGACTGCCTATCTGACCTCCACAACCCAGTTACTGGGTAATACGATACCCCTTGGTAAGACTGGTTGTCAGACTTACGGGCTTCTGACTACCCGTAACGACTGTCAAAGATCCACGAATGACAGCCGGGACCAACGGCTTAACGTGCTTTTTGATAACCGACGACGAAAAATTTCTACGATAGGCGATCCAGTCATGTGGTTACAGTTTGCGCGTCGATGTCCCTGCCAGCCTGTATAAGGCGGATGCTACTTGGTAGCATGCAGTACGCGTAAGTATACAAAAAGGATTTGAATATTTTACACAGCCATAGAGTCTGTAAATGAGTATACTGCTACCTGGCATTATGCCTAGCACTGCTCTCAAAACGGTGAATGAAAACATCGTGAGGCAACCGGCATGTCTTATAACTAAAAATTCTAAGACATGTGACACCTATTGTTTGACCAAAACCGCTGTACCGCGCCTTCGGTACGTACGCGGCGAGGACGGGGGGCAGTGCAGGCCGCTCATTCGTCATCGCTCACGGCGTCCCGCCCCCCGCCTCGCCGCGCATTCCTCCCGCCTTGCCGCGCATTCCTAAGGCGCGGTACAGCAGTTTCGGTCAAACTATACCAACCCGCACTGGGCCCGTGTAGTACATAATAACCCACCTATTGTTTTCCAGCAGTGAAAACATTATAGCCTGATTATACTTATGCTATACCTCCATATATCTCACCTGGAACACGACGCTCATCTCCAGGCCCGGCATGAGGTCCAGGGTCAAGCGGCACGCGGCCACGTTCAGTTTGTGCACGTCGCGGCCCGTCATGTTCTGACGTGAGTAGTACGTGTCGCGAACGTAGTCATTAACTAACTGGAAGTAAAAGAAGAATTTACAGTTTAGTATAATTGACCAGACTCACTGGCGAACGGTTAAAAGAAAGACTGAAGCTGTGGTGGGACAGTGCTTCCTTACCCAAACCAGAGCTTCGTCACTCCATGTACTTGCGCGCTATAATTACCTGCCGCCCCGCCGAGCGGTCTCGGCACATTTTAGCATGCAGCGGTTGCTGACGCGACGGAGTAGGCTATTACAGCAGTAGGTATTGGAAATTTTCTACTGAGTGAAGTATCTGTTACGTAGTAACTATTTAGTAATCTGTGCCCAAACCATTCGTTCCACCCGCTGAAGATCTCCCATCTGGACATGAGTTACCTTGGGTAACCTGGAAGTCTTTAAACAGACTCCGGACCCAGATTGGCCGAAGCAAGGAAAACCTGTTCAGTTGGAGAGAGACGACTCCGCCTTGGAGTGTAAATATGGTGTTGTTCCATAAACGATGAAGTTGTCCTTCTGAACATGACCTTGAGGGCGTGTCCGCGCCCTCGGGATCTGTGCGCGACGGGTGACGTCACGGAACGGGTATAGTTTATAGTTATCTTAGTCATAAAGTTGTCTTTCTTGCATATTATGACCTTGAGAGCGTGTCCCAGTGCGCACTGAGGTTCGGTCCGCGACGGGTGCCGTCACAGAACGGGTACAGTTTATAGTTACCTTAGTCATAAAGTTGTCTGTCTTGCATATGACCTTGAGATTGTGTCCCAGTGCGCACTCGCGGTCCGTGCGCGACGAGTTACGTCACAGAACGGGTACAGTTTATAGTTACCTTAGTCATAAAGTTGTCCTTCTTGAACATGACCTTGAGATTGTGTCCCAGTGCGCACTCGGGGTCGGTCCGCGACGGGTGACGTCACGTAAGGGGTACAGTTTACAGTTACCTTAGTCATAAAGTTGTCCTTCTTGAACATGACCTTGAGATTGTGTCCCAGTGCGCACTCGAGGTCGGTCCGCGACGGGTGACGTCACGTAAGGGGTACAGTTTACAGTTACCTTAGTCATAAAGTTGTCCTTCTTGAACATGACCTTGAGAGCGTGTCCCAGTGCACACTCGGGGTCGGTCCGCGACGGGTGACGCTCATCGAAAGGATCAGGATCCTTTTTCATGAAGTTTTCCGTCTCTGCTTCTATTATTTCGGATATCCTGTAAAAAAATTAAAAAGGTGATCACTTTATTAATTTTGTGCGGCGTTTATTAAAGACAGCTTCTGTCCGCGACTTTGTCCGTGTGAAATGTCCTGAGGGGTAATTCTCGTAATTTTAAGAACGTTCACAGTCTGATCTCAGTCTCAATCTGTCAAAAATACGTCTAATTTCCCTACATTTTGACAAGTTTTTGACATTTTTTTGTCGCCGAGATGAGACTGCGACTAGATTTTGAACGTTTTAAATTACGGGAATACGGGCCCTGTTCTCCCGACCCACCATGGCATAACATACTTTGTTTTCACTTAGCGATCTCTTTTTTGCTCGGCAGCTAACAGTCCTACCGTGATGGCCTATAGCGGCTATAGCCTTCCTCAAGAATTAGGCTATCAAATGCCAAAAGATTTTTTTGAATCCGACCGATAGTTTTATAGATTAGCTTTATTTTTAGTATAGATATGTATATTATAATCTCACAATCTACATGATTGCGGTGCAAAAGGCTTCCTCAAATAATGGAAAAATTTGCGAATGTCATTGCCCAGCAAAAAAACTCTAGCGGCCCAGAATGACCTTCCAGCTTTGTATCTAGTTAATAACAAATCAAATTAAAAGTCATTTATTCAAATTAGGCTGAGAATCAGCACTTTTCGAACGTCAAAATTACAAAAGACAGTCCCCCAAAAACGCCCGCCCTTCACCACTTCCTAGTGCTATCGCTGGGAAGAAGTGGAAGAACAATTCAATGGAGACAGCTTCTGTTACCCTATGTAAACTTAAACACAAATGGACCTCTCAACCAAAGCACCTGCCATCTAATCTCTTCACCACCCTTGGTTAACTGGTAGAGAATGCCTAAGGCATCAAGTCCACCTTTGTATCTTTTTTGTGTGCGGGAAGTTTAAATAAATAAATAAATAGAGAGCAGTGGTAGCCGACTGGAATCAGCCCCGACTTACGACTTGTAGGTCGGGTTCGAACCCCGACAGGCACTTTACTTTGTGTATATAATTTCATCACCACTACTCTCAAAATGATGAAGGAAAACATCGTGAGGAAACCGGCATGTCTTAGAACCAAAAATTCGAAGACATGTGACATTCACCAACGCGCACTGAGTCCGCGTTGTGGATTATGGCCCATCTTTCGTAGAGGGATGGCCTGTGTCCCAGCAGTGGGAACATTATAGGCTGATTATGTCGGTAACATAAATGGCATATATTTAAACATCTGCCTGTTTAGTGTCTGATAAACAGTAAGGCCTAGGCGTTATTTTTCTCGCAAAAGATTTTCAACGCTCTTCTTAGCGCCGAGGGTTGCAAATCCAAAACACTGTTTTTTTGAAGCGCTAGGATGCGCTCTGTTCGAATCTCAACGCTCGGCTCAATAGCGAGAGTTGAAAATCCAGTGCACCATAAAAAAGCGTCGCGTTGAATAATCGGCCGACTATTTTAGATTTGCTTGCGTTGATAACACTATCGTTCATAAGACATATTTTACACTGTATATTTAATTAGGAAATTTAATTGCATTTATTTCCGGCGTAGGTGAAGATAACCTTTTGACAATAGGGTAGTTGCCTGGGTAAAAAAATGATTATTATATTTAGTCCGTCAGTTAGATTATCGAAAAATAATGGACACGTATTTAGTCTTTTGTCAATCAAATAAAAAATTTCAAAATTTGGGAGTAGGGGGTCGTGACGTCACGCCTTGCTAAAAAGTGTAGCAAGGTGTGACGTCACGCGGAACTTTAACGGGCGATATCTTCATCATTTTTTATATATTTGACAAAAGAAAAAAAATAGGGGTCCAATATTTTTTGATAATCTAACTGACGGACTAATTAGATTTTTTTAGGCATCTAGCCTATTGGCCAACGTGGCCAAAATCTGCTACATTGTCTTGTCCTACCAAATTCTGTTTTAAACATTTTGATTGGCTTTTTTATACTACGAAACTGAGACTTACAATAAACAAACAACATTATTATTATTCCTTTATTTCATTTAAATACTTACATTTTTAAATATTTTTATAAACAAAAAGATAAAAAACATTTACAAATATAAAAAAGTAGTAGCCCACCGGTATCGGGAACAGGGTCCATACTACCGGTGGTCAGGGCTCCAGAGAGAGGAACTTCCTGACAATGCGAGCCGTGTCTAGAAGTACCGCTTTCTGAATCAAGCCCTTGATCCAGCTGCCCAACGAGAGCCTCCTCAGGTGTTGGTCGAGGCTCTTGGCTATTAAGCCATTGGCTGTCACGACTATCGGCACAATGAGCGCTGAGTCCACACCCCACATGTCGACAACCTCGCGAGCCAAGTCAAGATACTTAATTTGTTTATCTTTCTCGGCTTTCACGAGGTTCTCATGCGGGACGGTTATGTCAACAATCATTATGAAATGAATGTTCAGGGATATTATTATTATTATTATAACCCTGTTTGTTGGCCCACTCCAGGGCAAATGCCTCTCTTCCCTCTTTCTACTTTCCCGGTTTAATGTGATTGTGGGTTAAATATGTACACATTATGGAATGCAATAAAGTATTGAGCATCTTTAAGAAGGAATTCAGCTCAACCCGCCATCTCATTCTGGGCCTGCCGCGCAGGGCTTTTGCATATTGCTGCTCCGACATGCGACAGATGTGGCCAGCCCAGTTCCACTTTAGTCCAGCAACACAAAATTAAAATGTGCCTGTAATTGGTATAATTTAAATTAACAGTTTGAGTTTGTATAGTGTTTGTGTATCAACTTTTCACAAATTACACCTTTGGTCCTATCAGAATACCAGCGCTGCGACATTTATTTTTTATATGTTGATGCACCATCCTGAGATAGGAGCCTTTTGGCCTCATAAAGGACTTTGTTTTTTTTTTTTGTTACTTTCTTTTTATATTGTTTTGTTTTTCATTTTTATTTATGATTGTGTTTAGTTTATTTATTTATTTAACCATTTATGTACACACATATAAACAGACATTGAAAAACAGAACAGAAAAAATAGGTACAGAGGTGATGCTTATTTCATAAGAAATCTCTTCCAGCATACCTGAGATAGGACAATAAAATAAATACAGAGATGTAGACAGCGTGTGATAGAGCAAAGGAGACAAACAATAATACAGAATCAAAAATAAACAAGTTGTTGTTTAGTTTGTGTTCTGCCTGTCTAAGACACAATATTATACCTTTTGTATGTTCTATCTCTGCCTAGACCTGTGGCTGATATTAGTGCTATATTATGAATTGAGATCAAGTGTTCAATGCCAGGATTATTGTTTTTGTCTGCTGTCATAATTATGTTTACTCATATAAAATTTAACATCATTCTTATTTTAATAATATCCTACCAATATTAAAAACCGTGAAAAGATGTGAGGATGGATGGATGAATCCATCCATTCATCCATCCTCACATACTTTCACATCCACAGAAAAGTGGGAAAATATGGGGGGAAACCTTTGCCCAGCAGTGGGACGATAGAGGTAAATGGAATAAAATAAAAAATTGTTTGACTTTAACATTCATAAATTAGAAGCAAATATACAGTCATAAAAAAAAATGGATGCATGACTTTTAACTTTAGTTACAGAATTATTTCATAATATTTTGAAACATTTGTCCTTTTATAAAATTGTGAAACAAGTAAAATCTTGTTCAAACTTGTCTTGCAGAGGTGGACAGAGATTATTTTTTATCATGATATTATTTCCTCGGGATTCAGAATGTATTTGGCTACCTGCCACCTCATCACATCACCTCCAAAACATAAAGTTTTGTTTACATTGATAAGATTTTTGATTACTTTGTGGAAAATAGCATGCATTGCATAATCAGCCTGTAATGTTCCCACTGTTGGGACCTCTTCGAGAGGGAGTGGGCTGTAAACCACCACGTGGGCACTGCAGGTTGGTAGAGGTCACCATGTCTACGAATTTTTTGTTCTAAAACATGCCGGTTTCCTCACAATGCTTTCCTTCACCGTTTTGAGAGCAGTGGTGATGAAATTATTCACACAAAGTAAAGCGCCTGCCTGGGTTCAAACTAAGTAAGTCAGGGCCGTTATCGCTGGGCCATTAACATCATTCATCAGAGTAATCATGAAAAAGACCTCGACTGTTGAAGAGACGCCTATCCTAAATATTGCAGCAAACAACTGGTACTGAACTAGCTAGTTTCTGCTAGGAAGTTTGCTGTGCCAAGTTTTCTCAGCTAAAACACTAGGAAGCGAAGTGAAGGGCACGTGTCTGGGGGGACTGTCTTATGTAGTAGTCAGTGCATACTCATACAGCTTGACATGCTCCCACAACCCAGGCGATCAATCTTCTGAACGCCCTAATTGCCCAGAAGCAGAATGTTGACATATTTATATAGCAGTACGTTTTGACTGTCCCTTTCAGAATCAGTGGGTCCTGTCGTGTGTAGGTGTGGCAAGTCATGGTAAATTGTGAAGGTTTATGTAATGTGTACTAGGTTAAGGTTTCTATGGGTCTATGCCACCCGAAATAAAGTTATTATTATTATTATTTATGTACAGCAGTAAATCCATTCCAAAAGGTTGTCTTTAAAAGATCGCTCTTAGCAATAAGACCGCCCATTGTGTCACCCTTTGTAAAATTTCTATTCTAAATGAGTCAGTGTCAGCATGAAGTTTTTTAGTTAATGTTGTTAGCTTGCTACGCTCTTTGATGTGAAATGTTAGTGCAGCAAGAATTCGTTATATAAATAAAATGTAATTTTAATATTTAATAAGTGCTGATTCTCAGCGAGGTTTGAATAAATGACTTTTGATTTTGTTGCTTTGCCTTCTCGTGTCAAGCCGGCCTCGATTGAAGATCGGCCGTTCTTATTTCAGTCGGCAACACATGAGTTTAACAGTCATAACAACAATTTTTTGTGTAGATTAGCTTCAGAAACGAGGTGTAAGTTTCAGCAGGTTTATTTCCATAAGAAACAACAAATTGCCCCTTTATGTAATGGTTTTGTTACTTTTTAATGATTATCAGGGTCATAGCACCAGTACAATATGAACAAACAGAATTTCAGTGTTTGATCATTACAAACCCATTGATGAACATAACCTCTTTGGATTATCAACCTTGGTCACGGTTGGTATGTTTAAAGCTGGCAAGTTTATGATCAGAGCCAAATCATGGAGTCATAAAAAAAAATAGTTTGTCAACAAAGCATGACTTTTTTTATGAATCAATACAACCACTTTTTTATTACAATCACTATCAAAATAAGGATTTTACACTAAATGAAGACTCTATTTGGTTTAAGAAATAGGCCCGTTATAGAGCAAAATGCTATTTAAAGCAGCACTTCCTGATTAGTTTAAAAGTAATTAAAACTTCATCAAGAACTTAGGAATACCTATTTCACATTGTTACTAGATATTACGTGGTCATGACTTCTATTTTTAAATTGTAATTTCATAGCCACATGTGTAAGCATACGGCAAACAATAAATGTGCTAATTATATTTTTTTTCGCAATATTATCAAAACAAAGGACTTACCTCGTCAATGTTGGTATTGGGTCGAAGTTGACCGTTGTATGCTGTTCCTCCCATTGTCGCAGCAGCTCAGTGACCTCTTGGGCTGGCCCTGAATCCATTTAAATTCACAAAATGTTTGTAATTTCTAACCTCACTGATGAACAACTTTATCACTCAAGTACCGTAACGACAAGACTCGACTATTAAATGCCAAATTTTTGTTTACACTAATATAACTATAGATTATTGTACATTTTATTATAAAAATACTTATTTTATTAGAACTAAATTCGTCAAAATGCAACGTTTTTGTCTTTAGACCGCGCACTCCTACAACAAAATTTTATGCCAGGGATACCATGACAAAGAATAATTTTCTACTATATATTTCTAGTCTAGTATTTTTTTATTGAACCTACTTTTTAAAAAGGTTAACTTTAAAAGTTAAAATTATAGTAAAATACGAAGAGGATTTTATTTCTTCGTACAAGAGCCCAATTAAAAAATCGGTACGAGAGTTTATCATTATATTTAAATACAAAATACGGCATCATGAACTACCTACCTGTAAGTAAATAGTTGTTAGGTAAAAGAGCATGATGCGTCGCTGTCGATGGAGTGTTCCACCAAAGGTTCCAACTAATAATATAGCCATATCGTGTTGCTGATAAAATTACAGTCATAAAACATTTTACTTTTCAATTTCATTAAATAATTCGTATTTGTAGATAAACTTTTATAGTGTAAACCATTCAAAACTTAAGGGTGCTGCCCTTACGTTTGTAAAGGAAATATGTCAAAAACATGGGACCGTCCGCTGCAGAAGAGGCCAGTCAGCCTTTAAATTATTGGACAACCAAAAATAATGAAATCTACTAAGAAATATGAGCTTACGGCTGGCAATATTACAAAAGACCAAGGTCGTTTGACTGAGGGAGTATCCCTTTGGGTACGTTCTGTAACTAAACTACGTTCCATTTTCAAGCGTTAAAAAGAAATATTAAAAAAATGAAAATCAACATTATGAACAGTTTAAAGACGCGATTCATAAAATATTATTTTTCCTACAAAATATAAACAAAACTTAAGAACGAACGAACGGACGAACTTAAGAATTTTTTCATCGAATTATTTCCGTAAGTTTCAAAAGGAGTTTATTAAATTAAATTTTCGAACGAACTTGTCAACCAAAAGCGGGCTGTGTAGTAGCTTAATGTTGTGTTAGAAATTAAGAAAACAAATCTCTCTATCATTAAAAAAGTGATTATTTACAAAGCACCAAAGATGTCTTTCAGAAACGATACGCTTTCGCAGTCATCAAGGACGAGCATGTCAGCAACTTATTCTAGAAAACTACGATACAGAACCTTACTCGAATATCTATCCACTGTAGGTAAGTAAGCAGTCAATTGAATTGAAGTCTCGTTATCAACTTATTTTATAATCAGGAAGGCCATACACATAAATGGAATTGGGTTGGATATATCTGCCGCGTGTCAGATGATCAATGGGCCAAACTTACGACCCAGTGGGTCCCGCTTAATCCTACTAATATTATAAACGCGTTTGTGAGGATGGATGGATGGATGTTTGGTTACTCTCTCACGCTAAAACTACTGAACGGATTTGGATGAAATTTGGCACACAGATGCTTTATAACCAGTATTAACACATAGAATACTTTTAATCCCGATATTCTCACACGATCGATACTTATGCGGGTGAAACCACGGGGCGCTGCTAGTGATAAATGAATGATAAAAGATTTTCTTTCTGTAAGTAGCTTTGCACAAACACTTTTACATGTCAACTATATTTTAAAAACTAGATGAGGTTGGCGTTTCCTATCTGACTTCTCTGAGAAGAAAGGCCGAAACAAACTCAGAGGCTACAGTCTCTTTTAAAGTTCAGACATAATCCTGGTCAGATTATGTGAAAACCATATAGATTGTCTGACATGGTCTTTTGAGGGAATGCAGATTGAGTGTACCTGTACAGTCAGTGCACGCATTTGTCAGAAATTGTGCAGCTCAACTCAAAACTTAAGGAGCTGAACGATTCAATGAACTTCAATTTTGTATGCTTAGGAGCAAGTAAGCAACTAAAAACCAAGCAATTGCAATTGTAAATTCGTTTACTAACTGACAAACAACATACTGCCTAAGCCGCTGGGTTTACAAGCATGAATTTTTGCACAAGAGTACTTTTTTTAACAAAGGTGAGCATTACTGAAGGATTTTTCATAATTCATTCCGTAAAGAGAATAAATAGGGGACGGTGTTTTGTATAAAATGGTGTGGTTTAAAAATACTGGGCAATTGAAAGTTAAACTTGCGTGGAGACGGTTCTGTACGATAAATCCCACCGAAGACATTTCATGTCATTGCAGACCAAAGCCCGTAGTGTCACATTTCTAAGATATTGTTACGAGGCTCGGGTTCGTGACAATTAAAAATGCTGATAAAAATTACCAAAAGTTACACTTTAATTAATCAACACTAACAACAATTCAAAACACACACTAATTATAAAACACAATCACTCTTAAGTCGCACTTGAAGATCGCTTTCGATGTATTCGCTTGTGTCGCAAAACCAAGTCTGATTGCTCGCGGCTATTCACGGCCTTATATAGTGCCGCAGATAGTTCCAGAACCTTCTATTGTAGAACCGTCTAGAATGTTCGAGTACATACCGGCCCCGACTGACTAGATGTCGATAGTTCTAGTAAGTTCTAGCTTCGTCATATCTACTCGTCAATAGATGGCGCTAGTATTAGTTCTACCATTCCACAATAGATGGCGACTCTATCAGTTCCGCTATTCCACAATAGATGGCGACAGTGGTAACTAATGTCACCATGTATCAGGCATTAATTGCGGCGCGTAACACTGCCCCCTCCTAAGACATGCTCGTCCCGAGCATTATCGGCTCCATAATAACGCGCCAGTCGATCCACATGGACGATCTTAGGAGTACCTCTTGCACCTTTCCGTATCCGGTAGGTTACGTCATTGATCTTTGTCACAATCCGGTACGGTCCATCCCATTTAGCTTGAAGCTTAGGAGATTTCCCTTTGCTGCGCACTGGATTGTGCAACCACACTAGTGAGCCTTCGTCGAACCCTTTACTGTTCATTTTGCGGTCATAACGGGTTTTCATCTTTTCAGACATTTGCTGGCCCGATTGTCTGACGTGCTCACAAATGTCATTCATTTTGTTCCGCAAGTTATTCGCGTAATCCGTTATACTGCATGGGGCATCAGGTGGTATTCCGGTGATCAGGTCTTGTGCACAACGCCATAAGGTACCTTTGGCTGGTGGTACTTGCGACTTGGCGGCCGCTGAGGAGGCCTTGAGCTTTCCCCTCTTTTCGTTTTCACAGTCATCAGAGAACATTCAAACTCCGTTTGGTACACAAAATCGTGCAACGTATCTAATTCCTTTGTTGAATATTGTGCACGACACCATAAGGTACACAATGTAAACTTGTTAGATGATAACGAATAGTGACAGTGCCTTATGTATAACGTAAAGTGACTCTTGTAACCCACAGCGATTATATACTTAGTCATTAGCGTTAAAAGTGTAAATCTTAAATTGTAACGTATACTTAAGCGTCTTTGTTAACTACGTCATATTAACATAGAACTAGGAATAAGATAGTGTAAGAAAACCTATGTTTAATAACTGTATTATGTGATAATTAATGACTTGTGTTATTTTTGTGAAATATATAATAACTTTGCATGTCTTTTATTACCCCCGCCTGATGGCGCCACTTGCACATGGAGCGAAAAAAGCTTAAGTACGGCCAAACTTTACTGTAATGAGAGCCCTTTTAGTTTTTGTTAATTTTATGGCCCAAATTAAAAGGTATCACTTAGAAAATTTGTACATAGTTAGAATAAGTCGATACACATAATATAAAAATAAGAACATTGTAATCGGGCATGTCTGAGCGCCAAAAAAAAGGCTAAATAGAATTCCCATACAAATCGTGCATTAATGCTCGTGAGAACCCCGCGAACGCTGATTGGCTAAAGGGACATTAAATGGTGCCGAGTGCAAATTTCTAGGGCCATGATTGGCTGCCCTCCTCTATAAAAGAAGCGACTTTTGACCGCCCAGACATTCCGAATCCAGCTATACTAAGAAGAACATGAAAATAAATAAGAAGCCAGAAACCCTCAACAAGCTGTTTTATTAAGAAAAATGCATGAAACCGTGGCATTCGCTCCCGCATGAAACCCCCCCGCTACCAGGCCTTCAGGGAAAACATTCTCAGCCCCACTAACAACTTCTTCGCCGACGCTTTGCACCCGATCAGACTACGTGTCATTACCTAGGCCCCATAGCGGTCCTGCACATTATTGGTCCTTCGCAGCCGGATTGCTAGCCAGCATCAAGATGGTTTTAACACGCAGCCAAGACGGAGAACGAACGAAACGCCGGCAAGAAGAGCTGAAGACACCCACGGCCGAAGAAGAAGCGACGCAGGGGAACACCTCTGCCAGTGGTGCGCCGAACACCGCTACCGACACGTCGGGTACTAGCAGCGGAACAAACAGTTCGACCGCCACAGAGGAAACAACCACGACCATGACAACGGGAACGGAAGATACGAGCGCCGCGTCCCGTAAAGACAAGGACAAAGCATCGCAGCGCACGTTGAAACCAAAGGACGCCCGGTCACGTTGCTCCGCGGTTTCACACAAAAAACAGCTGGCGGAATTGAAAGCAAAAGAAAGACTGGCTGAACTTAAGCTCGAACAGACAAAGGCCGAGATAGAATTACAACGAGTGAGGGTCCAGCGACTTCAAGCAGAAGAAGACACCTCAGAAGATGAAGAAGAAATGGAAGACGACCTAGCTTCAGTCCGTATAAACACATGGTTAAAAGAACCTGAAGCTGGCCAACCACAGTCATCGCAAGAGGCAAAGAAAAAGCAAGAAGACCCCGTCGAAGTAACACCAAGGCAAGAAGATACACGTCAACCATTAATAGACGTGACAACCCTCGCCGCCGCCCTCTCTCAAGCGGTACGAAGCACGAGGGAACCACCGAAGTACATTCAAGAACTACCACTATTTAATGGAAACTGTGCAGACTGGCTCGGTTTCAAGGCAACGTATGAAGAAACATTAAGGTACTTCACAAGAACAGAAAACTTGGCGCGGATACGTCGAAGTCTACGAGGAACGGCAAAAGAAGCGGTCGGCTGCCTAATAGTGAGCCAACCAGATCCAGAAGTCGTCATCGACGCCCTACAGAGAAGGTTCGGAAGGCCAGAAGCACTCATCCACGTCGAAATGGAGAAACTCAAGTCATTGAACAAGGTAACAGATAACCCCAGAGATTTATGTATCTTCGCCGGCCGAGTGACAAACATAGTGGGCACCATCGAAGCGCTAAAGAAGACACAATACCTACACAGTCCTGAGATGGCGCGAATAATAAACGAAAAGCTCACTCCTATACTGAAAAATAAGTGGTACGACTACGCCGCGACGAAGAAAGAAGATACACCTGAGTTAAAGAAGATCTCCATGTTTTTAAACGAAGAAGCAGACAAGTGCGGCGCCTACGCCCTACCCGAGATAACCAATGACGACTCTATGGGAAAAGAGCGAAAGAATAGAAAAACAGAACGCACCTTCGCTACGAACAAAGGAACAACGTCAGACGACAACTGCCCGCAGTGCAAACAAAACCACAAACTACCTGACTGCCAGCAGTTCATCGCCCTCGATATAAATTCAAGATGGGAAATAGCAAAGAAAAACAACATGTGCTACCGCTGTCTACGAAGCAAACATCGCCGTATCCAATGCAAAGCTCCATCGTGTGGGAAACAGGGGTGCCCCATGCGACATCACAAGTTACTACACCACGAGAAGAATCAAGAAGCAGCAAGCGACTCCGCGAAGAAAGAAACAGCAGCACCAGCAGTAGAGGTCACATCAACAATCAAACCATGTGACCGTCGACGTGCATACCTAAAGATCGCTCCCGTCATACTAAAGGGGCCACACACCAGCATCGAAACATATGCACTACTGGACGAAGGAAGCACAGTCACGTTGGTAGACGCATCGATAGCTGACGTCATCGGAGCCGACGGACCCACCAACACTATGTGGATCCAAGGAATCGGCAACGAGATGAAGCATGACGACAGCAAAGTCATCAACCTCAGCATAAGAGGGAAGTACGCGGAAGAAGAATACAAGATAAAAGCCGCGCGCACTGTGCAGAGACTGAACTTCACACCAGAGACAGTTTACGACCGCCATCTAGAAGACTGCGAACACCTGATCGACATCAAAGATCAGATCACATACGAACGCGCCTCGCCCAAGCTGCTGATTGGTCAAGATAACTGGCACCTCATAGTGTCAAGGAAGCTGCGCATCGGACGTCGCAACCAGCCAGTTGCCTCCCTCACACAACTCGGCTGGGTGCTTCATGGCTGTCACAACTCACACTCAGCCACCGTAGCATTCTGTGGAAAACTCAGAGAACAAGAAAAAGAAGCATCCATGGAAGAAACAATCAAGGATTATTTCAAACTCGAATCCTTGTGCATCGAACCAAAGAAACAAAAAGAAGATCCTGAACAAAGAGCCATACAGATATTAGAAGAAACCAGTAAGAGACTGCCCGACGGTAGATTCGAAACCGGTCTGCTATGGAAAGAAAAGGACTTCCAGATACCAAACAACTACAACGAAGCCGAGCGACGCCTACGTTCACTAGAAAAGAAACTGGACAAAGATGAAGATCTGAAATCAAAATATGAAGAAAGAATAAACAATCTATTCAGATCCGGTTACGCAGAACGAGCACCCATCCCAGCCCCAGAAGGAAAAACCTGGTACCTGCCCCACTTCCCGGTCATCAACCCAGCGAAGCCACACAAACCGCCTCGACTGGTTCATGACGCGTCAGCAAAAGCCACCGGTATGTGTCTCAACGACATGCTGTACTCAGGACCAGACCTGCTGCAGTCCCTCCCTGGAGTAATTATGCGATTCAGACAACACGCATACGCTGTCAGCGGAGACATAAAAGAAATGTTCATGCAGGTGAAGATCAGAGAAGAAGACAGAGACGCCCTCAGATTCCTGTGGAGAGGCGAACGGCGGGAGGGCAAACCGGAAGAATATCGCATGACGTCAGTCATATTCGGATCCACGTCATCACCATGCACCGCTCTATACATCAAGAATAAAAACGCGAGCGAGTTTGCAGACACTTATCCAGAGGCAGCGGCGGCAATACAAAAGAACCACTACATGGACGACTACCTGCAAAGCTTTCCCACTATTATGGAAGCGAAAGAAACCACAAAGGCAGTCGACTTGATCCACAAAAAGGCAGGGTTCATACTGGACGGGTGGACATCAAACGACGTAAGAACCATCGAAGAGTTCAACCCACCACAACAAGACAAGTCAGCCACGGTAAGCCTGGGTGGCAGAGAAACAGAAAAGACGCTCGGACTACTCTGGTATGTGAAAGAAGATCACATCGGGTTCAACACAGACACGATCAAGATACCAGCAGAGGTGAAAGAAAACAATCGCTCCCCGACGAAACGAGAAGCCCTGAGCATCATAATGGCATTATTCGACCCACTGGGGTTAATATCACCAATCACTACCCCAGCCAAGAGAATATTCCAAGACACCTGGAGCTACAAAACCGACTGGGACGACACAATACCCACGGAGCTAGAAGACAGGTGGAAAAAGTGGATGACGTCACTCAGCGTAATCAAACAGCTGAGAATACCGCGCTGCTATGACGTCGAACCCAGCATCTCACGACAGCTGCACACCTTCGTCGACGCGAGCGAACAAGCCTACGCCGCGGCAGTGTACTGGAGGACAGAACGAGCCGACGGCAGTGTGCACGTAACCCTAGCGGCGGGCAAGAGCCGTGTGACACCACTAAAACCAGTGTCCATGCCCAGACTAGAACTACAAGCTGCCTTGCTAGGAGCACGTCTCGCACAAACAGTAAGACGAGAACATGAGTACGAGATAGCGAGTCAGACATATTGGAGTGATTCACGCACGGCACTGGCATGGATCAGAGCGGAGCCGCGCACGTACAAGTCGTTCGTAGCCCACCGCCTCGCTGAAATAGAAGAAACCACTAAGAAAAACGAGTGGCGGTGGCTATCTTCAAAAGACAATGTGGCCGACGACGCAACAAGAGATACGCCAGACAACTTCACGGCGACTCACAGATGGTTTCAGGGGCCCCCGTTCCTAAGAAACCCGGAATCCCAATGGCCACAAGAAGAGAAAACGGTAAAATACGACACCGGAGAAGAGAAAGAAAAATGCAACTTAAATCAGCTGGAGAGCGGCCGAGGTCAAAACCCCCTCCCACGTATAGAGAAGTTTTCCAAGTGGACGCGACTCATAAGAACGACAGCTAGAGTGCTACAATTCATAGATCTCTGCCGACCCCACAGAAGCACAGTCGCGGCTACAAGAAAACGCACAGGAAAAACAAAGGTCGATGACCCCGACTGGCGTAATGCAAAGAAAACGCCACCTCCAGCACGAGCGACAAGAGACTCGCCCCGCCACACTTATCACTATCACGAAATACCGGCCTCACACCTGATAAGGGCGGAACAGCTGTGGATCAAAACAAGCCAGGAGGAAAGTTTCCCATCTGAGATTGACCGCATAACTAAAGGTCACCCACCCAGCAACAACGATCGACTATACCAACTCAGCGTGTACGTCGACGAAGAGGGCATCATACGACTAAAAGGAAGAGTGACCGCGGCCCGAGATATACAAGAGGACGCTTCCAACCCCCCTATACTAGAGGGCAAACATACATACACACGCCTGTACATAGCCTATGTACACGAGAAATTACATCACGGCGGCGTGGAAATGATTGTGAACGAGTTAAGACAACGACTGTGGATATTAAAAATACGCCCAGCAGTAAGAAGCATAGTGAAAAGTTGCCTACTGTGTCGCATCCGAAGGGCAAAGCCAGCGATTCCCCTCACGGGCGACCTACCAGCTGCACGCCTGGCACACCACGTGCGGCCATTCACCTTTACGGGACTGGATTACTTCGGACCAATGGAGGTCACGGTCGCACGCCATCACGAAAAAAGGTACGGCGCACTCTTTACATGTATGACCTCCAGAGCGATACATATCGAAATCGCGCATTCACTAAGTGCTGACTCAGCGGTATCGGCACTAAGAAGATTCATGGCCAGAAGAGGCTGCCCCAAGGAGTTGTGGAGCGATAACGCCACCTGCTTCAAGGCAGCTGAAAAAGAACTCGGCGAGGCCGCGCTCGAGGCTATGCATCATGAGACCACATGCCACCGTATCGAATGGAGGTACATTCCACCCTCAGCACCTTTCATGGGAGGAACATGGGAGCGGATGGTGCGATCTGTGAAAGAAGCGCTACGCGTCACATTAAACGAACGATACCCGAGTGACGAGACGTTGGCCACGTTATTAGTCGAAGTCGAAAACACAGTGAATTCGCGACCTCTGACTCACGTCTCTGTCGACCCCCTAGAGCCAGAGGCGCTGACACCGAATCACATACTCATCGGACCGAATCCACATGTCCCAGTGCCCGGCCACTTCGAAGAAAAAGACATAACCGCCCGTCAACAGTGGAAACGAGCCCAGGTGCTAGCGGACATGTTCTGGAGACGGTGGGTCAAGGAATACCTACCATTGCTGCAACAGCGGCGGGAGCCGAGTAGCACAGGTACCCAACCTAAACTGGGCGACTTGGTCATGATTTGCGACAACAACTTGCCACGCAACGTCTGGCCACGAGGACGCATCAGCCAGCTGTATCCAGGAGCCGACGGCGAAGTTCGGGTCGTGGACGTCACCACAAGCAGCGGCCACGTATTACGCCGCCCCACCAGGAAAATCGTCGTGCTGCCAACAGAGTCGCGGCTTCGCGACGGCGGGAGAATGTGCACAACGCCATAAGGTACCTTTGGCTGGTGGTACTTGCGACTTGGCGGCCGCTGAGGAGGCCTTGAGCTTTCCCCTCTTTTCGTTTTCACAGTCATCAGAGAACATTCAAACTCCGTTTGGTACACAAAATCGTGCAACGTATCTAATTCCTTTGTTGAATATTGTGCACGACACCATAAGGTACACAATGTAAACTTGTTAGATGATAACGAATAGTGACAGTGCCTTATGTATAACGTAAAGTGACTCTTGTAACCCACAGCGATTATATACTTAGTCATTAGCGTTAAAAGTGTAAATCTTAAATTGTAACGTATACTTAAGCGTCTTTGTTAACTACGTCATATTAACATAGAACTAGGAATAAGATAGTGTAAGAAAACCTATGTTTAATAACTGTATTATGTGATAATTAATGACTTGTGTTATTTTTGTGAAATATATAATAACTTTGCATGTCTTTTATTACCCCCGCCTGATGGCGCCACTTGCACATGGAGCGAAAAAAGCTTAAGTACGGCCAAACTTTACTGTAATGAGAGCCCTTTTAGTTTTTGTTAATTTTATGGCCCAAATTAAAAGGTATCACTTAGAAAATTTGTACATAGTTAGAATAAGTCGATACACATAATATAAAAATAAGAACATTGTAATCGGGCATGTCTGAGCGCCAAAAAAAAGGCTAAATAGAATTCCCATACAAATCGTGCATTAATGCTCGTGAGAACCCCGCGAACGCTGATTGGCTAAAGGGACATTAAATGGTGCCGAGTGCAAATTTCTAGGGCCATGATTGGCTGCCCTCCTCTATAAAAGAAGCGACTTTTGACCGCCCACACATTCCGAATCCAGCTATACTAAGAAGAACATGAAAATAAATAAGAAGCCAGAAACCCTCAACAAGCTGTTTTATTAAGAAAAATGCATGAAACAAAAACGGTTGTATGTGCTTGTCCCAATCTCGTTGCCGATTTTCCACAACTTTTGCTAGGTACCTCTCCAGTGTCTGATTAAATCGTTCCACCATTCCATCCGATTGTGGGTGGTAAGAAGTTGTTCTTGTTTTATGAGTACCCATAACTCGACAAGTTTCCTGGAATATTTGGGACTCAAAATTCCTTCCTTGATCACTGTGAATCTCTAGTGGAACTCCAAAACGACAGAAGACTTCATAAACTAATTTATCTGCAACTGTCGAAGCTTCTTGGTTTGGAATGGCGAAGACTTCCGGCCACTTAGTGAAGTAATCCATCACAACCATGAAATACTTGTTGCCACTTTCACTTTCCGGAAACGGCCCCGCAACGTCGAGGGCTATCCTCTCCCATGGTGCGCCAACATTGTACAATTTCAATGCACCTCTACTACGAGTCTGAGGTCCCTTTACAGCTGCACAACTTGTACATTTGCGACACCAGTCCTCAACATCGTCCCGACAGTGGACCCAGTAAAACCGTTCTCGTATCTTCAGTAGAGTCCGTTTTACTCCCAGATGACCTCCTGAACATCCATTATGGTACAGCTGTAGAACATCCGGTACTTGAGCTTTAGGGACAACCATTTGCAAATGACAGCTATCTCCCCGAGCATTTTCCCATTTTCGGCACAGGACTCCATCCTGAATCACCAAGCTGTCCCATTGGGCCCAATAGCTTTTCGTGATCGAACTCATCGCTGAGACGTCGCTCCACTTGGGCTTAGGAGCTCTGGCCTTCATCCACTCCAGAATCGGCTTGATGTCTGAATCTTCCTGCTGTGCACGTTGTAGGCTGTCCTTCCACTCGATGCTGAGGTCTGTCTTGAGCATCCTCACAGGTACGACTTCTTTACTCTCTTGCCTAGTACAATGCTTGCAGTCTTCAGGACAAGGTCTTCTTGACAATGCATCTGCGTTGCCATGAGATTTTCCGCTGCGATGTTCGACCACGAAGTCGTATTCCTGCAGAAGTTCAATCCATCTCGCAACTTGTCCTTCTGGATTTTTGAACTGCAATAGCCATTTCAGTGCAGCATGGTCGGTTCGTAACTGGAATTTCCGACCCAGAAGATATTTGCTAAAGTGCTGCAATGACTTTACCACAGCAAGCAGTTCTCGTCTCGTAACACAATACTTCCTTTCAGGTTTCGACAATGACTTGCTGAAGTACGCTATCACAAATTCTTGATCAACTTGACAACACACCGCCAAGTCCTATGTCGCTTGCGTCTGTGTCAACTATAAATTCCTTGCCCGCATCAGGGTACCCCAAAATAGGTGTTTTGCACAGACGGTCCTTTAGCTCCTGGAATGCGATGTCGCAACTTCCATCCCAGCTGAAATGTCGCTTTTCCTCGGTTAGCTTATGCAGGGGTTTGGCTATATCTGCAAAGTTCTTGACAAATCGCCGATAGTAGGAGCACAAACCCAGAAATGCTCTGACCTGCGTCTTGTCTTTTGGAATTGGCCAATCCTTGACAGCGGCGATTTTCTCCGGATCCGTGCGGATACCTTCTTCAGACACTACATATCCCAAAAAGCTAACTTGCCGTTTGAATAGTGAACACTTCTTTGGACTTAACTTGAGGTTGGCACTCTGGATCTTCATGAGCACGCGTTCCAGGTTTTGAAGATGTTCTTCAAACGTACGGCCTACGATGATGATGTCATCCAAGTAGACCAGACAGGCATCGCCAATTAGCCCGGTAAGTACAAGTTCCATCAACCTTTCAAACGTTGCCGGAGCATTGCACAATCCAAACGGCATAACTTTAAATTGCCACAGACCCTTTCCTGTCGAGAATGCAGTTTTCTCCTTGTCCTTAGGATCAATTTCAACTTGCCAGTAGCCACTTTTCAGGTCCAGCGTGCTAAACCACTTTACGCCAATAAGCATGTCCAGCGTGTCATCGATTCTTGGCAAAGGATAGCTGTCCTTCTTGGTGACGTCGTTCAAACGACGATAGTCAACACAAAACCTTATGCTGCCGTCCTTCTTTCTTACCAGCACTACAGGTGAACACCATGGACTAGATGAAGGTTCAATAACACCATCCTTCACCATCCCCTCAATCATGGTTTCCACTTCCTTTTCACGTGCAACCGGCAATCTCCTTGGCCGCTGACGGATAGGCAATTCATCTCCTGTGTTTATTTTGTGTTGAACTAAGCCAGTCCTGCCGATGTCAGCATCGTTTGACGAGAAAACATCGGCATACTTGAGTAACATTTTCTTCGCCTTGACCATTTCATTTTGGGACAGAGCGCTGCGGCAGTCTTCTAAAAGTGTGGTAACTCTTGTTTGTGCATCCTTGCTGAGGGTCTCAGTCGATAGATGTTGGCATCGACGCAACCAATCCACTTCCTCGCAAGTACCAACTAGTGTGCCTTTTTCTATAATCTGTTCCTGATCACAAAGGTTCAGCACACGTACCCCTGAGATGTCGGTGGCTCTGACCAAAGTTCGTGCCACTTTCCATGGAAGGTCATCGTCTACCCTTTCCACGAGTACACAACGTTGAGTTTACCCAGGATTTCGAGGAAGACTAACCGGCACAATCGTTTCCGATCTCGGCGGAAGAACAATCTTCTGAAGGCTGTACACATTCCCTGGTAACGCCCCTTCCACGAAAAGTTCCTCTTGTCCACATTTCAAAACACCTTGCTTGACGTCAATTTCGCAACAATTCTTCCTCATAAAGTCAAGGCCCAGGATGCAATCGTCCATTATATCAGCCACGATGACATTATGCAGGTAGATTCTGTTGCCTAGCTTCAACCCTATCTTCTTCTCTCCATGGACGGGTATGCGCTGACCGGTGGCTGTTACCAAATTAATGTGTTCTCGGTTGTATGCGGAGTCCCCAAGGGACCGTCTTATCAGTTGGGAACTGACGACCGTGCGAGAGGCTCCAGTATCTATGGTCAGCTTACACGGCGTTCCGTTGACCTCGCCCTTGATGATTAGGCTGTTCCCGTCTTGAGTTTGTGTGATCGAAACCCTTGGGGCTCTTTGAACATCAGCCAGCACCCGCCCCGCAGTCCTGGCTATTACTCGTTTCCCTGCTGCTGGTGCTGGGCGGTGCTGTTAGCTGCACTGCCTTCTGGAGATCGACCTTCATCTCTTTCTGCAGTTCGCTTGGGGCAACTGGATCGAAGGTGGCCCCTTTCCCCACAGCCGTAGCACCTAGGGCTGTACCCTTTATTGCGGTCGCGAACTGTAGCCGCTGCAACCTCCCTGACGCGATGGGAACGATGATCCTGCCGCACGGCTTCCACCTCCAGTGCATGGGCCAAGGCGTCCTTAAGCGTCCCGTGGTGCCCGAGCCTCACAGCAGCTCTAACTTCAAGGTCGCGGATGCCGTCAATGAATGCCTGCACCAGGTTAACATCAATAAGCGCAGGTACGGACTGGTAAGCTTTACGCACCAGCTTCTCCACTTCAAGGGCCCACTGCTGCAGGTTTTCATTACTGCGTTGCACGCGATCCTTGAGCTGCGCACGAAACACGTGTTCCAGGTGAGCATCGCCATACCGAGCCTCCAATGCCTCAAGGAGCTGCTCGTAAGTCACTTCCTTACCGAGAGCTTCCAGAACAGTTAAGGCCTGGTCGCGCAGGCCTAGGGTGAGGGCAGTCATAGCCTGACTATTATTCCAACCATTCGCCTTTATGACAGCCTCAAACTGGATTTTGTAGGCCGACCAGGAAGAAGTTCCGTCGAACGGTGGCACTTTGAATCCACGTAGCGAAGGTGTTGTAGCTACGGGAGCTGCGATTCCATCCCCAAGTTTAAGGTAATCCAGCGTTTTCTTTACGTCAGCCATCACGGTTTTCTTTACGTCAGCCACCACGTTGTCCACCCGATCATTCACTTGGTCGATCCGGATTTCAGCTTCCGTCAGGCGGTTGTCACATTGAGCAACCTTATCCTTCATCTCCTTCATGTCTTTCCCGAAGGTAGCGTGAAGATCCTTCATAAGGAGCATCTGCTCTTCCTGGCGGCGCGCTTGCTCCTCCTGGCGGCGCGCTTGCTCCTCCTTATCGCGTTGGAGCTGTTCTTCCAACCGGCGAGCCTGTTCCTCCTGACGGCGGGCCTGTTCCTCCTTGTCCCGCTGGAGCTGTTCTTCCAACCGGCGAGCCTGTTCCTCCTGACGGCGGGCCTGTTCCTCCTTGTCCCGCTGGAGCTGTTCTTCCAACCGACGAGCCTGTTCCTCCTGTCGGCGGGACTGCTCCTGCAGCATCATCATCAGAGCAGCAAAGTCTGGTGCTGATGATGCTGGAGCTGCTGCGGACGGGTCGGCCTCCGTGGTTGGTAGCTGGCCCTCCGACCTCTGCGGCGCAGCTCCACCAAAACGCCTCTGGTCCGTCTCCTGTTGGCGTTGACTCCGGGTACGGATACCCTCCGTGTCGTCTTTAGGTAAAATCGGCATGATTTTAATCCTTGCTTCTGACACCAATTGTTACGAGCTTCGGGTTCGTGACAATTAAAAATGCCGATAAAAATTACCAAAAGTTACACTTTAATTAATCAACACTAACAACAATTCAAAACACACACTAATTATAAAACACAATCACTCTTAAGTCGCACTTGAAGATCGCTTTCGATGTATTCGCTTGTGTCGCAAAACCAAGTCTGATTGCTCGCGGCTATTCACGGCCTTATATAGTGCCGCAGATAGTTCCAGAACCTTCTATTGTAGAACCGTCTAGAATGTTCGAGTACATACCGGCCCCGACTGACTAGATGTCGATAGTTCTAGTAAGTTCTAGCTTCGTCATATCTACTCGTCAATAGATGGCGCTAGTATTAGTTCGACCATTCCACAATAGATGGCGACTCTATCAGTTCCGCTATTCCACAATAGATGGCGACAGTGGTAACTAATGTCACCATGTATCAGGCATTAATTGCGGCGCGTAACAATATTATCATTTAAAGTTGATCATGTGACTCAATCATCAACTGTGAACGTTAATATCTCGGATACGTAACGCTAGGACGGACAACCTTAAGAAGGTGGTGGGACAGATTGGATGCGGATGGATGGATGGACGTATGTTGTAGCGCAGGCTTTGAGAGGCCTATGTTCAGCAGTGGACAGCAATAAGCTTAGTTGATCTCGGAAATGTGACACTTTATGGGTCTTATTATATTTTTTGTGTGCATTGATGTCAGCTATCGATTTATACAGGTCTCATGCGTGGCCAGTATCTATGCCACAGATCTTCAAAGCCCTACATTTTATAAAAATGGAATGAATGAATTGCACCGATCCCAGCGTGGTTGACCAGACTCGATTAATTGAATGAACCCCAAGATTCGCACTAGCCCCTGAAGCTTCATGTTTCATGGTGCTACAGAGGCCATTGCATATCAAAGAATGGACCGGGGGCCACTGTAATGGTAGGGAAGACGTGCCCTTAGGATAGGAAAGGATTTAAGAGCCATACCGGATATGCATCCTAGAATAAGCATTGGACTAGTGGAGAGATGGGTGATATGTATAAAAGATGGTGCTTTAGATCGAGCTTCACCCGTGAATCTTTTGCCATTGAATGGCTTTATATTTTATAACATTGGACCAATAAATTATTCCTATTGCTATTCTTATTGTGCACGTGAATTACAGAATATGAAGCTGGTAGCAATGAGGAGTGTATGGACAAGACGACACAAATCGTCACAGAGGTCCAGGACCTTCATAAACAAGGAGGCGTTGTGGAGAAAGATCCAGGTAATATATTTATTAATTACTAGCTTCTGCCTGCGACTTTGCCCGTGTGAAATTTCTTGTTCCCCCACCACCTCGCATCGCATCATCAGCCCGCGCTATCACTTCGTTTTCGCGTAGTGTTCTTTCTGACTTCTTTTCCTTTTGCCCGGCTCCTAAGGGTCATAGCGTGATGTTAAATAGTCTTCCTCAAGGATTCGGCTATCAAATACAAAAATAATTTTTCAAATCCTACTGGTACTTCCAGAGATTAGCGCTTTCAAACAAACTTCTCAGCTTTATTATTAGTATGGAAATGGTTTATTTGAAAGTACACTGCCGAGCAATGAAAAAGTTCCACCCACAAAATGCCGACAAACACCTTAATATCTCCTAAGACATATAATTTAAAATTTGAACACAATATTTACGTTTTTAGTTGGTAATATTCTGATGCGCTGTTAAATGTACTTCAATATTGCAGACGGCGTCATTAAGCTAGCCTTTCCCGTTTAGGAGTAATTTGGTGCTATGTCACTGGAACTTTTTCATTGCTCGCGAGTGTATAGTGCTTTGTCAAAACTAATATTATACTAGGATTTCTCGCTGAAACAGCTGAACAGATTTCCACCACACGGTCCCAGTGCCGGTATATACTCGTATTTGTGTCAGCTTGTAAATAAGGCTTTTTGTTAGTAGTGCTGTTGTTGTAAATTTTTACGACACGGTTGGCGCAGTGGCTGAGCGATCGACTGCTGCGCTGCGTGTCGCGGGTTCGATTCCCGCACGCCTACAGGTAGTTGTTCCGGGTCTGGCTGTTTGTGTATGCGAGTTTAAATGTTTGTAAACGCACCCGCGATACAGGAGTAATTCCGAGTGTGGGGAAATGTTCAAAAAAAAAAAAATTATACGTCAACCTTTAGCTAACTTGTATGTTATATTTTCAGGTGAAAGCTACCTTGATTCCAAGGTGCTTCGCGCCGCCAGTGACGTCACAGTTCGATGTTCTGAAGCTGTCAGTGGAAACGCGAACGCTTACGATAGACATGAGCTGGCGCGCCATATTGTGAGTAATTAAAAAGTCTTTCTATACCAGGGTTCATAAAAATCGGATATTTTTAATAAATATCAAAATATCCGATATTTGATATTGAAAATATAACAAGTATAAAAAACCGGTCAAATGTGAGTCGGACTCGCGCACCGAGGGTTCCGTACAAATTTGTACGTATGTAACTACAAATTTACGGTTTTCGGATTTTTTCCTTTACTTGTGCTACATTTTTTTTTTTTTAAACGTTGCCCCCACACTAGGAATTACTCCTGTATCGTGGGTGCGTTTACAAACATTAAAACTCACATACACAAACAGCCAGACTCGGAACAACGGTAATCGAACCCGCGACACGCAGCGCAGCAGTCAATCGCTTAACCACTGCGCCAACCGTGCCGTCAAATAAAAAGAGAAAAAAATATATATAAAAACAAAACGAAATAAAATATTTACTTATATTATTCTCATTTTGTGTGTGTGGAGTAAATGTGTTTGCGTGTGTGTTGGGGGTTGTGTGTATGTATGCGCATGCGTGCGTGTGCGAAATGTAATGATTCTAGGCCAACGAGAAGTACCCAGTCCTGATTCCCTTGCGAGTGTCAAAATGTGCGGCATAATCGGAACATAAACGCCCGTATCTTTCGATAGCGCTGACTTAGAAGTTGATTTTGCCACTGCTTCAAAGGATTGCAGCCCTGAGTATATGATATTAATTTCAATTTGATAACTCAACGCGTTTCTGAGAAAAAGGGTCATGACAGACGGACAACAAAGTGATCTTATAAGGGTCCCGTTTTTCCTTTTGAAGTACGGAACCCTAAAAGAGATGCGATTTTCAGTCTGTAAGTGGTTCATATCAGGATTCCCATTAACTTAAAAAATATTTACTATGGGGAAATACCTTATATGTAATTATCTTGTAATAATCTCGTCTCGGTCATTGGTGACATGCACTTGGTAACTTTAAAAAAAAAACCTTTCTTTGGTAAAGTTGTTTGTTATGATGAGTACAATCATGTGTTTAAGTATCGGTCACTAATTACCAGTCACCCTATACAGGGTCAAATTAATTAGCTAGCGAAACTCCGCATCGTGAAGGGTGATCAGCACCTATGTTCTAAACCATAAGTTAGTTTTAATCATGATCTGGCAGTTTGAGTAATTTGCGCGGCCTACCCAAATGTCCTTTCTTTGGTATTGTTCGTCGAATCGTTGAGCTCCTTAAGTTCAGAGTTGAGCGATATTTGACAAATGCGTGCACTGACTATACAAGTCTACTCCACTCAAATCTGTGTTTTTTCTCAAAAGACCATTTCAGACACCAATCGACATGGTCTTCACATGATGTGACCAAGATTATTATCTGGACTTTAAAAGAGACTGTGACCTCTGAGTTTGTTTCGGCCTTTCTTCTCAGAGTAGTCAGATAAGAAACGCCGACCTCATCTAGTTTGAAAAAAATATGATTGACGTGTAAAAGTGTTTGTACAAACCTAATTACAGGATGTAAATAATTTATGATAACATTCCAGGCGGAGAACCCAGACTTCTGGAACTTCTCGTTTCCCCAAGAGGTCCCCGTGGCTGCGCACGTGTTCGGCGCGTTCACAGCCGTCGTGCAGCGCCCGGAGCGCGTGCGCCGCCAGCAGGTCGAGAAACAACAGCTGGGGCAGCTGAAGGAGCCCGAGAAAGTTGACAAGTTAGTACTAGACGTTCAAATAAAAAAAATCCTTGTTTTTTCTAATTGATGTTTTTTCCCATTTAAAAAATATCAATTTTATGCTTGTGTGAATTAAGTTTATTTACAGCCTTCAACGTTTACTTCGGGCAAACTCTGCAGTTTGGTAAGAACAACTTTGAGAGGGAGGCTAATAGAATTCAGCTGGGCTGGGCAGCAAGCTTCGTCGAGTCTTCTCGTCGCGTATTCCATAGAGCCTAAAGACTAAGGTCTTCAATCTGTGCGTCCTGCCAGTTGCCAGAGCCGAAACGTGGACACTCACGGTACGGCTGGTTCATAAATTCAAGGTCGCTCAGCGAGCTATGGAGCGGGCTATGCTTGGAGTCTCTGGGGGATCGAATCCGCAACGAGGTGATCCGGCAGAAAAAGTTGTCGACATAGCTCAGAGAATAAGCAAGCTGAAGTGGTAATGGGCCGGCCATATTAGCCGTAGAACCGATGACCGTTGGGGTAGACGAGTTCTTGAGTGGAGACCGCGAATCGGTAAACGTAAGGTGGGACGCCCTCAGGCTAGGTGGAGCGACGATCTTCGCAGGATGGCTGGTAGCAGCTGGATGAGAGTTGCCGAAAATCGAGTTGCATGGCGTGCAATAGGAGAGGCCTATGTCCAGCAGTGGACTGCTGTAGGCTGATGATGATGATGATGATGATGATGATGATGATGACAGCCTTCAATTTTATTTATTTGTGTAGATAAACCACTATCTACTCCTTCTACAGACTAGAGAAGACAGATGAGGGCTCCCAGATGGTGACGCGCGTGCACCGGTTCATCAGCAAGTGGTATAAGCAGCATCTGAAGCCGCTGAGTTACTTCCACACTGTACTGGACCCGGGCAGCTTCAGCAAGAGTGTGGAGAACATCTACAATGTGTCATTTCTGGTCAGGGATGGGCACATATCTGTAACCTTAGGTAAGTAGTTGCCTTAGGTAAGAGTTTCTTGCCCGTTCTTCTCCAAAGAGATCTACGTTTTGGAATGGGCAACTAGCTTCAACTTTCTGACTAACTGACCGACTATTTAATTTTGACAATTCAAAAGTGCCTGAAATGGTTTAATTGAAATAAATGATTTGAGTTTGAGATCAGGGGCTAAATGATAGCCGAACAGGTCCTCCTTGCTTGCTTGGCTTTATAGATACCTATGAAACTACAAATTTACGATTTTCGGAATTTTTCCCTTACTGGTATTCAACTGCATCCAGACTGGAAGCCGACCCCAACGTGGTTGGGAAAAGGCTGGGCAATGATGGTGACCTAATTTTACATGTTACAGATGAAGAGCACGGCTTGCCATTCATAACGCCGCTGTCTGCAACGCAGAAGGAACAAGTAGACGAGTCCGATGAGAAGCAGTTTGTCGTATCAATAGATATGCAGCGATGGCAGGTACAGTGTAGCGACGCGCGCTTTACTTGTGGTAACTAAGCGTACAAACACGCTATGAATGTGTGCGTGCTGACGAGTAGCGTCTGCATGTGCAAACGCTACTCGCCTGCACGCACACGAGTAGCGTCTGCACATAACATACATATTATGTGCAGACGCTACTCTATAATATACGATTTTGCCGTTGTCTCGGCCGGTACCGAGAGCTTTTGCACACACACACACATATTCACAGCGGTTTTGTACACTTAGGCTCAATTTATATTGCCGTGGAACGGAATGGAAGCGATTTTTTTTTTTGTACAAATCATAATGAACCTTGACTTTTTTTTTTGACGGCTCGGTTGGCGCAGTGGTTAAGCGATTCACTGCTGCGCTGCGTGTCGCGGGTTCGATTCCCGCTCGGAACAAATATTTGTATGGACTACAGGTAGTTGTTCCGGGTCTGGCTGTTTGTGTATGTGAATTTAAATGTTTGTAAACGCACCCACGATACAGGAGAAATTCATAGTGTGGGGTAGTTTAGTTTAAAAAAAAAATCTTTATGTCAAAAGTGTAAAGCACAAATTGGATACACACATACGCACAGGTCGCTCATCTTCTGGAGAATTATCGCACATCCTCGGGAATTCCTGCTGTAATAAGCTCGTATCTAGTTTGTACGTTAGACCATTGGTATAAAGTTAATTTTGCTATGTACGAAATCTCGATTCCGCTTCGTTCCGCGGCAATGTAAATTGACCCTTAGTAACGAAAAGTAAATCGCTTCGTAAACATAAACGTATTGTACTCGTACACCATCAGTGAACGCGAATTTCGGGATTTGCTTCAGTTTGGCCCAAAGTTTATTCTGTATAATTTTTCTCATTCCAGGACCTGGTTTCAGCGTTTGGCATCCAAAAGCCAATGATGGTGTTGAAAAATAAATAATAGTATAGTAAAAAATAAATTATCTGTCTGTGATTGTAATAAGTGACTTGAAATAAATAAATATAAGTACGTTTTTATTTTCTTACGAAATTGTTTTATTTTTCTGTATACATCATCCCCATCGTCATCACCTGCCTAGCCTTTCCCCAACTGTTGAGGTCGGCTTCCAGTCTAACCGGATGCAGCTGAATACCAGTACTTTACATGGAGCGACTGCCTATCTGACCTCCACAACCCAGTTACTAGGTAATATAATACCCCTTGGTAAGACTGGTTGTCAGACTTTCGGGCTTCTGACGACCCGTAACGACTGTCAAAGATCCACGAACGACAGCTGGGTCCAACGGCTTACCTTGCTTTCCGAAGCACGAAGGGGGACTTGGTATATGAAGATGGTTACCCATCCACAGACCAACCGCGGCAAGCGTAGTTTAACCTGATCGATCGACCCGTGCGGCAGTTATTACTTAGCCACAAGCCCCTCACATCATCCCCATTAATTCACACCAACTATTACTCGTATAGTATTTATAACTTAACGCGACGCGCGCTTTTCTTGTGGTAACCAAGTGCACAAACACGCTGTGAATGCGTACGCGCAGGCAAGTAGCGTCATCACATAACACACGCACACTTTCGACTTCGCTATGTCTCGGACGATACCGAGAGCCCCTCCGCTTACACATTCACATCGTGTTTGTACACTTGGTAACCACAAGTAAAGCGCGCGTCGTTTTGTGAGGTAAAAAACCTGTACTTACCATACGGTTAATGGAATACTGATTAACAAGAAAATTTACTCTGAAAGCTACTGTACTGTACTGCCCCATTTACACGATGCATAGTTTCGTGCTTGTGGTACACAAAATTAAAGCACAGATTACTAAAAAGTTACTACGTAACAGATACTTCACTCAGTAGAAAATTTTCAATACCTACTGCTATAATAGCCTACTCCGTCGCGTAAGCAACCGCTGCATGTTAAAATGTGCCTAAATACTCAAGCGTACAGTTGAAAACTGAACAACGGGCATGCGCTTCGCTTGCGAAAACCGCACTGAATTTGGTCCGCAGATGGCCCGAGACCGCTCGGCCGGGCGGTAGGTAATTATAGCGCGCAAGTACAGACGCCAGCAGGTCAAGCTACCCGAAACTGTCAAATTTTCCCAATTAACTTTGAACCTTAATGCTGTAGCGATAAAGTTGAAAATCTATTAAATAAATTTGACAGATTGTAGTAGCTTGATGTGCTGGCGTCTGTACATGGAGTGACGGAGACCAGTAGGCCTAGCCAAGTTACAAACGTTTCGTATCTAATCTCTTTCTACAATCGTTAACGCCTCGGCGTAAGTGATTTTAGAAAACGATAAGTTGGTAGCCAAGTTGACACGACTGAGTCGAACGCTCATTCTACAACGTCTCTAGAAAAAACCTATACTTTAGTCTATGGTGAGCGTTCTTATAAACGTCAAACTAACGCCAAAGTCACAGTTACAGTGTGGTTGTGTATTTTTTGCGCGGCGCGGGCAAATAATTGTTTTTTAACTGTTTTGAAAGTAAAAGTATGCGAACTATGATAAAGTTCTTCGTTTATAATTGGTTTAATTATATCAGTGTGGAATTTGATTTTAAACATTACTGTGTCTCGGAATGTTATGATATGATTCTGCTTATGAATGAAAGATACCTTATATGAAGTGGTATCTTTTCTAACATGGAATCTAGATCTCGAGCAAGCCCAGAACAATTTGCAGCTCTATTGGAATTCATGGAAAGGTATGTAAATTATTAGTTGTTTCGTAAATATCTTCCTTTGTGTTATGAAAATCTAACAGACTCCGGCACTTGAAAGTTTAAAACATAAACAATCACGTGATACGCGACAGGACTAATACGTAGAAACAAACAATACAATTGTGTTTGACTCTACTTAATCAATGGTCCCTTTGTTTCTCTGAAATAGTTTTAACTTATGTTTAAGCCATGGCTATTTAACGAGGCCCCAGCAAGGGCCCCAAAGCCGAATAAAAGCTGACCGACTGTGGCAGGAACTGGAGTTACTCAACTCCCTTGGTAGAGGAGTAATAAAGCCATTGGACAAATGGAAAAACGTAAGATTCTAACACAAAATACTGTAAAATATTATTTGGTTTCCTAATATTAACAATTAGTAAATATTCTACGAGATGAAGTGCATACAACAATCAGCTTACTTTAAAGACTAGAAAATGATTGATGAAAACATGCATGACAAAAATTAACAGACAAATATATGTTCAGGTGTGGGCAGATTGGAAAACTAAAACAAAGAAAAAAGCGTTGGGAATATGTTGTGAGGCTTCTGGTACTGGTGGTGGTCCAAGCAGCAGACAAACTCTCACTGCTTCAGAAGAGAGAGTAATGGGTTTGAATGCTGTTCTTGGTCAAGCTGGAATTGAGGAGAGAGGCTTTGATGTTAGTTTTTTTTCTTTGTTTGTGGTCTTTGCTTATTACTATATTATCTTTTATAAACAAGTGTATTTTTTCTAATTTAAATTCTTCATACTTTTCAGGCCCGATCATCAGAGCACCACTGACCAGAGATTCTGTCCACAATGTCGGACCGTCCCAAATTTCTGCCACAGATGAAATTATGTTGGATTTTATATCTTCTGATTATAATTATACAAGGTACCTTTTATTTTTTTTTATAGATTCAATATTTTGGCTAAATAATTAATTTGGGCACATTTTAATATATGACTAATTATTTATTCTCAGCAACACCAGCATCTACTGCCCATCCTTCACTGCCACCTACTCCCTCTGGAGAACTACCATGCCATCCTCCACCACCAGTGCTAACGCCGCCCGCCACCCGGCACTGCGTCCGCGCCGATGCCGTCAGCGACGTCGCCTACTGCGTCGACGCCCCGGTGGGCTCCGCAGCGGCGGCGGCACCGGGCAAGCCCGTCGCCCGCGGCGTCGCCCACCACATCCACGCCGCGGCGCCGCAGGCTGCTTTGAGCGCGCACACGGCGAATACAAACGCCCTTCGAATAAGCCACTTTCATACTTCGGTAGCTTATCTCTGTAGTTCGCGGTGTGTACCCAAGTATGAAAAGAGGTAAAACGATGACTCGCTCGGCTCGCCCGCCCGCCCGCCAGCTGGCGGTGTGGCCTGCGCTTTATGTAGACTAGTGATAGTGGTCTCAGCTGAGGGCTATGAACAATTTCAAATTGCCTGCAATATCAGAGTAAAAAAATAATCTTTATTTCAATTTTTTTCTGTTCTAATCCAGTTTATTTTTGTGTGTATAAATTGTATATTATTTTTATTTCATTTAAGTTAAGGCGAAAGCGCCAGGGTAATTTAAAAATTCAATTTTCTTACGTTTTTTGCAATTCGCTGGTCTGCTTTTGTATTAAGTTGTACGTACAGTCGCGAATCATATTTTAATCAATGTTCACCCGGACACTGAACTGCAAATTGCAAAAATCGTAAGAAAATTTGTACATCGCGGGCTACCTTATCGCACGAGCCCGCTTACATTTTGGTACTGAGCGCGCTTCTTTTTTTTGTGTTTGTTTATAAATGACTTTTCGCAGTTCAGCCTATGAGGTTTTTGTCTGCTTAACGGGTTTGCCCGAGGATGCCTCAATAAATTAAGGCCTCCAGCCAGGGCTAGCGCACATCGCCGGCGCAGTGAAATTTAGAGTACCTACTTTTATTTTAATTATTTTTTAATTGATATTGTTTGAGCAATTATTGGATACTATTTTGGTATAAATACTACGTAAAAATGATGTAGAAGTTTGGAGATATTCAGACTCGTTTCCAGTAGAAAATTGAATTAGGTCCGATAGTTTTTGGAACGAAGTTCCTTATCGCGCGTTGCGAAAGGGGGCTAGACGAAAAAATTAAAACCAAAAGTTGTTTTTTTTTTTTTAATAAAATTTTATTACAATTCCTTCGCTAATTAATCGAAAGGAACTTCGTTCCATCCGGGTGTCCCATGACACCTCTCAAGTTTTTCTTTTTTTCTAAGGTATTAACAAAAATGTATTCTATTATTATTAAAGTATTTATATGATATTATAAAAAATGTTTTGATGGATTATATTCAACAGAATCTGCAAATCAGCTCTAAATGAGTTTTGCTTAAGTATACATGCACCAGGAGAACTATTTTTGCTAAATAAGTAGATAAATAATAAAAATCGCTTTATTATTATTGTAGAAGTGAAAACGAACTATCTTTACAAATTCATTGTTATTTATACCAACCAAAAAATAGTATTAAATTTGAACGAGGACATCATGCATATACGCGCATTTTTGTAACTGGCCTCTTAATAGTAAAATAATTTATCTTTTTTGTAGTATTAAAACAAAACCTATTTTAATTTAGACTTGAAATGTAAGAATGAAACCAATATTTATGTACAGTAACTATAGGTACTTAATTGATTTTTATGTAAAGTAACAAAAATAATAAGTACCTAAAATGTAGGTATTTATTGAATTGTAAATACAACGTATTGGATAACTGAAAAATCCTTCTATATTTACCGCCCACTTCGTTGGGCGGTAAATATAGCCTATGACACTCACAAATAATGTGGCTTTCTATTGGTAAAAGAATTTTCAAAATCGGTTCACTAGATCCAGGGGGTCTACTCCGAAGTGGTATCGGCCGAATGTTCGGATCGGACCGACACATGGCCGATCCAAATATTATTGAAAAATGCGAAAAAAGTTCGGATCTAGCAGGAAACGGCCGAACTTCGGCCGATACCACTTCGGAGTAGACCCCCAGAGATTACCTCCTACAACATCACAAACTATAAAGAGGTAACTCTTTATAATATTATTAAGTATAGATGTCAGTCTTTTAATAAACACAATAATAAACTTATTTGTTATAATGAAGCTATTTTATTAATAATTTAATACCTACATTAAAGTCAAATTATTTATTTCAAATAGGCACTTTTGAACGTCAAAAATTACAATAATTTAGAATTGATTCTAGTCGCCCCTTCCAAAAGGTAGTTTTCGTATGGAGAAGAATGTGCAAGAAACTCCACCGTTAGTTTTTTAAAATGTTTTACCAGGTTTTGTACACATTCATTATAATATTATCACGCATAGCCACATGTGAAGACGATGAATAAAATTAGTCTACCACATAAGGTAAAAAGAATTAAAATAAAGCAATGACAGGTAAATCAATAATTATGTGATAGATAATTCTCATAATATTTACAAATATTGTAAAATTAGATGATTTTCCTAGAATTATAACAAGTGTGTCAGTTACAGTAGTCACAGAATGTAAAAATCAATGTCATAAAAAATAAAATGAATTAGTTAAATGGAGCAGGACCAGCACCTTTCCAAGCATTCTTATCTTGGATATAATCCTCTAATTTGAAATATCCTTGTCTACAAAATGTGATTTTAATATGAGTTTCAAATTTTCTTTCATTTAATTGCAATATTTAATTACATTGATCATAAAATTAACTGGACATACCTATTCAAAATACCATCAATAACTTATTATTCATAAATAAATGACAAATTAAATATAGAGACAAAAGTTTAGTTTATAATTAGGCAATGTAAATAAAATCATATTAAAGCTTAAAATAATCTTATTATAAACTATTCATTCAACACCTCAGCATGGCTCATCCTTGCATGAATTCACTTTGGGTACCCGCAAACGCAGTGGGTATGGGATCTTGCATGGTTATATTGTCATGTACGGCAGGAAGTGGTTGTAGTGGTGGTAAGCCAGCTTTCAAAGCTATGTTGTGTAACACACAACATGCCATTGTAATATTGCTAGCTACATGAGGATGATAGTGAAGAACCCTGTCTCTAAGCAAACATCTCCACCGTGCTTTGAGTATCCAAAATAGCGCTCAATGCAGTTACGGGTTCGCACATGCTTTTGAGTGTATCGTTCTTCAACAGAACCTTGAACTGCATTGATGATAGGTATCATAAGCCAAGGGCGTTGTGGATATCCAGAGTCACCTGAAAAATTAGTTTCTTTGGTCAAAACACAGGAAAACTTCTATAGCCATACTTGTTCATTATTATGATGAAGTTTACGCTTATATGATTCAACTCTACTAGAAAACCATATACATAAATGTGAATCATGTGTAGCTCCACCAAACTTTGCATTCACATTTAAAATTAGGAGATTACTGTCACAAATCTGAAAATAAAACTATTATTAAGAACTGATTTATCTAGTTTTAACATGACATTAGTACAGTATACTTATTATATATAATATCTACCATTTGAACGTATAATGAATGATACCCTTTTCTGTTATAAAAAAGATGCTCTTCATCGTTGGGCTTTGCCAAAGCTACATGGGTACAATCGATGCACCCAATTACACCAGCCAGGCCAAATCTTCTTTGGAACTTGAAACAATAATGGTTAATTTAAATTACATTACATCCAATTAATAATTTAAATATTGTTAAATCGTTTGATTTGTACTCACTCTTGTTTTTTAGATGCTCTGTCTTGTCGTGTTTTACGACGATTAAATGTATCTTTTTTGGCCCTAAGCCACACTTCTCCATTATTAGCGCACCACAACATATTTAAAGTATGCATTTTAAATGCTAAAGTTCAAAATTACGGTAAATAAACAAAACACTTCTCCGTCAATAATCAGCTGATCATAATAGTCGCCATTTTTTTATCGTTAACTCTTGGGTCTCGGCGATCGCTTAGCTATCGTTCAAAAACTACGACATCGTTTCGTTAGCGCTTGTCAAAACTGTAACTTGGCTACCATTTGTATGGGATGTAGCGATCAACGTTGTAGAAACGATTACATTTCATTCTAACATTTTGAACGAGTAAACTTGGCTACGAATTGTCTATTCGTTTGTTCTGACCACGTGACTTAGCGTTGAGATGATGTCATTCCTATACATTTGATTAGTTTTCTATTAGCGTTTACGATTGTAGATTGTCAACTTGGCTAGGCCTTCAGAGGTGCAATTCTCGTAATTTTAAGACCGTTCACAGTCTGATCTCAGTCTCAATCTCTCAAAAATACCTCTAATTTCCCTACATTTTGACAAGTTTTTGACATTTGTTTGACGCCGAGATGAGACTGCGACTAGATTTTGAACGTTTTAAATTACGAGAATTGGCCTTCTGATTAAAGCAACAGTTGCATCGTCTATAAACCGTGTATACAGGGTGGCAGGGACATCCACGCAAAACCTGTTACCATGGATTCAGTCTTCTTCTTACCGTGTCGACAGCAATCTAAATGTACTCGGCCCCGAATTCGGCCACTTGTTTGACGCCATCACCAACTTCTATCAGGGGGCCTAAAAAGGTCACTGACAGAATCATAAAGGCCTACGCAGACCGGGACGGCATGGCAAGGGATTTTAATTTTTACTAATGGACATTCAAACTTATAGGATAACAATATGAGTGAGTTGGCTTGAAGAGCTGTTTTCAAGGCTATATTATCAAATTTGGAAATATGTTTTTATTGCCTTACGAATTTTACTTTTTTTTTTATGTGGGTAGGTTGCCTAGATTTTAAAGTTACTTTTTTCTTTTAAATATTACAGTAGGTCTAACGGCTATGCAAAAATAACGATCATGAACCTTTTTATTGTTGTGTATTATATTAAGGATCAGAATGAGAATAACAAAATCTTCGCCAAGTTTCGTTTTCTATGATGTAAACAATGCGATCTAGACCCAAAGCAGAGACTAAATCAGAGATTTACACTAAGACTTTACGACTCACGAGGATGTGTAACAGAAACAGAGTTACAATAACGATTGTGTGCTATATTATTATAGTATATATAGTAAAAGTAAACAAATACTCCCCGTTATAATCCGCAGTACGATAGTCAGCTGTTGGTTTTAGGTTACCGGTACCGATGTGTAACAAACACTGTGTATTACTATTTCTATTTACAGGAAAACAATAATCCTGGGTATTTATGTAATTACATTACGTTTACACATTAATTTTACTTAATTACTAATTAAATTAAATTTTAAAATACGGAACAAAAATTTGACAAGTCACTCGGGCAGTGTTGCCACTTTTTCAATTTACTTACTTTACAACTTATTTAATAAAAACTGTAATGTTAAAACCGATAAAATAGCGTTTTTTTTATGCTGCAATGTTTACACCAAATATGAAATGAAAATTAGAGGAATTGCTAATGATCCGCTGGGAATTCAGGAAATAAATAACTTTTAGAGGTATTGCTTAAAGTGGCCTTTTTTGGCCCCCAGTTCCTGTAACGTGCAGCTGACAGGAGACGCAGGACACGATATTAAGTGTCCCATCGTTTGTGGAACAGCACCAGAGGCCTTACTACGAGCTCTTAACGCGATCCAGTTTAGGCTGTTGGAAAGAGACAGAGCTATACAAGTCGTCTAGCGCCATCTCGATCCCTGAGCGTAAAATGAATCGCGTTAAGAGCTCGTGGTAAGGCCTCAGATGGATAGATTCAGTACATGATTCTGGACCCAGCTGCGTGAAAATTAAAAATGGTGTGTTTATGTTATTTTAATTTAATAGAATATTTGAATTGTTCTTATTTTTTTTTTTTTTACTTTTCATTACGGACGCTTCTAACGTTCTGCATCGTTTTCACATGCATAATTTCTAAAATGAATGATGTAACCAATACTTTGTAACCATATTATATTGATTTAAAAGAGCGTCCATGGAGTTTCTTGCCCGTTCTTCTCCATAGGTACCTACGCTTTGGAATGGGCAACTAGGTTCATAAAATATTGTAAAACATTTTAAAAGAGTAACGGTGGAGTTTCTTGCCCATTCTTCTCCATACGAAAACAACCTTTTGGAAGGGGCGACTAGAATCAATTTTATTTTATTTTTTACGTTCAAAAGTGCCTATTATGTGCCTATTTGATATAAATGATTTGACTTTGACTTAGATCATTTTTCTGACTGACCGACCCCTTGACAATTCAAAAGTGCCTGTAATTGGTTTAATTGAAATAAATACTTTGAGTTTGAGTTTATTGTAAATGAGAAGAGTTATAAAAGTAAAACAAGTAAAGAATGCTGAAAATATATTTGATACAACACAACGGTCGCGAGCCGCGTAAAATTCCCACTTTACAACAATGTTACGATAATAATCTCTTATTTTACAATACAATGTCTACGCGCTATATAGGTACCGACAGCAGAAAACTATTTTTTTAATGGTATAACGTGAATCAAGTTTTTCAAATAAATAAGTTAAAAACTTCTTACTACATTAAAAAATAAGAAAAGGACAAGATAAATATTTGTTTAGTCCTGTCAAATTAGTCAGCGCCTGACGTAAATTGACGTATATTTAGTAGCTAATTTTTAAATCACGTTTAAACTGTCTATGGAGTATCCTAATTTGACAGAACTAAACTAATATTTATCTTGTCCCTTTCTTAATGAAATAGAACGAAAAAGATGCACTGAACTTAAATTTAGTTTAGTTTGTGACCGAGGGAATCAGCGCCATTAAATTGTCACTTAAAATAAAGAAACATTCGAATTCAATTGAAGTGGCGATGTTTGGGGGAGGCCTATGTCCAGCAGTGAACATCTTTTGGCTGAAATGATGATGATCATGAAGTGACGTCTCCTAGAACAACAGTTAGTATAATGGAAAATCAAAGAAAGAAAGAAAAATAAAGATGATATGGCTATAAGCGAGGTAAATACTGAGATAATCATAATATTATGATAGATGGAAGAAAAATTATCGGTCAGTGGATACGAAACGGGCACTATGAAGAAAAGAATTAGAAACATTTCACCAAAAACCATCGCCTAATCAAGCCTTCGGGACCCGGTGGGATGTGGGAGTAGTAGGGTGGTGGGACACCGCAAGGGAATTGACCTTGACCTCTGGGATATTGACCTTGACCCCAAGGTCACTTGACCTTGACCTCAAGGTCACTATATACGATATAATCGAGAAAATAAACGATATGAAAATAATTGTTTTTTGGCTAAAAATTTAAGTTTCCTCGGTGCCCCGTTACGTACCTATTAACCGACTAATATTTTTTTTTTCTTTTATAGAAATAACATCGGTACATATAAAACGCGTACAATAATACTATACAATAAATACACGATATTTGATCGAGAGCTAGTCGTTACTATAGACACCAAAATGAGGTATCGTAGTCATATTAATACACAGATGTCTTCCACTAAGTTACACTGTGATAAACGTCCAACATTACGTTTGTATTTCTTAAAGGGGTAGGCAGAGTTGTAAGTTGAAGTGCGAGTTGACTTTGGTCATTATTTATATCAAGTTATAAACATATCGTCTTCAGTTTGAAACCACAGTGTAATATAATGGAAACCATCCTTAACTATGAGATAGCACAAACAATACTTACGAAAAAAAAATAATTAAAATTATTTTCATATAAATTTCACATTATTTCAACAATTTTATCGTAAATTACATAATTTCGAAGCGGATTTGCGACATATACTTTTTATACACAGTGTAAAGATTTAATCGTCGGCTATTTTTTTTTAAAAGATCTGCTGTTTCATACAAAAGTTCTATTCAGTCAAAACGTATGGAACAGCAAACTTAATTTTTAATGACACCAGAAGGCCAATTCTCGTAATTAAAACGATCAAAATCTAGTCGCAGTCTCATCTCAGCGACAAACAAATGTCAAAAACCTGTCAAAATGTAGGGAAATTAGAGGTATTTTTGACAGATAGAGACTGAGATCATACTGTGAATGTTTTTAAAGTTACGAGAATTGCTCCTCTGACGTCCTGTATTTCTAGTTACTGGCGCACTCAGAGATGTAATTTAATATTAATGAATCATTAACGTAAGGCTTCCACATGACGCCGGAGCCGCACAACTTTTTGTTCAGTCAACCGGAACGGGTGGTCGCGCCGACACAGGGCGCTTTCCGGTTTTCCCACCTAAAATTGACATTTGAACGCGATGATCTCGTATCCGTGCGACGATGGCTTTCGATTAGAACGCGAGGTAAGTGATGCTAAAGTAGAATTTGACAAGTTATCAACTTCAAATTCTCAATTCAGAAATATGTCAGGAGACCATTTCAATTTTGTTGATATGCTGGTTAATTAGTTAAAGTTAATGATACATTATAATAAAATTACATCTCTGAGTGCGGCAGTAAAAAAAGTGACAAAAACAAATTTAAACACAACTTCCAACCCGCACTAGAGGTGGTGGATTACGACCATATAACATAGAACACCAGTTTAAGAAAAAAAAAAAAGAACAAGACTTTTTCTCGCAAATCCGCCTGGAACATTTACAAAACATTTCAAACATACATTTCAACAGTATGACACAGCATTTGAACTATAAGTACTAGTAGACCACAGACAAGGAAATAGAATAGTAAAATAGGCGGTTACAGAAAATAGGAATCGACCGAAATGTATGGAGTCATACAGGGTATTTGGTAAAACACTAACAACTTCTCAGGACCCTACAAGTTGTTGTTTATGGTGTTAGTAATATAGTTACTAACACCATAAACAACAACTTGTAGGGTTCACTCCTACCACATAGTTCAGAAATACGCCACTAGTAGCGCTCTCGTAGTTGTCAACTATCCATAGAAATGTAAAAAAACAGGAGAAGTGGCAAGGAGGCGTGTCTGTGTCGTCGCGGCATACCCGAAATGACCATGCACTAGGCAAATGGCGACGGCCATTTGCCTAGTCCGAACTAGTGCGCTTTCGACCGTGATCGTGAATAAATATAAGAATGCCGTGTTGTTCAGTGGTTTCTTGTAAAAACCGAAGCCTAAACCAAAACTTTGTAAATCATGGAATCACTTAGCATATAGGAATATAAATATTTTACTATATTTGTCTTTAAAATCATGAAAAACAACAAATTGTAAAATATTTCTTGCTTTTACTACGTTCATTTTGTTTTCAAATATCGCAACGACTGTAGTATTTTCGCAGTAAATACATTGCTCCTTAACCACTGCCTAAGTATATCACTAAGTGACTAGACAAGCAATGTAAAAATCACAAAACGATACTTTATTAATGCGGTGCATCGCATGGTACGGCCGCTGCTGGTTGCGGCCAGTTAGTGATGTGGCTGTGCAGATCCACTAACGTAAGCTATCGACAACAATGTCGATGACCCAACGAATATATAGTTAATTTTACAATTTGTCAACCGTTTTAACCCAATTGGAAGAATTAAAAAGATGACGTTTAAATCGGTTTTTTTTTTTGTTTTATTTTGGGCATCTCGTAGTTTAACCTTTAATAAGGTTGTCGTTTGCCTAACCGGGCTTGCCTGTGGATGCCTAAATAAATTAAGACCTCCAGCCAGGGTTTAAAAACCTAAAAACTAAGCGACTACCACGTTAAGGGCACCCCCTGTGGGTACAAACTTCGGCTTAGGGCGTCGCTGGGAGAGGTCAGCAATGGACGGGCTAGATCGAAATTATTTAGGGACGAATTTAAAACTACATGCTCAGCGGCGCGGGCTGTCTCGAACAAGGGTCGTTGCGGGCATGGTATGGAGCGTCGCGGCGGGCCTCGACGGCGAGGATGGAAGAACGGCTGTCGGGACTTGTACTTTGTAAGAGTACACCAGTACTCAGAGTCCCCAGTTCCCAGTCCCAGTTACCAGTACCCTCCTCCAGGAGAGTAGTAAGGCTACCAAGCCTTGCTACTCTCCTGGAGGAGGGTACTGGTATCGTCGGGGATGGTAAGGGTATGCCTCTGTCGGCGAATCCTACTTATACGGGAGGGAGTGTATCGGACGGGCTAAGAACGGCAAGCATATATTCAACAAACATACAACTTTTCGGTCGATTAAAAACTAAAAAGTAGAGATTAAATGATAATGAATAATAATTACATGAGACATAATTTAACATAATATAATACAGTACATTTAAAACTAATATCCGGTAGAATATAAACAAAATATATTTACAATAATTTCATTCGAAATGTCACGGTTAATTTAAATTAGACTTAATTCAAATTATATTTTGTTTTGTAGTAGTTTCTTTTTCTCAAATAAACTCCTTGCCAAAGTTAAATAACTTAAAAATTTGATGCTAATCAATGGCACCGATTCCCTTGTTCACAAACAAAAACTAATATTTATCTTCTGTCCTTTTCTTAATGAAATAGAAAGAAAAAGATGCACTGAACTTAAATTTAGTTTAGTTTGTGAACAAGGGAATCGGCGTCATTACTTAACTTTAAGCAACGTCGTCTTGACTGCTAAAGCAACCGTTTCCAAGAAGAGCGGTGGCCGCCACATATCGTCCGCAATTTACCGGCGACTGACGTCATTGGAACGTTATATATATGGAAGTACGTTGGTGTTTTTGGAACGAAGTGCTTTATCGGAGCTTGCTTGAATTGACTTGGAGAAAATGAGAAATCGTCACGTAGCGAAAAGCGTTATGCACCCCCCCCCCCCCCTCCATGCGACTGTTTATTACATATGATAGAGAATGTCAGAGAGTGGTTTTTGAGGGTGCTGAAGCCGATAGTGAGGTCAAAATGAAATTCCAAGATAGCAGCTGCAAAAATTTTCGTCATGGGTATCGTTTTCATGGTTTTCGAGGGCGCTGAAATCAATAGTGAGGTCAAAATGAAAATATCGTCCGCAATTTACCGGCGAATGACGTCACTGTACCGTTATTTATGAAAATTGGTGTTTTTCTGGAGAGCGTTTTTTTTGACACCGCAAATTCAAACTCCGCTGCCACCATTTTCATGACATTTTTATTTATGTATGGCATCTCGCAATTCAACCTATGAGGTTGTCGTCTGCTTAACCGGGCTTGCTTGTGGATGCCTCAATAAATTAAAGCCTCCAGCCAGGACTTAAAAAACTGCACCCCCTGTGGGGTACGAAGTTACGTAAGGCGAAGTGGGGTCACATGGTCACGTGCTGCCGTGCATAGCGAGGCTTAGGGGAGGCCCCTTTACAGTCTCCGGGGTTCCGGAATTGGTCTTTTATGAGGAACCGGGACCACCCCATGTGCGGATGGTGATCACCGGGGTGGTTTTAGTGAGGTAAATATCCCGCACTCCCCAACTTACTCCCCGGAGGTCGGGTGCCTTTTGAAGGTAGGTATCCCTACCAAAACAAAAATATATATATATATATGACAACCGTCACTACGACCGTTATATAGCGGCCACCGCTTTCTAAAAACCGTAGCAGCTTTATGCATTTTCAAAAGTAAAATTTTGTCATTACCAAAAACTACCATTGGTAAGCCAAGCATTTATACATATTTCGGGTAAAGGAAGATCTTCAGTGGTAAGCATGTTTTACACAACAAAATATTGCTTCACATGCAATAATTAATTTAGTCCATACAGACGTGTACTATAATTTCATAGTAAATTCAAACGTTAGTTAATAAATAATTTTAACAAAAAATCATGTTAACATTTTATAATTGATTTTAGTTTAATTATAATTTTAAAAAGATCGTGTATGTTTCGAAATAACCTTTGTGGTCGCCATTTTTTTAATGCAAATAAATTAATTATTTAGAACATCGAGTACAGAGCTACCATAAAAGAAAGCAGATAGACAGTCGCTCCAAGTAAAATACTGGTATTCAACTACATACGGTTAGACTGGAAGCTGACCTCAATATACTTGGAAAAAGGCTAGGCAGATGATGACAAGATTCTTTTGGCGTGTGGCTTAAATCGGAACTAACGCTGCCATCTTGTTTTGTCAATACTATGTCTGTGACAATCTCACAAATGTGTACCAACAACGCCCCCCTATCAAAATCATTCATCATCTGTGTTGGGGTCGCCATTTTTGACGTATACGTCAAGTGGGCGTGAAACAACCCGCCCTCACATTTCGTCAGTTATGTTTAGGTCACATGTAATAGAGGGCGAGCCTATCGCCCTCAAACCGGCACAAATCTAAACTCCATGCAGCACCCGAATTGCGTAACAAACAATTCATCTCAATCTGAATAATTTTGAAGGATATTGCTAATCCATCTTCATATGTTCGAAAAAATTGTCTGCTGAACAACGTAAATAACGCAATGAATGTTGTTGAACTGCCAAAATGAAATTGCTACCATAGTGTGTTACGCAATTACTCCACGGATGCAGCTGAATGCCAGTATTCTACTTGGAGCGACTGTCTTTCAAAATCAAAATATTTTATTTAACATTTAAAACCTTTAAAGGGACTTATGAAACGTCAGAAGCTAGGTGCATATCAGAAGGCCAATTGCGTGACACACTATACGTAGCAACAGCTACTTATAGTGTGTCACGCAATTGCCCTGCTGGACCGATTATTTTCAATTCATAGTTTTTTTGAAACCAAGGAAGAAGTGGAATGTTTTAGACGGAAAAAATGCCTTTCTCAAAAATGGCGACCAAAAGGAATAACTTTTAAGCCTTAATTTTTTATCATTGGCATATTCTGGAATGTTAATCCATTATAATAATAACATTGGAATCGTGTGATTTCACTTAAATTTTATATTTATAATAATTTAATTCATTTAGGCTCGTTGGTTTTCGATTGGTCTTTTAGTCGCGAGATCTCGGCGCCCAGTGTGTCCATGTTTTCCTGAAAATTATGTTATTTTATTGACTAAAAGCTTGTGCAGTAATAAGTTTCAATACGAAAAACGGGAGATACATTTTTGCGTGGAGTTTAATATAGTGCGCGCGGAAGTAATTGGCCGCTAAACCAGCCGGAACTTTCAGCGCGTGTTGCCGTCGCGAAGTACGGCGCCGCACTGAGTAATGAGTATGACAACAAGCGCCCCCGCCTCTCCGTCTCACCGCTCACATACCTAAGGCGCGGCCAACTAGTTCCGCGCGCACTATAGATCTAGAAGCAATAATGTGGCACACGATGTTGCTTATTTGTCTAGCTGTACGCACGGCTACACATCAAGCTACACATTTCAGTATAAGCTGACTTCTGTACGAAAAACTTATACAATGCGAGGTCAGCTAAAACTGGAAATTTATATGATGTGTCGCCGTGTTTACAGTCGCGGAATGTAAAAGTTTAGGATAGGATTAGGGAATGAAAAGGACAAGCGCCTTAGGTCAACAATACGCAAAATACGCGCATTGTCGTGGAGTTGCGGATACCAGCCCGCTGTACCTAGGTCAACAATAATTAATAAAAATCAACGGGTTGCACTCCGGGAGTGCTGGCAGAAGTGAAAACTTGAATATTAACGTTGTGCATTTTTGATATTTTGGAATGCGGTCTACTCTCCCTCCGTCTTACGAATTTTCGATCAGGTCACGTGTCCTGACGCGAGCTCCGTCTTACGAAAATTCGATCAGGTCACGTGTCCTGACGCGAGTTTAACATTTTTTACCCAAAACAACAAAAGTGCACAAAGCCGCTAAAGAAGTTTTCACTTCAAAAAAATTTCTTCGACCAGAACTTGGGATTTTTTTTATGTCAAACATGAACAAGATGACATATGGCACAGCTTACGTAAGAAACCAATACAGGGACAAATTAAATTATCTTCTGAAACTCCGCAGACGGTCTTAGCATTTATGCTGAGCGCTGGCCGTTTTGCATGGATGTGAAGCATACCCCAATTTGTTTTAATTTTTTTGGTTTATTTTCTTTCTCTGCGTCATGTTTACAGTAAATAAATGTATTTTCTTTTTCTATGGGTATAGATCTTTTTTTTTATAATTTTAGAAAACGTTGCCCCACACTTGGAATTTCTCCTGTATTGTGGGTGCGTTTACAAACATTTAAACTCACATACACAAACAGCCAGACCCGGAACAACTACTTGTAGGCCATACAAATGTTTGTTCCGTGCGGGAATCGAACCCGCGACACGCAACGCAGCAGTCAATCGCTTAACCACTGCGCCAACCGTGCCGTCAATATCTAAACCAAATAAAACAAAAACAAAAAATTTTTCTCAACTCATACTTCAAGCAAGTACACTATCAGGCGGTTGTCCAAAAATAGAACCACAAATCTTTTTTAGGGTTCCGTACCCAAAGGGTAAAAACGGGACCCTATTACTAGACTAGACTTCGCTGTCTGTCCGTCCGTCTGCCTGTCACCAGGCTGGTATCTCAAGAAACGCGATAGCTAGACAGTTGAAATTTTCACAATTATGTATTTCTGCTGCCGCTATAACAACAATACTAAAAACAAAATAAAATAAATATTTAAGGGTACAACCAACAACAAACGCGATTTTTTGCCCTTTTTGCTCGATATCAATAATGGCAACAGATGCCTGCACTTGAAATATTCACAAAATACTCAGTTTTCAATTCAACTCAATTTTATTATTTATTATTTTTGCTTTAATAATAAATAATAAAATTAAAATAAAATAAATATTTAAGGGGGGCTCCCATACAACAGACGTGATTTTTATAGATAATGGTACGGAACCCTTCGTGCGCGAGTCCGACTCGCACTTGGCCGGTTTTTTCTTGTTTTAACGATACTCATCAGGTCTGCGTCGTTTCGTTGGGTAATTTAATTTGACCTTGTTTATTTTTCGTTCTTTGAGTGTATCTAATATATCTGTGTACCTACTCGAAATCTGAAAACGAGCACGTTTAAGTACTTACCTTGAGCGTAATGTTCTTCAGCAGCGTGTCTTCTAACACGGCTTGCAGGCGCCGGTTCATCTCCAGCGACAGTTCGGCCGTCAGCCCGGCCGGGTCGCCGCCCCACACCGCGGCCATCGCGCCACCGCCGAGCCGGGCTATCTCTTTCTGTGATGCGGTTTCAAATCTTTGTCAACATTCAGCAAAGTAACACATAATCAGCCAATAATGTTCCCACTGTTGGGAAACAGGCCTCCTTTCTGTGAGAGGGAATGGGCCGTAATCCACCACGCGGGCCCAGCGCGAGTTGGTAGATGTCACAAGTCTTCGAATTTTTGGTTCTAGGACATGCCGGGTTCCTCACGATGTTTTCCTTCGCCGTTTTTGAGAGCAGTGGTGATGAAATAAATTACACAAAGTAAACGCCTCTCTGGGTTCGAACCCTGGGCCATCAAAGCTCCCTGTTTGGTCAATCAGTAGACAAAAATAACAACTATGGAAAACTGTCAATTTTAGATGTTTTTGTGGTGTATTTATAAAACGTACAGTCACGGAACGAAAAGTTTAAGCATCTAAACGTACATTTTTGCTACAGCAACGAAAATTTACATCAAAAAGAAAAAAAAGCAGCTGACTTCCGAAAAGACACTACAAAGTAAAAAATAACTTTAATTTCGGAAGTCAAAACAACGAAAATGCGAACGCAACACCGACTGCGACTTCCAAAAAAAAAGTTTTTATAATATCTACTAAGGATAGCATGGCATTATAAAATTTACCTTGGTTAGCTTCCGTTTCTACATAGCAGCATAGACAAGGGAACATTATTAGATCAGATGAAAATTATGGTTTAAATGAGGTCAAATTTATTCAGTAAAGACTTTACGGAAAGATTTTACGGTATAAAATAAAATAAAATAAAAAATCTTTATTGATACAAAAACCTTTGACAGTGCTTAAGACTAAGATACATAACTTGGCTAACTAAAGCTCATACGGATAAGGTAAACCCTGACTCCTAAACTAGGTGATCCTGCTTAGGAGTCAGGTACAGTCTAGTTTTTCAATCTATGTATAGTCTACAGTATAGGAAACAGTTTTGTGAAATTCCTAGCCACAGTCAGCGACAAAAGTACTAGAATATTTAGAAATTTAGATCATTAAAAATCATCATCAAAAAATCATCGGATAACGTCATGTTTTCCTTCATACATAACCCTTGTTGCCGACTGTTTTTATCAGAGCATCTAATTTCGGGGTTTGTGGAACAAAGCGTTAGCACTAATAATTTTACATTCGTTCATGTTAATTACTGAACATAGGTTCCTAGTATTGTACACATGCAAATATATTCGAACTGAACAGACAGCTGTGCTGCTGGGGAGTTTGTTGCGCCACTTCTTCTTCCCAGCGATAGCACTAGGAAGTGGTGAAGGGCGGGCGTTTTTGGGGGACTGTCTTTTGTAATTTTGACGTTCGAAAAGTGCTGATTCTCAGCCTAATTTGAATAAATGACTTTTGATTTTGTCACTATTAGGCATTTATCACGCGACTACGGCAGAGCCAAAGGACGGTTATGATAATAATTTTTAAATGTCGCAAAATTATACGGAGATAAGAGCCTTTTTAGTCACGCAGCAAAAACTCTATGAATCTAAACGCATTCAAGAGAAAATTAAAGTCATTGTTATTGAAGAAATGTTATTACAGCATAGAAGACTTTCTCAAAGATAAAAGTAGTTCGGACTAATATGTGATTATATTTTAATGACTTTAAATGATATAACTATGTAACGTTCTATCACGACATTGCATTTTTATGAATTTTATTGACATAAATTTCTTGAATTGAATTTATATTAAATTTTGAACTAATATTAAGTTAAATTATTATAATTAATATTAAGACTAATAATGTTGTGACCAATGTGGAATGTAATTTTTTTTTCTTTTTATTTTATCTCTCATTTCTGACTTTACTATGATTAGGTACTTAATTTTGTGTTAAATTTATTGTTATTTTTAAAACCACTGTTCGACACAAATGTAAAGTTGATGAACGAATAAATAAAAAGATTTTTGTTTGATCTTTATTCTGTTGTTTGTAATTTACTGTGCTTGACCCAAATTAATACATTTTCTTCCTTATTTTACCTTGTTGTCATCCCTGTGGCTGGAGCCGACGGCGCCTGCAGGCATCTCGCACAGGAGATGCCTCAGCAGGCGGGCCTTCGCCCTCAGCTCGGCGGTGAGCTGTCTGCAGTGTTCCTCTAGGAACTCGCAACGTTCTGAACGACGTGCGGCCGCTCTTTGTAAGGATACTATACGCTCGATTAACGTTTGACGGTCGGGTTCGCGAACCTAGAATGTAGAACATAAAATAGTCAGTAATGTTTCCACTGCTGTGATTCAATCCCCCTCTCTGTGGTAGGTTGACGTCCATAAGGCCAGGTTTCCTCCAAAACGGAGAGGGGAGGTGATATCTCGTGTATAACCGTGGTGATGACACGAATTGCAGCAAGTGAAGTAAGTGAAGTAAGTGAAGTAAGTACACATACCTGAACCAGCTACAATAATTTTGTAACATCCTAGAAACTAACTTTTTATTTTCTTTTAATTATGTCTCAACATTGTAGATGGCAACCCATGGGAAGTTGCGAGGTAACCCCACCACAAGTATCCTTATAGCTTACTGGGGCCGCCTCAATGTTGTGCTTTAGAACAATTGTATGAAAAACAATAAAAACTTCTTCTTTTTTTTTTTTAAGTCGGAGCTGTTACCCCTTGGCGAGTCCAGCTCTTAGCGTGGAACATAAGGTTCGAACAGACATGGATTGAAATGAAATTATTTATTCTGTACATAGGATTTTGCAATCACTTTTAAACGTCATATTATTAAAAAAAAAAATACGCTAGATGAGGCCGGCGTTTCCTATCTGACTACTCTGAGAAGAAAGGCCGAAACAAACTCAAGAGGTCACAGTTTCTTTTAAAGTCCAGATATATTGGTCAGCTCATGTGAAGAACATGTAGATTGTTGTCTGAAATGGTCTTTTAAGGACAGAATCACACAGATATGAGTGGATCAGTTCAGTCAGTGCAAGCATTTATCAGTAATGATTTTGGTAAATAGGTTTGTACAAACACTTTTACACGTCAATAAGTCTGAGAAAAATCATCTCGCTCAACTAAGAACTTGAGGGGCTCAAGGACTCGACTGAATGTGTATGGGCAATAATAATAGAACTACTAAAATGAACCAATAAATACTGAGATGACGGCTCATAAAGAAGTATACAAGAATTCTAACAAAAATCTACGAAAATTAAGCCAACTCCGATTTTGATTAAAACTAAAAAAAAAACCGGCCAAGTGCGAGGCGGACTCGCGCACGAAGGGTTCCGTACCATTATCTATAAAAATCAATCACGAGTTGATTGAATGAAAGGTAAATTGCGGTTTGCGATTTATGACGTATTAAAAAAAAAACTATTTACTAGATCTCGTTCAAACCAATTTTCGGTGGAAGTTTACATGGTAATGTACATCATATATTTTTTTAGGGTTCCGTAGCCAAATGGCAACGGAACCCTTATGGATTCGTCATGTCTGTCTGTCTGTCTGTCTGTCTGTCCGTCCGTATGTCACAGCCGCTTTTTTCCGAAACTATAAGAGCTATACTGTTGAAACTTGGTAAGTAGATGTATTCTGTGAACCGCATTAAGATTTTCACACAAAAATCGAAAAAAAAACAATAAATTTTGGGGGTCCCCATACTTAGAACTGAAACTCAAAATTTTTTTTTTCATCAAACCCATACGTGTGGGGTATCTATGGATAGGTCTTCAAAAATGATATTGAGGTTTCTAATATCATTTTTTTCTAAACTGAATAGTTTGCGCGAGAAACACTTCCAAAGTGGTAAAATGTGTGTCCCCCCCCTGTAACTTCTAAAATAAGAGAATGATAAAACTAAAAAAAATATATGATGTACATTACCATATAAACTTCGACCGAAAATTGGTTTGAACGAGATCTAGTAAGTAGTTTTTTTTTAATACGTCATAAATCGTAACGTAACGGAAACCTTCATGGGCGAGTCCGACTCGCACTTGGCCGGTTTTTTTTTTTATTTAGAAGAGTAAATCTTCAGTTTAGAAAAAAATAATATTAGAAACCTCAATATCATTTTTGAAGACCTATCCATATATACCCCCGTACTCGTACATAACAATGACTGACTTAAAAGTTACACCAAATTCCAATATTTTTTATACCAACATAAATTCCGAGTAAAGTAACTCGATATCGAAAATGCCGTCCCGATTCAATACTCGATGGTCGGTGATTCGATATTGTGAGAAGGGTAAGGGTAAGGGTTTGATGAAAAAAATTTTTTGAGTTTCAGTTCTAAGTATGGGGAACCAACATTTATTGTTTTTTTTTTTTTCTATTTTTGTGTGAAAATCTTAATGCAGTTCACAGAATACATCTACTTACCAAGTTTCAACAGTATAGCTCTTATAGTTTCGGAAAAAAAAGTAGCTGTGACATACGAACGGACAGACAGACAGACATGACGAATCCATTAGGATTCCGTTTTTAGCCATTTGGCTACGGAACCCTAAAAATACATTTATCGACAAACTACAAGAAAATCTACACAAATTGAATCGCAATAAAATAAAACAGGCCACATTTCTAACCTTAGGGAATAGCCTACCAAAAACGCTTGGGAACTTGATCTGCGAAATTAAAATAAAAGAGTATTTATTAGAATTTCTTACCGCGGTCTTTTGTTCCTGATAGGCGTGAAAATTAGTAAGAAATGTTAGTTATTATTATTTTATAATAATAAATTTGTCCCACTTAGGACCGGTTGTTTTAAACGGTTGGTTAACGTAACATACATCCATCAAATAATAACGATTGCGTACTCGTTATTATTTGACGTACGGCAAGGCCATCATTTTGTAATTGTAATTTGAAACAATGCTTTTTTGGTTTGACGATAGTTAGCGCCATTTTTGACACATACGCGTGCGTTAAGTGGACGTGACACAACCCGCCCTAAGGCAATTGATACGACAAGGTTCTAAACATCGACCAGAAGGCCAATTCTCGTAATCAAACGTTAAAAATCTAGCCGCAATCTTATCTCAGCGACAATCAATGTCAAAAACTTGTCAAAATGTAGGGAAATTAGAGGTATTTTTAACAGATTGAGACTGAGATCAGACTGTGAACGTTATTAAAATTACGAGAATTGCACCTCAGGGATTAGAATAAAATAGAAAACCCTTTATTTCAGACAGGAGTCCATAGGGTTAGTAACAAGTTTACTTAACTAATATAAATATTCGCCAAAAATGTAAACAAATATGAGTTTATGGAAAAATAACTTTAACTCCTACACAATAAAGTTCAGTTTACGCTACAACTTCAAAAAATTTTATAACTTTTTCAATAGTGCTGGTCACTTTAATATCAACTTAATTTCCATTAAGATAAAGTTGATATTTGTTTAACTTGTAAGATCAATTTCAAACAAATCAAAAATGAATATATTAAATTAGTAGTTAGTTGGTTTTCATAGGTTTCGTGGGATATTGGTACACATACCTGTATGTCTGGCAAGGCGTCACTGTGTCCGTTTTGAAGTCTGTCTTCGTGAGGCGCACTTTCGCCACTACTTAGTGATGATACTGAACCTGTTTTAATAATATAAAACGTTAAATAATATGAAAAAACTGTCTGTTTGTCGGCTTAGTTCTGCGCCTAATTACCTTCTCCGGTCGTGCCGGATTGCCGTCCCTTCGGACTAAGCTGGTGAGGGAAGGGAGTGCCCTTTCTGGCCGGCACTTTCATTTTTGGGTACGAAATGAATGATGTCCTTTTGACGTTCAAAAGTGTCCTTTATGTGCCTACTAGCCCCGCGCCCCGCGGTTTCACCCGCATAAGTTTCGATCCCGTAGGAATATCGGGATTAAAAGTATCCTATATGTTAATCCAGGTTATAAACCATCTGTGTGCCAAATTTCATCCAAATCCGTTCTGTAGTTTTTGCGTGAAAGAGTAACAAACATCCTTCCATCCATCCATCCATACAAACTTTCACGTTTATAATATTAGTAGGATTTGAAATAAATACTTTGACTTTGATCTTTTCAGATCGCTACATTCAATAGCGATGGTTTAGATTTTTTTTTTATCTTGTCTTATTTTTTTTTGTTAAAATTTAATTTGCGGTTGATCCGTGGATGGGTGACCATCTTAGCATACCGAGACCCCTCCGAGCCTCGGAAAGCACGTTAAGCCGTCCCGGCTTTCATTCGTGGATCTTTGACAGTCGTTACGGGTAGTTAGAAGCCCGAAAGTCTGACAACCAGTCTTACCAAGGGGTATCGTATTACCTGGTAACTGGGTTATGGAGGTCAGATAGGCAGTCGCTCCATGTAAAATACTGGTATTCACCTGCATCCGGTTAGACTGGAAGCTGACCCCAACAAAATTGGGAAAAGGCTAGGCAGATGATAACTACCATTTTTTGTAAACATCTATTTCAAAAGCCAGTTTTGAACATCAAAAGGACTTACCAGTTCTCGTAGCGGGCGCTAGCTGTTGCGGTAACTTCGCCTCAAGCTGCTCACATCGCTTCAAAGCGCGGTGTAGCTCGCGGTTCAATTCCTGCAAGTAAATGTATCATTTAGCATCATCACACACACACGCACGCACAAAACCCAGTCAAGGGAGGCAATTCTCACAGACACACAGTTCACAGCCTGATCTCAGTCGCAATCTGTCAAAAATACTCATACTTATAATTTCCCTACATTTTTGACAAGTTTTTGACATTTGTTTGTCGCCGAGATGAGACTGCGACTAGGTTTTGAAGGTTTTAAATTACGAGAATAAGCCTTCAGGATTAACGCAGGATAATTTTTATCCCGATATTCCCACGGGATCGAAACTTGTGCGGTTGAAACCGCGGGGCGCAGCTAGTAATGCATATTTTATCCGTGACTTGTCCCACTTCGAGAAAGAGGTCAATCATCGAATCCGACTCGGCTGGGCAGCGTTCGGAAAGCTACGAAGACTTTCAAGACGAAGGTCTTTGGCCAGTGCGCATTGCTACTGAAACGTGGGCCACAATGTGGCTCACAAAGGGCCTTATTAGCAGGCTAAAAGTCACCCAAAGAGCAATGAAGAGGGCTATGCTTGGAATTTCTCTGCGTGATCGAATAAGAAATGAAGAGATCCGCAGGAGAACCAAGGTAACCGACATAGCCCGAAGAATTGCCAAACTTAAGTGGCAGTGGGCAGGGCACATTACCCACAGAACAGATGGCCGATGGGGCTGAAAGGTTCTGGAGTGGCGACCGCGTACCGGAAGACGTAGCGTTGGAAGGCCCCACAAGGTGGACCGACGACCTTGTGAAGGCTGCAGGAACCCGTTGGATGCGAGAAGCACAGAACCGGTCGAAGTGGAGGTGCTTGGGGGAGGCCTGTGTCCAGCTGTGGACGTCTTTCGGCTGAAATAATGATGTAATAACTGGTATTAAAATAAAGAAGGTTACCTTTATGGCACTAGTATGCTTCTTCTTGAGCACACCATTCTCTCCCTTCTCCCACTCCAACTTCTTGCTCGCTTCTGATACCTCTTCTGTTAACTCTGCCACCTGTAAGAATTACAACAACAAGAATGATAAATTACTAACTTCAGACGGACGTCGTCACTGAGGCTGGCCTAAGAAACGCTGGCGTGACGATTTGGTCTCATTCCTAACCGATTGGACGGAGAAGGCACAGCACAAGGTGGAAGAATTTGGGGGAAGCCTTTGCCTAGGCTTAAAAAAAGGCTTAATATAGGCTAATAGAATGAAAAAAAGACTTCAGCCTTCGACTTCGTCCGCAGGTTTCTTGTTCTTCCGCCCCACCCTGTTGCATAGCATCGCCTGCCCGCAGTTTTACTTGATTTTCGCATAGCGTTCTCTCTGATATTTTTCTTTTTACTCGGTTCCTCAGAGTCCTAGCGTGATAATATAGCCTTCCTCAAGAATTAGGCTACCAAAAGCAAAAATTTTTTTTTTGGTTCCGGAGGGTAGAGCGTTCAAACAAGCAAACTCTTCAACTTTATTACTAGTATAGATAGATATAGGTTGTTGACATGTGGAATGTGAGCTCGACTGTCATTGTGCCGATTGTCGTATCGGCCAATGGCCTGACGGCCGAAAGCCTCGATCAACATCTATCGAGGCTCTCGTTAGGCGGTTGGATCAAGGGCCTGATTCAGAAGGCAGTGCTCCTCGATACGGCTCGCATTGTGAGGTGGTTTCTGTTTTTGGAGCCCTAATCACCGGTAGCTTGGACCCTGCTCCCGACACCGGTGGATCACTATTTCTATAGAATAGATTTCAAAGCTGTTAAATATTGATTACTTGTTGACCCGACAGACGTTGTCCTGTAATAAACGTATTTTCTTTCTTTCTTTCTTTCTGTACATAATCAGCTTATAATGTTCCCACTGCTGGGACACAGGCCTCCTCTCTGCGAGAGGGAGCGGGCCATAATCCACCACGCGGGGCCAGTGCGGGGTGGTAAATGTCACATGTCTTCGAAATTATGGTTCTAGGATATATCAAATTCCTCACGATGTTTTCCTTCACCGTTTTTGAGAGCAGTGGTGATGATTTAATTTACACAAAGTAAAACGCTTGTCAGAGTTCGAACCTATGACCTCATCATCAGCCTACAGTCCACTGCTGGACATAGGCCTCTCCTATTGCACGCCATTCAACTCGATTTTCGGCAACTCTCATCCAGCTACCAGCCATCCTGCGAAGCTCGAACCTACGACCTGCAACTCGTAAATCGCGGCCGTTACCACTGAGTCACCACTGTTTTGAATGTTATCCTGTATATATAAAAAAAAACTTGAGAGGTGTCAAAGGACACCCGGATGGAACGAAGTGATTAATTAGTGAAGGAATTGTAATAATTTTTTTTTTAAATGTCGTTACATATTTTGATCTTAATTTTTTTCCGTCTAGCCCCTTTTCGCAACGCGCGATAAGGAACTTCGTTCCAATATTTAACAGTTTCAAAATAATTCACACCCAACGTCAGATAATGTCGTCCATACAAAAATCCCGTTGAAAAAAATGCGTTCAGTTTTTTCAAGTACACCTACCTTTCTAGCCAGCACCCTGTTCTCCTTATTCCTCCTGTCCGTCTCCTCGGCTAAGGCGGCCTGCAGTCGCGTACACTCTCCTTCGAGCGTGACTATCCGTTCTCGAAGCGATGCGTTGTCAGCGCTTAGAGCTCGCGCCTGTAATGTGAAGTTACAAGTTAATGGCGCCGATTCCCTTGTTCACAAACTAAACTAAATTTAAGTTCAATGCGTCTTTTTCTTTCTATTTCATTAAGAAAAGGATAGAAGATAAATATTAGTTTACTCCTGTCAAATTAAGATACTCCATAGACAGTTTAGACGTGATTTAAAAATTGGCTGCTAAATTAATATACGTCAATTTACGTCAGGCGCTGACTAATTTGACAGGACTAAACTCATATTTATCTACTGTCCTTTTCTTAATGAAATATGTAGAAAGAAACAGATGTAGTGAACTTTAACGGGAAGTGTTTTTCATGATCCGCGCTTCTACTGGACGTGGCAGTGGGAGTCGCCCCCCCCCCCCCCGGGTCCCCAGCCGGGGATCGTGGAAGGCGCACAAATTCCCACGATCCCCGATCCAAGTATAGAAAGGGAACACCGGGGTGGTTTTTAATCAGTAAGAGTAAAGAGTCTGACCGACCCATCCGTCCGCCCCAGGGCGTAGGACATCCAAGAGTATTTTCCAACCCAGACAATAAAAAATGATTGCCAGTTTAACCGAATGCAACTGAATACCAGTATTTTACATATAGCGACTGCCTAACTGACCTATTATACAACTGAATAACTCGATACCTCTTGGTAAGACTGGTAGTCAGACTTTCAGACCTCTTGACTACCCGTGGATGACAACCAAGACCAACGTGCTTTCCGTGGATTCGAAATGAAGTGATTTTTCATGATCATCGTCTGTGAAGTTTCGCCAGTTAATTTTAATTTGACCTTGTATATCTATCTATAAATACTGATATTCAGCTGCATCCGATTAAACTAGAAGCCGACCCCATAGTTAGGAATAATATCTATCTATAATTACATACCTCGGACTCATACCGACTGGCGGCGGCGCTAACGGCGACGTGGTTGGCCGTCAGTTTGGCCGCGTGCTCCAGCGCGGCGGCCTCTCTGCGGCCGCAAGTCTCGGCGACCGCTCGCTCGACCGACAATGCTTCTTCTGCTTGTGATGCTCGCTCTGTTTCTCTGTTAGTAATGAGAAATACGGAGTGTGATCATTTATCAAAAGTAAGCTTGGAATTTCGGACTTCAAATGTATCAAAAATCTAAAGAAACCGATAGGCCTGGGATTTAGTGAAAATTAAACTCAAGTTCTGTTTATTTTAACATAACACAAAACAAGTAAAACAAATTGTTTTCAGACTTGAAAAACAATAAAATTGTTTTTACACGATGAGTTTTTGATATGGGAGTTCGGACTAGGGCGAGCTCGAGAACCATGGTAAATCGACTTTACTAAATACGTTGGACTCGCTCGCGGTCATACAACGTACAGACGCCAGCACATCAAGCTACTACAATCTGTCAAATTTCTTTAATAGATTTTCAACTTTATCGCTAAAACATTAAGGTTCAAAGTTGATTGGGAAAACTTGACAGTTTCGGGTAGCTTGACCTGCTGGCGTCTGTACAAGTAGGGCAATGAGCGTCGTGTCATCTCGCTCTTTCTTTTCTTGACCCCGGCGGCCACGAACATTGGCGTATACTATAGTGATATATAATGGACTACAAAACACCTGAGAGGCAATTCTCGCCAGGGCTGCGGGTTGTTCGAAAGAGATACCGTGGCCCCTGGCACAGGCAGTTGCCTGTGCCAACCCACCCGTGTTCCTTCAGTTGAAGGAACACGGGTGGGTTTTAGTCAGTAAAAATCTGACACTCCCTTTCGCTCAGCCCAGAGCGGGAGAGGTCATTTGATGGGCAATTCTCGTAATTTTAAGACCGTTCACAGTCTGATCCCAGTCTCAATCTGTCAAAAAATACGTCTAATTTCCTTACATTTTAACAAGTTTTTGACATTTGTTTGTCGCCGAGATCAGACTGTGACTAGATTTTGAACGTTTTAAATTATGAGAATTAGCCTTCTGATTACAACAATTTTTTTTTTTTGAGTATTGTTTTGTTTTTGTTTGGTTTGGTTTTGCTGAGACTTTTTGTTTTTTTCTTTTCTTATTTGTATTTGTAATGATACGTACGTGATTACAAGTTTATTTATTTATAAGTATGTATTAGGTATGCTGAAACTGTGTGTACTCCCCGTCACTTTTCCCAAAAGGTTCATTAGAAAACCAGCGTCAGACAGCATCTGTCTGGCATTATGCTGAAATGAACCTTTTTGGCGCAGCCGTGAGGCACACACTATTATTGTCTGAAACATTATTTTTTATTTTATTAATTTTGTATTTCACGAACTGTGTCCAAATAAACTTTTTTCTTTCTTTCTTTCTTATTAAATCATCATCTGCCTAGCCTTTTCCCAACTATGTTGGGGTCGGCTTCCAGCCTAACCGGATGCAGCTGAATACCAGTATTTTACATGGAGCGACTGCCTATCTGACCTCCACAACCCAGTTACTGGGTAATACGATACCAATTGGTAAGACTGATTGTCAGACTTTTGGGCTTCTGACTACCCGTAACGACTGTCAAAGATCCACGAATGACAGCCGGGACCAACGGCTTAACGTGTTTTCCGAGGCACGGAGGGGTCTCGGTATGTAAAGATGGTCACCCATCCACAGACCAACCGCGGCAAGCGTTGCTTAACCCGACCGATCGACCTGTGCGGCTGTTATTATTTAGCCACGGGCCCCCCTTTTCATCTTACCCCCCGTTTCTTTCTTATTAAATATAACTATAAAAAAGAACACGTACCTCTGCAACTGCGCACTGAGCGTATCCGCGAGCGCTGCTTTCGCCCTCAACGCTGCTAACTCCGCCGCCTCCTCTTCCAAACGAAGATTACTCTCCTTTAGCTGTTCCACCTAGCAAAATCAGAATGATTAGATTAACAAACATAGTGGTCAATCAGGCTGCACGAGCGGGTGCGGGGGCGTGCGCGGGCGCTCGGGTCTTGGCGTCTGCATGTTCACAGTGCCGAACGAGCTACGAGTTTACGACGCTTCGGAGTGTGAATCAAAATGGTTTAGAACCACAAGCGTGGTCACCTAACAGACGCTACATCACTGAACGATACGGGCGGACTGTGCCATTAGAAACACCCGCGCCCGCCTCATGAACGCGACGACCGACTCAAGACGCATATATTTATGCTTGACAATTTGACTATAATTATTTATTGTATTTGTAATTCAATTCAATTTATTTATTGCAGATGATAAAAATCCATAATATTACATAAAAACAATATAAAACATAAAAAAGAATATAAATTGAAAAATAGAGATTAAAAAATACAAAAATTCAAAACAAGAGTGAGAGTGAGTGAGTGTGTGTGAGTGAGTGTGTGTGAGTGAGTGTGTGTACAAGAGTGTATGCCCAATGGGTAGCTTTTTGAGTTTCCATAGAATAACTGTAAGACCTGCTGTATCACCAAAAAGCACACGAATAAATACTTTGACTGTGCCGCGCGGCTCGCGGGAGCACTGTGAACGCAACCGCGCCCTGAAAGAGTACATAGTCGCAGAAGTTCGACTCCTACCTAAAATTCAGTCACACTGCTGGGCAAAAGTATGTACCTTTGCCCAGCAGTGGGACTGAATTTTAGGTCGAAACTGACATTTTAGGAAGTAAAAATCCGTCCGTTATCCGAGTAAATGAGTATTTTTTTTAACCGTGTGGTAAAAATTACCGCCGTAATTAGTTGTCCTAACTGTTTAATGACACTTGGCGTGAATTAAAACATTTAGTGGTTTCTTTTTAAAGCACCTGGATAAGTCAGAGATGAAACTAAAACCGAGCAGTAGAATATTATTCAATTAAAATATATATATACAGGATAATTTTTTATTCAGTGCGTAAATTTTTACAGGGTGTTCTACCCATGAATATGAACAACATTCACTATGGGACCATCTCTGAAATCACGAAAAAAAAATCAGCAGATTCATACATTTTGGTCGAGTAGGTATTGAACTTTTATAAGAAACAGCTGATTTTTTTTTGTGATTTCAGAGATGGTCCCATAGTGAAAGTTGTTCATATTCATGGGTAGAACACCCTGTGAAAATTTACGCACTGAATAAAAAATTATCCTGTATATATATAGAGAGAGAGAGAGAGAGAGAGAGATATGTAGTGTTGTTATTTTATAATGTTATTTTTGTTTGCATTAAAATATGAATAAAGAATATAATTTATATCTATTAATTGTTCCACATCTCGGGTCAACCTAAGAAAGCGGTACCGTCATATAATTGCAGCAAAATCACGGCCGCCGTGAAAATAACGGTAATTGTTAGACTTTTGAGAGGCATGAGGAGCAGGGTGTAAAATTCACTCGTACTCTATAGAAAAAGGAGGATCCCCCGACCGGTGTTGTATCCGGTACTGCCCGACGATTGATATCGGGACGTTGTATATATTATGTTAGTTGCGCGGTAAACTCTGCTTGCAAGATGCAGGATTTTGCGTGACGTCAGTGTGATGCGTAGTTCGAATGTGGCGGTGTAGATGACACAACGTTACGATGCCAATAACGCTGTCTATTTTGAGGGCTGTAATTTTGTTTCGCTTATAAAACTACTGATGTCAGTGAAAACGAAGTTCTTAGTGACGTCCTCACCTCAGCGATAGAGCGAGCGAGAGCGGCGCTCGCAGTGTCTCTCTCCCGGGTGCAAGTATCCAGTTGCTGTGTGCTAGATGTTAGGCGTCGTTCCAATTCATCTCGTTCGTGACGACACAGGATCAATGTTGCTTGGCTTTCCTTTAGTTCCGCTTCTGTAAAGAAAAACATCTGTTACGAGCTTCGGGTTCGTGACAATAAAAACTGCCGATAAAATTTACCAAAAGTTACACTTTAATTACACAACACTAATAACAACTCAAACACTAATTATAAAACACAATCGCTCTTAAGTAGCACTTGAAGATTGCTTTCGATGTATTCGCTTCTGTCGCAGAACCAAGTCTGACTGGTCGCGGCTAGTCCCGGCCTTATATAGTGCCGTAGATAGTTCCAGAACCTTCTATTGTAGAGACATCTAGAATGTTCGAGTACATACCGGCCGCGACTGACCAGATGTCGATAGTTCTAGTATCGAAATTTCTAGAAGGATATATTAGTTCTACTACTTCATACTAGATGGCGCTAGTAGTAAATTAGTTCTACTACTTGATACTAGATGGCGCTAGTGGTAACTAATGTCACCATGTACCAGGCATTAATTGTGGCGCGCAACACATCACTCTCTAAGCATTCACTGCTCATAGCATCAATCAATTTGCATACCGTTTTCCCAATTATGTTGTGGTCGGGATCCAGTCTTGACCGGATGCAGCTGAATACCAGTATTTTATATGAAGCGACTGCCTACCTGACCTCCACAACCCAGTTGCTGGGTAATAATATATCCCTTGGTAAGGCTGTTTGTCAGACTTTTGGGCCTCTTACAACCCGTAACCATTGCCAAAGATCCATGAATGACAGCCGGGACGTGCTTAACGTGCTTTCCGAGGCACGGAGGGGTTTCGGTATGTCTTGCCCGTTCTTCTCCATACGTACCTACGCTTTGGAATAGGCATTTAGCTTCATCTGTCTGATTGACCGACCCTTTGACAATTCAAAAATGCCTGTAATTGGTTTAGTTGAATTAAATGATTTGAGTTTGAGTTAAAGATGGTCACCCATAATAGGTTGATCACGGTGCGTCCTGCCAGTTATGATTTACGGAGCCGGTACGGGTGGTCCATAAATTCAAGGTCGCTCAGTGAGCTATGGAACGGGCTATGCTTAGTCTCTCTGAGGGATCGAATCCGCAACGAGGTGATCCGGCAGAGAACCAAATTTGTCGACATAGCTCACAGAATAAACAATCTGAAGTGGCAATGGGCCGGCCATATTAGCCGTAGAACCGATGACCGTTGGGGTAGACGTGTTCTTGAGTGGAGACCGCGAATCGGTAAACGTAAGGTGGGACGCCCTCAGGCTAGGTGGAGCGACGATCTTCGCAGGATGGCTGGTAGCAGCTGGATGAGAGTTGCCGAAAATCGAGTTGAATGGCGTGCAACAGGAGAGGCCTATGTCCAGCAGTGGACTGCTGTAGGCTGATGTTGATTGATTGTTGATGGTGTGTTAAATAACCGACTATGCCTTCAGGAAGTCACTCTGTAATTTAGTCAGTCGTGAACGGTTCATAGAAAGAAAGAAAGAAAGAACATTTATTTAGCACAGACCAAAAGACACACAATACACCAGATACATACATCAGATAGCAACTAATAAAAAAAACAAATAGAAACTATAAAGACCGATGTGAGAAATTAGCAGGTAAGTGTGCCTCACGGTTGCACCAAAAAGGCCAGTTCAGCAAAAATGCCAGACAAAAGTGCCTGCCGCTGGTTTTCAACTGAACCTGATGTGTTTAGGGTTACCATATGACAGGCGTTTGCCGCATTTGACAGGCATTTTAAGGTTTATACAGGCGTGCGGCCGGCATTGGTCTGAGACAGGCATTTTTAAATTTCGCGCCCGCGCGCGCATCGCGCTTGCATAAATGCAAGCAAAGTACTATTTAAAAAAATAATGTCCTCTGACAAATATCAGTAATAAATATCCTTCTTCATTATTATCTGTTGACTTTTACTTATTACCTACAGCGTTTTGCTTTAGACAGGCATTTTTCTGAAAATTCAGGCATTTTAGGTACCATAGACAGGCATCCCTCTATTTACATATGGTAACCCTAGATGTGTTCATCTTACCGCTCTTTCTATTAAGCTCCAAGGTAAGGAAAAAAGTGACTTACCAAGTTGCTTGGCCCTCGCGGAGTCGGTAGCGTTAGCCGTAGCTGCATCTTTAGCCGCTTCTAGTTCAGTCACCTGCTGTGTCAGTTTCTCGGCGCGTTCTGAAGCGTCCTGTCAACGAATATCATGAAAAAAATAACACAATTATACAGTAAAAATGAAGTTTAGATATACAGGGAGACAGGCACAGTCAGCAGCAATAGTAGATTTTACAACAAGTGCACAAAACAAACCATTTTTATCCGAGACTTTTAGCAGCCCGAGCCGAAGGCGAGGGCTGATAGTAACGTCGAGGATAAAAATGGTTTTGTGGACGAGTTATAAACTCTGCTTTTCACTTCGATTGCGAGGAAATAAAACAGTAGTATAACATAACATTTCTTTAATTAAAATTCAAAGTAAAATTAGAACAGTTTTGAATACTGAAGAAAATTGTTTTTAAATCTTACGACATTGATATTAGGCTACAGACCTATACAGCCTACTATTAAATTAATTTTGTAATAATAATTTTCTTAAATCAACTAACCTACCGTACTTGAATTAAAATTTTAATATCTATTATATCTTAAAAAACACATAAGGCAAATAAATTAAAGTAAATATTATATAATAACAAATTCTATCTATGAACTTCTTATTGCATTTGGCTGTATGGCTCATTTTCTTTGCCTTAATATAATACATTTATGAGTAGATACGTTAATGCCCTTGTGCACAAAATTCGATTTTGTGCAGTCTATACCCTGCACAAAGAAGCACTTTCAGAGCATGAGAAGTGAAAAGTCAATTAACTCTGTTACTTTAACAAATCATCTAAATTGATACAAAATGATGCGATACATTGGTTTTCACTATTTCATGTAATAGCAAAGAGTTAATTATTCTTAAATATTCTATTACTAAATGTTTTTCAAGAATATTTTGCTCAATAATTAAGATCCAAACAACTGAACTGTTAACCGACTTTTGTTGCTGACTGTACTATCGCCAAAATCTATATCTGACCACTGTAAGGACCTGCTTGCAGCGCATATTATTAGTCGACCTAAAAAGGATCCTCTTTGTTTTACTTACGGACGCAGCTGTGGTCAAAATGTGCACGGGGTTTTGTTTTCAAAATGGGCAGATATAGGTTTTGGCGATAGTACATCGAAGCACAATCTGTTACCATGAATTCAGTACATGATTCTGCTTCCCGTGTTAAAATTTTGAAACGATTATATTAAAAAAGGAATGTGTGCCATACATTTTGACCGCGTAGGTATTGCACTTTCCCAAGAAACAGCAGATTTTTTTTTTTATAACCGCCGAATATTTTCTACGCTAAGAGCGGTTCTGCACTGCATTTGATCCGAATCCGAGTGATGAAAGAAAAGAAAGAAAAAAAGTTTATCAGTTCGTGAAACACAAAATTAATCAAATAAAAAATAATGTTTCAGACAACAATAGTGTGTGCCTCACGGCTGCGCAAAAAAGGTTCATTTCAGCATTAATGCCAGACAGATGCTGTCTGACGCTGGTTTTCTAATAATAATATCCCTGGACATTTCACACAGCGCCATCTAGTCCCAAGCTAAGCAACCTAATGCTTGTGTTATGGTAACAAGATGGCTGATAAACTACTTATATACATTTTTTTTTTCTTAAATACATACATATTATAGATAGAAAAACACCCAGACTCGGAACAAATACATGTAGTATGTGTTCTAATGAACCTTTAGGGAAAAGTGACGGGGAGTACACACAGTTTCAACATACCTAATACATTTACATACTTATAAATAAACAAATAAACTAGTAATCACGTACGTATCATTACAAATACAAATAAGAAAAAAAAACAAAGCAACAAAGTCACAGCAAAACCTGTTTTTCTCGATCAATCTATGTAGATGAGATTGATCCGTGCACGGTGCACTCAAAGCGCAACAGGCCGCCGAGCACGACGGACCGCACTATGTGTTATTTAGTTTTGCGAACAGTAAAACTGTGGGTTGTTTGAATAAAAGCATGAATAGTCGTGATAATAATAAAAACTACTATAAAAAAAAAGATTCATAATCAGTGAAGAAACGGACAGATGACGGTCTGAAGTAGAAGAAGCCATAGTACTATCTGTATGACGGGTTGCGCACTACATCCGAACTCAGTCCGTCCAAATTTAGAATATACCCAATTCGGATTGAACTCGGATTCGGATCTGACGTTGTGCGAAACCGCTCTTAGGCGTGCTGAATTCATGGTTAGTTTGCGCGTCGATGTCCCTGCCTGTAAAAACTATGTTAGAGACGCGAAAAGAAGCGTCTCTGAACTCTATTTACTAGACAATAGCATTTAAATTCCTTGAATTCACAAAACCTTGCTAGGAAGTGACGAAGGTTAGTTGATTTCGGGCTGTCTTTTATAAATTTAACCTGCAGAAAGTACGAATTCCAGCGAGTATGAGCTCTATTTACTAGGCAATAACATTAAAATTCCTTTAATTCGAAACCGTACTAGGAAGTTATAAAGGTTAGGCATAGTCTTTTATAACTGTTGACCTTCAGAAAGTACTAATTCTCAATATAATTTAAATAAATTAGGTTTAATTCAGTACTACTGAAGCCAAATTCGTTGTAATCGTATGCGTGAAACATAGGACTGACGCCAATGCCAAAGGATTAATTACTTTGCACACGCACGAATTAGTTAGCTTTTTGCATAAATTATATCTTTTTGTTAACTGAACATGTAGGAAAGAAGGCTGCTAGGCTCAAAAGGGATTGGGCGGGTCACATCAGCCCCATACACGATGACTGCTGGGCAAAAGCCTCCACACAATGGGTGCCTGAAGATGGACGGCGCCGCCGAGGCCGGCCCAGAAAGTGATAGCGACGATCTGGACGCGTATCGCGAGGGCTGCTTCAAAGTGGCGCAGGAAAAGAGTTCCTGAAAGGATTTGGGGAAAGCCTTGGCCCAGCGGTGGGCAAGAAAAGGATACCAATTTTTTTTTTAAACTTATATAGTAGAATAGCGGGCGTTTTGGGGGACTATCTTATGTAATTTTGACGTTCGAAAAGTGCTGATAGTCAGCCTAATTTGAATAAATGACTTTTGTATTTGATTTTGACCTGGACCCTGAGAGTTGATGTCAAGCTGTACTGATACTAATCGCGCGGATAATTTTGATATCATTGTGATGCGTATGACGCATGTGGCGTTTTAGAACAAGATAAAAATGATTTAAATTATTTTTGATAAAATAATTTAAATTAAGGTAAGAATCATTTACCTTATAAGCGTCCATCTCAACGCGCAGCTTGCTTTGCGTCCATTTCAGGCGTCCATCTAGTTCGCGCATATCTTCGCGGAACTTTGCCAGTTCACGCTCGCTGTTCATCAGTTCGTGACACTGTATAAATAGTAAGTATGGTTATTAAAATCAACGTGGTTTTGAAAAGATGTGGGGCCTGCTTCGGACGCATTTAAATCATCGCTTTAGCCAAAATTTTTGAGGAGTACGATACGCCCAGCTTCGTTTCTATCAGACATCATCAGACTACAGCAGTCCACTGCTGGACATAGGCCTCTCCTATTGCACGCCATTCAACTCGATTTTCGACAACTCTCATCCAGCAGCTACCAGCCATCCTACGAAGATCGTCACCGGTCACTCCACCTAGCCTGAGGGCCTGATTACCATAATAGGATAACATTCAACAGACTCTTTAACCCACCTTATCATCATACATCTGACAGATCCTCTGCTTCTCCCCATGTGCTGACCTGAGCTTCCCATTCAAGAGTTCCACCTCCAGCTGAGCAGCCTTCTCAGCCTTGGCTGCATTCTCAGCCGCCCGCTTAGCTTCAATAGCAGCACATTCGACGCTAGCATACCGCATCACTGCTGCGTCTTTCTCACGTTCCGCATGGTCTACCCGCTTCCCCATCTGAGGATCAAGGTTTGTATAAAAAAGCTGGTATGAAAAAGTGTGACGAAGGAGTTTTTAATGAAATGGTAGCTTTGGCCTTCATCAGATACTGGCAACCACAAAATTATGTCTAGAATAATCAGTAATGTTCCCACTGCTGGGACTCAGGCCTCCTCTCTGAGAGATGAAGTGGGCTGTAATCCACCACGCGGACCAGTGGGTTGGTGGATATGACATGTCTTCGAATTTTTGGGTTCTAGGACATGCCGGTTTCCTCACGATGTTTTCCTTCACCGTTTTGAGAGTAGTGTTGATGAAATGATTTACACAAAGTAAAGGGCCTGCATTCCTAGCGTTAGACGCTTTTAATAAGGCTCTAACCGACGATTATCCCTGTACGCACTATGCAAGTGCGCCCAAGGACGCGACGTTTAGGAGTGCGCAAGCCCCACCACGACGTCAACGTAGAGATACGGCGGATTACTTATTAACCTCGAATAGGGCAAGTTTATGAACAGACATTATCTGTGTTATTATTTACTAGCTTTTGCCTGCGGCTTCGACTACATCCTAAGAGACTTTTATACGACTTCAGACTTTTATACGACTTGAGACTTCTAGACTTGGATAGCGGGATCGTCCGAAAGGATTACCGCTGCCCTGGAACATAAAGGGCTAAGAAAGGAACACGGGTGGGTTTTAGTCAGTAAGAGTCTGACACTCCCTTCTGCTCCACCCAGAGCGGGAGGGGTCATTTGATGATTTCCCATCCTCAAAAAAAAAAAAAGACTTCTAGACTTAAGTACCTCCTAAGTCATTTAATTTTGGAATTTTGCTGTGGTGTGTGATTTGCAAGTTTACACCTTTTTTACTATGGAAGAGCACTGATTTCCAAGATACAGGTTTTTACCTAGTTTGAAATTGAGGAGTTCATATAGTTATTATCCCACAGAAACATACTACCGGGATAAAAAGTATCCCATGTGTTAATCCAGGTTATAATAAACAATCTGTGTGATGTGCTAATATCAAGTTGAAACCTAAATACAGATGAATATATTACGAATTCTCTTTAGTGAGTGATTGTGTAAGAATTTATGTAAACAGGGTTTGTTTACATTTTTATCAGACCATTCTGGAACAGTGTAGGTCTGTATGTATGTACTATAGAGGGCCGTTATTCTGTATTGATTATAATCATAACTAAGAGATAGCATTAGACTCTTCATAGTTGATAAAATAAACATTACAAATAAAAAGTTACAAGATAATGTTTATGGTAGATTTCTATAAGATAATTCAATAATGAAAGATACTTATTGTTGACTCATAATTGTTGTTTTTTTTATCATTACTAGCTGTTGTCGTTAGCCCCGTCTTTAGCCACTTAATTTAGTTAGTATGTAGCCCATAATAGTTCATCCTAAGTAATATTATAAATACGAAAGTAAGTTTGTGTATGTTTCACTCTAAGATGGCTGAACGGATTGGGATGAGTTCCACTGCAGAGCAAAGGCATGTTCTCATATAGAGATGATATAAGCATTGATCACCACGCTTGCTCAAGGCACATTGATGATTTCAGACTTTTTATGAGTCCAGGTTTCCTCACAATGTTTCCTTTACTGATACGATTGCCATAATAGTTTAAATGTGGTTAATTTAGATGTAAAAGCATAAAATCCTATACAAAAGGACTTTTTATTAAATTTTTAGCAGTAAATAGAGTAAATAGACAGCTGCATTATCCTGCCGCAGGCCAACAGGCTAGATAGACAAAAAGACATACAAACCATATCTAATTTAATCTCCAACTCTTTGAAAGTTGCATCTTTCTGCTGCAGCTCATCGCACTGTTGTTTGACCCTATCCCTCAATGAAAAATTCTCCTTTCTCTGCTCAGCTAGCACTCGTTCTAAAGTCTCTATTTGAAACCGTAATACATCCTTTTTGGTATCATAAGGCTCTGAATTTTCTGTCTCTGGTAATTTTGTTACCGCTACTTCTGCGTTTGAATTCGGAATTATTTCTTGATGGTCAGTTGTTACTGGTTTATCAGTGACTTCAGGTTTTTGGTCAGTGTTCTCATCCTCGAATATATCGTTCATAACTTTACCGTTCGGTAGATTTTTGGAATTTTTTACTGGTTTTTGAGCATATACGGTTCTGTGTGTGTAGGCACTTTTTAAGCTACCGCTTACGGAGGAAAATATTCCATGGACATTTTTAACGATGCTACCTATATCTTGGGATAGCAATTCTTTAGGTATTCTTGTGTATTTCGGATCTGTATGCGTTACATTTTCTGGTATTTTCTGTACAGCGCTAGCTTTAGATTTCTGGTTAGAGAATTGTGAGAGAATCTTGTCAGCGTTAAGCTCTTTATCACTAGAATTTAAACTAGCATTTTCATTTGGTTTGATATATGATATGTTTGAAATATTTTCGGCACTTTTGCTGAAAGGCGATTTACAGATGACATTGTTTTCAGTTAACTTATGTTCGTTCAAGCTTACAGTCGAGGTAGTCAGAGGCCTGTTCATATTATTATAATCTGCCTGTTTAAAATCAGTAATTTCAACAGTTTGCTCATTTTTTCCTTGTGTCTCACTTACATTCATACTCTCTATACAATTTATGATCAATTCTTTGGCTAAATCAATGTCAGTTTTTTGCGGAAATTCGAAACTTAAATTATCAGTAACGCCGTCCTCAGACCCTGGGCTAGAAAGACTACTTTCATTTGATAGACTATCTGTCGAAGATCCATTGCGGAAATCATCGCTAGTTATATTTTTAATCGGGGATACTTCGGAGTCAGAGGCTGGGAACGCGGCAGAACACGAATCTAACGTGTCCAGCCCGGAATCACAAATAGTTTCAACCAATAATCCATTTTCTTGAGTATCTTTCACTTTTTCATTGACGTCAACAGACTCAATATGGATCCCGTTTTCTTCCAATTCCGTCGACATTTTTGGTTAAAACACTTGTTAATTATCATCTGATTTATTTAATTTTATAATCATGAACAAATAAGCCATGAAGAAACTAAATTATTGTTACTTTTTTTAATAAAAATAAACATCAGCAGTGTTTGACGTTCCTTGTTGATTGTGGGTGGCCAGTTCTGCAATTGTTAATGTTGCAAATTATAAATTAGCCAAACCAACTAACTAAAATATTTTCATTATTTATGTTTATCAATTATTATTGCTCATTAATGCAAATAAATCTTAGCAAATTATAAAAAATAATATTCCAAATAAAAAATACTTCTCGATTTTTTTTCTACCATACTGCACAAGCACAGAAATCTCAATATTGCTACAAATAAAATGTTTTAGTAGAATGTCCTTTTACTACCAAGTTCGTTACAAAGAGGTTATTTTTAAACTTATTGACTACAAAGAAGGTCTATATAGGTGGAATGGGAATTGAATTTTCCCACACGAGCAAACTTATTCAATCTGCCAAACCTTTTCCGAACTATGTTGGGGTTGACTTCCAGTCTAACTGGATGGAGCTGAATACACGTATTTTACATGGAGCGACTGCCTATCTCGAGTTATTTTGAAGTTTAGTTGCATAATGTCATCTACACCCACGCACACGCACAATGGTCCACCTGAAGGACTAAGTGCGGAAACCAAACTCGTAACATAGAAGATGTCATCTAAACAGATCACAGCATGGGGATTATATGGAGCCTAAATATTTAAATCACATTGACAAAATGACATGCTGAATTCAATGAAATATGCAACGTGCAATGCACGGTATACACCTACAATTTATAAATCATACGTGAAGAAATGTAACTCAAGGTCAAGGTCACATGCAAATATGTACACACAGTGACACATCAAGCTATACATTTCCAGTTTAGCCGACCTAGCATTGTATAGCTTTTTCGTACAGACGCCAGCACATCAAGCTACTACAATCTGTCAAATTTCTTTAATAGATTTTCAACTTTATCGCTAAAGCATTAAGGTTCAAGGTGGATTGGGAAAACCTAACATAACCTAACCTGGGCTTAGGTTTCTTTACATGATTATTATTATTCGTACTACTTACTCGATAAAATACAAGCATGATGATTATAATAAGATCTATAAACCAATAAAATAATGAACAGACTGTGAACCTACCTACGCATTCTTCTTTTTCATTTCTATGATTCCATTTTATGAGGGAGTTTTTCTTTTTGAATCTTCAACTTCAAGCCGTTTTTTCTAAAGTCAAAGACTAAAACACTAGCGGGATTGTCCGAAAGGGTTACCGCTGCCCTGGAACATAAAGGGCTAAGGAAGGAACACGGGTGGGTTTTAGTCAGTAAGAGTCTGACACTCCCTCCTGCTCCACCCAGAGCGGGAGGAGTCATTTGATGATTTCCCATCCTAAAAAAAAAAAAAAAAAAGAGGACTAAAACACTATACGATTATTATTTTAAGGTAATCGTAAGAACAATCGTTAAAATGATAATAGTATACGCTGCAAATAAAATTGCTTTTATTATCGTAATTTTCTCAAGAAAAGAGAAAAACCTCATCAACCGGAAGTGGTTAATTGATTTTAAGAATGGTAGTTAATTCTACCGATGCTACTGGCAACATTAGAAGAAAACGTCATGTCATTTCCATTTCGTTCGCCAAAGAAATCGAAACGGGAAAGTAGGTCGTCAGTATTGATTTTTACAATATTCGACAAACAAAAGACGCAGCTCTTCCCTGTTCAACGCAACAAATTACATGTATCCCTGATAGCGGCGCCTGAATTTAAGAAAAATGCCCGTAAGTACCACGTTATCATGTGATTTCCGGAATTTGATTGGATTCTTAATAGAACTTCGATCTTATCGATTTTGAATAATTTTATGGTTTTGACAAAATTTTCCTTGTTCCTTTTTATAAATTACTTTCATCTAAGTATTCATATTTTAGTTCAATCGCGCTAGTTGGGATGGTGAGTCATGTTTTAATTCGTGTCAGGGTCATTTCAACTCGAGTGGTGTCTGAACCTACAAAATTACGCATTAGCTGTTTCGTAATTTATTCTGCCATCTGCTTGGTATTTTGTCTATGTCTCTATGAATTTTCCATAGAGTTGTAGAGAAAACTATTCGGAGCTCTTTTTTAGGTATATTTTGACGCGCTACCAAACGTGGCTGTCGCTAGCGCCCCGCGTTTTGTCGATTCGATATTTTTATACGACCGCGTCAGCTTTGAAAGTCCTACTTACTATAATTTTCTTATCAACCTATTGTTGGCCATGAAATAAAAAAATCGATCGGCGAAATTAATAATAAAATTAAGCTTCATCAAACATTAAAATTTTGCTATTTAGAGGTCCACCTCTCCTTCCTATTTCCTGAAGAATTGGAATGGGCTGGAGGAGGCCTTTGCCAAAGGGCACGCAGACCCATGACCACTTTAACTTAGTCAAACTCAAAGCATTACTTTCAATTAAACCAAATTACAGTCACATTTGATTTGTCTAGGGGTCGGTCAGTCACTAAGATGAAGCTAGCTGCCCATTCTAAAGGGTAGTATAGTTTCCTATGGAGAAGAATGGGCAAGAAACTCCACGGACGCTCTTTCAATAGTGGATTACGGCCCACTCCCTCTGAAAGGAATTCTAAGTCCCAGTGGAAATACGCTCAAACAATTCCTAATGTTGTTGTTGTGTGTAATGAGAATGTTGATGAAAATATTCAATGCAGGGGGTTCGGAATCTTTAACAGGTTGTGTGTCGCTGCGCCTGCCACCCTGTATTTTTCTTTAATAGTCCTATCCTGAAAATGTTGTTGTATCTTAATCTTTATCTCAATTTATTGGGGTTGGAGCATTGTCTTTTTCTTCCATACTCTTCTCTATTCCTCGTCATCACCGTACCCCTTTCTCTTTTTCATAGTAATAATCAAATCACACATTGAAAAGACCAGCGACTATGAAAGACTTATTTGATTGAGGATGCTATTCAAATTTTATCATGAAATTGGTCCTAAGTCTTTCCTTCCCAGGCGTTGCAATTTTCCTAATCAATTGATCTGTACAAATAAATAAAATTGAAGTGTCTGTTTGTAATGTCCGTAACCCCGAAAATCGTTGAACCACTTATGAATAATTTTAACCCCCAGAGCAGAGTCCCCATAATATTTATCAAGTTTTGTATTGTTTCCGTTATTTTTATTTTTTTTTGCGCAAAAAATAATGTTCAATCACGACACATAATTCACTTTTCTCCATCTTTGCAAAAACGTGTTCAGTTGTTTTTCTTTAATGGCAGTAAAAAAAAAACTAACGGGCAGTGCTGGCTGAAAATTTTAATTTAGTCCTTCAAAAGAGTTGTGAACAAGGAGGTTCCATGCAATTTGCGATCATTTTATTTCAAAATAGATTTTTATTACCACACTTATCACTCCGCCCTCGTATTAGGTCCTTTGAACATTTTCTGTTATTTTCGTCCTCGTCCACCTAATCTTTTATTAAGCTCTTTGCCATTATTTCGTTAGAACATTTCGCGTCGTTATTGTAACGCTAATTTCGCCATCTTCGCAACCCAGCCTTGGATGGCTTCTATCCATCAATCTACATCAGTAACCAAACCACTGAGAACTGCACTCAATAATTACACTGTTAGCAATCAGAGATAAACATCAAGTACGTACTTGCACAGTTCAAAAGCAAAAACATACAACCTTGAAATTATCTGAATTTTTTGTATTTGTTTGCACAATATTATCTCACAAGTTCATCGGATGCGCAGTTTCTTTACAAGAAAATAATAGCTTTAGCATAATATACGATATACAAAAAACTGCAGTCAGACGCAAAGACAATAAAAAAGTCTCCATGTTTTTTCATTAGGTTAATCTTACCGAGTTATTTTTTTTTGGTCCTTAAGTAAGGAGTCTTTAATATTATTCGGCTTATTGCCGTCCACTATCAGACAATGTACCCTTCAAACTCAAACTCAAACTCAAATCATTTAATTCAACTAAACCAATTACAGGTACTTTTGAATTGTCAAAGGGTCGGTCAGTCAGAAAGATGAAGCTAGTTGCCCATTCCAAAGCGTAGGTACCTATGGCCTACCTTCATTGTACCTTGTACACCGTTGTACCTTTTGTACCGTCTCCGGACACAAGTGGGACGATGTAGCACCAAACTGGTAAAGTGGGGCTACCTCGACGAAACGGCAGCAGGGTGTGACTGTGGGAGCTGCTTTGCAAACCATGCTCCTCCTTGTATCTTGCTTTGTGTGTCCCAAAACATGCAGTCAAAGTGACCCCTGCGCTGCCACCGACGCGACGTCGTAGAAGTGCCGAAGTTTAGGGCCAGCAAGATCTGAAGTCGTGCCAGCAACACGAAGAAGGAGACTAGGTTTACAGTCAGTCAACTCTGTATGCTTTAGTGCAATGCAATTTTAACAATCCATATTCCGCATTGCGGCTTACACGACTCTGATATGTGCGACGTTGCAAAGTACATATCATCAAATAGGAGTTTACAAAGAGATCGACACTAACCAAAGAAGTATTGTTTTAATAAAAACGTGTTAAAAATACGCTAGCTTTTTAGAATAATCATGAAGCCTACTGCCAAAGAGGCATACTTACTTTATAAAAATGTTACGCCAATAACTCAAAGAATTAAACAAAATATTTCGTAAATGGTGCAATATTTATTTGAACGGTGTATTTCACAATAGACGGCAAGGTCAGATGCTCGTTCACCTTTAGGAGCGCTTTATTAGTAAACATCACGCCTGTATGCTCTGTCGAGGAAGAGCTGCATAGCACACCCACACATTGTCAAAGTCCTATCTTGCCATGGGGTATCGTGTCACCCAGTAACTGGATCGTGGAGGTCAGATATTATTATGCACCTAGCTTCTGACGTTTCATAAGTTCCTATATAGGTTTTAAATGTTAAATAAAATATTTGGATTTTGAAAGACAGTCGCTCCAAGTAGAATACTGGTATTCAGCTACATCCGTGGAGTAACTGCGTAACACACTATGAGTAGCAACGGCTTTCATTTTGACAGTTCATCAACATTAATTGCGTTATTTACGTTGTTGAGCAGACAATTTTTTCGAGCATATGAAGCAATGGATTAGCAATATCCTCCAAAATGATTCAGGGTTAGACTATAGAAGCCAACCCCAACATAATTAGGAATAGGCTCGGCCGATGATGACTTCGCCAAAGTCCCCTGTAATAGGGGGCAAACCGATAACCAAGACTCAAGGATGCAACTGCTTTTTTCTTAACAGAAGTTATTTTTCTTGTCCTACAGGACGCGGAGCTAACAGCTCCTACCGTCGAGAATGTCCGCGTGGTCGTGCGCGTCCGTCCGATGGACCAGCGTGAGAAGCTGGACGGTTCCTACAGTTGCGTCTCAGTCGATGGACAGAACAATACCGTGGCTGTGACGAAGAATAACATCACTGCTGCCGAGCCTCCGAGGGTGTATGCTTACGATGCGGTCTTCGACAGCAACACTAGCCAGGTATGTTTTTTTTTTGGTCCTTAGGAGCAGACTTCAGACGTCATGTTAGGAATGTTGCACACGGCGACTTTTTGCAGCGATGCAGTGACGTTACAGTCTATCAACCGTTAAAGCACTGCCCAAACGTAGGATACCGTAACACGCTCAGTTTTTAGTCGCAATTAGGCGTATTGGCACATAACATATGATAAGCCAAAAAAAATTGAATTGTATTGTCAAATGTGCAAAGGAAAGACTTATTTAAAAATATTTCATAAAATAAATGTGAAAATATAAATTGTAACCTCTCTTGAATGTACATAATCATCAAATATCAAGTCTATATACCTATCTACCTTTAATAGCGCCGTGTCAGCATTTTTCTTGTGTTTAAATGTAACGTGCAATTTAAACTCGTGCAGCATTTAGTATACTGTCTCGATGTGCGTAAAATCTGTATTTTTATTCAATTTGACGTAAGTTCACGAAAAGTAGATTCTGTCGAATTTTCTGCCCTTGTTAGTGTGGTTTTAGCAATTTTTCTTCAGTGTTGACATATAAAAAGTCCAGTTTTAACTCGTGCAGCATTTAGTATACTTTCTCGATGTACTTAAAAGGAGTATGTACTCAACTAACGTAAGATCACGCTTAGGAATTCTAGCATCTTATTTTCAAGGCTAAAGTTTTTACCTTCTAATTCACACTTAAAAACGGTACTAGATTCTCAAAACGTTAATCCTAGGTCATCGCCAATCTTTTTCTGTCGAATTTATAACTTACAATGACTCCATTGGTAAAATATTTTTTAAGCCTTGGCTGGAGTCCTTAATCTATTGAGTCAACCACAGGCAAGCCCGGTTAAACAGCCGACGATCTCCTAGATTGACTTGCGAGATGCCATAATATAAAAACAAGTTGGTAAATTACGCATTAGCAATATTTTTCCTAATTCTAACATACTTTGATCCCCCATTTACGATCTAAAAAAAATACTTTTAAAACTTTAATGTACGCTGTCCATTAGGTAAACCGTTTTTTGACAGATGGAACTAGTGATTGCAGCAACACACAATACATACATTGATATACACGTAAAGTATTATAATGTCTGTAAGAAGCCATAAATAAGAGAATTCAATAAGAAAAGGCAGTTTATATATTTATTTTATTACGAAATCAAAATCAAAAGTCATTTATTCAAATTAGGCTGAGAATCAGCACTTTACGAACGTCAAAATTACAAAAGACAGTCCCCCAAAAACGCCCGCCCTTCACCACTTCCTAGTGCTATCGCTGGGAAGAAGAAGTGGCGCAACAAACTCCCCAGCAGCATTATAAAGTTAACGCATTTTAAAGTTAACTTTTACGTAAACAGGAATAGTTACGTTCTAAGACAGCTGTCAAAAAACCGGCCAAGTGCGAGTCGGACTCGCCCATGAAGGGTTCCGTTACGTTACGATTTATGACGTATTAAAAAAAAACTACTCACTAGATCTCGTTCAAACCAATTTTCGGTGGAAGTTTATATGGTAATGTACATCATATATTTTTTTTAGTTTTATCATTCTCTTATTTTAGAAGTTACAGGGGGGGACACACATTTTACCACTTTGGAAGTGTCTCTCGCGCAAACTATTCAGTTTAGAAAAAAATGATATTAGAAACCTCAATATCATTTTTGAAGACCTATCCATAGATACCCCACACGTATGGGTTTGATGAAAAAAAAATTTTTGAGTTTCAGTTCTAAGTTTAACCCCCAAAATTTATTGTTTTTTTTTTCTATTTTTGTGTGAAAATCTTAATGCGGTTCACAGAATACATCTACTTACCAAGTTTCAACAGTATAGCTCTTATAGTTTCGGAAAAAAGCGGCTGTGACATACGGACGGACAGACAGACAGACAGACAGACAGACATGACGAATCCATAAGGGTTCCGTTGCCATTTGGCTACGGAACCCTAAAAACGGTTAACCTAAATGGACTTACCGAAGGACCAATCGATATCTGTAGACTCAATAGTAAGTCTGACTACTAGAGCATTACTGTTTCATAATAATCGTCATTACAGACTGCAGTACAACCAGTTTTAATATTAGACGAGGCTGGTTGATTGGATCGATGTGACCTCCGTACCCCGCTCCTCGCGTACGATACTAGTTTTCGGCCTTACTATGTACAGACGCCAGCACATCAAGCTACAACAATCTATCAAATTTCTTTGGTAAATTTTCACCTTTATCGCAAAAGCATTAAGGTCAAGGTTGATTGGGAAAATTTGACAGTTTCGGGTAGCTTGACCTGCTGGCGTGTGTACTCGCATTTCGTACCGCTAGTAATTTCTCGTTACGCATAGAGTTTTAGTGACTTCTGCATTAGTTCTTTCTAATTTAATTATCACATTATTTTGTTTATTAATATAGCATTGGGTGGTTATTGGATTATGTAAGATGGACTTAATGCCGTTGTGTATTTTCTACCAGTCAACTTTTGGGTTCGAACACAGACGGCCGCTTGCTTTATGTAAATTTATTTACCACCACTACTCTCAAAACGGTGAAGGAAAACATCGTGAGGAAACCGGTATGCCCTAGAAATAAAAATGAAAGTCAAAATGACATAAGACAGTCTCCCAAAACGCCTTCCTAGTGCTCTAGCTGGGACGAAGTGGCGCAACAAACTCCCCAGCAGCACAGCTGCCTGTTCAGTTAGAGAAGAAATTAAGGGGGGTGCGCTAAGGTTCAAATTTACTCAAATTCTAATTTCATGAAATAGGCGTTCGATAGGGTAATAAGAATTTAGATTTGTATTGAGGATTTTTATGTTTATAATTCTATAACAGGACAGGGAGGTTTGGAAGGAAAAAGGGGAGACCTTTGCCCAACAGTGGGACACAAACTAGAAAATCTATAAATATTTTGTTTTTTATGGCCGCGAATCATATTTAGGTCAACATAAACACAAATTACAAAAAACGTTTCGCGGGCTACCATGACGGGCTTTCACCTAAATGAAGGTCGTTAGAACAAGTATTTAAGTACCTAGATTTATCTACAAAGCCATGGCGTCATGTCACTGTAGGCAAGCAATAAAAGAAAGCTCCCCTATTTCCCGTCTGTAACATCAGTCTCGTAATATTGACGTCACTTCTATTCCCGTCGATGAGTGAGCTACATGGCTAAGTGATAGAAATTCACTTTTCCTTTGTTCCTATCCGGGAAGGCAAATTGGAATCTTCCACAAGTTTCATTGTGTAGAAAAATACGGGTCAGTTTCCGTGTGTAGGGTAAATCGTTTTTTTAGGCACTAGTTTATGTCTACGACTTCGTTCGCGTGGAAGTCGTAAGACACACAATAAGTATACTAAAATAACAGCCACTTTTTTTTTTATAAATTGCCCCTCTCCCCTCCCCCAACTTCTTCGTTGCATCGCATCGCCCGCCTGCGCTTCTACTTCGCTTTTGCTTAGCATTCTCTGTTTTTTTTTTTTCTTCATGCTCGGCTCCTAAATCTTGTAGCGTGATGATATATAGCCTATAACCTACCTCATGAATTATTATGCAAAATTATTTTTTCAAATCCCTTTAAGAAGCATCCCCTTGGAACTATCTACTAATAAATACTCTCTAACTCCGTCAACAAAGAAACGGGCTTGTCCGTAAGTAGTTCGAAACTTCTGAGTGAACCCTACAACTGATTAATTAACTTTTTTGAACAGTAAAAAGCACATTGCGGGTATAGAATCGAAAGTCACTATCTAAGTCAAAATCGAAAGTCATTTATTCAAACTAGGCTAGGAAGCCGAGTATCTACCAAGCTTATTCAGCACCCAAATTGCGTAACACACTATCAATTAAAATCTGAATCATTTTGAAGGATATTACTAAGACATTGCTTCATATGTTTGAAAAATGTGTCTGCTCAACAACGTAAATAACGCAGTAAATGTTGTTGAACTGTCAAAATGAAAGCCATTCCTACGGTAAATGTGTTACGTCATTACCGTGCTGCAGTAAAACGAGAATTTTTATAAAACTGGTAGATAGTCAACCGGAAATAGGAACGGTAGTGAAATAAGCCAACAATGTCGTCATTGTTGTAATAATTAATTCTCAAGGCTAAGTTAATTTATGCTACAATTAGTAGTTCTGTGTAGCATTGTAGTAAACAGCTGTTTATTAAAAGGTTTTCCAGCGAACACTGTAAAATTAAAACAGTAGCAGACTCTATTTCTCGGTCCATTCTTAACTGTACGTAATAAGAACGCTTTTATCGATAAATCTGCTTATTGAATAACTTGCTCAAGGGCTGATTTATCTGAAAACTGAATTGGATAAATAAACTAGCTGACCCAGCGAGCTTTGTTACCTCAGAGTCAATAATAAATAAATTCTTTATTTCACCAAAAGCCACATCACAGTATCCAAAGACTAAGAGCATATTTTAAGGCTTATAACTAGGTCACAGTATTATACCATATCAGGACGTTTCAACAATAAGCAAATGTTGTAAAAGAAAACAGGATATAAATGAATATAAAATGTATGAGAAAACAATTATCTTCATTTTTTTTGGGAACTTTTCCCATGTTTATTCTGCTATTCGGAGCGGAGACAAATCCAACCAATCAAAGAACATAAAAATCGGTGGAGTCGTTCTTGAGTTACAAATGGCGTAACTAACCCGAGGCCTTTTCCCAGCAGTGGGACCCGACTTATATAGATTTGTAATAGTTTTTTTTTTTTTTTTTTCAGTAAAACCTCTTTCTTAACCTATTAATTTCTCTGTCCATTCTGAGATTGTCTGCATAAAAATGCGATGAGCCTGCCCAATTTAATACCCGAAGTAAAGTTCTAGGGGCTAAATAAAAACTTGAGCAGAAACAATTTGTAACTGTTCTTTCTATAGCAACACGATCAAACGTCCATATAATTCTTCGGACAAAAGATGTCTGGCTATAGAAAAAATTCTATTATCCCCTCCCGTTGCAATTTCAACGTGCAGGGTACTGTAGTGGTCTATAACTTGAATAATATCTCATGCAACGGGGTGGAGAAGCTCCCGGGGCGGGTACCACGAAACCAGGCCACGACCCGAAGCCGAACGCCATATAAAAATCCGAGTGCTACCGATGTACGTGCAACCTGTTACCAGTCCCATTGCGCTCTTAACCCGAGTCGCACCGCGAGCTCGTCGGGAGCGCTTCCGACTAAAAAATAAAATATATCCGTACAATATTTCTGCAGTGATTCTAACGCTTTATTGTAGTATTTCAGTGTTTTTTGTCGTGTTTTTAATAACAATAACAGCAAGAAATGAAGAATTTTTGACATGTTCGTGGGTCTGGTCCATCTTTCGTCTCGACTGGCGCTGCTTATCCCTCAGTCTTGTCGAATGGTGGGTCAGATCTGTGTTCTAACATCATGAAAGAAGAATCTACGCAGAAGATGAAGAAGACTTCTTTGTTGTAACCTTTTTATACTGTGTTTTCATGTTTTCTTTTTATCTTTTCGTTTTAGAGTCCGTTTTAGATGAGTTAAACGCGAAATGTTCTTGTTATTTCAATGTTTTGCATGATTTTTTTGTAACGAAAAGTGTATTTTGTATTGTGTAACGAAAAGTGTATTCATAAGTGTATTTGTATTTGGGTCAGTCTTGAAAGAATCTTTTATAGTCGCTCTCTTGTGGAACGTTATGCGGCACGTGTCGCGGCCTAGTTTTGTTATGGGTTGACCTACTTACCAATCATTGATTTCCAATATAACCACCACCTAGCGACGGCTTTGAAGTGCTTTCACGAATGATAATTTATTGTTAGCATTTGTAAGGTTTTACATCGAAATATGATGGATAAAAGACAGCAACAAAATAATCTATCCTACACAAAGAAAAAAACAAAATTCGGGTTACAAATTTCAACACCGTCGCGTTTTTCCTTCACGCCAGTTTTCATTTTACTCTGTCAACATCGCAGTAGTTTACGAAAACTAAAATAGAATGAAAACGTTACCCGAATGATGTTGTAACGTTTCCTACAGTTCTGGAATATATCAGAGCTGTGTCAGTGACGTAAGATTCTTAATGCATCTTGTAGTACGTCGCGCGTAGACTTTGTCTGTTTATACCGCGCTGGCTGTATTAGAAGACATTGAGAAACATAATGTAGTGCATCGGGGAGTTGATGGCATCGGCTGGTTGAAGACCGGAAGAATCGTGACTTGATATTTTAGGATTTTTTCTTTGTGTTCTTTCAATTTAATTATGTAAACTGTTTGTATTGATATGCAGATGTAGTCTCTATTGTGAATACAAACGGTATATTTTTGTAGTAATTTGCAACCTACCATTGTATAGTAAACAAAGCTTTTTAACTACTGTAATTAGGTCACATTTCCTTTGTATGTCGTTCTATTTTTAGCTCCGATCCTGTGTTATGCCATAAATGTATGCTTCTCGGACTGAAGGACCAGCACAACCGATGCCCAACAGAACTCTGGTTCTGCTTGAACGAATGCACTTTCTTTTGTAGATTGCTGTGGGAGATGCAGGTTGCTGATTCATTTAATATTTTTTCCTATTTATAATCAAGCATTTAATCTGTAAGCAGAGGTGACCAGAGCTACTTCTGTATGTAGAATTTAAGAGTACAAAATTATCATTGACTAGTGACAGGTTGCATGGTGATCGACATATTCGTCATTATCTCTAATTAATTTTCTTTTTCATCAATCTTCGGCATGTTTCTGTTTGTTAGTCACTCTCGAGTACATACACTTAGCATATGTTTTGCCGGACAACCAACAAAAATTTGGTGTTAGTAAGTAGCTCAACTTACTAAGGGAGCAATTTATGCAGTTTTTCCGGAAATTTTAGGACCATAACATTTTTTTTTTTTCATTTCTTGCGTCCTTGCTTGTGGCACAATAACAGTGCTTGTGGACAAGGGCCGCCATTTTGTGTGCAATTAAAAGAATGCCACATTTTTTGGTCCTTTGTCCCTTTCAATATTAAATCGTTTATTCATATTCAAATAATAGTCGGTATGTAGGTATATTTGAATTCAGAATCTCGGATAATTATCAAGTTTTGGGAATGTCAAACATGACAAAGCTCAAATTACATTGCAACCGAAATTTACTAAGGACCTTTTTATTGCAATAGGCCAATGAAAAATCAACTAAGAGTACATAACGCTAAAGTACATAGTTGGTAAAGTACCTAGCAATACATGTGAATTATCTTCTATCTTAGATTATGTATTCAAGTAAAGGTTTCATATTATGCTTGACGCACGAATCAAATCACCCTTTGTTGTGCTAATATTAATATTTTATTTTTATTACTAGCTTCTACGCACGTCCGCGACTTCGTCCGCGTGAAATTTCTTGTCCCCCGATCCACCCCGTTGCATCGCATCGCATTCGCGTTTTAACTTATTTTTTCTGACTTTTTTTCTTTTCGTTTGACTCCTAAGGGTCATAGTGTGATGGTAAATAGCCTATAACCTTCCTCAAGAATTGGGCTATCAAATGCAAACAGTATTTTTCAAAATCGACTGGCAGTTCCAGAGATTACCCCCTACATACAAACAAACAAAATTTACCTGTTTATGATATTAGTATGTAGATAAAGAATTTATAGTCTGTCTGAAATATTCATAAGGACAGCTCCCAGTTCGACCAGATGCGAGTGCATGCTTATTATGCACAGGGGTGAAGCTCCATTCATAGTCGGGTTAATTTTCATAACAAAACTTGAATACATCATCATTACATTTATAAAGTAAAATACTCCCCAAAAGATGGACTATGTGTAAGGTCATCTTCTGTGCAAATGATACGTTTTTAGCTTGAACATCCCGTCAATTCAAATCTATGCTATTGTTACAAAAGAGGTCAACATTTCTGAGTTTGTATATAGGAGGTAAATTTCGGAACTACTGCTCTGATTCCGGAAATTATTTCACTTATTATAGGAAACTACTGTATTGTCGAGTGTTATTGGATATTATATTTTATGTTAAAACAACAGATTTCACGCGGACGAACTCCCATGGACGAGCTGGTGAAAGGTAAAGGACGAAATTATCTGGTCCTTCGTCACCGCGTTTTGTCTCAAGTTCCGCAAGCAATTATCGACCTTAAAACACATGAACATCACTAGATTGGTCACTATATTAGAGACAGACATTTGAGATATTGATTGTCGTGTTCTGGAACAACAATCTGTAGTGCGATTCTGTAACCATCTCACTGTGAAAACTTAGGTGAAGTGAGCGTGGAGTGAGCTGTCATTCCAAATAATGCTAGGGATTGACACTACTGACAACTCACATCAAGCTCACTTCACTTGAATTTTCACGGTGAGATTTTTACAGAATCGACCGGCTGAACGTCATACTCAACAAAGTTCAAATTCCATTGCAAACAAAAACTTATTAGGACCTTTTTTACAAATGATCACTCAAAAATCAACGTAGAATACATTTCACTAAAGTTGAAAACCGATTGAGAGATTATGAACACTGCTATAGTTTATCCGTAAAATCATAGACTATATTTGCACACAAATTTATTTATTTATTTTATTGGTTCATCAACAATTGTTACATCAATACATAATAAAAAGAGCACAAAAAAATCATACTAGATGTACATATTAAGAGGTAAACACCACATGCAATATATAAAAAGAACAACTTTAAAAGTAAACAAAAAGACCAGAAACAATTTTGTTTTTAGTTAGTTAGTATCACATATATTAACTGAAAATACATGGCAAAGTAAATATGGTTTTAAGTGACTTTAGTTAAAACTATCTTAGACTAGGCTTTTATTTATTTATTTTACCATTTAAGTACACACAAATATAAACAGACATTGAAAAACAGAACAGAAAAAATAGGTACAGAGGTGATGCCCATTTCATAAGCTTATATTATTTAATACTAAATTATTGTTAGAAACAATTGGCGCTTGAAGTGCTGAAGGGAAGAGCCAAAGATATCAATTTTACTAAATTTATTATGTAGTCGACTAAGTCTAGGGATTGCAGAGTTATGACCTGAAACAGTTCTACGAAATGGTGGATATAGGAGATCAATAGGATTTCTAGGATAATTGTGCGGAATATGGAATTTTAATTTATTTAGTAGCTGTGGAGAATCAAGCTTGTTATTTAAAATTTTATATAAAAATATTAAATCAATAATATCATTAATATCTCTCCGTTTTTCGAGGGATATCACATTAAAGGTGCTTAAACGTTTTGTGTAATTCGGGATTTTCCGTTTCGCAGTAAAATATACTAAGTGATTTAAAAATCGCTTCTGGATACGTTCAATCCTCAGGCTGTGGGTTGAGTAGTGTGGTCGCCAAACAACAACACAATACTCAAGTAAGCTACGGACGAGGCAATTATATAGATAAATTTTAGTTTCAGGCTTACGAAAGGATTTTGCGTTGCGAATGATAAATCCCAGTGATTTCGATGCCTTTTTTATAACATTATCAAATGTGCGTAGAAACAAAATATCGTACATAGTCGGTCCATGTAACCATTGCATATCAAGCGAAATCCGAGGTTGAACGAAACGCGACACTGCTGACTATGCTGCGTTTAGATATATTACACGTTCGCGTTTCAATGTGTTTGATATTATGTTCGGAATAATTTGTTGTTACTTGAAACGGATGTAGTTTTTGAGGGGCAGATGTTTTAACTGTGTTTTTTTTAGTAGGCTAAATCCTGGAATTCCCAATATTTATTTTATAATACAAGTCGTTCTATGTAAAATACTGGGGGCCTACTCCGAAGTGCAAAATGCGAATGTTCGGATCGGACCGACACATGGCCGCCGAACCGAATATTATTGAAAAAATGCGAAAAAAGTTCGGATCGGCTCAGTTGGGTCGGGGACCATAGTCAATATTCGAAAGAGTGTAGGAGCGTAGGATCGGAACCGACCGAACCAAATAGTAAGTTCGTAGCAGGAAACGGCCGAACATTCGGCCGATACTACTTCGAAGACCCCCTGGTATTTAGCTGCATCCAGCTAGACTGGAAGTCGACCCCAATGGTCCCCAAAAGTCTAGGCAGGTGATGATAAATGATTTTATTTCTGTAAGTCGGTTTGTACAAACACACTTATCATATTAGATGAGGTCGGATGACGACATTGACGACCCCTTAGAGCGGTTACGCACTAAGTACGTCCGATCCGAATCGGAGAAATGACGGTCCGAAGTAGCCATAGTACTATTTGAATGAGGGGTTGCGCACTACATCCGAACTCAGTCCGTCCGAATGTAGAACATTTCCTATTCGGATTGAACTCGGATTCGTTTTTTTGGGTCCATCAAATAATATTTATCGGACTATTTGGGGCTAGTTAACTCTTATAAATAAACTCATCCATATATCCAAGAGTCCAGACATCGGTTATCTAATTTCATTAGATCAAAGAACCTCCTTCGTTACCTATAGGTACAGGGTGGCAGGGACATCGACATCGCTCACCTGTGACCAAGGATTCAGCCATTCAGCACATGATTTTCAACCTCGCTGCGTTGAAGTCTTTCGGCGGTTATTAAAAAAATTGCTGTTCCGTACATTTTCACCAAGGATTCAGCCATTCAGCACATGATTTTCAACCTCGCTGCGTTGAAGTCTTTCGGCGGTTATTAAAAAAAATTGCTGTTCCGTACATTTTCACCATGTAGGAATTGCTTTTTTTTTTATGAAACAGCAGAATTCTTTTTGTTTACCGACGAATATTTTTTTTACTCTGGGTCTAAATGGCCTTGCCACCTCGTATAGAAGTTTGAAGACGCCAGCACATCAAGCTACTTGAAACTGTCAAATTTTCGCAATCAATCTTGAACCTAATGCTTTAGCGATAAAGTTGAAAATCTATTAAAGAAATTTGACAGATTGTAGTAGCTTGAAGTGCAAGATTCTGAACCCCATAGCGTAGAAATTTTTCGTCGGTAATCAAAAAAAAAAATTGCCGTTCTATAGAAAATTACTAAAAACCTACGCGGTCAAGATGTTAAACAGCAATTTTTTTTTTTAATAACCATCGATATTTTTGTTTTTCACGTCTGTGATGGGTTAAAAGTTGCAACGTAGAGATTTTGTTTATATATTAAGTATGTTATTTTAGCGTATATCAAATTCATCCGTGTATTCCAAGAATCACGTATCGATTTTCATTGGAACAAAGAACGACTTGTTTCCAACATAGAAGTCTACACACATGTCCAGTTTAAGCTGACCTCGCATTGTATAGGTTTTTCGTACAATGAAAAGTCAGCTTATACTGGAAAGCTTAATATGTAGTTGCCTACCAGTAACTATTGAGTCGTCGTTATGATAAAACACACCTTAGCACATTTGACATACTGAAATAATATCCATTTGTAACTTGCATCTTAAAACAAAGTCCTAGAAAATAAATTACGATACACCATAGACAGTTTAGACGTGATTAAAAACATGGCTACTAAAAATACGTCAATTTACGTCAGGCGCTGACTAATTTGACAGGACTAAAGTTATATTTATCTACTGTCCTTTTCTTAATGAAATGGGAAGAAAATGACCTACTGAACTTAAATTTAGTTTAGTTTGTGAACAAGGGAATCGGCGCCACTGTCATTTATAACTATAACAGTGCCCTACGGCTAAAATGAAGAAAAAAAAAACACATCCTCGCTTAAAAACGTGCCAAATTACCGTTCTTACACTCAACAGTTTAAACCTACCCTCAGATGACTACTAAACGTAATTAATCTTCAATTGAAAGTTACCAAATGGCACCTTAACAAAGAAAATCGCGACGAAAATTCACGCCTTTCCAAAACCGTCTCCGATCCGTACGACTCGACGACTTACCCCCAACCGTTGGAAAATACAGAAAATGGAACAAAAATACATCCCATGTCCAGACGGTAGGTACAAATTCCGCCCCCTAGATACCAACATACATACATACAGTCCGGTACAGTCACGTTACTCCGTGGCGTGTCGTGCACTGGATCAATAGCGCAGCGCGGAGTACGCATGCGCGCGGCCCCACTGCCCCATTTTGTCAGCGCGCCCTTGCCACGCCTAGAAATGGCTTCGAATGTATTCAATTAGTTAATTGGTACATCTAGCTGGAGTTTTTGAGGATATAGATGGTTTACTTGGGTAAGAGGGACAGGACTTTGGTGTAAAATGGGGCGAAATGAATTCGAAGACATCTGACATCTATTCTCGTAATTTTAAGAACGTTCAGTCTGATATCAGTCTCGATCTGTCAGAAATCAACCTCTTAATTCCACTAAACTTTTGACAAGTCGAGATGAGATTGCGACAACATCTTGAACGTTTTTAATTACGGTAATTGGCCTGCTGACATCGTCAACGGCACTGGGCCCGCGTGATAGATTACAGCCCATTCCCTATTATAGAGAGGATAATTGTAGGCTTATGTTATGCTATGGGAGGAAAATACCCTGAAATACTTATTGAAGTCTGAACATTCATAATGGCTTTTTATGGGCTATTCAATGTGTAACTGAGTTGTTGCCTATTAAGAAAGTAGTTTGTTCAGAATCGTTTATTGAATTATTTTTGAGATAAAAAGTTACCTATAAACTTTTTCACGCTTTATTATGGCTGTACAGTCAAAACAAACCAAAATGGATGAAGTAGTACCTACTACGCTAGACCCTTGTACGTGTGCGACTGTGTGCGTGCGTAGATTTGTAATGTGACCACAGTTTTCCCCCACAATCGGTATAACTAATTTTATAAATAAACAACGTTTTATACATAATAGTAAACATTCAGTGTATGTATTATTATTATAAAATAAGTAGCGGATAGGACGACGCCTGCCACCCGGCAGGCGTCGTCCTATCCGGAAAAGCAAACCACTTACCGGGTCCAATTGTGTTCTCAAACCATCCAGGAACCCATTTAAATATACACAAAAAACATAAAAACCGGCCCAGCCGTTTAGGAGTTAGGTGACAAACAGACGTACAGAAGAATTATTAAGATATTCTAATTGGGGTGTTTGGTAGTGTGCGTTAATTCCGGGACATATTGCATACAGCCCCAGCAGTCTCGACATTCATAGCGATCGCTTTACGACCAAATTCGGTCGCAAAGTCCTGTCACTCCATACATTTCACCTGTCAATTCAGGACTTTGCGACCGAATTAGTTCGTAAAGTGATCGCTATGAATGTCGAGACTAAATAGGATATCGGAACCTCTTTTACACGTCATATTAGACGCACAAATTGTAACTATGATTCCAGACCCCTAAGCGCAGAAATTTATCGGCGGTTATCAAAAAAAAATGAAAGACGCAATAACCTAAGCGGTCAAATGTATTGAATAGCAATTTTTTTTTTTCGTTCAGAATATGTACTGTATCTATGGTAGCAGGTTGGGCGTCGATGTCCCTGCCACCCTGTATTTCTTCCAATATTTTAGAATTAATCTCTTAGTAAAGTTGTTCATTATTCATGAGCACTTTCATCGCCTGAATTATGCCAATGATTTTTATGACTCCTACAGACATCGAAACAAAAAAAAACAACCCAGGGGTGTTAAATTTTTCGCCGGTTAATAAAAAAGAAATTGCTGTCATTTTCGGATATTAAAAAAAAATCGCTGTCATTTTCGTCTAGAACCATGTGCTGAATTCATTGTCAGTTGGCCAGACACCCCTGTACTTGTCCGTTGTTGCATGTATAGTTGAATTTCGCGGGCTATATTCTTGCTTCACCCCTTACAAGATGCTGTTAGCAACACGACAATATATTCAACAGCTGAAACTCCGCAATTATAGCATACAAATTTGGATTTGCCAAAATCAAACTGGCCGTTTATAGACCAGACCACCCTTTGTGCAGACCCCTCCGTCTCGCCGAAAGAAAGGCCGCTGATTTAAATATTGTTTCATTTATTCGAAACTCTATAGAGTTGCGTATAATACTTATATAGTATACAGCTCTATAGAAACACTATCCCCTTTTGTCAGAGTAATCTAGTTTTATAGAAGTAGGGTGTCTGCAGACGAAGTCAGTGATGCGAGCTGCCTCATTTGTACCCTTCCTTTGCTATTGAAGATGTTTTTTTTTTATAATAAGTCTGTGAAGGAACTAGTGTTTAATTCGATGAATTGTGTGACAGACATGGTGAGAAAAAGGGGGAATTCTGAGATGGCCGTTGATAGAGATCTTTCTGCATTGTTGGTAGAAACAGTGTCCCCTTTGTCAGAGTAATCTAGTTTCATAGTACTAGGGTGTCTGCAGACGAAGCCAATGATGCGTATTGTCTCGTTTGTACCATTCCTACTTATATACATTAATATGTTTTATAAAACTGGAGAGTTTTTTTTTATGTTCGAACACGCTAATCTCGGAAACTACGAGTACCAGTCGGATTTGAAAAAAATCTTTGCATTTGATAGCCCAATTCTTCAGGAAGGTCATGGGTATTTAACATCAAACTAAGATCGATAGGATATAGGATATTTTTTATGTTAAAACAAGAAATTTTGTTGCATGACCAAAACGTCGAATATAGTGTGACGTTAAATAAATTCCCACCATCATGTAATAAACAACCTCTTTCATGCAAATAAAAATAATTCATTCATTCATTCCTTTGTGACATTGAAGTCTGTAAAGGAACTAGTTTTATAGTTAGTATTTAATTCAGTGGTATGTGTGAAAGATATGGTGAGAGAGGGGTGAATACTGAGAGTGATGGTTGATAGAGATTATACATTGTTTCTTTTATTCAAAACTTTATAGAGTTGTGAATAATCTATAGTATACAGCTCTATAGAAACAGTATCCCCTTTTGTCAGAGTAATCTAGTTTTATAGAACCAGGGTGTCTGCAGACGCAGTCAATGGTGTTGTGTAGTTTGTACCCTTCCTTTATATATTCCTTTATATTGAAGAGGTTCTTTAATAAGTTTTTGACTAGTCTTTAATTCGATAAATTGTGTGAAAGATATGGTGAAAAAGTGGTGAATGCTCAGATGACCGTTGAGAGAGATGAATGGAAGAAGGCACACTGTACAAACTTGAAAATAAATGAGATAATGGTAAGCGAGTGATGATGATTATAATTCATCTATAGATTAGCATTAAGGGCCTTATCATATTAGCGGATTGCGAGCGTCCTCAAAGCGGAGCGGGCGCGCAACGAATACGTTACGGGCGCGCACGTTCGTCTTCGGCGTCTTCGAAGTAACAGACGCCTGCGCTTTAATATCTACTGTTGTATGTGGAACCCTTCCTTTCAATATACAAGTACACGCGAAGACCGTTGTACAGACGCCAGCACATCAAGCTACTGCAATCTGTCAAATTTCTTTAATAGATTTCAAGTTTATCGCTGAAGCATTAAGGTTCAAGGTTGATTGGGTAAATTTGACAGTTTCGGATAGCTTGACCTGCTGGTGATGGGGTCATCCACAACCCAGCCACTGGGTAATACGATACCCCTTGTTAAGACTGGTTGTTAGATTTTCAGGCTTCTGACTACCCGTAAATACTGTCGAAAATCCACGAATGACATCCGGGACCAATGGCTTAACGTGCTTTTCAAGGCACGGAACCCATTCACGGACCGACCGCCGCAAACAAAGCTTGACCTGATCGATCGACCTTTGGTGGTTTACTGATATTGAAGTAAAAACTAGAACACGATGATATTATAAGTAACATGTCATGGGGCCCGAATGCTTTCGTCTCCTTTTTAAAGAAATTTCTCGCCAGCTGACACTTCACGTGACCAGAATGTTGCCGCGTTGAGTCGTTCTTTGGTCAAAGAATTGGAATAGCCATTCAACGTGGCAATGCTGCCAGTCTTCTGGGCACGTTTCCGGATGATAGCGATGCGGATTAGTACTTCCGACGCCTAAATATCCTTTTGTTTTTGTATTTATTTGTATAGTTAGTCTTTTCATTTTGTAAATAGTTTGTCATAATTATAATTTAAATAAAAGTTTCAAGCTCCATAAGAACTACATATATTTGCAATATTGAACTCCACAAAGGCTATACTACCGCAGCCACTGAATAATTCCAAGTCCTAATAGCTTCTCAACAATGTGGCGACATGCGCTTTACCTCGAAGCCCCGAGGTTCCCCGAACAAAGGAACTAGGCGAGTGCTGCAGTTGTCGCTGAATTATTGACGACTTGCGGATACTAATATCGATTTTATTGTGTAGTTTTAGGGTTTCTGACGTGCGGTAACATTGTTGAAAAGAACAAGTTTTATTGAATCTTTTTACACTGTGCAAACACCAATGAAACTAAACGCTATCAGCACAACTAAACCGCCTTTAAAAGCTGTCTTCTGATAGAATTATACACTCGAATACTTGTACAAATCACTTTATTGGTACTCATCACAGTAAAATAGTAATTGCAACTTAAAAACACTTTTTATATGAGGGGTTATAGTACTATCTGTATGAGGGGTTGCGCACTACATCCGAACTCGGTCTGTTCGAATTTAGAACATTCCCGATTCGGATTGAACTCGGATCTTGAATTTGTATTCGGATCGGACGTAGGTACTCCTCACTATATTATATTCATTTTCATTGGATAACAACTAAGTTGTAAACGAATTGTTGTAAAGGACAAGTAGGTCTTTAGGTCAGCCTTATTGATTTTTAGTTGCCATGTGCCTTAGTACTATGCTGAAGTAAACAACCCTGAGACATCCTTGAGCTCTGGAAACTAGTCCACGGTTTTCAGATCTCATTTGTTAGCCTGTTAGCTGTTTGGCTGGGTCATCAGTTGGCATAAAATATGACAAGATGCAATTATTTAATTTAATGCCTTGTGTCTCGTAATGTTAATTACTTTGCGAGCTACTATTGTATAGAATCAAGTTCTTCTAACTGAACACACAGCTGTGCTGCTGGGGAGTTTGTTGCGCCACTTCTTCCCAGCGATAGCACTAGGAAGTGGTGAAGGGCGGGCGTTTTAGGGGACTGTCTTATGTAATTTTGACGTTCGAAAAGTGCTGATTCTCAGCCTAATTTTAATAAATGACTTTTGATTTTGATTTACAAATCCCTACTTCAATACTAATATATATAAATGCGAAAATAATTCCGTCGGCCTGTCTTACCTTTCATACCTAAACCACTGAACTGATGGTTATAAAATTTGACATATGTATGTGTAGTCTGGATCCTAGAGAAGGATAAAGGCTCTTTTTCATCCTGGTTATTTGTATTAATAAATGATGGCGTGAGTTTATGTATATATAACATAATCAGCCTATAATGTTCCCACTCCTGGGACACAGGCCTCCCCTCGGTGAGAGGGAGTGGGCCGTAATCCACCACGCGGGCCCAATATAATATGTACAGACGCCAGCAGGTCAAGCTACCCGAAACTGTCAAATTTTCTCAATCAACCTTGAACCTTAAGGCTTTAGCGATAAAGTTGAAAATCCATTAAAAAAATTTGACAGATTGTAGTAGCTTGATGTGCTGGCGTTTGTACGCACGGCTACACATTAAGCTATACATAACCAGTATAAGCTGATTTTTGATTGTACAAAAAACCTATACAATGCGAGGTCAGCTAAAACTGGAAATGTATAGCTTGATGTGTCGCCGTGTGTACATGTATCCAAATGATGAAATACAACGTCCTACATGTTATGCTTGTAATCAAAACCAGCTTGCAAGAATCCAATTTAAATCATGCAGTGAAACCAAAAATTTGCTTGTAAAAAGACATGACTTTTTATATGATCTCATATTTAATTTCACTTGTGGCAAATGAATCTTGGATAACTTCCTGTTGGCCTACCAAGTCTCCTTTAGCTGTGGAAACTAGTCCAGGGTCTTCAGATCTCATTTGTTAGTCTGTTGCCTGCAAGGCTGGGTCATCATTTGGCATAAAACTTGACAAGATGCAAGTATGAATAGGGGTTCATCTTACACTGTATGCTTTGTAAGCAAAATTAGCTTGCAATAATCCGTTTTAAATCATGCAGAATTACTAACTAGTGATACTAAATATTTGCTTAAATAGGCATAACTATTTACGAGTCCATATTTAATTTTCCTTGTTAGTAAGTATCCATGATACGATAGTTTCTCACAAGGTAATTATTGATATGAACTTCCTCTTGGCATGTCAAGTCAAGTCCTTGAGCTGTGGAAACTAGTCCACGGTCTTAAGATCTCATTTGTTAGACTGTTACCTGCAAGGCTGGGTCATCAGTCGGCACGAAAAGATGCAGGCAATAAACATGTTTTCGCTCTATATTGTAGTCATGTTAGTAAGATCTAATTATGTCATATTCGCCTGTCCTTTGTGCTGTGGAAACTACTCTGTTCACTAGGTTAACCGCTTTTTGACAGCTCCCTTAGAACGTTACTATTCCAGATTACGTAAAAGTTAAAATGCGTAATAAAATAAATATATAAACTGCCTAATCTTATCGAATTATCTTATTTATGGCTCCTTACAGACATTATAATGTGTGTTGCTGCAATCACTAGTTCCATCTGTCAAAAAACGGTTTACCTAATGAACAGGGTATAGTAAAGATCTAATTATGTCACCTTGGCAGTTTCATGGGGTCATCATTTGGCATAGAGCGACAAGATGCAGGTATGAATAGGTAATAATTGTAAATATAGGGTTTTGCTCTATATTGTTGACTGTTGTCATGTAAATAAGATCATATTTACAAGCCTTTATTTAAATGGTTTCACCTTATACTTTACTAGTTTTTGTACACTGTAAACTCACAAAATGTCGGCATGTTAGAGGTACTGTGAGAGGGATTCATGCAAGTGTTGGTAACTTTTTACAAATCGATGTTTTTATATTTTCTCTTTTTTGTGGATACAACATGTCCCGGAATTAACGCACACCACCAAACACCCCAATTAGAATATTATGTTAAAATCATAATACATACACTGAATTTTTATTATTATGTATAAAACATTGTTTTTTATTAAATTAGTTATACTGATTGTGGGAGAGTATTGTGGTCACATTACAAATCTACGTGCGCACACAGTTGCATAAGTTTAAGAGTCTAACGTAGTGAGTACTTCATCAATTTTGGTTTGTTTTGACTGTACAGCGAAAGTGTGACAATAATTTACGTAGTTTTAATTATTTTTGGGATTAAACATTTCCTAAATTAAAAATGACATAAATTCAGTAAACGATTCTGAATAAACTACTTTCATAATGTACATTAATTCAGATACACTGTATACAAACTGAGTCTTTAATTCTTGTAATTGGTTTTAAACCGTTTTAATTAAATAAATGCGGGCGTGATGTTATGTTACAAATAGCATTACAATATCTAGAACGATTCTGGGGCTATAGCTGAAATGCGCCAACACCGGAATGACCCAATAACCTGGATGCCCAAGTGGATTCACTGCAACCCCGCACCCCGCACCGACACCCCCTGGGGGTGGGGGTAGGGAGTGTAAGGCCGCGACCTGATATGACATAGTTTGTAGCTGTAGATGGATAAATGATTATTTTTATAAAGGCTAGAAGAACTAGTCGTAATATGTCTAAGGTAGGAAGGAAGTAGTAGCAATATCTTTTTTATGGTATTTAAGAACAGCTTACCTAATCTCTATTCAAATTTATGTTATTTCAAGTTAAACAAATATCAACTTAATTTTAATGGGAATTAAGTTGATATTAGAGTGACTAGCACTATTAAAAACCTATAAAAATGTTCGAGGTTGTAGCGTAAATTGAACTTCATTGCATAGGAATTAAAGTTATTTTTCGATAAACTCATATTTGTTAACATTATTGGCAAATTATTCACGAACGCAGATTACCTCCTTAGTTTGTTTAAATACGGTTAAGACATTTATTTGTCAAAAAAAGAATACAATTCACTTATCATGAGAAATACAGGTTAATCATAATACTTGATACACGAACTTTTGAAGAACGGTAGGTACTCGTAAATAAACTAGTAAATATGCGCACATCGCCAATAAATACATTTGACTGAATACAATAAAATTTAAAAAAACGTTTCCATAACGGGGGGTATCGTATTACCAGTAACCCTTGGTAAGATTGGTTGTCGGACTTTCGGGCTTCTAACGACCCGTAACGACTGTCAAAGATCAACGAATGACAGACCAACGGCTTAGCGTGCTTTTCGTGGCACGGAGGGGTCTTGGTATGTAAAGATTGTCACCCATCCACGGAACAGTCGCGGTAAGCGTAGCTGAACCTTAGATTAAATTAATGATAATGGTTTCAAAAGGGTTGCCTGGCCTCCGCTCTGTGAGGGAGTGGGCTGTAATACACCACAGGTACCAATCCGAGACATGTGACATCTACCAAGATGTCACATGTCTTCGAATTTTTGGTTCTACGACATGTCGGTTTCCTCACGATGTTTTCCTTCACCGATTCGAGAGCAGTGGTGATGAAATAATTTACACAAAGTAAAGCGCTTGTCTGGGTTGGAACCTACGACCTACAACTCGTAAGTCGCAACCAGTGGCCACCACTGCTCAGCAAGTGCAAATAATAAAAAAACTTTTTTGCAAAAAAAACAACCGACTTCCAAAAACGACACTACAAAGTGAAAAATAACTTTAATTTCGGAAGTCGGTGTCGTTGGGTTCGCATTTTCGTTGTTTGCCACCGACTTCCGAAATTAAAGTTATTTTTCACTTTGTAGTGTCGTTTTTGGAAGTCGGTTGTTTTTTTTGCAAAAAAGTTTTTATTTTTCACTTTTAAGTTGTAATTTTTACCAGTAATTTTGGTTTAAAAACCAAACTACTGAGCCGTTTTTGATGAAATTTCTATGGGACCATTTGGGAAGTATACCCTTTCCAACAAAAAAAGAATTTTTCAAATCGGATGGCAAGCGACAGAGTTATGTGCGAACAAACACAAAAAAAAAAAAAAAATACAAACATCCGAATTGAGAACCTCCTCCTTTTTTAGAAGTCGGTTAAAAAAGCTTGTAACTCTCGTACAGCAGGACTACACATAGGCCCACTTTTTTCATCAAAAGAACTTGCATACAGCAAAAGATGCTTAGTTCTATCCCCAAATCAGACATTGAGTGAATTGAGTGATTCCATAAGAAAATTGGACCACCACTGCTCACCAAAGAGTGTTAATCGACTGTAATCGCTGACTACCTATGGCGTATGCACTGACATGAGTCTGTAGGTGGTAACTACATCATCCAACCGCAGTCCACAGCCGGACAAAGGCTTCCCGAGTTGCGCCAGAATCTACTTACATTGAATCCCCCTCCCGCCCCCTGCAACTTGCCCCAGATATCTATTTAGGTCGTCGATTCATCCGGTCGGAATACATTTTTCTTTGTTACACCTCTGCCGAACCCTTCGGGGATTACAAGCGTGATGTGTATTAATTTTTTTCTTATGTCATAGATCGCAGAAAATTTGCAATTCCTATTATGTTCAAACTCAAAGCATTTATTTACAGGCACTTTTGAATACTGTGCTGCTGGGGAGTTTATTGCGCCACCTCTTCTTCCCAACGAAAGCACTAGGAAGTGGTGAAGGGCGGGCGTTTTTGGGGGACTGTCCTTTGTCATTTTGACGTTTGAAAAGTGCTGATTCTCAGCCTAATTTGAATAAATGAGTTTAGATGAATTGTCATAATTAAATAGTCGGCCAGTTAGTCTGAAAGTTGAAGCTAGTTGTCCATTCCAAAACGTAGATTTAGAGAGTAAACGTAGGTCAGTTAGGCAGTCGCTCCATGTAAAATACTGGTATTCAGCTGCATACGGTTCGACTGGAAGCCGACTCTAACATACATAGTTGGGCAAAAGCGGGCAGATGATCATACCGTTTTGAAACCCCATAATCTCGGGATCCTGCCGTTTTGCTGAAAAGATTTTGCCAAAATTTCACTACCCAAACAAATTTTGGCAACCTTTTTTTATACCAATGCAATGTTTGGGATAATTTTAGTACGCACATTTTCATTTGGTCAATTTTTACTTTGCAGAATATTATCAACGATAATGTCATTTTGGCATTTGTTCTTTAATCAAATGATTTATTACAGCAAACAATCTTTAGACATTAAACTTTTGGTCAAATGATTTGTTATGGCAAAAAATATAAAGGCAAAAATATTTTTTTTTTAGGAATTATATAATAAAAAAATGCAATGTTATCTTAATATAATCATTTATTTAATACAAATAAGGAAGAAAAGAGCGAAGCGAAGCGAGAGGTGCCGCGGCAGCGGCCGGCGAGTGCCAGAAACGACTAGATTTATAGAAAAAAATATGGAAAAAAACAGGCTACCCGAGACTGAACTAGTTAGACTAACAATTGACTGAATAGAAATGGTAAATTGAAAACTGACGATACTAAATATTTGGCAAATTTTATTTTGCGTAAAATGAGTTATTCCAACTGAAATATTTGACTACATAAAAATTGGTAAAAGTACTAGTTGGTAAATAAGTCACTGTTTAAACGTTGTCTTGCCAAACATTAGGTTTGCGTTACAATTATTTGTGAATAGATTTTTTGCTAAGTAATAATTTGGCAGATGAAATTATGCGGAAATTTTTTTGGGAAGTGATAATTTGGCAATTTCTTTTCGATGAAACAAGGGACACCCCATAATCTTATTTCGAATTGAATGGAAATGGGTCCTGTTTGAATGAAAAGTGTTCATTCGAATTCATTTTTGCGTAACTGAGTAATGTACAGACGCCAGCACATCAAGCTACTACAATCTGTCAGATTTCTTTAATAGATTTTCAACTTTATCGCCAAAGTATTAAGGTTCAAGGTTGATTGGGAAAATTTGACAGTTTCGGGTAGCTTGACCTGCTGGCGTCTGTACATTTTATGCAATTATGATTATGATGCAGGCTGATAGCGCTCTAATGAGACTGCAGCCTTAGCCTAGGCGTTGCTATGAGACAGGAATCTGAATCTAATCCAACTGGAGCGTACGAGAACGCTGTAATGCGGAATATATCACTGCACTCAGCGTGTATTCCATAGACTACTATTTAATGTATATGCACTGCGTGGTTTTACGGGGTGGTAGGGACAGCGTCGCGCGAACTGTAACCATGAATTCAGCACATGATTCTAGACTCCTAGCGCATACATTTTTCGTCGCTTATCCACGTCCAAATCACAGAGGTCTTCATTCTTATTCCAATAAGGTTGCTGCCACTGACAAGTCTGTCAAAGTCATTGTAAACTTTATTCTCGTCACAATAAGGTTCCTGCTGTCACAGGTAGGTGTGCTGACGGACTGTGAGCTGTCTTTCCACGCTATTGACAGCTCTCTTACAGAATACACCAGAGGGGCAATTCTCGTCATTTTAAGAAAGTTCACAGTCTGACCTCAGTCTCAATCTGTCAAAAATTCCTCTAATTTACCTACATTTTGACAAGTTTTTGACATTTGTATGTCGCCGAGATGAGACTGCGACTAGATTAACGAATGTTTTAAATTACGAGAATTGGCCCTCAGCTGTAATATACGTGTACTGAATGGGTGTTATTTACGAAATAAATATATTTATTATTATTAATACCTCTCGCATGACAGATGTTCTTAGAACAACGGTCACACAACCACTCGATACTCTTCCGTGCCGTATCCAACATCAATCGATATTTTCGTTTAAGTCCTCTAAATGCTGCTCACAAGTCCAAAACCGCCGCCGCCGCCGCCGCTGTTGTTGCTGTTGTTGTTTGTTGTTGTAGTTGATGCCCTAAGGGCTGATTTTTCCATCGCCAGATAACTTTTATTCGAGGAATAAAATTGACGTTTGAAATAATTGTTCCTCCGATAAAATTATCTGGCGCTGGGAAAATCAGCCCTTAATCAAACAAACGACTGCTTATTCTTCCGACAGCTGTTTGCTGTCGGGGGCAAAGTAAATTCGGTTATCGAAATGTGTAATTTTCGATACGATAGCCTGTCGGATGGTCGTGAATAGCTATGCTGATGGGCTTTTGTTTGCCAGCTAATGACGTAAAAAAACCTTGCATTACATTTATAAGGTTTCGGAAAAATGCCATACTTATGATACTGCATAGATACTATTACCATATTCAGGCGTCCAAGCAAGAAGGGTCCAGTAGTGGGGTGTTGAGTTAAGACTAGATTCGGTATTTAGAATAGTCAACTGATAGTGAGGATTGAAAACATATTCAAAAACTAATACCAGTCAACCTTTGGCATGAAGTCCGCCTTGTACAGACGCCAGCACATCAAGCTACAACAATCTGTCAAATTTCTTTAATAGATTTTCAGCTTTATCGCTAAAGCATTAAGGTTCAAGGTTGATTGGGAAAATTTGACAGCTTGACCTGCTGGCGTCTGTACAGACGCCAGCAGGTCAAGCTACCCGAAACTGTCAAATTTTCCCAATCAATCTTGAACCTTAATGCTTTACAGATAAAGTTGAAAATCTATTAAAGAAATTTGACAGATTGTAGTAGCTTGATGTGCTGGCGTCTGTACATTTGTGTGCTAGTATTAAATAAATAAAAACCGGCCAAGTGCGAGTCGGACTCGCCCATGAAGGGTTCCGTTACGTTACGATTTATGACGTATTAAAAAAAAACTACTCACTAGATCTCGTTCAAACCAATTTTCGGTGGAAGTTTATATGGAAATGTACATCATATATTTTTTTTAGTTTTATCATTCTCTTATTTTAGAAGTTACAGGGGGGGGGGACACACATTTTACCACTTTGGAAGTGTCTCTCGCGCAAACTATTCAGTTTAGAAAAAAATGATATTAGAAACCTCAATATCATTTTTGAAGACCTATCCATAGATACCCCACACGTATGGGTTTGATGAAAAAAAAATTTTGAGTTTCAGTTCTAAGTATGGGGACCCCCAAAATTTATTGTTTTTTTTCTATTTTTGTGTGAAAATCTTAATGCGGTTCACAGAATACATCTACTTACCAAGTTTCAACAGTATAGCTCTTATAGTTTCGGAAAAAAGCGGCTGTGACATACGGACGGACAGACAGACAGACAGACAGACAGACAGACATGACGAATCCATAAGGGTTCCGTTGCCATTTGGCTACGGAACCCTAAAAAACAAAGATTAGTAATGTAATAAATGACAAAATTGATGCGGAAATACGAAATTTAATAAAAACGTCATAATCGTAACTACAATTTGCTGATAAAAATAACTCAATTTTGCACTTTTGATAACAGAATTGTAACAATGTTACTCTTTATTGATATTATCAGCTGTGTTGTCTGTCCCACTGTCTGTGCCAGCCAGGGCAACGGCGTCTCTTTCCACTACCATCAGTAATCTGTGCCACTACGCTCTGTTCAAAAGTGCTAAAGAGTCTTGATGAAGGAGTCCAGCTCACCCCGCCATTTCCGTCTGGGCCTGCCGCGATGTCGCTTGCCATTACGAGGGACCCATTGGTCGTCTGACATGCGGCAGATGTGTCCAGCCCAATTCGATTTTAGTGTGGCAGCTTTCCAAGTGACATCTTTTCTTTGTGATAGAACGGATGGTCGTATTCCTAACCGTCTGTTACTCTTTAGCAATTTTTTTTTATATGAATTCTCCTGCTTATCTCCATTTGTTTGGTGTCTGCGCAACGTGTCTTTTTCTTCCATACTTCTCTATTAGTCGTCATCTCGGTAGTCACCCCCTTTCTAACCATATCATCATTCACACAGTCCATCCATAGTTTTTTTGGTCTTCCCCTACTCTTATAGCCATTCATACTAAAACACACCTTACGATATTTTCCTCGTTCTTCCGCATCATAAATAAGCCCATAGTATGACAACCGATTTCCACACAATATGTCAGTAAAAATAAAAATCTACGCCGAAATTGCATCAAGAATATAATTTTACACATCGTCGTCGAGCGAAAACCGTTGCTGAAAAATGAAGGAAAAATAACGCAACCGAGCGTGGTTGCCGTGCCGCGGCTTACGTTAGCTACAACGTAATACGACGGAGCGGCAACGTCGCGTTTTTTGTCATCGTTTCGTCAGAAACAGTTGCCAATGCAAGCATCAAGGACAGTATGTGTTTGATGTTATGATAGAAATAATTTTAATGTTTGTTTAAAGTGTAGAAGATAAATTGTATTCGACGCGTTGTATTGAAATTAACTGCAGGGAAATTGATAAAGTGATCATGTAGGTTTTAATGTCGAGTATATTTCGAATTCTATATCATAATAAGCCTATGGATAACGTTCCCACTGCTGGGACACAGGCCTCCTATCTGTGAGAGGGTGTGGGCTGTAGCCTGTAATCTACTATGCGGGTCCAGTGCGGGTTGGTAGATGTCACATGTCTTCGAATTTTTGGTTCGAGGACATCTCGGCTTCCTCACGCTGTTTTCCTTTGAACGTTTTAAGAGCAGTGATGATGAGCGTTTCCGAATGCAGGAAACTCTTCTTGGGGTTTTTCATTACTTTGTCAGTAGCATCTCGTAGTCTGGATTTGTGCTTAAAACAATCTGCCAAGCCTTTCCCAACTATTTATTTAACTACGTTGGGGACGGCTTCCAGTTTACCGAATGCAGCTGAATACCAGTATTTCACATGAAGCAACTGCTTTTTTTTATCGTGGAGAAAAGCACATGCATTCTGCATTACCACGGGGAGATAGTGCAGTTTTGTGGGACTATAACCTACTAATGACTAAAACTCCACAGTGTCCTCCTCTGCCGCTTATGGCGGGAACACGGGCACTTAGCACTCATCCGTGAACCCGCCGCTCCTATCGAACCCCTACAACCTAGTTACTGGGTAACACGATACCCCTGGGTAAGACTGGTTGTCAGACTTTCGGGCTTCTGAATACCCGTAAAGACTGTCAAAGATCTACAAATGACAGCCGGGACCGACGGCTTAACGTGCTTACGAGGCACGGAGTGTTCTCGATATGTAATGGATGGTCACCCATCCACGGACTGACCCCCGCAAGCGTTGCTTAACCTTGAAGATCGATCCGTGTGGCTGTTATTATTTAGCCACGAGGCCCTCCCGGATTTATGCCTAGTTAATGCAATTATAGGCTCCTTACCTAATACATATAATAAAATAAGGGTGTCTCTGCAACTCTGCCTATCTCTTCAGGAAAAACAAGCGTAATTATACATTATCTAACTGTTGAAATGGATAACGTTTTTACGGCTTCAGGAAATGTGTAGCTGAATAATAATCAGATAGTTTATTTCCGTGTTTGCGAGTACATATGTTTGTACGTAGTGTGGCAATGAATACAGTACATACTGCATTTATTTATGTACATATTTACTTAGACAATCTACCTACGTGGTAATGATGTCAATTGCTCAATGCGGCACTGTCTTCAGAAGGTCAGTTCACGTAATTTAAAACGTTCAAAATCTAGTCATAGTCTCATCTCGGCGACAAAGAAATGTCAAAAACTTGTCAAAAAGTAGGGAAATTACACAATGTTTTCCCCTCCGCTGTTTTGAGAGCAGTGGTGATGAAATAATTTACACAAAGTGAGCGCCTGCGTGGGTTCGAACCTACGACCTACAACTCGTAAGTCGCGGTCGTTTCTACTGGGCAACTCTTTTTGAAAGATCCTGATATACAATAAATATTTATTTTGTTAAACGGACAAGGAAATGCATTAAAGTCTGCGATGATTCAGTCTTGAATCATTTAAAAACGGAACTCTTGCAACGATCGATCTAATTCAAAAATAGAATTCATTTTAAAAATAGATTCTATTGAAATGAAAATCGTGCGTCAAAATCGCTCCTATTGAAAAATGTCATTCTAATTTATTTAAAGATTATATGAACTTAGAGGGTATTATATTAGGGATATTGATGATTTTAATTATTATAATTCTGTAAAGGCATTTGTTACGCTCGCGAATCATATTTTAATTAACATTCAAATTCAAATTCATTTATGGTGTGATTTTTGGTACATTTTACATGAGATCTTAATAATAAATAATTAGTTTCTCAATCTTTCACATAACTAGTAATTATTATAAATAAGAACAATCAACACACCTATTTAAATAAAATAATTACAACAAAACAACATAACTTAAAGAATGGAAATAAAGAAAATACCTAATACAATACCAAAATTAAAAAAATATCAATGTCAAATAACTTACAATTTATCATTAAGGAATTTGTCAATAGTATAATAACATTTTTCCAATAAATAATAGATGTCTTAATTTGTTTTTAAATTGAATAATATTTAAGTCTTTAATTCCATTTAGTAGTTTATAAAAACGTAAGAAAATTTGAGTTTCGCTAGCTAACTAGCTTCATCTTCAGTATGGATCGATCAATCTAAAGCCGTGTACGCACGAACGAACAAAAACATGGTGAACACGAACATCGAACACTTTGTTCGCACGTGCGCACCACTAACGAACACCAGTGTTTGCTGTTCGTTAAGAGGTACACACGTGCGAACAAAGTGGTCGATGTTCGTGTTCACCATGTTTTTGTTCGTTCGTGCGTACACGGCTTAAGGGTCTGTTATAGCCTCCTGATAGGCACCATTTAGTATCTAGCAGATAAATAAAAACATGCTGCCGTTTTTTGACAGATCGAACTAGTGAGAAATTATATATACATTTTTTTTTTTTGTCAAAACTGATACACGTACGGTATTATGTCTGTAAGAAGTCATAAATAAGATGATTCGATAAGATTAGGCAGTTTATATATTTATTTTATTACGCATTTTAAAGTTAAGTTTTACGTTATCTGGAATAGTAACGTTCTAAGGCAGCTGTCAAAAAACGGCTAACCTAGTGGACAGAGTCATTCATCATTCTCCTGCCCTTATCCCAATTTATTTGGGGTCGGCGCAACATGTCTTTTTCTTCCATACTTCTCTATTAGTCGTCATCTCGACAGTCACCCCCTTTCTAACCATATCATCATTCACACATTCCATCCATCGTTTCTTTGGTCTTCCCCTACTCTTATAGCCATCGACATTCATACTCAAAACTCTCCTCACGACATTTTCCTCATTTCTCCGTAACACATGCCCATACCATGACAACCGATTTCCACACAACTTTTCAGTTACCGGTGCCACTTTCAGACTTCCTCTTATGTACTCATTTCTTATTCTATCCATTCGTGTAACACCACACATCCCTCTTAGCATTCTCATCTCAGCTGCATGCAATTGCCTTTCATTTATCCCTTTTGTGGCCCAACATTCTGATCCATACAAAACAGCAGGTCTAATCATGGTTTTATATATCTTCCCCTTAAGTTTAAGGGGAATGCGGGAGTCGCAGATTGTTCCCGTGACCTATCGCCATTTCATCCATCCAATGTTAATTCTAAGCTTAACCGTCCGATCTACTTCGCCATCGCTTTGCACGAGTGAACCGAGATACCGAAAGTCGGAGCAGACTGGGAGAAGTGCGCCATCAAGCGCTATGGTTCCAAAACTGGAGAGACCGCCAAAATCGCAGAACATATATTCCGTTTTAGTTCTGCTGATTTTCAAGCCAACATTCTCCAGCTTCTGTCGCCATTTCTCCAATCTGCTCTGGATCTCAGGTCCATCTTCACCGACGAGAACAATGTCATCGGCAAACAACAGAGTGTAATATAAAAATCTGAACTGCCCGTCCACAACTTTCCTAGTTGTATACTATAAAGGGGCGTTGGCCCCCTCAGATGGTTGACCCAGTAACCCGGTTCAAACGTTGTAACGACCGGCGTGGGTGCTGTCAATGAAATACAATCTATTTCAAATGCTCTGCTCATTAAAATATCTATAATATCGCGCCTGTATTTTCTGGAGAAGTAGACAGGGGTTATAGTAAACACATTTTCACCAGTTAGTTGATAGGATAGTCTATTGTGGCTACCATCATCATCTGCCTAGCCTTTTCCCAACTATGTTGGGGTCGGCTTCCAGTCTAACCGGATGCAGCTGAATAGTATTAACAGGCTATTAATATTAACCAACGACAGTCCCATTTTATATCAAGGAAAATCACTGTCCATTCTAAGGTTGCCTGGAAGAGATCGCAGTAATGCGATAAGGCCGCCCATTGTATATTTTGTAGTGTTTCATGTATTTTTTATGCTATGTATTTTTGTGGTGTACAATAAAGTATATGTCGGAGATGGTATGTCTGTCTCTCGTTAGCATCAGGCATATTTTAATTACTGTGGGCGTACTATGGGTAGTGTTGGTTAACACAATAGAAAAACGGTTTGCACTTCAAATCAGATTATAATTTACGAACAAGGTAGTCACACTAGCGAATCACGCACTATAGGTACACATTCAACGATACGGAACGCTGACAGTTTCTGAGCACATGTTGTTCGTACGATGTCCAATGTTTCGATGATCCCGAGAGCTCTGCTTACACCCTTCTTGTAGTCGCTCTCGTCCCACCACGAACTCAGGCTAGACTCTGTCCAGCGCCACGAGATGGCGCTGGCGTTCCGAATAGTCAAACGAATGACTCCAACATATATATAAATAAATAAATAAACCAGCGGGGTAATTACGAAACACACAATGTGCAGTAGCAATGGCTTTCATTTTGACAGTTCAACAACATTCATTGCGTTATTTACGTTGTCGAGCAGGCACATTTCTCGGAAATGTGAAGCAATGAACAATATCCTTCAAAATGATTCAGATTGTGTTTGAAAGTACAATAAGGGTGCAGACATAATTATTGACTCTGTGGGCCAAGTCTACTCATTTACAAACGTTGCAAATTGCAATGATTTCTCTATTGTTAATTTTTCACAAAGCCATACATAGTCTATCAAAAACTCATAATTGGCGAGATCATTGCAACGTTTGTAAATTAGTAGACTTAGGCCCCTGGACACTGCTACTGAGAATTACCTAATAAAAAAATCCAATGAAACTGTCAGACATGAGATGGAATCAAGGATCCCAGCTCCTCAACAACAAGTAAGAAAGGTGAAATCAATCAAATGCAAAAATATTTTTTCATATCAGACTAATAAATAGTTCCAGAGATTGGCGCGTTCAAACAAACGGTTTAGGTAATTAGCATAGTTAAAATCAGCTCACCTTCTAGCAGCAGGGTCCACTCTAATATTAGTTCTTTGTAAGAATAAAAAATTGAGGCCTTTCCTCTGCACTGCTAATTAGGTTGCCAATGATTCTACGGTTCTAATTGAAAACCTGGGCCCTGTTTAATAAACGTTACAATTCTACAATTTTGTAAATAAGTGATATATTTGTAAAATTGTATGACAAGTGCTGTTTAATAAACCTTACAATTATGTAAGAATTTTACAAGTAAAAACATTACAAATATTATCATTACAAATGCTATTTAATAAACGTTTACATTTGTGCAAAAACGCCTGTAGAAGTCGATGACAATATTGTATCTACTTTGTAATTTTATTGTAAGTTGTGATTGTGTTACAAATTACATAAAATGTAAGATTCTTAAATCGGTGGTAGATTTCAAGTCTTAGAATTTTAAAATATTTAGAATTTAGTTTTAGCATTGGTTTACAGAGTACTTTTCTATTTGTTTGATTCACAACGAAAGTCATGGTGGACAGTAATAAAATCACGATTCTGTCTCTAATATATGAGAATAAAGATGTTTTATTCGGTCGGTTTAGTGAAAAACTAACTCACGATATGAAAATCAAAACCGTTCACTCATGTCTTCATCATCACTACTGTCACTACTTCCACTAGTAGTTTTTAGAACAATTACATTTCTTCACTGATTGGACTCGCCTTGTGTCAGAAATCTGATACAAGGCGAGTCCACCTATCGGAATTGTTCTACGATTTACAAAATATGCAAATTTTTAATTACAATTATGCGTTCAATAAAACAATTTTCTTTACAAATATGTAAATTGTCACTTGATTTTAAGAAAATGTTTATTAAACAGAAATATGTAAAATTGTAGGTACACTTTTACAATTTTGTCAGTTTTCCACCATGGTAAATTTGTAAGTTATATTCTTTATTAAACAGCAACTTGTAGATTTGTAACTTGTAAAATACAATTACAATTTGTAACGTTTATTAAACAGGCTCCTGACCTAAATCGATCGTAATCTTATGTTTGTATGACGTTAAAGGCTAAGGGCTGGTTTTTAAATAGTCAGATAACTTTTATCTGAAGAATAAATCTGTCAGTGTGACATAATTCTCTATACAAAAGCTGTCAAACCTCAATATTTATTCCTCAGATAAAAGTTATCAGCCCTAGGTAAGGTATATCACCTTATTGACTGCGTCCTTAACCGGGGTACTAATACCTACAGGGTCATCACTGAAATCTGAAGAATATGGATAACTTTAATAGCATTCTGTAGAGATGAAGTTGAAATAACTCTCTAATAGTTTTTTATATCCTTTAAGGGTTCAGTAAAATACTTAGTTGCACGGTTAAAAACTGCACCCTAGCTTCCCATAACCATAAACTGTGCGGTAATATACCTAATTACCTATAAGTCTATTCAAGTATATAATAATAATATATCCCTGGACAATAATATATCCCTGGACATCTCACACAACGCCATCTAGTCCCAAGCTAAGCAACCTAATGCTTGTGTTATGGTAACAAGATGGCTGATAAACTACTTATATACATTTTTTTTTGTAAATACATACATATTATAGATAGAAAAACACCCAGACTCGGAACAAATACATGTAGGTCATACAAATATTTGTTCCAAATATTTGTATGACCTACATGTTTCAAATTTATGTTATTTTAAGTTAAACAAATATCAACTTTATTTTAATAGAAATGAAGTTGATTTCAGAGTGACTAGCACTATTGAAAAAGTTATAAAATTTTTTGAAGTTGTAGCGTAAACCTAACTTTAGTGTGTTGGAATTAAAGTTATTTTTCCATAGACTCATATTTGTTTACATTTTTGGCCCGAATGCGGGGTAGGTATGTGGGTTTACATATTCAGTATAAGGTGACCTCAAGGCTTTCCGTAGAACAGGGAGCCTAAAAAGGCCACTTTGGCAGAATCATATTAGGATAACAATATGAATCATATTAAAAACCGTAAAATGGTCACAAACTGACAATTCATAATATGATCTGTCTGCAATTCATATCACAATGAAATAACATTTAAACTGTGGAAATAAAAAATTAAAAAAACCAATTTGATTACTAAAAACTGTAATGAATTTACGAAATTTTACGAAAATTAGAGGAATTGCTCATGATCTGCTGGGAATTCAGGAGATGAATAGCTTTTAGAGGTATTGCTTAAAGTGGCCTTTTTAAGCCCCCAGGGGGACTGCTTTTACTGGAAATGTATAGAAAGAAAGAAAGAAAGAAATAAAAAGCTTGATAAGTCGTCGTACATATCTCAAAATCTCTGTACCTTTACCAGAAACCTCTCTCTCTCCTCAGATGGACATCTACGTACAAACGGCGTCACCGATCGTAGAACAAGTCCTGAAAGGCTACAATGGAACCATCTTCGCGTACGGACAGACCGGTACGGGCAAGACGTACACTATGGCCGGCAGCAACACTGCGCCTGAGTTGCGGGGGATCATACCGAACTCCTTCGCACATATCTTTAGCCATATTGCGAAGGCTAAGGATGATGAGAAGTGAGTTACTACAGTACCCTAATTGCGTAACACACTATTTTTAGGATGTTGCTAATCGATTGCTTCATTTGTTCGAAAGAGGTGTCTGCTCAACAACGAAAAAAACGCAATGAATGATGTAGGACTGTCAAAGCGACACCCATTATGAAAAAATGAAATGTATGTAAGTAGGTTTGTACTTGTACAAACACTTTTACACGTCAATTACTACATGTACTGATAGTGTGTTACGCAATTACCCCATGGATGGATGGATGTTTGTTACTCTTTCACGCCAAAACTATTGAACGGAATTGCATGAAATTTGGCACACAGATAGTTTATAACTAGGATTAACACATAGGATACTTTTTATCCTACTTAATACTTATTATAAACGCGAAAGTTTGTATGGATGGATGGACGGATGCTTGTTACTCTTTCACGCCAAAACTACTGAACGAAATTGCATGAAATTTGGCACACAGATAATTTATAACTAGGATTAACACATAGGATACTTTTTATCCTACTTAATATTATAAACGCGAAAGTTTGTATGGATGGATGTATGGATGTTTGTTACTCTTTCACGCCAAAACTACTGAACGGAATTTCATGAAATTTGGCACACAGATAGTTTATAACTAGGATTAACACATAGGATACTTTTTATCCTACTTAATATTATAAACGCGAAAGTTTGTATGGATTGATGGATGTTTGTTACTCTTTCACGCCAAAACTACTGAACGGAATTGCATGAAATTTGGCACACAGATAGTTTATAACTAGGATAAACACATAGGATACTTTTTATCCTACTTAATATTATAAACGCGAAAGTTTGTATGGATGGATGGATGGATGTTTGTTACTCTTTCACGCCAAAACTACTGAACGGAATTGCATGAAATTTGGCACACAGATAGTTTATAACTAGAAATAACACATAGGATACTTTTTATCCCGATATTCCCACGGGATCGAAACTTATGCGGGTGAAACCGCGGAGCGCAGCTAGTAAAGTATAAAAACAAAGGAATTTGCCCTACTGACTGTTTCATTGGTCTAGTAGACATAACTTCGTAAGCGCTACTGCTGACCATGTGGTCCTGGGTTCGATTCTCGGATCGGGCAGTGTTTTCGAGTTTTTCCATCAGGAGCAGTCCGGAGTCAGGCTTTGTTCCAGGGTGATGGCAATAGGCTCGCCTTCTATTACATAAGACTCAAACTCAAACCATTTATTTCATATAAACCATTTCAGGCACTTTTGAATTGTCAAAATCAAATTGTCGGTCAGTTAGTCAGAAAGCTAGTTGCCCATTCCAAAACGTAGATCTCTGTGGAGAAGAACGGGCAAGAAACTCCACGGACACTCTTCTTTGACTATAACAAAACTGGAGAAACGTGTGTTTACTATAGGAACACCTCTGCCCTACCCTTAGAAGGAACACAGGCCAAAACTTCTGCATTTTTAAAGCATGAAAACAAAGGAATATTTGCCCTAAATAGCACAAAGTAGAGCCCTCACCCCCCCCCCCCCCTCCTCGCATAATAATCCGCCGGATCGATGGGCGATCGCAGTCGTCCTGTCGTCGGGTGACCTAGTTACAGGACAGATATTGCAAGCGAGAATTATACTTGCATGTCGTTTGAATTGAGGTGGAGTTGAGACGACTTGAATTTGTAATAAAGACTTGAATTATTACTTTACCTGGCTGCAGTCTCGACATTCATAGCGATCGCTCTACGACCGAACTCGATCGCAAAGTCCCGGATTGACAGGTGTAATGTATGGAGTGACAGGACTTCGCGACCGAATTCGGTCGTAAAGCGATCGCTATGAATGTTGCACTTTCACAAATAAAATAAAACTAAAATAAAGAACACAAGACTTTGAAATTAATCATACTATCCTGCTAATATTATAAACGCGAAAGTTTGTATGGATGGATGCGATATTCCCACGGGATCGAAACTTATGCGGGTGAAACCGCGGGGCGCAGCTAGTTATATTATAAACGTGATAGTTTGTAAGGATGGAAGGATGGGTGAATGGATGATTGTTACTCTTTCACGCAAAAACAACTGAACGAATTTGGATGAAATTTGGCGCGCAGTTTATAATCAGGATTAACATATAGGATACTTTTTATCCCGATATTCCCACGGGATCGAAACTAATGTGGGTGAAACCGCGGGGCGCAGCTAGTAATATTATAAACGTGAAAGTTTGTAAGGATGGAAGGATGGGTGGATGGATGTTTGTTACTCTTTCACGCAAAAACTATTTGCTATTTTTTAGGCAGTTTGAGTAATTAATGTGGCCTACCCAAATGTCCTTTCTTTGGTATTGTTCGTCGAATCGTTGAGCTCCTTAAGTTTTGAGTTGAGCTGCACAATTTCTGACAAATGCGTGCACTGACTGGACAGGTCCTCTCAATCTGTGTGGTTCTTTCCTCAAAAGACCATCTCAGACATCGACCTACGTGGTCTTCATATGATCTGACCAAGATTATGTCTGGACTTTAAAAGAGACTGTGACGTCTGAGTTTGTTTCGGCCTTTCTTCTCAGACTAGTCAGATAGGAAACGCCGACCTCATCTAGTTTTAAAAATATGATTGACGTGTAAAAGTGTTTGTACAAACCTACTTACAAAATAAAATCATTTATCATTTATCATTTATCATTACTACGGATTTGGATGAAATTTGGCACACAGATGGTTCGTAACCAGGATTAACATATTATCCCGTACTTTTCATCCCGATATCCTCTCGGGATTGAAACGTGTTGATGTGGGTGAAACCGCGGGGCGCAGCTAGTAGAATTATAAAGTAGAATTATAACCAAACCCTGAAATCGTGAAAAAAGAAATCAGTTGATCCCACAGAAATCTTAATAATAAGGCAATAGAAATGCTATAGTACTAAATTTTATATCGGGACGAGTGTCGCCGGGTCACAGCTACTACTACATAAACAAAAAATAGATACACAATTACACCTACAAATGCACTTTGCATTGCTGCTACAAAATAAAACTTTATTCGATGACATTACGCAATATTTTTGATAAACGCATAATGTCAGGGGGCGCGACTCCTGCAGCCAATAAGAAACGTGTGCGAAAAGCATAAAATGATATTGCGTGCTCACTCTCACTTAAGAATAGTGCAGTGCAAACTATTACGAGCTGATATCGATAAATTATATTTTTCCGTTGAGTGTTAATAATCTCCAAGGAGTCCAGCAACAATACATAATTAATTTTATTGAAAGTATTTCTTTCGTCAACGCCCTTTTAGACGATTTATTTATGAGGAAATGGAATACAATAAAACAATAAGTGTTTGTATATAATAAACAATGAATTGCCATACGTCAACTGTTGGTACAGCTGATTTAACCAAAGTCCGTCTTTTTGTCGACGAGTTAAATTGTTCATTTATGAAATGAACAGAACAAATTCTGCTATTGTTTGTCGGGAACCAATTTCTTTTTCCAGTAGCAGATATCCATTTGTCTTTAATATCTGGATCTTTTGGGAACCTGTAATAAAAGCATTGGATAAAGTAAACAGATGCATACAAATTATGTAAATTCTGTAATGATTATCTTTACAATATAAAACTTTGTATACTTAATTATTTTGACATGAAAAAAGCATTTGATAAATCTTGAAAACGTCCTTGTATTATATAAAAGGATACTCAACGCAGACTGCTTTTTAACTTACCCACGTACATAACAATAATAAGCCTTCCTCCTATTAATTTTCTGAATGAGAAAGTAGTTTAAAAATACGAATTAATAGTTAATCGTTACAAAAATTGGTTTGTAAACTATTTATGGTGCGTTTGTTTAGGTGACTAAAAAAAGGTAAACAATCTTGGTATGTCTTTTTATATTAAAGTAGTCGTATAAAATACATACGAAGGATAATTAAATTTATTTATTACCTAACATTAATTTAGGTAAATACCTAATTGTAAACATTTTAGATACAATTTTTAAACAACTTTTAGATAAAAAGACATACCAAGATTGTTTACCTTTTTTTAATCACCTAAACAAACGCACCATAGATAGAAAGAAAACAAACACAGTGAAAACTGAAAATGAAAAAGGTACATCTCATATTTAAATATTAAAAAAAAAAAACATGATACATTCCAATTTGGTAAAACGAAGTATTAAGCTGAACGTAAATAATTATCGATACAGAATAGTAGTAGCACGTCACTAAATTGCGGCCAACTCATGCGGCTTGTACCTAGAATTTACGCAAACGGCGATTTTTGTTTATTGCGTATGACTATAATTTCATTGCTGCTTTTAGCAGTAGTAATAGTAGACATGAATAAGCTTAAGCGTTAATGGTTATTGATTTGACAAAAAAATCGTTTTTTGTGATAAATCGTAGTAGTGATAGTGAAAATATTTGATTTGTCTATATTTGCTAAAAAACGACAATATTTCAAAAATTAAGTACTTACATATGAAATGTTATTCCTTTATTTGTTAAGTTACAAGTTTTGGACGAGTTTCCGCAGTTGGATATGCTGCAAAACACCATGTTTACCTCTCCGCGTCTCAAATAACACAAGAAACCGCAACAAACGCTCCGCGTGCACTTGTGTCCTCCAACACATAAGCGCGGCGACAAGGTCACGCGTCTATGCGACTTCTATTGCCTTATTATTAAGATTTCTGTGGTTGATCCATAGATTTATGTTCGCATAACTCGACATAATGTATGGATCAACTGATTTTTTTTTTTCATTATTTCAGACTTCGTACCGTAGTAAAAGTTGTTCATAATGATGAGTACAATGACCCCTTTTAAGGATTAAAACGATCAAAATTTAACGGAGTATGCATGTACGTACAGTCAACAGCAAAAGTAGATGATCAAAATCAAAAATTCAATACTAATGATCGGAGTTTGCAGCAAACTGTGTGGCGTCGAAGTGATTCAAAAGTATGTGATTGTAAATTATACCAAACATTTACTACTAGTACGTCACACAGTTCTGATGCGAACTCCGTTCATTAGTATTGAATTCCTGATTTTGATCATCTACTTTTGCTGTTGACTGTACATAATGCATCTTCACTGTTGCCCAGGTTCTTGGTATGCGTGACTTATCTGGAGATCTACAACGAGGAAGTTCGCGACCTCCTCGGCAACAACCCTCACCAGAGCCTCGAGGTCAAGGAGCGCCCTGACATCGGCGTCTTCGTCAAGGACTTGACAGGTATGATGGCTTTGATGGTGGAGATAAAGTTTGAAAAAGACGTTGGGATCTTCTTGATTTTTCTCATTGCAGTAAATATTTTTTTTTTACTAGCCTACGCTATCCTACTCCTGAGCAATGTCCTCCCCCCAATACTTCCGTCTTTCGCGAGCCAATTATACCTACATAATTATGTGTAACATAAAAAAACCGGCCAAGTGCGAGTCCGACTCGCATAGGTAATAGGTAATAGGTACAGCGGGCTGGTATCCGCAACTCCACGACAATGCGCGTATTTTGCGTACGGGTGGGAAAATCGATCATTCGATCCACCCCAGCTCCTCAAGGAAGGCCAGCAACGCCTTGATGTTACTGACCGTCTCACGTAGGGTACCTGGGTTACCGAAGTACTTTGCCCTGTACGTGGCGACCACCGGGCAGTTTAGCAGCACATGCGCCGCTGTCTCGTCATCCTCCATGCAGGCCCTGCACAGCGGACTGTCTGGTACTCCTATGACATAGAGGTGTTTGTTAAATGACCCATGGCCAGTTAAAGCTGCAGTAACTGTGCGCAGCTTTAGTTTATTAAGACGGAGAACCTGTTTCGTGAGCCGGCCATTAATTGTGGTCCGACTCGCATACGAAGGGTTCCGTACCACAAGCAAAAAGCACGTTTCTTGTATTGAGACCGCCCCGTTTTGTTTTTTTTTTTTTTGAGGATGGGAAATCATCAAATGACCCCTTCATTTGATGATTTCCCATCCTCAAAAAATCCTTCGTATGCGAGTCGGACCACAATTAATGGCCGGCTCACGAAACAGGTTCTCCGTCTTAATAAACTAAAGCTGCGCACAGTTACTGCAGCTTTAACTGGCCATGGGTCATTTAACAAACACCTCTATGTCATAGGAGTAACAGACAGTCCGCTGTGCAGGGCCTGCATGGAGGATGACCCCTCCCGCTCTGGGTGGAGCGGAAGGGAGTGTCAGACTCTTACTGACTAAAACCCACCCGTGTTCCTTCCTTAGCCCTGTATGTTCCAGGGCAGCGGTAACCCTTTCGGACGATCCCGCTACATTGAGACCCCCTTTTAATTTTTATTTTTTGTTGTTATAGCAGTCACAGTAGTACACATTCTGTGAAAACTTAAAGAGCCTACCTATTACGGTTCAAAAGATACAGCCCTGTGACAGACAGGCGGAAAGCGTTGGCTTACTAAATAGGGTCCCTTTGGCACCCTTTGGGTACTTCAGACTAAAGCATACCAACATTACCAACGTGATGTTACAACACCAAATTTTATACCTTAGGTTACGTAGTCCACAACGCAGACGAACTCGAAAAGATAATGGCGGTCGGCAACAAGAACCGTCACATCGGTGCCACGGCGATGAACACCGAGAGTTCCCGATCTCACGCGATATTCTCCATAACGGTGGAGAGCAGCAAGAGAGGGAACGACAACAAGATGCATGTCAAGATGGGGAAACTGCACCTTGTTGATTTGGCGGTAAGGTTCCTTTTTGAATGGCAAATAACAGATTTTCTCCATCACTGTCGAGAGTAGTAAACTAAGGAATGGCAACAAGATGCATGTCAAGATAGGGAAACTGCACCTTGTTGATTTGGCGGTAAGGTTCCTTTTTGAATGGCACTGATTTTCTCCATCACTGTCGAGAGTAGTAAACTAAGGAATGGCAACAAGATGCATGTCAAGATGGGGAAACTGCACCTTGTTGATTTGGCGGTAAGGTTCCTTTTTGAATGGCAAATAACTGATTTTCTTCATCACTGTCAAAAGTAGTAAACTAAGGAGTGGCAACAAGATGCATGTCAAGATGGGGAAACTGCACCTTGTTGATGTGGCGGTAAAGTTTATTTTAATGAAATCAGTAATGTGGAAATTCTACCCGACACAAGATGTAGATTTTATTAAAATTATCGCTTCAAATACTTACTACCTAAGTTAAATTCAACGGCAAAATATCTGCCAAATTTTGTAACATTTAAGAACTCTATCTTGGTATTTTATTATTGCAAAGTCGGTAATTAATTTCAACCGTATCTTCTTCTCCACAGGGTTCAGAACGCCAAAGCAAGACACAAGCCACAGGCACCCGTCTGAAGGAAGCGACGAAGATAAACCAGTCCCTTTCAGTGCTGGGCAACGTGATCTCCGCGCTGGTCGACGGCAAGTCCACCCACATCCCGTACAGGAACTCCAAGCTCACCAGGCTGCTGCAGGACTCGCTGGGGGGCAACTCCAAGACTGTTATGGTAAGAGAAATGTGTTGAAATTGTTCTAAAACGGAGGGAGAGGATACAACCGATCTCCTTCTGGGTGTAGTCTGCAGGTGGCGGAATTGTGGAGTCCGTCACCCGAAAAGAGTTCGAGATTCTGAAGTCAGTTTAATAGCACATCGGTATCGGGAAGAGGGTCCAAGCTACCGGTGGTCAGGGCTCCTGAGAGAGGAACCTGAAACGCCGTGTCCAGAGGTACCGCTTTCTGGACCAAGCCCTTGATCCAACTGCCTAACGAGAGCCTCCTCAAGTGTTGGTCGAGGGTTTTGAAAATACTCGAAGGCTCGGAAGTCCGATGCCCGAAAATACTCGTAGACTCCCCATGGACTCCCCAGTCTCCAGTCCAGTCGAAAGCTGTATCTATAGTACTTTGGAGGCAAGAGGAACAGGGTGTAAAGTTCACTCAACCTCCATGGAAAAGGGAGGATCCTCCGACCAGACGGGTGTTGTGTCTGGCGGGCAATTGCCCAACGATTGATGTTGGGAAATTGTATCTATGCTAATTGCGCGGTAAACTCTGCTTGCGAGATGCAGGATTTGCGTGACGTCAGTATGACGCGTTGTTCGCATGTGCCGTTGTAAATACCGCTACAGTACTAATTAATTCAAACCTAATATGTTGCATGCCGTAAGGTAAAATGTATCGGGACATTAACAAATATTCCAACTTATACGTATACCTACATTATCAGCAAATAAATGATTTCTTTCTTCGATTCGCGTCTAATTACCATCACTCCATCAGTAGTCCAGAAAAAGACACAATTTTTGAACAGCGGCAATTAAATAAAACAAAAAATTTGCTAAATACTTCCTCGAATAACGGAGATTTTTATCACAATTTGTTGATCGAGTGGTTTTTTTTAATGTAAATACAGACGCCAGCAGGTCAAGCTACCCGAAACTGTCAAATTTTCTCAAATCAACCTTGAACCTTAATTCTTAAGCGCTAAAGTTGAAAATCTACTAAAGAAATTTGACAGATTGTAGTAGCTTGATGTGCTGGCGTCTGTACCAATGTCAATTTCATTTTTTTTCCTTTCACAGATAGCAACAATCGGACCAGCTGACACGAACTACGTGGAGACGATCAGTACTCTGCGCTACGCCAACCGCGCGAAGAACATCGAGAACAAGACGCATGTTAACAGCGAGCCTGGAGACGCGCTGCTTACTAGGTAAGCTTAAACATAAGCTTTAAATGTTATAAAATTTCGGACTACAAGTGCTCACAATCCACGTAGTACCCTCTTAGAACGTATACAGGGTTATTTTTCAAAGACCAGCCAAATTTAAGGATGTCGTAAAGACCATGAAACTGAACAACTTTCTCCATGGGACCAACATCGTAATCGCGAATAAAAATTCAGCCGTCCCATACATTTAGGTCGAGTAGGTATTGAAGTTTACTATGGGACAGATGATAAAATTTTCGCGATTACGCTATTTGTCCCATGGAGAAAGTTGTTCAGTTTGATGGTCTGTACCACATCCTTAAATTTGGCTGGTCTTTAAAAAATAACCCTGTATATTGCAGATTACGTAAAAGTTACATTTGAAATCCTTAATAAAATAAATATATAAACTGCCTTTTCTTATTGAATTATCTTATTTATGGCTTCCTACAGACATTATAATACCGTATGTGTAGCAATCTTGTGTAAATCAAATGTATTGTGTGTTGCTGCAATCAAAAAACGTTTACAGGTACTATGGGAACTATGTTGTAACAATGACTTAAAAATATGTTAGTAAACAGACGAAAAAGAAAAATACCTACTTTGTTACGTGCCTCCGTACCCAGTGTCTTACAAAGGGACTGTCCACGTTGTCTAATAAAGTTTTCAATTCAATTAAAAAGGGCAAAATCGTGTTTTAAAGAATATCATGTTGTATGTGACAGTTCCGCGCAAGTCTCTGCTTTTGTATTGATTTAACACTATCCTGGTATCTACTTTCGAAATTAATTATTGTTTATTTGTGAGCATACATAGGTAAACAAGATGAAAAATAAATATTAAAGTTGACAAAAAATAAAAGGACCGTTTTGACATTGACAGTTCAAAAAAATAAATAAATACACATTAATAAAGATCAAATTCGCAAAACACGTATTCGTTTGTATGAAACTGACAGGTGTCAAGAACGCATTCTCAAATGTCAAAACGGGCCTTTTTGTTTTTGACAACTTTAGATACAGGATCACTATGTTCAGATATTCGCCAAATTTAAAGAATCACGATCACGAAGTCGCCAAAAAAAACCAGACGAGTCGAATTGTAAAACACCTTTACACAACTAATTACAGCACCTTTGTTTTACATTTATTACAGATTCCAACAAGAGATTGACCAGCTCAAGAAACAATTGGACGAATGCACGAATGGTAATTTAAGCCGTCTTTTTTTTTGCCTATTTTGTGTTCTACTGTTGGGTAAAAGCCTCCCTTTTTTCCTTGAATACCTTTTTTTCTAAAGACATGTTTTTCAATTCTATATATTTTTTGGACAATGATAAGTCGAAGAGCGGGGTCTCCTAACACAAGCAGTTCCTTGCTTAAAAGGAGTCTCCAAACTATATAATGCAAACCAACTATGTTAATTGAAATAAACTTTTTTTTTGTGCGATCTCTGGCCATGTTTGGCCCTGCAAACATGATCAGATCGCCACAATACTTTCGCCGTGGTTTACTGGTCTCCTGCATGCGTCTAGTGACAATGTTTGCCCATCTCTCCGGGGCATTCGTATAGAAACTATTTGCAAAACAGTTTTGCTTACTAAACGTAGCTTTAGCAACGTTTTTAATTTCCCAGATCTATTTTAAGCCGTAACTTTACTCGCTTATTATGAGTACTACTTCGTAATGAAAAATATTAAATTCCTTTCTCTGGGACGTGTTTATGCTGTGCCGAATTTCGATGTAATATATCCAATAGTTTTGGCGTGAAACTCAACCAAACAAATAAAAATGGCTGCGCTATAATTTATTAATGTAACAATTTACGCTCACAGAAGAGGTAGAAGAAGAAGGCGAAGAAGAGGAGCTGACAGAAGAGGAGTTATCAGACGACACTCTAACAGAACCCGAGTCCGACGTCCTCGACCCAGTGGAGAAGAAGATGAGAAGGAAGCTCAGAAGAGAGGAGAAGGTGACAGAAGTTATTATTATATGATTTTAGTGAGTTTTGGGTAGTCAGAAGCCCGAAAGTCTCCCATCCAGACTTACCAAGGAGTATCTTGTCGCAGTATTCAGCTGCATCCGGTTAGTTTGAAAGCCGACCCCAACATCTGTTCTTTCTAATAATTCAGTCAAGAACTTTGCTAAAGAAAATGACAATTATTAAATAAAAACAGATTACGTCAGACTTGCTAAAATACGTGAATATTCCCCGATGGAGTAGCCCAAAGAAAATGCAGTGCTGCATACGCGCCTTTATGAGAGGACGTGCGACCCGCCGCACTTGGTGGTGGGGCCCGCTAGGCATGGCGGGTGGCGTATATGTATCTCCCGGGCCCCCGGCCAGGCCTCCGTCACTCCATGTACTTGCGCGCTATAATTACCTACCGCCCGGCCGAGCGGTCTCGGGCCGTCTGCGGACCAAATTTAGTGCGGTTTTCGCAAGCGAAGCGCACGCACGTTGTTCAATTTTCAACTGTACGCTTGAGTATTTAGGCACATTTTAGCATGCAGCGGTTGCTGACGCGACGGAGTAGGCTATTATAGCAGTAGGTATTGGAAATTTTCTACTGAGTGAAGTATCTGTTACGTAGTAAGTGTTTAGTAATCTGTGCCCCGGCTAACGGTAGTAGAAGGAACAGTCCGACATTTATAATGCGACAAGATGAACCTTAATGTAACATAATCTATAGTGTTGTACTTTTCGTTCAGGAGAAGCTGAATCGAGAGAAGGCTCATCTGGCGCGCAAGGTCCTCGAGGAGAAGAAGGCAGAGCTGCAGAGAACCAAGTGAGTCTACATCGTATATTTGAGGCGACTTTATAAGAGCTTATGTAGATTCTACATATTGTGGCACACTTGTTGTATGCTACGAAAGTGATGTGATACATCACATAACTTTTGTATCCATATAATACAAACTGTAACCTTTTTTTTTTTTTTTTTCGAGAAAAACGTTGCCCCACACTAGGAATTTCTCCTGTATCGTGGGTGCGTTTACAAACATTTAAACTCACATACACAAACAGTCAGACCCGGAACAACTACCTGTAGGCAATACAAATATTTGTTCCGTGCGGGAATCGAAACCGCGACACGCAGCGCAGCAGTCGATAGCTCAGCCACTGCGCGAACCTTGTCGCGTCTTTGAAGCTTATGTCATAAATTCATAATGTAATGTAGACTTTATCGCCGCAAGACAACGGGTAAATTTGTATGGAGCCAACCATCAGATAAAGATATATTTATTCAGCCAATCTATCAGCCGGTCCAAACAAACACAAAATGTACAAAATCCACCATTTTTTTTTTTTTTTTGAGGATGGGAAATCATCAAATGACTCCTCCCGCTCTGGGTGGAGCAGGAGGGAGTGTCAGACTCTTACTGACTAAAACCCACCCGTGTTCCTTCCTTAGCCCTTTATGTTCCAGGGCAGCGGTAACCCTTTCGGACAATCCCGCTACCCTGGCAGGCTACGGCCCTATGGGGCCCCGTCTCTCATGCTGACATCTCTTTGAGGCGCGCGTGGAACACAACACGCCGTCCGGCACGGGCCTGGTCCTGATCGGACGGTGAGTTACCCATTACTCACCGCCCGCAGGCCCGCGCCTACGGTGGCCGGGAGTCGTCACGCGGCTCCCGACGCCCGGAGCGTCTCCCGCGGCGGCTGAGGCGTGAGGTGCGCAAGGCGCGTTCTCTCGCCCACCCCGCCACCTCCGTCGCTAGCATGACTGCTTCGCAGAAGGAGGTGACTGCCTCCCACTCCCTCTCGCCCCGGACCATGGCTTGAACCAGGGCCGGACGCGAGAGGTCGCCGTCGCTACCGATCGCCTCTACGAGGACACGGCGGTGCTCTGCCCAAGCAGGGCAGACCTCCACCGTGTGCTCCACCGTGTCCTCTGGGCGATCCTGACAGTGGTGACACCCGGGCGTCTCCTCCCGCCTGATTATGTGCAGGAACCTCCCGAAACATCCGTGTCCGGAGAGGACCTGCGTCAGGCGGTAGGTGAGAACGCCGTGACGTCTCTCTAGCCACTCCTCAAAGAGGGGTCTTACCGCCTCTATCGTGGCGTGCCCTGCGCTGGGTTGCGATAGTCGCTCCTTCCATGCCGCCATGAGATCGCGCCGGAGGTTCGTCCGCTCCGCCGCGGTTTGCCGCGGATGCGGAGTTTCCCCCCGGCGTAGTGCCTCCGCGCGCCAATCATACAGGCGCGCGAGCACTATCGCCTCCAGATCCCATGGCGGCAGTCCGGCAAGGAGGCTTGCTGCCTCGCCCGAGATCGTGCGGTAGCCCCGGATTAGCCTTATGGCTACCACCTTTTGGGGCGCGTTCAGGTAGTGTGCGGCTCGTAGCCGCAGTGCACGCGCCCATACCGGGGCCCCATATAGGGCCATGGACCGCACGACCCCCGCGTAAAGCCTCCGGCAGGAGGCGTTTGGCCCCCTCAGGTTGGGCAAGAGCCGCTTTAGGGCGGCCCCGGCCCGTTCCAGTTTGGGGGCCAAACGTCGGAAGTGCTCGACGAAGTTCCATCGGCTGTCGAGGACGAGACCCAGGTACCTCATCGTGGTCTCGACGCCGATGTGAACCCCTCCTACCACTAGTTGGGATCCCGGAGGTGGCCCGTACCGAGGCCCATGAAAGGACATGGCCTCGGACTTGTGCAATGCCACCTCGAGACCCAACCGCCGGATCCTTTCCACGACTATCGCAACCCCGCGTGTCATCGCGTCAGCCGCCGCCTGATGCGACCTCCCCTGCGCCAGGACCAGCGTGTCGTCAGCGTAGCAAACTACGCTGACGCCTTCAGGGAGGTCGGCCCGCAGCACCCAGTCGTAACCGATGTCCCACAGAAGCGGCCCCAGAACCGATCCCTGTGGGACACCGCACGACATCTCTCGCCGGTTCCAGTTCCCGTCGCGACCGGGGTAGATGACGGCTCTGTCCGTCAGATACGCCCCGACTACTCGACGGAGGTAGGTCGGCACCCGGTGATACCGGAGTGCCTCCCCAATGCAGCTCCAGGGCAGGGTGTTGAACGCGTTGGCGATGTCGAGTGACACCGCCTCGACCACCCCACCCCGGGACACCGCGTCCCCCGTCGTGAGGGCTCTCACGCGCATGATGGCGTCCACCGTAGAGCGCCCCTTGCGGAAGCCAAACTGGCAATCCGCAAGATCCGGCCCAGTCCTCACCAGGTGCCCGACGAGGCGGCCCGCAATTACTCTCTCAAAGAGCTTGCCGACCTCGTCGAGCAGCACTATGGGCCGGTATGCGGACGGAGAGTCCGCAGGGCGCCCTGGCTTCTGAATGAGGACCAGCTTCCCCGTCTTCCAACGGAGCGGAAACTGGCCTTTCTCCATGCATGCGCTTCAGAGCGCCTCCAGTCGAGGCCCGAGAGCCGTCGAGGCCAGGACCCAGGCTTTACCCGGCAAGCCGTCGGGTCCTGGGGCGGTGTTTTTGGCCTTCAGCCTGCCTACCGCCGCTCTCAGATCTACCCCGGTCACTTCAGGGGTGTCGTCTTCGCCTTCCGCGTGGTCCGCTTCGGGCACCGCCAGTGGCGGAGCCATAGGCGGGGGAGTATACTCCCCCCGTGAAGGGAACAGAGCGCTCACCACCTCCTCCACCAGCTGAGGGCGGAGACTCTGAGTCAGTGGGGGGGCCCAGGTGCGGAGTTTATTCCGCACCATTTTGTAAGGGCGCCCCCATGGATCTCTGTTCAGAGTCTCCAGCATCTCCTCACGGGCCGCATCCTTGGCCCGCTGGACAGCCTCTCGGAGGGCGGTCTTCGCCGCTCTGTACCCCTCGTACATATTTTTATTATAGATTAGCTACGCCCCGCGGTTTCACCCGCATAAGTGTCGATCCCGTGGAAATATAGAGATAAAAAGTATCATATAAGTTAATCCTGATTATAAACCATCTGTGTTCCGAATTTCATCCAAATCCGTTCAGTAGTTTTTGCGTGAAAGAGTAACAAACATCCGTCCATCCATCCATACAAACTTTCACGTTTATAATATTAGTAGGATTATATAATTGAGTGTATTAATTAATTACATACGAATTAATTCAAGAATACGATGACTAAAGTAAGATGATTTTAAACTAAAGCTAATAAAAACCTTTCCACTAGGAAACAACAAGAAGAACTCAAAGACAAGCTCCAACGCCTGGAATCCAAAGTCCTGGTCGGTGGAGAGAACCTTCTGGACAAGGCTGACGCCCAAAGAAGACTTCTGGAACAGGCAGCCAGGGAGCTAGAGTTGAGGAAGCTCAACGAACTAAGGCTGCAAGAAGATCTCCAGAAGAAAGAGGTAGGGAGTCACAAAATTTTGGATATTTTTTTTTTATGTATGACCATAACATAACTTTTTAACCGACGAAAAAAAAACGGAGGAGGTTCTCAATTCGACGCGTATATATATATATATTTTTTAAATGTATGATGATGATGGCAGGGTATACTTCAAAGTTGGTCCGATATAAATTTGGAAAAAAAATCCAACCCTAAGGGTGGGAAAATAGGGGTGATTTATTGTTCACTCACAGATTTGAATGCTGAGTTGTGTATTATTACTCTACTCAGTGCCACATATGCCTGCCCTTTGGCAAACAATTAGTAGATTATACCCACAAAAAATTATAAAATAAAAACTTTTTAACAAAATATTAAACCGCCGAAAAAACTGAAAAGCAAATAATAACTAAGTTCTTAAAACTAATGTAAGTATACCTAAATAATTTTGAGTCGGCGCCGTTTAAATTTAAGGCAATTTAGTGATCTTTGTTTATTGATTTTTTGGTGCCGACTCAAAATTACTTAGGTATACTTACATTAGTTCAAAAACTTAGTTATTAAGTTTAATTATAAAAGGTTTATTGTTTTTCAGTTTTTTCGGCGGTTTAATTTTTTTGTTAAAAAGTTTTTTTTTCAAATTACAAATTCTAGTTTTACAAATTAACAACCCATTCTTCACAGGCTGAACGTTTAGATCTAGAAGAACGCTACTCGAGTCTCCAAGAAGAGAATGCAGCCAAGACACGGAAGTTGAAGCGGGCAGTACAACTCCTGAACTCCGCGAAGGCAGAGTTGGCTGACCAGCAGCGCGAGCAGCAGAGGGAGATGGAGGGGATACTCGACAGTGTGAGGGCGCTGAAGAGGGAGATTCAGTTGGCTGATCTTGTGCTGGACTCTTATATACCGAAGGAGTATCAGGTATAGTAGATTGGGCTCAATTTTGTTTAACACTTTTCTCCATGCAGCACGTAACGCTAACGCCGAAGCAGACAGATATTTTGTTGAATAAAATATACAATATAGGTATGGTTTTTCAAGAAAGTGGTCTGTATTAGTTTTGGTTACAAACAAAAAAAAATTTAACTTAGATTAATAATTTACCCCAATAATGCATAAAAAGAGTACCTAGTAAAAGTTATGCAAACGAATTTTAATCTTATAATTAAAAAAGCGTGAAGTGCACTCATAATTTATCCGTAAATCGCTTCCAGGTTTTTGAATTAAATTAAAATATTTTATATATTTTTTTTAAAAAAACGTTGCCCCGCACTAGGATTTTCTCCTGTATCGTGGGTGCGTTTACAGACATTTAAACTCACATACACAAACAGCCAGACCCGGAACAACTACTTGTTGCCATACAAATATTTGTTCCGTGCGGGAATCGAACCGGCGACACGCAGCGCAGCAGTCAATCGCTTAACCACTGCGCCAACCGTGCCGCCAAATCATTGATGTGATTTTTAAACTACATATTTTTATTATTTAGCTTGGGACTAGATGGCGCTGTGTGAAATGTCCAGGGATATTATTATTATTATTATTATTTATTTTACTTGCAGGCTCTAATAGAAAAGTATGTGCACTGGAACGAGCAGCTCGGCGAGTGGCAAGTCAAGTGCGTCGCCTACACTGGCAACAACATGAGCGCGCCCCATCACAACGTTCCGCAGAACACCCACACCAAACACGTACGTCTTACATATAAAAGATCTGCCTCGCCTTTCCCCAACTATGTTGGGGTCGGCTTCCAGTGTTACCGGATGCAGCTGAATACCAGTATTTTACATGGAGCGACTGCCTATCTGACCTCCACAACCCAGTTACTGGGTAATACGAAACCTCTTGGTAAGATTGGTTGTCAGATTTTCGGGCACCTGACGTAACGACTCTCAAAGATCCAGGAATGACAGCCAGGACCAACGAATTAACGTGCTTTCCGAGCCACGGGGTCTTGGTATGTAAAGATGGTCACCCATCCACGGACCAACCGCCTCGAGCGCTAAGAACCATTCCTGTATTCCTCTTTTTAGGGTTCCATACCAAAATGGTAAAAAACTCATCGTTCATGGTGTGTTTACGTGTACCTATGTAAGTACATAAGTGGTAGGTCATGTAGAAATTACAATACGTCTCGTTTATTTCCAGATGGAGCCCCCAGACCTGTCCGACCGCTACCTCTCTTACGGCAACGTGAGCAGTCGGCCGGCGACGCGCCTCGCTCGGCCGCACACCTCCGCAGTGCCGCGCCCGCATACCGCATTGCGGCAGCGACAGTAGATGATCACGCATATTTGGTCTTTAGGGACGGTGTAGAATAGCGGTAGGCAGCGGAGTAAAATATGGCTATATTTTGATATAGTTTGACCAAAACCGCTGTACCGCGCCTTCGGTACGTGCGCGGCGAGGACGGGGGGGCATTCGTCATCGCTCACGGCGTCCCGCCCCCCGCCTCGCCGCGCATTCCTAAGGCGCGGTACAGCAGTTTCGGTTAAACTATAGTAAATGATATAGCAGGATGGTCTTTTAAAGAAGGAACCTTGTTTTTGTCAGCATTTCATCAATAATACATGTCCATTAGATGAACCGTTTTTTGACAGCTGTCTGAGAACGTCCATATTCCAGATTACGTGAAAGTTAACTTTAAAATGCGTAATAAAAAAATATACAACGTTAAATTTTGATCGTTTTAATCCTTAGGGGTCATTGTTCAGAACAACTTTTACTAAAAAAAATCAGTCGATCTATAGATTTATGTTCGCATAACTCGACATAATGTATGGATCAACTGATTTTTAGTAGTAAAAGTTGTTCATAATGATGAGTACAATGCCCCTTTTTAAGGTTTAAAACGATCAAAATTAAACGGTGTATGAACTGCCTTATTTTATTTTTGGCTTTTTACAGACATTATAATACCGTACGTGTATCAATCAATGCATTGTGTGTTACTGCAATCACTAGTTCCATCTTTCAAAAAACGGTTTACCTAATGGATGGGTATATGATTGTTTACTAAACATCACTTCGTAATTCGAACGGTGTCTCGTTGTAAATCCGCGATGATTTACTTTAATGCGTACACTTTTGTATTGTGTGCAGTAACTTGAGTGAGGTTTTAAGTGAACCAGAACTGAGTCGTTCCTATTTGTGGTATTTGAAGGACGGAATGAGGAATGAATTTATAAGTTTTAAAAGGGCGATTAACTAAAAAAGTTGAAAAAATCTTCTTATCTTATAGCTTACACATTAATAAATAAAAAATGTAATAATCAGTGATCCTTAATATCGTAGCATTAGGGTAGCTTTTGGGTTACTACCACTGGCAAGTCTGTCAAAATCACAATGATCTTTATTTTCGTTCTAATAAGGTTGCTATTTGATTGCTGCTTTCAGAGTTAAATAAATGTGAAAGGGCTGTACCAATCTCATTTTAGCGCAACTATTTAAATAAGGTTTTATTCTTGTAAAGTTGTAAGACTTTTTGGGCCTGTTTCAATGTCTAAATAGGCACTGTCTACCAGATAAATTACAAACTGGACCAGAGCTTGTGTCAAATTATCTGACAGATAAGTTAACGAGATTTATTAGAAGGTGAATGAAACAGGCCACTGTAGATGAATTGGCTGTTTTTATACTAGTTAAAAAAATATTAACAGCAGCGTAATCAGAAATTAATATTATTGAGTATATTCTTCTTGATTATGTAGGTACCGATAAAATAAATTTAAAACCAAAAACAGCGCACTTGCCAAAAAAAAAAATTGCTAGGAATTATTTTTAATATCTATAAATTGTGATTAAATTATTAATTATCATGTGTTATTAAACATCATAATGAAATTATTTTGTTTTTTTATGGCCGATTTTTTCATCGCCAGATAACTTTTATTCGAGGAACAAAATTGTCATTTGACAGTTTTTGTATGAAATAACTGTCAAAATTTCAAAATTATTCCTCGAATAAAGTTATCAGATGATTGAAAAATCAGCCCCTAAAATTTAGAAATTAGTATCTTAATAACAAGATTCCATGATTTTATGCACGTTTCAATGTGATATTGTTTTTCAATTAATTTTATTTTCACGACAGGCGAATTTAAATTCAAATATATTAGTGTGCCCGACGAGAGACTGCGTTCTTGATACCTGTCGGCTACACACGAATACGTGTCTTGCGAATATGATCTTTATTAGCTACTAGAATTGTCGCATAGACAGTTGTCTAACTGTAAAGTATAGATCTCCATACCCTGTTCATTAGTTTAATCGTTTTTTGACAGCTGTCTTAGAACGTACACATTCCAGATTACGACGTAAAAGTTAACATTAAAATGCGTAATAAAATAAATATATAAACTACCTTATCTTATTGAATTATTTTATTTATGGCTTCTTACAGACATTATAATACCGTACGTGTATCAATCAATGTATTGTGTGTTGCTGCAATCACTAGTTCCATCTGTCAAAAAATGGTTTATTTCTAGTGGACAGAGTATAAATATTTGTGTTATGCTTAAATGGTTGAATATTGTAAATGACAGCAAAACGATATACATATTTAGAGTACTGACCTCAATCTAGCTAGTCGCATTCCAGTGATGTTTTTATAATTTTATTTATATTTATATTGCTTTAGCTAGTTTCTTTAGTATTATGAAAGAGGCACAAATATCGACGCTATGTTTTTTTTTTTGTGATATCATGATTGTGCAATTTATTATTTGAATTAAATAAATAAAAGTTTTTTACGAAAATGTCTGTCTTTAATTTCATTTCCAATCCTACTAATATTATAAAAGTGAAAGTTTGTATGGATAGATGTTTGTTACTTTTTCACGCAAAAACTACTGAACGGATTTGGATGAAATTTGGCACACAGTTTATAACCAGAATACTTTTTATCCCGATATTCCCACAGGATCGAAACGTATGCGGGAGAAACCGCGGGGCGCAGCTAGTAATAAAATAAATCATTTCACATATTGACGCCAGCACATCAAGCTACTACAATCTGTCAAATTTCTTTAATTGATTTTCAACTTTATTGCTAAAGCATTAGGTTCAAGGTTGATTGGGAACATTTGACAGTTTCGGGTAGTTTGATGTGCTGGTGTCTCTACATACATAAACCCCTACCTTCCCATGAGGGGTAGCCAGAAACCAGACTTTACGTTCATACATCTGCAACCTAATAGCGTCAACATCAATCTGAATCATTTTGAACGATATTGCTAGTCCATTGCTTCATATGTTCGAAAAATGTGTCTGCTCAACAACGTAAATAACGCAGTGAATGTTGTTGAACTATCAAAATGAAAGCCACCGCTACTGAGTGTACAGTCACGAGCTCCAATATGGCAACTTTCAATTGTGATTTTTTCGTGAAATAACGAATGCAACGTTGAAATACGACACATTACATAAACCTATGGGTTCGAAAATGCTATGTTCGTAACAACATAAAATTTCATTCAAAACTAAAGTAGTAAATCGCTTTTGCGTAAAGCCGAGTGTATACATACTTTTGTTCGTGATTGTACAGACGCCAGCAGGTCAAGCTACCCGAAACTGTCATATTTTCCCAATCAATCTTGAACCTTGATGCTTTAGCAATAAAGTTCAAAATCTATTAAAGAAATTTGACAGATTGTAGTAGCTTGATGTGCTGGCGTCTGTACATAATCAGCCTATAATGTTCCCACTGCTGGGACACAGGCCTCCTCTTCGAAAGGGAGAGGGCTGTGGGCACGCGGGCCCAGTGCGGCTTGGTAGATGTCACATGTCTTCGATTCTTTAGTTCTAGGACATGCTGGTTTTCTCACGATGTTTTCCTATTGAGTGTGTTACGTAATTACTCCGCTGGTATACACACGCACGCCGGTTGCAAGATAACATGTTTGTTTGCCCCCAATAATTTGTCACAATGACAAAAATAATAAAGCCACATAGATTTGACTTAAAACCCAACTAATTTCTAGTTTTCTTTAATATTTTCTGCAAAATTCCTGAAGCAAAATGACTCTAGTAGACGCTATATTGAAAGCGAAAGCTCATGAAGAAGGAAAATATTCTTCTCCGCCACCTGAAGTTGAACCTGTTCAGGAAGTTAAGACAAAGCCAGTATATAAGGTATGAGCTGTTCGATGTAAACTACTGGAAGTCAGCTGCATCCGGTTAGACTGGAAGTGTTAGCGTGGGGAGGAATAGAAGAGTTACTGGTTACTGTTAGCCTGCATCATCCCACTGCTGGGCAAAAGACTCTTCCCATGATTTCCAGCTCTTTCGATCCAGGACTAAACTGGACCACTGGTCGTTTGTTTTGGCCTGCTCGTCCCGCCATATTCTACGGGGTCTGCCGCGACACCTTCTAACTGTGTCAGGGCTCCACGTAGTGGTTATTTTGGCCCACAGCTCATTGGGCATACGGCAGACATGGCCAGTCCAGTCCCACTTCAGCGTAGCGGTTTATTGAGCAACGTCAGTAGAAAAGGGAGGATCCTGCGATCAGATGGGCGTCGTGTCTGGTAGGCTACTGCCCGACGATTAATGTTGGACGTTCTATATATGTTAGTTGCGCGTTAAATGTCAGTGTGGCGATGTCAATGTGATGCGTAGTTCGCATGTGGCGATGTAGATGCCGCCACATCAGCAACTAATTTAATTGTATTCTTTCTAATTTACTATGGCCTGTTTGGTCCATTGTCCTGCTAACATTCCAGTATGCCCACGTCCCAGCGAGAGTAGACTCATCCGCTCCACGCTACGACCCTGACACAAAGGTGCGCAAGTTAGAGGAATGGCGCCATCACCTCGATGCTCTGTTAATACAGAATGTACAGCTGTTGATGTCTATCAAACGGGCGCAGTGCATGGGGGTAATTGATCTTTTTATTTGTTAGAAACAAGGCTTAAACACTGCACTTAGCACACTATCAATCACAACCTGAATCATTTTGAAGGATATTGCTAATGAATCCACTTCAGAGCCGCCATAAAATTTAAATTAGGCTGTACCTACGACTGATGATCTCGATGACGACGACGGTACGAAAGTGACGAGTAAATGGCCGTACTCGTCACTTGTTGATCCTTCTCGCCACACATCTAAGTGCTCACACACACGAATAGACACGCTTCAACGGCGGTAATTAGGCTGTTGTCTCTGCTGTTGACGCGTGCCGCTCGTGTGTCTGCACACTAATGGTTTTATTTTTGTTGAATTGCCTCTCAGTTCGACCTAGGAAGTTGTAGTCTGCTTAATCGGACTTGCCTGTGAATGCCTCAATAAATTAAGGCCTCCAGCCAGAGCTTAAAAAAAAAACGAAAAAATAAGCGACTACTCGCTAAGGGCATCCCCTGTGGGGTACAGACCTTGGCTTCGGGCGTCGCTGGGAGAGGGCGGCAAGGGACAGGCTGGATCGGAATTATTTAGAGACGAATTTAAAACTACAGGCTCAGTGGCGCGGGCGGTCGGGGCGCAGCATTTCTAACGTTAAAAACCCTTATTAAGTACAGTGAACATCACAGGGCCGCGTCGACTGTCACTGGCGCAAGAAGCCGTTTCCCGTCATGCAATACTACCAGCAGAGAGTCGACTTCCTCAAGATAACACGGAGAGAAAATCTTGCTCTGTATAAAAGAATACTGGGCACGGTATGTATTATTTAGTGAACAATACTACGGGCTCGTGGCTAAATAATAACAGACGCACGGGTCGATTGATAGCTCTCAAAACGGTGAATCGTGACATCGTGAGGAAGCCGGCATGTCCTAGAATCACAAATTCGAAGACATGTGACATCCACCAACCCGCACTGGGCCCGCGTGGTGGATTATGGCCCACTCCTGCTCACAGAGAGGAGGCCTGTGTCACAGCAGTGGGAACATTACAGGCTGATTATGTTATGTGGATCCGTTGAAGGTTAAGCTACGCTTGCCGCGGTTGGCTCGTGGATGGGTTATTACAGATCGAGACCCCACCCTGCCTCGGAAAGGAAGAATTGGGCAATGAAAAACGAAAAAATATATTTCAAATCCGACTGGTAGTTCTAAAGATTAGCCCGAAAGTCTGACAACCAGTCTTACCAAGGGGTATCGTATTAACCAGTAACTGGGTTGTAGAGGTCAGATAGGCAGTCGCTCCATGTAAAATACTGGTATCCAGCTGCATCCGGTTAGACTGGAAGCCGACCCCAACATACTTGAGAAAAGGCTCGGCAGATGATGAGTTCTAGAAATTAGCGCGTTCAAACAAACAAACACGATATATACCTATTTATATCTACTAAATAATTATCAGTGTAAATGCAGATATAGATTTGTCTCCACCATACAGAATGCACGCGTAGACACGACAGCAGAGCTGAACCGCGATTGGAAGCAAAATAAATGTAAGATTGTGGAGCAAGCGAGCGCCACTTTCGTGCTGTTTCCTCCTGTCCCTCATGAGGAGATGGAAGACCTGGCCTTCAGAGCTCCGCCGGACGTGAAGAGGCCTAGGTAACGAACGTTCATATATAGATTACCTACCAGTTTGAAATAAAAGAAGTTTTGTAGCAAATTATGATAATTTTATCAATGGATTCGACAATAGGGTAAGTAGTTTCCTGGGTAAAAAAAAATATTATTATGTTTGGTCCGTCAGTTAGATTATCTAATAATAATGGACACGTATTTTTTCTTTTGTCAATAAAACAAAAAATGACAAAGATAAAGCGCGTCAAAATTTGGGAGTGGGGGGTCGTGATGTCACGCCATGCTAAAAGTGTAGCAAGGCGTGACGTCACGCGGAACTTTAACGTGCGATACCTATCTTCATATTTTTTTATATAATTGACAAAAGAAAAAATACGGGTCCAATATCTTTTGATAATCTAACTGACGGACTAATTAGATTTTTTTAGGAAACTAGCCTATTAGCGCCGGGTTGCCAGAAATTGAAGCAATGGAGGCTTTTAACCTGGAGCGGGATAGAGTAGGCTACCAAACAACAGCCAGGTATCTCATGGGAGGCAGATTTGGGGACCGCTACTGTAGTTTGTTAGAAATAAGTCAGTGTAGGCCTCGTAAGCTACAGAAACAGACTGTGTGCTTGCACATCATGTCGTAGCATCATGCTGAGATAGGAGCCTTTTAGCCTCGTACAGGACTTTCTGTTTCATTTTTCTTTTTGTTACTTTTTTTAATACTTTTTGTTCTTTATACCTATTATTTTGTTATTTTTTTATTTCTGATTGTGTTTAGTTTAGTTTAGTTTTATCATCTTCCTGTGCCAGTAGCAATAAATACTGTTTCTTTTTCTCTTTGGCGGCTTTCCCTTCTATTATGTTGAGGCTTGAGCACAACATATTATGCCTATAAAGTTCCTGCTGGGACACATGCCTCCTCTTTGTGAAAGAGAGCGGGCCTGTTGTATATGTATAGCTACTTATGTGTAGTGGCTGCGCCACTCGTCATTCGCCAATAACGTCAGTGTGTATTCAACCGCTAAGTGTTTTACTTGTCCCCTGGCTCACGTACTTAACAGTGGCGACGAGGTACCCTCATGATAATCCACCACGCGGGCCCATTCTCAAACTCAAACTCAAATCATTTATTTCAATTAAACCATTTACAGGCACTTTTGAATTGTCAAAATTAAATAGTCGGTCAGTTAGTCAGAAAGTTGAAGCTAGTTGCCCATTCCAAAGCGTAGATCTCTATGGAGAAGAACGGGCAAGAAACTCCATGGACACTCTTTTAAATCAAGACATTTTTACAAAATCCTGGTTACATTATTCTTATTGCTTCTATATGTGAGAACAATGTAAAAAAACAAATTAAAATATAAAATTAAAAATAAGCCTTGGCAGTTAAGAGATGACCAGTCTCAACTGATGGCGCCAGTTCACGAACATGACGCGTGGATCAGCACCACCCAGCACAACCATTTCGTAGGGAACCGAATGATCCAACACACGCGCCACCACCAGTGAGACATTTAAGTGAGCATGACATATTCTTAACTGCCATGCTCTTTCAAGTCAACATCAAAATATCATAAAAAACGGATCCATGGTTCTTACATTTACAAAATTTTCAAAAATGCTTCTAAATTATACAAAACTATAGTTTGCAATATAATCAAGATGAGAGAAAAAAAAAAAATAACTACCAATCATGAAGAGGTATTTAATACATTGCGCGATGGTGTCACATGTGTTCGAACTTTTGGTCCTAGGACATGTCGGATTCCTCACGATGTTTTCCTTCACCGTTTTGAGATCAGTGGTGATGAAATTTAGAACCTACTTACACAAAGTAAACTCGTAAGTTAAGGCCGATACCACTTGGGCACCACTGGTTTTGAGCACTACTCGAATACTGTTAATTCTTGAAGTCTCCCTTATAACATCTGGGACTTTAATACAGGGTGTACCTAAAGCTAGGTATGCAAGGCGGGGCAACGATGGGCGAGTTAAGCGTGGAGCTGTTCACTGACACGTGTCCTAACACGTGTCGCCTGTTCCTGGAGTTGGTGGATGGAGATTCTCATGGATATGGCTACGTGAACACTTGCTTCTTCAGGTAAGGTAGCTGTTTTGCTAGTGAAAGGTAGAAAAACACAGTACGTAAAGACTGTGTTATCTCAGCCATTCAAACAGTTTTTTGTTGTTTGGGTAGTATTCCGGGGTTCTTTTAGTACTACACCACCAATAAAATTAAAATTAATTAAGAAAAATGTATACTGCATGTCGATTATTGTTTAGAATCATTTCCCGATAGTTTTCAAGACTAACCGCTGACAATGTTTAAAAAAATACTTTTCAAACTTAATATTTAAAAATATTATACCATTAGGGACTATTTAGAAGACAAATCAATAGAATCTGTAATTTGTTAGTTAGATTAATTGACATCGCTGATTGTATACATTTGCACGCCATGTTATGGCAGGATATGGAATTTTAATGTACAGACGCCAGCAGATCAAGCTACCCGAAACTGTAAAATTTTCCCAATCAACCTTGAACCTTAATACTTTAGGGATAAAGTTGAAAATCTATTAAAGAAATTAGACAGAGCTTTATGTGCTAGTGTCTGTACCACATTCAAGCAAATAAATATTTTTGATTTGTTTTAATTTACAAAATTTTAGGCGTTAAGTGACTTGTGTGTAGATTGTTGCGGGTTGCAGTTGCCTCTGACGCTCGCGCGTCGTGTGACGCTCGTGTGTATGAGCACTTAGTTCCTCAGGTCAAGCAAAGCGTTATTGGGTATTCCCGTTAAAAATTCCTCATTATATTTGGACATACTAAGCTTCTTCTGGGCAAACTCGTTCCACCGTAGATCTCATCCCTGCCTCTGGGCTGGATTGAGGTCAAGAGTGAGCGCATTGTCAATAAAAAAAAAAATACTGTGAATTAACGCTGTGCTGTACAAATTAAGCGTTGGTTCACTGTCATACAGATATTGCTACGGTTACGCAATTGGCTATTTTTTTTGCCAACGACGCGGCGCACGCTGGCCTTAGGCGAGTTAAAGAACCTTTTTTTCAAATCTTTTTGCACCTAATAAAACTTTTTTTAAAACCATAGACATGTCAGCGGCATAGGAACAAAAGAAACGTCAAAAATTCTGTCAAAAGTGTATACAACATGTCAAAATTATGCTCAAACTCATTTGGTGTCTCGCAACTTTTCTTACCAGTATATTATTATTTCTTATCCTGATTTCTATGAAGGTCATTGACCTTTCAGGCCTGGGGGGTGACGAGCAAACGCTGAAAGATGTTGGTTTCCGATTCAGGGATAACCGGCGCTAATGATATCTTCATCAAAGTCGTCAGTCCTGAGGGTCAAACTTTTACTGCCTTTTTTTCCGAAGACACCCTTATTGAGGAAGTTAAAAACCGCGCGATTGATTTTTTCTACCCAACGGGTGAGACAGGCGCTAGTCGCTACAAGATTGTACGCGTCTTCGATACTACCACTCTACATGACTTCCTGACTTTGTCTCAGGAAGAGGTCATGATGCAAGAAGAGCTTTTACTCGTTGAGAGAAGGCTTCCTGAGGCTGGGACATTATGGGACCTGGGAACGGTCAGGGCGCCTCAACATGGGACCATCGCAGCAGCTACAGCTTCTTTACCAACCCCAACGAACACTATAAGACAGCCCAATCTCCAATCCCTTTTATCTACGAACGAACTGTCTTACGAATTGAGGAAGATTTTAATATCTCTGATAGAAGCTGGAGCTCGTCTCGCCGCTTCAGGAAGAAACTACGAAATGACGCTAGCCCAACTGACGGCAGCTTTAGACGAACCGCCACGCTCCCAACCAGCCGTCATTCAGGTCATTACTCCCGAAGATATAGCAGCAAGACTCAACATTACAGATTACACGGCGATGGATGATACTCCTGGAATTGGTAAAACAGATGGGAACGAGTTGTATCGCCGGGCGGAACATCTACAAGGATTCCTGGAGAAATTCCGCGAATGGAGGAACAAGATTGCTGAACCACCGAGTCCGGAATCCATTGGGGCGTTGAAAGACCTTGGGTTTACGTACGAAGAGGCTGACAAAGCGTTGCGTTTTACGGGCTGTAATGTGCCCGCCGCTGCTTCTTATCTAATCGGAGAAAGAGGTTCTAGTATCTTCGAACTTGTTAACGGTCTTCCTGATGGGTTGATCCTGCAGACTTTGCTAAAACAACCGCATATACAACGTGGTCTCCTGAACACAAGAATGCTGATTGCTTTCATAGCTATGGTCGGGCAGACGGGCAGTGCGTCACTTTGGCTCAATTCACCTCATGGGAGTCCCTTACTGTCGCAGATTTCGAGGACCTACCACTCGGAGAAGTACTGCCTAGCTGTGAACCAGTTTTCAGAGGAAAGGCGGGAGAACACCACGAATGTACCTTCGACTTCTCGGCAGAGGAACTGAATGTTTTGTTTTGTATTGGCTTTGTTGTTTTTGATAAATTTTGTTGTTGGCGACCTTCTCTTTTATTTTTATCGCTGATTCGTTGCCATCCAAGAAATAAAGCTGTAATGTCCTTTGTGCTAATTACACCGGCGCGCATACCCGTTTAACTGGAACACAGCAACGCTTGGCGACAGAAAAACCCAAGATAGGTATAGGAGTACAGACGCCAGCACATCAAGCTACTACAATCTGTCTTCTTTAATAGATTTTCAACTTAAGCTTCGCTAAAGCGTTAAGGTTCAAGGTTGATTGGGAAAATTAGGCAGTTTTGGGTAGCTTGACCTGCTGGCGCATGTACCTACATAATATTTGTGCTGAATAAAGTATGTGTAACACCTCTGTTTAGGAAAGTTCCTCGCCTATACTGGAGCGGTGGTGACGTGATCTACAACAACGGGTTCGGGTGCTACGCGCAAAAAGGTCGAGACGTGCCCATCGGTGCTGAGAACTACCACTACCCTCATTCGATGCCTGGTAAGTAATCTATATCTATCTATATACGAGTATATAAAAATCAATCAGAACGGCTGGGCCGATTTGGATGAAATTTTGTGTGTATATTTCAACGGGTTCCGGGATGGTTTGAAAACACAATTGGTCCCGGTAGGTGGCGCTGTCGGCATATGATGACTCAACCGGGCAGGACGACGTCTGTCGGGTCCGCTAGTATTTAATAATAATAATTTAATCATTTTTATTTATTTTCCCATCACAAGAGGTCCATTGTGCTATTTTTAATACGTAATAACTTAAAATTTAGAGCTAACTTTAATCATCATCATTAGCCTACAAAAGTCCTGTGCTGGGCATTCATTTCAGCCGAAAGACGTCGACTGCTGGACCAAGCACCGCCACTTCGACAGGTTCTGTGCTTCGCGCATCCAGCGGATTCCTGCGACCTTCATAGGATGATCGATGCTACGCGGTCGCCACTCCAGAACTTTCGGTTCCATCGGCCATGAGATCTGCGAGCAATGTGCCCTGCCCACATGTGCTCGAGCAATGTGCTCTGCTGCACTATGTACCTCTCCAATCACACGCTATTTACCTCAATATAACTGACTTGAAAAGTAAAACAAACTTTGATGCCAATGATTAGAAAGATTGTATTAAAACTCTAAAAAATTTCTTTTCATGCAACAAAATTTCTTCTAACTATATCTCTAGACCAAATGGGTCCACTTCCTATGACTAAAAAACGTAATAGATTCATATTAATAGTAATTAATTGCATCTTTACTAAATATACTTTGATTTTCCCTCGAACAGACAACAGCATCTAACATAATTAATGTTCTGGAAAATTCTGTTTTTTAGTTCATGGAGTTCCACAGACTTGTATAATGGATTATGGCCCACAGTTCCAATCACGCGAATTTCACTCTTTCCTCAATGGATACAAAGTCCCATTCATATTCCACTTGGCCTAATATTGCTCGCAATTTAGCTCGGCATTTTTTTTTCGGCTACTCTTATCCAGCTGGTTATGGCGACCCTGGGAAGATTGTCAGTCCACCCCTTTGCCGTAGTCTCCGTTCGTATAGTGTGTCTATTTCTGGCTTTAGGACATGCCGGTTTCCTCACGATGTTTTCCTTCATCGTTTTTAAAAAACAGCTGTTATATTTTACGTTAATTACCTAAATCCTAACCAACCAAGTTAACAAGACAACTGTTATCAGTGACGTCGATCACAAGAATTTTATTATGTAACATGAACACGAGATCTCCTAGCTATTATGCAGGAAGAGATCTCGTGGTCACGTTCACAACCATTTGACAGGCTTCCGAGTAGCAAATTACACATATTCAGTTGCCTGTCCTGCGGGGTATGTGCGTAACACACTAACAGCAATGGCCAGCACCCAGCAGACAAATTTTTCGAACTTATGAAGCAATGGATTAGCAATTTGCTTCAAAATGATTCAGATTCCGATTGATCGTGTGTTACGCAATTAGGGTGCTGGCCTGGCATTTTGACAGTTCAACAACATTCATTGCGTTATTCACATTGTTTAGCAGACAAATTCAAACATATGAAGCAATGGATTAGCAATATTCTTCAAAATGATTCCGATTGTGATTGATACTTAGTGTGTTTACGCAATTAGAGTGCAGCAAATACAATAGCGGTCATCTATTTGGTTTAAACTGTCAACATTTTAGGGTTTCCGGCTTGTGGACAGTGTTTAGATGACTCCATAGATGATATTGCTCCATTCGGCACGGAAGCGTATCGAATGGTTGTAAATAGCTAAGCTGGGCAGGGAAGCTGTATTTCACTGTTGAAATCGTATATTATTGTCTTCATTACCTTGAGTTTATTTGCCCGCAGGATTGCTGTCAATGCGAGTAACAGTAGATGACGAAATGTGCGGCATCTTCAACATCACATTCAAGCCGCTGCCACAGTTGGATCTACGCAACGTTGTCTTTGGCAGAGTAAGCACCCTATACATTCCATAATATCACGGCTGTTTCCAGAAAGGGTAGGCAGAAGTGATCAGTGTTTACATATTTCACCAGCTAGTCCAGCACCCGAATTGCGTAACACACAATTCATTCATATTTGAATTTTAAATTGAAGGGTTTTGAAGGAAATTCCTAATGTATTGCATCATAGCTTTGAAAAATTCATCTACTCAACAATGTAAATTACGCAATGGACGTGGTTGAACTGTCAAAATGAAAGGAATTGGGATAAATTTTTATTTTGTTTGTGTTACGCAATTACGCCACAGTGTAGGCAAGATCCAATTGCCATTGACCAGGCACATCGTGACTCCGGCGGTTACCAAAAACTTTGTAATGAACACAGCAGCACTACTCGGCCTGGCGATCGAACCCCAGACCTCAGAAGTCAGCCTTGTTTGGGGCTACTAGCTAAAAGGCAACCAAAAGGTATTTTGATTGTGCCCGTCGCCGTCGTTCTGACGAGGGAACATCTTTTTCCTATCTCCCCAATTTACCTATTTAGTGTCGGCGCACCATGACATGACGATGGCGCACCATGTTCTATTCATCTCTATCAGTCATATTTTTTTTATATATCCTATCTTTCTGATCATCATCAGGGGGACATTATTAAGAACGTTCGCATTTTAATCTCAGTCTCATCTGTCAAAAATCCTTCTATTTTTCATACATTCATGACCAGTTTTTGACATTTGTTTGTAGCTGAGATGAGACGTTTGTGCGATTAGGTAAATGTTGACTACCCGTGAAACGTCACTTTAGCGATGACATTTCTTGTTAACATTTTAGATCTCGAATTTAATTTCAGAGTAGATTTTGAACGTTTTAATTACGAGAATTGGCCTTCCGCTTGCAACAGGTCACAGCTGGGGCTGCATGCAGTCTCGACGTTCATAGCGATCGCTTTACGATCGAATTCGGTCGCTAAGTCCTGTCACTCCATACATTACACCTGTCAATCCGGGATTTTGCGACCGAATTCGGTCGTAAACCGATCGTTATGAACGTCGAGACTGCAGCCCCTGGACATTGGCCTCTTCAATTGCACGCCATTCAGCTCGATTCTCGGCAACTCTCATGCAGCTGCTACCAGCCATCCTGCGCAGATCGTCGCTCCACCTAGCCTGAGGGCGTCCTACCTTACGTTTGCCAATCTTTCTCATTACCCTCAGGTAATTCGACCAAGCAGTACCTACAACATTATCAGGAAGCTAGGCAACGCGCTCAGTTCCCGCCCTGTGGTGGAGATTTGGTCCACGCGACGGAAGGTGGAAGGTCGCTGGGTGAGCGGCACGACCAACACGGAACTAGCGAAGAGATCTTCGGCTTGTCTTAGGAAAACACTTATTTATAATTAATTTTGTTGTAATATTCTGTTTTTGGTTGGTTATTAAATTATGTAACTGGTTGCGATACTTTGTTCTGTACCAAAATTGGCGGGTGTATCCCATTATTTCTATTAGGTATTTCTATTGATAGAAATACTGGACCAGAGGCCTTACCACGAGCTCTTAACGCGATCCAGTTTACGCTCAGGGATCGAGATGGCGCTAGACGACTTGTATAGCTCTGTCTCTTTCCAACAGCCTAAACTGGATCGCGTTAAGAGCTCGTGGTAAGGCCTCTGATTCAGACTGACTGTCCCACTAAGTATTTCTATTGCTGTCGGCTGCGACAAAACGCTGCATCACCTCTTATGACAGCGTGCACATAGAAACTATTTATTTATTTCCTCTTTAGATAAAACCTCTTGATCATAGTTGTAATCACAGATAATACCTTCAAGCGGGGTTGTAATTGACTGTTATTGATAGACAGCCGCCATTATAATTGCTATTATTGCTTTACGAGATAGGTGTTGGTTCTGAATTAAATAAATATTTTTAATAATGGAGTTTATTAAAAGGGGGATCATATCATCAGACGGAATAATATCGCTAAGCGATGAAGGAATGATGCCAATGGAAACATGTGAGGAGTACAGTCACAAGCAATCATCCATACATCTGCGTAGTGACGAGGTGGCTTTGTGTGATTTGTACTGTAGAGTATGTGGTGGAGAATAATTTTAAAAAATGGCAGATTTTGAATTTTTTTTTTTAATTTGTTCTCCATTCATTTTTTTTTTTTTTTTGAATACCGAGAAGTCTTGTTTTAATTTTAATCTATTCATTAAAAGTGGTAAACTTTTCAAGTAACATAACTGCGTTTTTTTGTCGCAATAGAAATAATAGGATATAATTTGTAAAAAACGCTGGTCCCACTTGTTCTATTTTGTATTTCCATGGAAATATTGGGATACACCCAAATTGGCAAATAAGATGCTTAGATACGGTGTCCATCCGTCTGTCACACGCGATTTTTTCCAAGACTGTCTAGAAATCAATGTAGTAGAGGTATAAAATTTAATGTAATTTTTGTCGTTTAATTTCCGTTTTTTTGTACCTATTCGAATTTAAAACTGATTAAGAAAGTTGTACAGAGGGCAATTTTTTATGGGCCCCATTTTCTGAGGAATCGAATTATGTATTTTAAAATTGACTTTTATACCTTTTTGGAAAGCTTACAGAATAGGCAAGTTGTTTTAGTTATTTGTACGATTAATGTCATAGAAATTTTTGTGACGAGACAACATTTTTGAAGCGTAAAATGAAAATATTGGTAAGATATTATTCTCATATCGCTCATTATTTTATTTAATTAAGTAGTTTTAATTATGTCCATAGCTTAATTGAAGTGCCAGCTACAACATCATTTTTAATGGTACCCATTCAAATATGTAGTTTTTTTTTTATTTGGAATTAAATGTCAAATTTTGGGTAAATATCGAAAAACCCTTAAAATTCAAATATCTCGAAAACTATTGAATTTCGGCCATACAAATGGGGGGTTCAATTTGTTGCATTTTGGCCCCCTTATCAGCCCTTGACGGATATACGTCGAATTACCAGTAACCCTGTATAAAAATCTCACCGTAAAAGTTAGTTGAAGTGAGCTTAGAGTGTGCTGTCAATAGTGTCAATCTCTAGCATTAGTTGGAATGACAGCTCACCTCACTCCACTTAAGTTTTCACGGTGAGATGGTTACAGAATAGCACTGCAGATGTTGCGTTTCACGAACACGCATCTATCATTTTATACGTTTTAGCAGTTTATACGTTCCTAGCGACCCCTGATTCGCATGGGAGCAATGACGGCTTGTCAAAACATGAGATTCCCATGCTAAATCTAAGTTAAATATTAAAGTATTATACACATGAACCTTCCGGAATAAATGTTCTAAATTATGGTGATAACCGCATCAAAATCCATTGTGTAGTTTTGAAGATCTAAGCGATCACACAGATAGACACGAAAAGCGGCTATGTTTTATACTATTTATAGATCCTCAAGAGACAATGATGAGATGGACCGACGACCTACGGGGTAATTGCGTAACATTCTATCAGTAGGAATGACTTTAATTTTGACAGTTCAACCACATTCATTGCGTTTTTTGCGTTGTTGCGCCGACAAATTTTCCGATCATATGAAGCAATGGATTAGCAATATGCTTCAAAATGATTCAGATTTTAAATGATAGTGTGTTACGCAATTAGGACGCTGGTCAAGATTGCTGGAGGACTCTGACATAGGCGCCATCTACACGGGCGAGACTATCGCGGCTTGTCACGCCATGGCATCAAATTCTATAGAAACTGTATGGAGCAGTCTCCACACGGCGGTAATTTGATGGCACGGCGAGACTATCGCCGCGATTCTCTCACATGTGGAGATGGCGCCTTAGGAAGGCTAGAGACAAAGAGTGGCTTGCATTGCAGGATTCCTACACTCAGCATTGGGTGGCGAAAGGCTGAAGAAGATGCAGAGACTATGCCAATGTGACTTTTTCAGTATAACACTAAAATAACAAAATTATATCCTAAATTAACTTAAACTATTTACAAACTAAAATATAGCGTCGAAAAATTCATCCGCATCGCTGTCGACTGGCAATGTACCCAAGACACTGGCGGCATTGCCACGTTGTATGGCAATGCTTAGCCTCTGGCCAAGGTAAAAGCCAGCCCTTGGGTAATGGGAAGTGTCAACCAGTGTTTTCGAAATTTCCCCACGGCCCGAGGGTTTCAACCCCAAACGGCTCGAAAATATAATCATTAATAAGGTTATTATATTTACGCCGCTTGACGTTCAATTGATATGTACTTTCCGAGTTTAGCACGTTAAGTCGTTGGTCCCGGCTGTCATTCGTGGATCTTTGACAGTCGTTACGGGTCGTCAGAAGCCCGAAAGTCTGACAACCAGTCTTACCAAGGGGTATCGCATTACCCAGTAACTGTGTTGTGGAGGTCAGATAGGCAGTCGCTCCATATAAAATACTGGTATTCAGCTGCACCCGGTTAGACTGGAAGCCGACCCCAAGATAGCGTGTCCGTTTCGACTGCTCGGCCACAATTTCGTAGAAGCAAAACGACTACGTCAACATTACGAAGGAATTTGTAAAACACTAACAATGAAAGTCGCAAATTCGTAGATCCAATATTCAGAAAGTTGTAAAGGTTTAACCGTGGCCGCGCAGTCGAAACGTGGAGAAGCGCGCGGCCACGCAGTTCTCTTAAAGTTCTCTTAAACGGAGCTTCGTAGAGGTCCCATTCTTTTTGCTAACCACTGATGCGATTTCGAAGAAATTGTAGACAGTATGAATAAAGCCCTAATGTTTGGAATTCACGACCTACAGAACTTAAATGCTATGGCCGCGCAGTTGACACGTGGAGAACTGCGCGGCCACGCAGTTCTTTTAAAGTTCTCTTAAACGGAGCTTCGTAGAGGGCCCATTCTTTTTGCTAATCACTGATACGATTTCGAAGAAAATGTAGACAGTATGAATAAAGCCCTAATGTTTGGAATTCACGACCTACAGAACTTAAATGCTATGGCCGCGCAGTTGACACGTGGAGAACTGCGCGGCCACGCAGTTCTTTTAAAGTTCTCTTAAACGGAGCTTCGTAGAGGGCCCATTCTTTTTGCTAATCACTGATACGATTTCGAAGAAAATATAGACAGTATTAATAAAGCCCTAATGTATGGAATTCGCGATCTACATATCTTATAACCTATAATGCAAGTTAGAAAAAGGGTGACCAAGATTTATGGTGCGTCAATCAGACATTTTCAAGCGTCGTTTTTATACCACGTAGCCTATTATCATAATGAGGGAATAAGTATGCTTCATTGGATGGAGAAGTACTAAAGTAAGTAGATATAATAAAATAATACAGTTAGAATATACGAAACTATTGTTACCCTCAAGATGGAGGGACCAAGTCTTGGATTTCAAATCAGCCTACATAAAAGTTTAATATTGTAAATCTACTATTTGCAACCGTTGCACTAATTTTTCAGTACAATTAGTACTTTTTGAAGATTTTGAAGATCCCTCATTATGATAATAGGCCACGTGGTACAAAAACGACGCTTGGAAATGTCTGATTGACGCACCATAAATCTTGGTCACCCTTTTTCTAACTTGCATTATAGGTTATAAGATCTGTAGATCGTGAATTCCATACATTAGGGCTTTATTAATACTGTCTACATTTTCTTTGAAATCGTATCAGTGATTAGCATAAAGAATGGGACCTCTACGAAGCTCCGTTTAAGAGAACTGCGTGACAGCGCAGTTTTACACGTTTCAACCGCGCGGCCATAGCATTTAAGTTCTGTAAGTCGTGAATTCCAAACATTAGGGCTTTATTAATACTGTCTACATTTTCTTCGAAATCGTATCTGTGGTTAGCAAAAAGAATGGGCCCTCTACGAAGCTCCGCTTAAGAGAACTTTAAGAGAACTGCGTGGCCGCGCAGTTCTCCACGTGTCAACTGCGCGGCCATAGCATTTAAGTTCTGTAGGTCGTGAATTCCAAACATTAGGGCTTTATTCATACTGTCTACAATTTCTTCGAAATCGCATCAGTGGTTAGCAAAAAGAATGGGACCTCTACGAAGCTCCGTTTAAGAGAACTTTAAGAGAACTGCGTGGCCGCGCGGTTCTCCACGTTTCGACTGCGCGGCCACGGTTAAACCTTTACAACTTTCTGAATATTGGATCTACGAATTTGCGACTTTGTTGTTAGTGTTTTACAAATTCCTTCGTAATGTTGACGTAGTCGTTTTGCTTCTACGAAATTGTGGCCGAGCAGTCGAAACGAACACAAGATAGCTGGGAAAAGGCTAGGCAGATGATGATGTACTTTCCCAGTTTATCTTGGACATTACTGATATTGTTGAAGAAAAAACCGGTACTTGCCCGTGGTCCCCCAGACTAGTTCCCCTTGGGGTAGCACAAACAAATATTTTTGCCCGTGGAATCCCCAAGGGTTACACGGGCAAATTATTTGTGGCTCATGGTACCCCCGCTAATGGCTAATGTTTTTTTAATGACAAATTGAAATGTTTGGAATGGGGTATCACGGACAATAAAAATATATTTAATAAGGAGATTGTTATTCAAGGGGTTCCACAGGCAAAAATATTTGCTCGTGGTACCCCGAGGGGAACTAGGCTGGGGAACCATGGGCAAGTACCGGAAAAAACATCGTGAGGAAACTACAAGTCTGTAAGTCTGAAATCGCCAACTCGTCTTGAGCAAGCATGGTGATCAATGCTCATGCCCTCTCTGTATGAAAAGAGGCTACTGCCCTACAGTAGAACAATAATACGACTGGTTTATAAAAAAATATATATTGCAGTGACATAAGAGCTTTCTCGTGAATTACGATATCTATAATAACAATACAAATACGGTATATACAGACTTCTTATCAGGCTAGTAGGAGTTCGTCGTCTCGCGTTTTGTGTTTTAAATATCTGAATATTCTCCTGTGGACAAAAAGAAAAAATCTTATCAAAATTGCTATGGAACAGAGTATACTTGAAGGCCAATTTCCGTAATTAAAAACGTTCAAAATCTAGTCGCAATCTCAACTTAGCGACAATCAATGTCAAAAATGTAGGGAAATTAGAGGTATTTTTGACAGACTGTTTTTCGGGTGATTTCCCGCAAGAGTATCTTGGATTTTAATTTTGACCTCATTATAATAATTATAAATAAGTTTTTAATTTAGTTTTTAAGTTATATTTATTGTTAATTTATTTAATTAAGTAATTACACACTTTCTGGCCTGAAGTACAGGTTCAACCTAGTTGAGGCAAATTAGCAACTATGCGCTATTTTTAATTGTTAAGGTATTAATGTAAAAGTATTCCCATTTTATAAATAAACGATTATTATTATTATAGTGATGACAATGGTGAGGTGATGGTTTTTTTCTTATTATTTCCTCTAATCGCGTCAGTCGCATGGAGGGGGCATAGCGCTTTTTTTTTTGTTGGCGACCTGACCTCCGATTAAAAGCTAGTCTATCTATAAAAGTAGCAGCATGTCTGACCAGATCGTCCTGGGCGCGTGCCCCCAGTCGCGCGCCTTGTGCGCGAGCGCGCGCCGCACGTCGGCGTCGGACACGAGCACGTCGCTGAGCACGCGCGCCACGCGCACGTCGCCGGCGCGCGGCCAGGGCACGCCGCGGTTGTCGTCCAGCACCAGCTCGATGCGCATCGTCACCTCCCACACGGAACGCAGGGGGATGTTGGCGACCTGGGGAAATTATTGTACATTTATTTATCGAGGGGATAAAGTAGTGTCTTTTGTGTCTAGCGTTATGATCCAGTGAGGGATTCAAGATCGGCCAACGACGATACCTTTATCCCCGATGAGAATACTCTACTTTCACACCTTCTGCAAGGTTTGACGACACGGTTGGCGCAGTGGCTAAGGGCTCTCACACATAAACACGATACGACGTCGAGTCGTACAATGCCAATGTCAGACAATGCCATTACATTGAGATCTCGCCTTCAAGCATAAAGTTATGAAAAGCAATTCAATATTCGAATATATTTTTTTGAAAAAGTTTCATACGAATTTTTAGTTCTAAATTCTGCAAAATAATATTACCCGGTTAGACCACAGGGTTTTTAAAACTTACTTTAGGTTACGTTTGCATGACATATAATTTGACATTATCGAACAGTGGGGCAATTCTAGTAATTTTAAGAACGTTCACAGTCTGATCTTAGTCTCAATCTGTCAAAAAATACTTCTAATTTCCCTACATTTTGACAAGTTTTTGACATTTTTTGTTTGTCGCCGAGATGAGACGGGAAATTATAGGCTGATTATGTGGACTCTATAGTAGCTTTCAAAAGGCGTGGCAATAGAAAAAAACTTTTTTGCAAAAAAAAACAACCGACTTCCAAAAACGACACTACAAAGTGAAAAATAACTTTAATTTCGGAAGTCGGTGTCGACTAGATTTTGAACGTTTTAAATTACGAGAATTGGCCTTCTGGTGGTGTAAAAATTACATTAAAGCTATTTTTTTTCCATACTTATGTTATTAGTCGTCATATCGGTAGTAACCCCATTTCTAACCATATCATCTTTCACACAGCTCATCCAATTTCTATGTAGCTATTATATTATGCCCTAAGGGCGGGACATAGCTGATCACAATTTAATTATTTAAGACCTGTATTATGTGCCTACCATGTATTATGATCCACAATAAAGATATTGATTGATTGATCGTTTCTTTGGTCTGCCGCTTGTCGTATAGCCATCCAGATTCATACAAAAAACTCACCTCACGACATTTTCTACATTTCTCCGCATCACACGCACATACCAACAACCGATTTCCACACAACTTTTCAGTCAACGGTGTCACTTTCAGAATTTGCCTTCAATAAACCAATTGAAATTATTACACAATATCTCTACATACCTTCAACGAAAGATGCCCCTCATTATCCAGCGTGTAAGCTAGATGCAGCTTCGCGTCATGCATCGCGCGTCCCCAGCGCAACGCGACGCGCGCCACAGCGGCGCAACGTCGCAACAACGGCGGGATGTCGCTCGCGTTGCACGTTGCACGCAACGAATTCGACACCATGTAACGCATGGTCTCACACGCGAAGCGGACGGCCATTGTCGCCACGGGGTTCTTGCGGTCTGAGATGGAATAAAAAAAAGGGAAATTATTATTATTATACATCTTATAATAATTACTAGCTGCAAACAGATTTTTTTCAAATCCGATTGGTAGTTCCTGAGATTAGGGCGTTTAAACAAACAAACTCTTCAACTTTATTATTACTATAGATATTATATTCGAGAGGTCGACGATACATACCATGCTGCACAGTCTCAACCCCTATATCCAGCACGGGAGTGTCTCCCCGAACTCGTGTCCTCGTAGCGTTGTCGTGTCGGTGCGCGAGTCGTGCCTTCAGCCTCAGCCGGCCGTGTAGCAGACGGAATGACCATGTATCGGTGGATGATGACTCCCATTCGCATTCATGACTTCTGTAATGTTTGATAATATGTTAACGATTGTTAAATGAAGCGGCAGGCAGAAGTATACAGGGTGATGGCAGAAATATCGACGCGCAAACTGTAACCATGAATTTAGCACATGGTTCTAAACCATAGAAAAGTGCAATACCTCATCATCTGCCTAGCCTTTTTACAACTATGTTGGGGTCGGCTTCCAGTCGAACCCGATGCAGCTGAATACCAGTATTTTACATGGAGCAACTGCCTATCTGATCTCCACAACCCAGTTACTGGATAATACGATACCCCTTGGAAAGACTGTTTGTCAGACTTTCGGGCTTCTGACGACCCGTAATTACTGTCAAAGATCCACGAATGACCGCCGGGACCAACAGCTTAACGTGTTCCCGAGGCACGGGGTTGTTGGTATGTGCAGATGGTCACCTATCCACAGACCAACCGCGGCAAGCGTAGCTTAATCTGATCAATCGACCTGTGCGGCTGTTACTAATTAGCCACGGACCCACGCGGTCAAAATGTATGGAAAAGCTATTTTTTTTTAAACATTAAACGACGTTTCTTGCCCGTTCTTCTCCATAGAGATCTACGCTTTGGAATGGGCAACTAGCTTCAACTTTCTGACTAACTGACCGACCGAATTTTGACAATTCAAAAGTGCCTGTAAATGGTTTAATTGAAATAAATTATTTGAGTTTGAGTTTGACGAAAGACTGCCGCCCTGTATAGTGGCTTTGGCTAGGTATGGTTTAAGTTGTATATAGGGTAATATACGGCGAGCCTAATGTAGATTGCAGACTCCGGTCTGTTACTGAGAATATTGGTATGGTAAGTCCCAATAACAATTTACCTATCCCGGGAAACGAACCTAGGACCTTTGCACTTGCGATCATTAGACCGAGGTAGTAAAACAAATGATCAATTCCGAAGTCGAGATGAATCATCATCTGAGTTGCCTTTTTCCAACTATGCTGGAGTCGGCTTCTAATCTAGCCAGATGCAGCTGAATATCAGTATCTTACATGACTTTTTTCTGACGTTCACAACCCAGTTACTGCGTAATACGATGTAATTGAATATTAAAAAACTTGAGAAGTGTCAAGGGACACCCGGATGGAACGAAGTTCAAAGAGAGAGAGAGAGACAGACAGAGAAACACGCGCACGCCGCACGGCTTACAACTATAGCAAAAAGTGTCGTTACAACTTTTTGTTTTAATTTTTTCCGTCTAGCCCCCTTTTGCAACGCGCGATAAGGAACTTCGTTCCAAAAATCAAAGATGTACCTTCATTCGAAACAATCTTTTTGTAGATCCGTGATTCAAGTTTTTTTTTTTTTTTTTAATAAATTTGTTCACCTCTAAATCAGCCCAGAAGGCCAATTCCCGTAAGTAAAAAAGCTCAAAATCTAGTCAGAGACTCGGCGACTAACGCCAAAAATGAAGGGAAATTATAGCTATTTTTGACAGATTGAGACTGAGATCAGGGGTGGCCTAAAAAGGCCACTTTGGCAGAACATAATAGGATAACAATATGAATCATATTAAAAATCGTAAAAAGGTCATAAACTGACAATTCATAATACAATCTGTGTGCAATTCATAGCACAATGAAATAACATTTAAACTGTAGAAATAAAAAACCAATTTGATTAATAAAAACTGTTATGAAAAATTTACCGATAAAATTACGGTTTTTATTTTTTTCATGCGGCAATGTTTACACCAAATATGAAATTAAATTTTACGAAAATGAGAGGAATTGCTAATGATCTGCTGGGAATTCAGGAAATGAATAGCTTTTCGAGGTATTGCTTGCTTGCGTTTTTAGGCCCGCAGAATTGAGTTCGAACACAATTCACACAGCTCAATTCTGCGGGCTTCGAACGGGATCCGGGATTCGAACACAGGTCCTCCCACAAGTCCTATAAACCAATAAATTCATAATAAAAACTTCACTCACCCCATGAAAGGCAACATATCAATTTTGGCGACCACATTGACACTGGAATCAGAACCGCATACATTTGAGCTGGTCGCACACATCAGATCGGGATGCCAGTACATCTGTACCGGCATACCCTGCATCGTGGCCGTTGACTGCTGGGGCGACTGACAGTCCGTCGTCGACGTACTATTAACATCCTTCATCGCATTCAAGTTCTTACTACTCGTAAAAGAAACGTCGGATTGTGAAAAAACCGTAAAACTTTCAGATTTTGGGAAATTTAAATCTTCCAGCAATTGCTTTTCTGAAATGTGTTTGAAGTCGCTGTCCAGGCTACGGTAATCTGTTAGTAATTGTTGCACAGTAATTGTTTTTCCTTGTTTTGCCTCTTTGACTTTCGGCGACTTCTTTTCGCTGGCGTTCGACGTGTGAGCATTCTGCTTGATGCTCCGCTCGCTAGGTTCCGACACGTCTTTCTCAGGCGTCATATTACGTGTAGACTCATCTGTAGAAATCGAAGTCGGTTTGATAACTTTGCTTCTTACTTTACCCACTATAGTAACTCGATTTGTATTCGGGCTGTTTGAAATTTTCTGCATTTTAGTAATAGGTTTCGGAGTAACTTCCACGGAAGGCTGATATTGTTTGGGCTTGTTCGTCGCTGGACTGTAAATCCGTTTCTTGCCTTTCGTTTTGTTCGATACCGAATCACTCAATGCGCTGTCTGGCGCCTGAGCAACATTATTCTCGGTCGCTTGCTGCACTATATGAACAAGATTCGAGCACGAGAATTTGATCCTGCGGTTCTCATTTTCGTTCTCCGATGACAGTCTACCTTCACCGTCCAAAGCGTCATCCACTAACGTCAGCGACGAGCTCGATTCAAGCAGTTCTTTGTTTCCTTTCATAGCGATCATAGTATTTACCTGATCGTCCTTTAATTGCTTTGAAAAAGCATTTATAGATTGGTCATTAGAGATAGGTCTGCTTGAAGACGTAGATTGTATGCTGAATTGGTCGTCATGCTCTTTGTAAACATACATTTCCTCTTGCTTTTCTCGAGTTCGAATCGCCAAGCGGTACTGCGCGGTTGTCACAGTTTCCACCTCAATGTCACTATCCCTACACGATTTATTTAGGTGACTCCCTGACCGGCTGCGATCACAGAGATTGTCACCAGATTTCTTTGGATTATAGCTATGGACGCCAGAGAAATTAAGTGGGGCGAGCAGGATGTTGTTCAAAGGATTCAGATGGTCGAAAACTAGCACGCTAGCTGGAGGTTCGGCGGGAGTATGTGAGGGCGAGTTGGAATACCTCTGCTTTGGTTCAGGGACGTCAAATTCTGACGAGATTTCTGACGTAATTCCGGAAAACTTAACCGGACTATGCAAGGCACGAGATCTGGGCTTAATTATTGCACCGCTTAAAGAACTGCCTTTATCTTTATCCGTATTAGTTTCAGTATTGCAGAACAGCTCGCAATCTAAGTCTACCTGACTGGATGTGAATAAGTTAGCCTGTATCTGCGTGCTTTGCGTAGACGGGTTCTTATCCAAGCCTTTATCGACGACTGCGCTCTCAAAAGGCAGATTGTCGTTCATCGGCTTTACCAAATCCAGCATCAGTTCTTTAATTCCGTCAGAAACGTCTTTCAAGTATGTCGGAATGACTTTAGCTTTTGTTTCGTTCATGTATGACGTTTCGCCAAACGCGGTTTTCTTTAGCGGGGAATACTTCGTCTCGAATTTAAGACTGGTATCACTGTTCGATTCGTCGTCAAATTGCAATGTTTTTACGACTTCACTGCTTGTGCGGTTTGATTTCTTAGTTACATCTACGGACGCATCTCTTGTATCTTCTTCTTTACAGTCACTGTCATCTAGCGCTAGTCTTGACTTCTGTAACCCTGCTTGAGCCATTGAGATATTATTTAGTAAATCCTCCCTACTTAAGACAATGGATTGTCTGTTAGGTGCAAAGCTAAGTCGCTTAGGCCCGGCCACCACAGTATGACTCTTAATCCTAACGGCAACCGGCTCAACATCGTCATCACCAACTCTATCATCAGTAAAATTAGTTATCATATCAAGCAATTCTTGAGTATCATCAGCTTTTTTATAGTTATGACCTTCATTCCCATACGTGACATTCTTATCTTTTACTACAACATCTTCCAAGTCTGTACTGACGACGTCTTCGAACGACCTGTTCGAGAGCTCATTCTTTTCTGTGACAGCACTTTGTAATTCTTCTAGCTGCATTTGTAAATCGTCGATACGTACTGGTTCCTCTTCTCTGTACTCTAGTTGTAGCATAGACGACTCAGTGTATGTTAGTGCTTTCGGCTGTGCCTTCTTGCCCTCCATGTCCGTCTTCCTGTCTCTCTGTGTATCGTAATCGCTGTCTTTTGTTATATAAAACATACTCTCGTTAGATGTATTAACATCAGTATCTTGCTGCCCGTCATCCGAAGAAAGATTTGATTCTATAAGAGCCATAAAGTTTTTATCTTCTGTACCGCTGTCTACGCTAGTCGCAGACGTGGTGAGCAGAGAAGGGGGTGATCTATTTCTTTCTTGACTCTCCGTTTGTATTAAAGCATCATCTTCACCATCCCCATCAGAGACCTTGTCTATGTTCGTCTCAGAGCTCGAACTCATTAAATTCAACTGATTTAATTTCATTTCTAATCTAGGATGTAAAAGCGACGCGCTTGCACTGACGTCTTCTAAGGACGAGGGTATCGCGTCCTCGACAACGTTAACTGATGACGTGTTTTTCGAATCACTGGCCGCATTTCTATATATATCCATGGTGTTCTTCAAATCGCCGTGTTCGGCTGTGTTCGAATGTAATGAAGGCTTGCTATTGGTCGTCGAGGCTTGCAGCACGATCACATCTGACTGCGGATTGGTTCCCTGATTAGGCTCTGTCGCATCTAATATAATGTTTTTGGATGAATGCAACAGTTTTGCACCAACAGTTATTAGTTCGGCTGGAATCGGTTTAGTCATTGAGATGTCACAGTCATCGTTATCAAAAATGACGGTTTTTCGTTTTTCTGTTTCTCGTAGACTCTGAGCCTTTGGTATTGCCATCGTCATTGACATATCAGAATTGATATCATCTGCATTAAACACGATTGACTTTTGATCGTCTTGCAAGCCATCTCCCGTTGGATTATGAGCATCTTCTTCATACACTTTATAATCAATTACTTTCTCCTTGTCTTCTTTAGTATCTTCAGGTTTTCTAACACAGTCTTCTGTAGAATCTAGTTTGTCTAAAAGAAAAACGTTTGTTGATATAGCTAGAGTCGTCGCGATGTCAGCTTCGTCTTTATCATAGATAAGAGTTTTTCTTTCACTTGTTGCCTCCTCTATTATGTTAGCGGGTATAGCTTCAGTCATAGATATATCACCTTCGTCGTTATCATAGACAATTGTTATTCGTTTTCTAGTACTCGGTTTTCTAGATGTGTTAAAGACATCGAAAGTTTTATCTTTATCCTCGCTATATCCGTGTATAAGTTGAGTAGGTATGGCCTGTGTTATAGATATATTCCCGGTATCATTTTCATAGACAATAGTTCTACGTCTAGAAGCATCACTGTCTTTGGCAATGATGTTATTAGGTAAAGCCTGTGTAGTGGGAATTTCCTCGGGTTTTTTATTTTCTTTACTGTCATCTAATTGAACTATTTCCTGTAAAATGTTTGTTGGTAGCGCTTGAGTAACTGAAATATTACCAGTATCATCTTCATATACCGTTCGTCGTCTTCCGGGATTCGGTTCGTTATGCGGTAGAATAACGTTAGTAGGAATCGCTTGTGTGACTGAAATGTCTCCAGTATCATTTTCATATATTATAGTTCGTCGTTTTTCCTGTGCTTCCTTGTCTGGAAGCATTATATTCGCAGGCAACGCTTGTGTGAAAGACACATTCCCACCATCAACATCGAAAACTATAGTTTTTCTTCTACTAGGTTCCTCGAAGATATTCGATGATATAGCTTGTGTAACTGATATATTGTCTTCGTCACTATCAAACACTATAGTTTTGTGTTTGTTGGTGGTTTCTACATCTTCATTCACCAGTATGTTTGAAGGAACTGCCTGTGTCATTGAAATGTTGCCTGAATCGTCCTCATACAAAGTATGACGGTGTTCAGGCATGACACCACTATTGCTCAGGAGTTTTACTGGTACTGTTTCAGTCATTGTATTGTTAGTTGTACTTTCATTAAACGCAATGGTTCTCCTCGTTGTAGCATTGACATCATGGCTTATAACAGCAGTTTGACAGATAATATTCGTGGGTAAAGCCTGTGTCATTGAAATATTACCTGTGTTATCGAGAATTGTCTTCCTTTTTGGTCTAATAACGGGTACAGTATCTGATATTTCATCTTCATCAGTTTTTGTTTCATGAAAACCGTTTAAGCCAGAATTTTCGCATTTAGGGTTAAGCATATTATCATCTAAAAAGTTCGGTAAATCATCGTTAGTGTTTAAAACAATAGATTTCCTCTGAGGAGTTTCTGCTGAAGAGTCAAGCAAAAGAGTCTGTCTGTAATTTTTATCTTTTTCCGGTATATCAGGCTGTAAAGTTAACCGTTTGCCGTCGAAGACTAAGACTTGATCGGGTTCCTCATTAACGGCGAAATTGGACACGCAAGGGGCATCGTAAGGGTTGATAGCTATGTTCTCCTTGTCCGCAACCCAATCGTTGTTCAAGCTTTTCTTGTCTATGGATGCACTTTTAGACACATCCTGTACCGGACTATGCACGGTATCCGTTATAGACATGTCCTCATCGTTTTTGGTGACATGCGTCATGTTCAAATCAACCTCTATATACTCGGACATGTTCTGTCCATTACTAAACGGCCCGTGACAGCCCATGTTACTCGATCCCCTCTCCAAATCCTTTTCAATTTCATCTAAATCGTCTTTCTCAATCTGCTGTAACGCTGAAAAGTTGACATCGATTCGACCAGAATTATCACCGATCGTTGGTGCAGTGAAATCATTGCCAAATAGTTTGCTCTGTTCGGTAAAGGCACTTAGTTCGATTTTTTTATGGGGTGCTGTTAATATTCCCTCTCCTGTGCACTCGAGGGAAGCCAGTTGCTGAGAAAAATTAAAATTGTTCAATGAGGCATTGGGGAGACCGCTGATAAAGTCGACAGCCTCGACTTCTTCGAATTGTTGGTCGAAGATTCTTTTGCCAAGATGGCCGACGGGATGGCGGGACGCGTTTGCTTCGGAATCGTTGCTGGACGATTCTAAAGATTTGTTTTGTTCTTCATAGAAATTTTTCCACGTAGTCGTCGCCTCGTTCGTTACAAATTCGCTGGGGACAGGAATTATAGCAAATTATGGCGAGGAAATAGTTAAGTAATATACATACGGGCTGAGTTTTTTTTACCGTCTGGTCAAACAGGGTATAAAAGGTGAACAGAGTAGAAATCTGATATAAATGAAGAAGCCTCTTTTTTTCAGAAACCTAAAATGAAATTAACCTATCAATAAATACTATTACTTATTTGAAGTAAACTTTTCATAATAAAACTAAAAAAAAAATTGACACATAATATAAAATTTCAACTTAGAGGCACCCACTCTACGCGCGGATATTAATGATTTCGTAGCGACATTCAATCGCTTGATTAAAAGGATTGAAGTTAAATAAAGAGTGGTAAGTATTTTGGAAAAAATAATTAATTTCTGCAACTCGGACCACCACTATAAGTATAAATAAATGGCTAACTACTTACGCTACACCAGTCCTTCGTGAGAAACTGACTCTCCGACTTTTAGCAGTGTCTGTGGGCGTGGCCACATTAAACTCCAACTCCGAGAAGGGTGTGCGGGCAGGTCGTTGACTTTTCAGTATTGAAGAGCGACGCTTCCTACTGTGAACATAAATAAAATATTATTAAGAGAACACCCGCATATGACCTGGACGCTTACCACGAGGTCTGGTTCCAGGTGGCGCGGCAAAGGAGTTCCTGGAAGGACTTGGGGGAGGCCTTTGCCCAGCAGTGGGACAGAATAGGCGAAACAAAAAAAGATAACACCTCCTTAAGGTGGATGCTCCAAGGTAGCCCGTGAAATTCAAATTTTCTTACGTTTTTTGCAATTTGCTGGTCAGTACTAAATTGTACGTTGATTAAAATATGATTCGCGACCGTAAAAAATATGTATTTACAGAATTATAATCATTAGAATCAGTAATACAACTTGTTATGTTATCATAATCCTAAAATGTCAAGATTTCATCAAATAGTCATTCAGTAGGATTGTTTGATCTTAGAGAGTTGTGTTGATGACTTTAATGATTATAATTCTGTAAATACATATTTGTTACGGCCGCGAATCATATTTTAATCAACGTACCACTTAGTACTGACCAGCAACATTGCAAAAACATAAGAAAATTTGAATTTCACGGCTACCTTGGGGCATCCATCTTAACCACTTTAGCAAGTGGTAGAAAGCGCGAGGGTAGGGTACGAGTACCCACCAAATTCAAATTGTTATTTGCAATTTGCAGCTCAGGGTCAGGCTGTATGTTGAATGTTGAACAAAATCCTCTTTATTCATACACGTTGCTTAAATATAAGTAGTGATTAGCTACTATTTAAACATATGTTTTAAACGTATGAATGTCACTTAACTTTAATCATTGTTTAGACTTCCATACTCTGGTGCACTCCATGTAAAAATAATCTAAGCATGTTACGGAGAGAGTCCATATAACACAAACCTGGCCATGTGTGATCAAAATTATATGTAATATATCAGCAATAAATTGGTAGTACGTCCCTGACGACACGCTGCCGGGATTTTGGCTCGTTTATTTATACTCTTAGATGCATTAGTTACATTGTAATAATAAATTGTAATGTGCATCTGTTTTTAACATTAAAAATAAAGTTGTGCAACTTCTAGCTTCATGAAGCTCTCATTGCCTAGCATGAAGATTTTCTTGACTCTTTTAAGGGCCTGCGCCCACTGGCGGCATGGCACGGCACGCAGGGGATCCTTCGGCATGCCGCGAAGTCCACAAGCCTAATCATTGAAATTTCAATTTTATTGTAATTTTATTAAGTTACATTCCTGTTCGTCGTATAAAAAGCCCTTGCCGTGCCGTTCCACCAGTGGGTACAAGCCCAAAGTGTCCTGTTCTATCAAAAACGCAGCATTATTCACTTTCTTATCAATGGCAATGAAGTTAAGACCAAACTTACGTTGCCGCGGCCGCAGCATCAGACACCCTACTTTGTTGCGTATCATCCATCTTATCACTTAGTTCGTTACCTACGGCTAACTAAAAACCGCATTTAACTCATCACTTCACACAGTTAGCCTGTTAGCGTTACTTTTAATTAACTTAAAATTATTGTTTATATTTTCAAACAATACGATTTCAAACATTCAAAGCACAACGGCTGCGTTCGTTCAAAATTTGACTTTGACAGTTTTAATTTTAAATAGATTTTTTTTTTAAATAAGGCTTCTATGAACCCTGAGTATGAGGCTTTTTAGACTAATAGTGTTGCTAGATTTTATCATTAAAGGGAACTTTATAAATGATCACAAGGCAAATAAACTACTAGTATTCGTTGTGCAACTTTTGTTTACTATTGCCAGAATTATGTCACTTTATCGCTTGCTAGATCCAACTGCCTAAATGTAAAGTTAAATAGGAAATCAATAATTTAATCAGCAAACGACTTTTGGCAATAGAAAAGTTCAAGTGCGATCCATATAAAGGTAGGCCACATTAACGCGGAACACAACGCAACGAATCAAAATTGCTCACTTCTTTCACGCATTTTGTTTAAAACTTTGCATACTAAACGCAGGCCGCCCCAGACTTTTTGTTTTGCATTACAATGTGCTGCGGTTCGGTGCGGCTACAAATTACGCTAGTTTTTACTTACTCATGAGAAGCTAAATAAGTCACTACTCTATGCAACCAGAAATTGTGGACCATTTGAGATTATGGACGAAATATGTATGGTTTGTAGCACCAAGCAAATGGCGTTCTGTAGTTTTTGCATTAGTTTATGAATGTACCTGTAGCAAATCAAATAACTTACAGGATCCAAACTACACTGAGAGCAGTAACCGTCAATAGAGTTGTATACAAGGAACAAATCGCTAGCCAAATAAGATTGAAGGCGTAGTCTACACTCACTGTATCAGACATTTAGAAAGCATAGCAATTAACACTACATTGCTTCTGTAATAACTAAGAATTTTTATATTAATTTACTTTACAATTTTGCTACCTTAACCAAACATGTCATGTTGATAGTACTGAGAATTATTTTTTCTTCTTCTAACATACAGAAGGCCAGATCTTTATTGGTGATGGAGGTAAAAAGTATTTTACTATTAGATTGTATACTTCTTAGTGACTACTTTTGGAATGAAATTCCTTATCGCGCGTTGCGAAAGGGGGCTAGACGGAAAAAATTAAGACCAAAAGTTGGAACGACACTTTTTGCCCTATTTGTAAGCCGTGCGGCGTGCGCGTGTTTCTCTGTCTGTCTGTCTCTCTCTCTTATAGAAAACTTCGGTCCATTCGGGTGTCCCTTGACACCTCTCAAGTTTTTTAATACTCCGTTGGTCTCGTGGTCGCAAGGACAACAGCTATTGAGCGAGGGTACTAGGTTCGTCCTGACTCAAAAAAATCCAAACTTTTGAAGATCAGTCGGTTGATTAATGTTATTGGAAACCCCAATAACATTACTCAACCGACTGACCCTTAAGGAATTTGTTAGTCTCAATACTAACAATTATGTTATTTCGCAACACAAAACATAATGTTACTAATACAAGGCTAAAACAATGTTGTGCCATTTGTTTCCCAATGAATCATCATTCTCCTGCCTATATCCCAATGAATTTGTTTCCAAATTAATAACATAAAATAATCAGCCTATAATGTTCCCACTGCTGGGACACAGACTTCCTCTCAGTGAGGGAGTGGGCTGTAATCCACCACGCGGGCCCAGTGCGGGTTGGTAGTTGTCACACGTCTTAGTTTTTTTTTAAATTCCAGGGGCTTCCTCACGAATATCGGGAGCAATGAATACGAGGTTTAAAAACGGTAAAAATTAAACAAGTAGACAAACTTTTAGACAATTAATTTAATAATAACAATTATCCATATGCGATTTATCGGTGTAGCAAGTCGATTGAGATGTGGAAGAGCACGCTGACACAGAATATGACCTGGATCTGCAAATAGAAAGGCCTTTTCAAAATTATTAGGCTAGGTAGCGCTATAAAATTATTGAGGCACAGATAATTCAATATCTCAGAATCAATAAATCAGCCTTAACAGCGACGTGATTGCACACTAGCAGTAGCAATGGCTTTATTCTTGACAATTTAACAACATTCATTGCGCTATTTACGTTGTCGAGGAGACAAATTTTTCAAGCAATGAATTAGGAATTTCCTTCAAACCCTTGGGATTGTGAAAGAAAGTGTATTACGCAATTGGGGTTAGGAGCCTTTCATTTTTGTATATCAACCAACTTATAACCTAACCTTTTTTTGCCCTTATTTTTAGACTGGTATTTCTTGCCTTGAATGTTTTTCTTCGTGTATTTCTTACGGAGCTTTTTTTTAGTTTCCTTTTTATCTTCTTCCATACGGCTTTCAGTGTCATTTGAAATTTCTTCAGAACTCAATTCTGGCTTTTTAGGAGCAGCTGAACGTTTTTTGCGATCCTTGTAAACTTCGCAGGAGTCTTTAGGCACCAGTTTCCAACATCCTTTTCCTTCTGTCCGCCGAGATTTCTTCAGCAAACAAAAAAAGAAAAAGTTTTGAAAGAGTTCTGTGATGTCGTAGGCTCCATAGTAGCGTTTCTATAAATGAAAAAGTGCTCGAAAATATTACTGCTGTGCAGTCTGTGCTGACCCTTGTAAGGAAACTCATATTAACAGCCGCATTGGGCTGCAGCACATCGTATTCAAAAACAAAAACCACGATGATTTTACAATGCGTTGCGTTTTGGTTGCGTTGCGAAGTGGCCAGCCAAATTTGTGCTAGCCTTTTATATACTGCAAGGCTCATTCAATGTAGTCCAATTTAGTGAATGGGCTCTTTTACTCCCTGACAAAAAAGATAATGTTAAACTGACTGGACTAGGTATGTACACTAACTTAAGGTAAACAGCGGGTTAGTTGCGTAACACACTGTCAGTAGCAATGGTTTTGATTTTTACAGTTCAACAACATTCATTGCGTTATTTACGTTGTTGAGCAGACAAATTTTTCGAACATATGAAGGAATGGATTAGCAATAATGATTCAGGTCGTGATTGAAAGTATGTTACACAATTAAGGTGTGGTTATTATTATATATACATAATTACTAACATTTGTACGAATGGCTTCATTAATATCATCAATAAATAGTCCGGACAAGTCATCCTTCCAACCCCAACTTCTATTTGACGTGTTTTTGTATCTTTTCTTATGTATTCGTTCGTGTCTAGACGGCTTTTTGGGGGTTTTTGGCCTTTTCTTAGATCTCATTTTTGTGACTCTAAAATATAAAATACAATAGTAAAAATTTCGATTCGTTGAAAAATTGACATAAATAAAAAGTTTTTTTATTGTTGTGTATCGTCTTGGTCTATGATTATTTTTGTAAATAAATAAGAAACTTTTTTCAAAAAACTGCTTTTTGCTCAATATCTTAATAATGGTTTTCGCAAGTCATATTATCACCGACCAATTCTCTACTCCTACTTTCGATCCACTAGCTGATCGGTCGAATTTGCATTTATTAGTAACCACACCACACGTGTAAAAGCTTTGGCGTCGTCGTTAGTTACATAGTTTCACAACGACAACGCGTGGAGTCACAATCAGTCGAGATGTTATGGTGTGCAATAGCCTTAAACCTTATGGGTTTATATTTTATCTTTATTTTAATAAAATAAAGTTATTGTTAAGTAGTTCTGCAAGAAGTTATTATATCACCGAAAAAATAGTTTTTTTACACCTATAACACATTTACACATGTTTTTCAGATTTTTTAAATAACACAATATTTTTCACGTGCTCTTTACAACAAAATATCTACAAATAACTTAAACGAAACGTTGTAATGTCATATGACTATCGACGTCAGTGCTACCAACATAATCAGCGTGTCCACCATTTTCATGCAGCTGATGTTTGTTTGAGATTTTATAATTTAGAATTCTATCTAAATAATATCTCAAAATGGGTTTCTCCTACGTTCCCGTCATCGTGTTCACCTTGTTGTGGGGTATTGTGGGCATTGTCTGCCCCTTCTTCGCCCCTAAAGGACCAAACCGAGGGTAAGTTACTGCGCCTTCCTACTCGAAACTATTTTTGCCAGTTCTAAGTCTAAAACATGTATTTCGTTGCTCTATTCCAGGATTATCCAGGTGGTTTTGATGCTAACTGCTGCTTGTTGCTGGTTATTGTAAGTATTTTTTATTTTTACAAGGTTTTTGAGATCAAAATGAGTCATGGGTATCTAAAGCTAGTTGTAGGCACTTGATCGCCTTCAGTGAAAGCCCTCGTGATTTGGGTTGTCCCAGAAATTAACTGCGAACATAGAATAGAGAAATTTATTTACTAATCAGTTCTAAAATGCGAAATACAATAAGAACTAGGTCATCAATCATTTAAGTGCATTTATTTTGAAAACAAAGATTAACAGCCAATGTCCTGGTTTAAATATATCCCAACCTTTTTTTTATTAGTATTTATTCAACCCGTTCTGTCCCACTGCTGGGCAAAGGTCATAGCTTTTCAGTCTCACAATCTTTAATAAAAACCTTTTTTATTTTCAGGAATACAGTTTTTTCCTCTTCTAATAACAGTTTACTATGCTAGCTTACAGTTTTAATTCTAACCGTTGCCTACTTGTGTATTCCAGCTGGCTGTGCGCGTACATGGCGCAAATGAACCCCCTCATTGGGCCCAGACTTAACAACGAAACACTCATCTGGATGTCACGTACTTGGGTGAGTACTCAAAGATTTGTTTACTCATAAAGCGAAAAAAGTATGAGCAAAAAACTGCATGGTTTCATATATTACTGCTGTACAAAAGAGGGCAGGCCGTCAGCATAGCTTACCGCCCCTACCTTTATTGAAACTATGCTCAAATATTAAAAAGAACTGTAGAACCTTTTAGACAAATGCAAATGTATATTCCATCATAAACTCACACCTTCTCTTCACGAGGGTAGGCAGGAACTACAAAACGCCACCTACTACAGTCCTTGCATACTCCTTATACTTCATTTCCGTTCATACAGCCGGTCATAAACGCACACTGGTCGTGAATACTACAGACCTGACCTCGCTGAAGAACATCACCAATAAGTTCACTTTTATGTCCTTCAAGGGCGTCCCCTCCTGGCATTACCAGTCACACCTGCGTTGTAAATACCTTATTAACTCCAAAATACTCCATAATAATTTAATGCAAACAAATATTAGGAGAAAATATATTCTCAAACTCAAAGCATTTATTTAAAATAAACCAATTACAGGCACTTTTGAGTTGTCACAGTGTCGGTCAGTCAGAAAGATGAAGCTAGTTGCCCATTCCAAAGCGTATCTACGCTTAATAACATTAAGGGCTGGTTTTCCATCATTAGATAAGTTTTGCTCGAGGAATAAAATTGACGTTTGACAGTTTTTGTATGAAATAACTGTCAACTGTTTTGTTGGTTCAATATATTTTTGGGCTGTCACCCACGGAGACTTTTAGCAGCAATACAATCGCAAAACGACCGCGATGCTGTCTCTGGTCTTATACCACGATTCAGCTTCAATACAATCGGGATACAAAATTCAAGCATAAACTCAAAGCATTTATTTCAATTAAATCATTTATTTACGTGTGTACGTGGCTTCGAACCAGGCGCTTTTCTTTGTGTAATTAATTTCATCATCACTGCTTTAAAAAACAAAGGAAAATATCGTGAGGAAACTGTTTTATAACCAAAAATATGAAACGTGATTTACCAACCCGCACTGGACCCGTTTGGTGTCTACTATGGCCCACTCTCTCTCGAGGAGGCCAGTGTCCCAGCAGTGGGATCATTTGTATGAGAGGCGAGACCATAACCACTAAAGTTGGTCAAAATTAACAAAACTTTCATGCAACATACCTCATGGGCGTACATAAGAAATACCAAATATGTTTCCCTGTGCAAATTGTACTCTGCCTTGACCTTGTCAATCAGGGTTAAAGCGTGATGTTGCATAAAGACAATTGAATATTTAGTTAGTGCTTTGTTCCGGTTGGCTGCTGGCAACACCGACGAGTTCCATGTGGCTGTAGACTTGCTTCAGGGGCGGCTTTAGGATCTTACCTCTTCCTGTTGATATATATGGACGCTCTGACGTCGGACATGGAAGAGGCACCCTGGTACTTGCTGTTTGCCGATGACATTGTTCTTGTCGGTGAAGATGGATCTGTGATCCAGAGCAGATTAGAGAAGTGGCAACAGAAGCTGGCGAATGCTGGCTTGAAAATCAGCAGAATTAAAGAATATAATTTTCCGTGATTTCGGTCGTCTCTCTAGCTCAACTCCCGGTCTGTTCCGAGGAAAATTTTTGTGGATCATGTGGATGGCTATGAGAGTAGGGGCGTAACTATACCCTTTGGGTCCCGTGGCAGATTCATGGAATTGGTAGGGCCCTCCCTCAATGTAAAAAAAATAGCGTAGAGTCATCTCAACACTACTCTCCCTTGATTTTGTATATATATCTTATAAGTAGGTATATATTATAGTAATAGTATGTATGTGTATATAAACTATTTATGTATTTGTGTACCTAGTTTTAAGAGTTTTTTTTATCATTGTCGCTCTCAATCAAAGCACCTGCCATCTAATCTCTTCACCACCCTTGGTTGACTGGTAGAGAATGCCTAAGGCATTAAGTCCGCCTTTGTACCTTTTTGTGCGAAAAGTTTAAATAAATAAATAAATGTAAAGAAGCTCAACCAACGTTATAATTTAATTTTTTTACTGGCACTTCGCCCGCGATTTCGTCCGCATAGATTTCGTAATTTCCCCTACAAAATGGAATACCTGACTGCTTCTTTGTTCTAGTGGTCGATAAAAGTTTGCATTTCTATACTTAGGTATGTTAGGATCTTCCTGTGCTCATAGCCCTCTCGGACCGGGGGCCCCCTCCGGCTATGGGCCCATGGTATTTTGCTGACACTCCTGCCACCCCATAGTTACGCCACTGGTAGGGGAAGACCAAAGATACGATGGATGGACTGTGTGAATGATGATATGGTTAGAAAGGGGGTGACTACCGAGATGACGACTAATAGAGAAGTATGGAAGAAAAAGACATGTTGCGCAGACCACAAATAAATTGGGATAAGGGCAGGAGAATGACGATGATTGATGTTATGTCCTAACATTTATTAAGTGGTTCTAAAGAAGGTGGAGTTGTATTTCAATGTTAGTATACAAGTATTTGCCCTCTTTAGACGCTGCGATGCCCTGCACCCTAATTGCGTAACACACGATCAATCGGAATCGGTTTCATTTTGACAGTTCAACAACATTCATTGCGTTATTTACGTGTTGAGCAGACAAATTTTTCGGACTTTGAAGCAATGGATTGGCAATTTGCTTCAAAATTATTCTGATTCCGATTGATTGTGTGTTACGCAATTAGGGTGCTGTTCTGTGAACTGTCTAAAAGTGAAATTATATTAAAGTATACATAATCAGCCTAACTGCTGGGACACAGGCCTCCTCTCTTTGAGAGGGAGTGGGCTGTAATCATCCACGCAGTTCGGGTTGGTAGATGACAGGTCTTTGAATTTTTGGTTCTAGCAGATCATGCCGGTTGCCTCACGATGTTTTCCTTCACCGTTTTGAGAGCAGTGGTGTTGAAATAATTTACACAAAGTAAAACGCCTGTCGGGGTTCGAACCTACGACCTGCAACTCGTATGTCGCGGCCGTTATCACGGGGCTATCACTGCCCCCAACTACTACTACTAACGTATACTCTTGACCAATAGATGGCGCTGTGTACCCTATTATTGTCTTTGAAGAGTTACATTTTGACGTCGTGTTGCCAATTTGTCATATCAACAAAATATTGAGTGCACGTGCATGCGTACCCTGCATTTCTTCCGGATGACAGTGATCTTTGCCAACACGTGCATCACTTATGACATTAAAGTTAATTGATTGATTTTAAAATGGAATCTATTATTTAATATATATCACATCTGACATTGGCAGAATTGTCGACATCGGCACCATTGCCATAGAGAAAAATAGATAGATAGATTATTTAATATAGTAAAGCTGAAGAGTTTGTTTGAACACGCTAATCTCTAGAAGTAACAGTCGGATTTAATAAATTGAAAGTGCATTTGATAGCTCAATTATTGAAGAATGTTATAGACTAGTGAATTGTGAAAGTCAGCACCCTTAATGGGTAACGCACTATCGACCACAATTTGAATCATTTTGAAGAATATTGCTAATCCATTGCTTCATATGTTCTGAGAGCCATTGTTACTGATACATGTTTTACGCAATTAGGATTTAGATCAGCAGTCGCTCTATGTGAAGTACTGGGGGCCTAAAAAGGCCACTTTAACGTGGATGCTGCAAGGTAGCCCGCGAAATTCAAATTTTCTTACGTTTTTTGCAATTTGCTGGTCAGTACTAAGTGGTACGTTGATTAAAATATGATTCGCGCTTCCCATATTCATCAGATTCCTACGACGTTCACTAGGTTGTCAGTCCAGCTTGCGGAACCTACCCGCTTCCTGTAGGAATCGCTACTCAGAACTTTTCGGCTGCATCGGCAATCCATTCTTCGAGTAATAGGCACTTAAATACGTTCCCATGGTAAAGAAGCCGCCCTCCGGCTCCGTGCCTCGGAAAGCACGTTAAGCCGTTGGTCCCGGCGGTCATTTATAGAACTGACAGTCGTTACGGGCAGTCAAAATCCTGAAAGTCTGACAACCAGTCTTACCAAGAAATATCCAGTTACCCTGAAACTATGGCGTGGATGTCAGAGGCAGTTGCTCCGTGTAAAATACTGGTATTCAGCTGAATACCAGTATTTACCGGATAGCTATCCGGTTAGATCATACGTTCTCAATCTTATTTTGCCTACCGCCCACTGAGTTTTTTTTTTTTTTCTAGATCCCCCCCAATTGCCACGATTTTAATTAAACGTGTAATATTATACAGTCGTAAAATAGGATATATAATTTTCTCTGGGTCTTCTACGACTCCCCTGAAAGTCTGAAACGCCCACGAGGGGGCGTTATAGCCTACGTTGAGAACCTATGGGTTAGATTGTGGAGGACCACTCGTGGTAGCTATTTGAATGTATGTAAACAGAGCTTGAATGGGCGAATAATCCTTTATCATTTACCTGCATTACACAATGAAGTGTATTGCTGTTGCGTCAACTATTAGATAAACTGAGCACACACACATTATCGTTTATCGTAATAACCTATTAACATGGAAACCACTTAATTTCTCGATCATTATGCGTATCGAAACGGTAAATTACTGCTGTACTAAATGGACGTAAAATGAACGAACAGAGGGAATATTGCCACGTTTGACAATGCCGATTAATACTGCCTATCTTCACTGATTGCACTGGTCAATCCTTGCCAAATTAACTAAAGTATGAGGGTCCTATACCAGTATTTTGAAGTATTATGCCACAGAAAAAAGTCACATTTAAACTGGCTCTGTGGCGTGTATAATGAGCCCGTAATACTTCCACTTCTAGGACGCAGGCCTGCTTTCCACGTGAGGGATGGGCGAAATCCACCACGCAGGCCCAGAACGGGTTGGTGGACGTCACATGCCTCAGATTTGTTTGATCCAGTATCTACGCCGCTGGTTTTCTCACGATGTGTTCGTTTAACGGTTAAAAGCAGAGTGGTGTCGAGTCCACGATCGGACTCTGACCCGGTAAGTTGGAGCCTACTACTGCCCCACCTCTGCTCTCACTTTCAGCTTAATTACCGAGAGGAAAAGCAAACTTATCAGTTGTATGTAGTTGATGAAATCACTCTCACGAGTACCTTTATGGATGTATCGAGACTCTGCCCTCTCGCAAGAGGGCAGTTATGTAGTCTTTGCACCTAGAATGCGTTACATCTGTAGATCCGGCTCTGTCTGCAGTAGATAGCATTATTTATAATGGGCGTGTTCAATGTGTCACTACGCATCGCAATATATTGCATTAACTTATCTGAATGACCTATTAATTAGTCATTACTCGTGGCTTCATTTCTCTGATTTGTCTTTAATTATTGTACTTTATATCTACCAAGTCATCGATTTGATACGGAGGAGAAAATGTCGTGAGGAAAGTGTTGAATATGAATGTGGATGGCTATAAGAGTAGGTGAAGACCAAGGAAACGATGGATGGACTACAAAGATGACGACTGATAGACAACTATGGAACTAAATACATGCTGCACCGACCTTAAATTAATTGGGATAAGGATATGAGAATGATCACACAATCCGGTCCAGCCTGTCCCTTGTTGCCCTCTCCCAGCGACGCCCTAAGCCGAGTGCCATACCCCGCAGAGGATACCCATAGCGTGTAGTTGTTTAGTTTTTTAAATACTGGCTGGAGGCCTTAATTTATTGAGCCACCCACTTGCAAGTCGGTTTAAGCAGACTACAACCTCCTAGGTTGAAATGCGAGATGCCATTCCCAAAAAAGAACGATGTTCTGTTGATCTCTCAAGTCGTAGTAAAACTCTTTCTTTGTGAAGGAGCGCGTCTGGGAATTACTACCACCTTACCTATTTCGGCATCAAATACGGGGTCGCTACGCCGACTGCGATTAAAGACGCCATTACTATTCGTGTCCGCAATTAGTGTGCTCCAAGGATCTTTTGGTACCTGAATGACATTGACAGGGGGGTGTTGTTGGTAAACATTTGTTAAATTGTCACAGAAGTTTTATTGACAAAACAAAATGGCGCCGTTAGCCAGGGTATCTAAATGCTAAACAGAGTTCGCCGATCGTCAGGACCTGAATAAAAGCCGAATATGTGTAGTAATTAGTAGCATCGAGTCGGCTTTATTGTTCTACAAATACTGCCGAATCTAATAAGACAGATGCAAAAAAGTCAAAAAATTAAGCAAATTGTATTCACCCTTTGTATCTCTTAGATAACAAAGAAAATACCATTTTACGCATCTTGCACTGCTCTATATTAGCAAACCGAGATTTATTTCTTGCTATCGCCTCCTATCTGTAAGGTCAAGGTCAAATATCACGTTCTTGCCCCACACATAACACATTAAAATATTGTCACGTGGTGGGCTACCCATTTTAACTTGGCTGCGGCGAAATGTGGAACTAAATTCTAAAATGTACTGAATTTGACGTTTCGACGTTGCCACTAGCGCCACCCTTGAAGATCAGGATTTTTTGGTCATTGTAAATTGTATCGTGTGTGGTATATTTGCGGATATATTTAACTTCTTACATGATAATATGACACATTAGGAAGTGTAGATTTTAGATGTATGTTTAATAATAACAGTGGCACGGGTAATCGAAAGCTAAGCTACGCTTGCCGCGGTCGGTTCGTGGATGGGTGAACATCCATTACATATCGAGATTCCTCCGTACCTCAGAAAGCACATTGAGCTGTTGATCCCGGCTATCATTCGTAGATCTTTGACAGTCGTTACGGGTAATCAGGTGCCCAAAAGTCTGAAACCAGTCTACCAAACAAGGGGTATCGTATAACCCAGTAACTGGCTTGAGGAGGGCAGATAGGCATGTAAAATACTGGTATCCAGCTGCATCTGGTTAAGGCTGGAAGCAGTGGAAGCCGACCCTAACATTGTTGGGAAAAGGCAAGGCAGAATATTTGTTTGCTATTCAATAATGTAGATTCGTACCCAAGACCTTTGGGCACCTCTGGGACCTCAGCATTTGCTAAGTGACCACTAGACCAACGGCTGCCAACGAAACGTTCCAATTCTGATATTAAAATTGTTTATTTCTTTTTGTTACAGGGCAACAAAATGGGCGCGTAAAATGGCAGAGAGCGCCCGTCATATAGCTTAAGTGTTAAAAGTTTGTGTCGAAGTATAACCTAAAACATGCTATTTAACTAAACTTTAAACTATTTATGTAAACCTTTTATCAGTGCAATAATGAATAAAATAAAATAAGTGAAGTAAAAAAGCATTGGTCAATAGAATCCATCAGTTATTGCCAGTATTAAAAACTCTTTTTGTGTACTAAAAGTTGAACGCTTGTCTATGGGCAATGGTCTATCATTCCAATGAATAATTCTGTAAAACGTGTGTATAAAATCCTCTAATTTTATTGTAGATAAATAAATTTATTTCAGTTTATTTGTGTTTTATTTTATGTACCGTTTACTTTATACCAAATAATTGGCTCACATAATCTCGGGAGATGAATTTATTTTGCAAATAGCATCTTAAAGCTGTTTACACGATGCAATTTAATTGCCCGCCCGATGAATGCAATCAAGAATCTTATACCTAATGCAAAGTCGGCAATCAATCAATTTGACTGCTCTGTGTAAATAAAAGAGAATCGACCATCTTCCTCGATGGAACGACAATGTATTACATTTTGTTGGCCCAAAACTTTTTCACTTTCACAGCACCGTCCGTGACAGCGCAAAGGTCGCTATAACTACATTTTTGGGGTACAGAGGTCATGATAGAAGGTGGGTCATAGTTTGCGCTACAGCTCCATATCCACACCCTGCTGCCGACCTGCCGTAACGTCGAAACAGGCCCACTTTGAGGGATTATAGTTGCATTTTCCCACTTGGGTTCGGAGGCGGTTCAGAAACATCCAAGCGGGCCACGGCAGGACCCTTTTATTTTTTCGTGGGGAAATTTTCATGGATGCCCTCCGTCTGGTAAGGCCAGATGGTTATGTCGGACTGCTACCGACTAAAACCCCACTGTTCCATCTAGCACCATGCGTCGGGGGTACGGGAGATATGCATATGTACTATTGCCTAAACCTATAACTGACCATTTTGAAAACAAAATCCCGTGCACATGATGACCACAGCTGCGTCCGTTAGTAAAACAAAAGGGTCCTTTTAAGGTTGGCTAATAATATGCGCTGCAAGCAGGAATAGTCCTGACGGTGGTCAGATATAGATTTTGGCAATAGTACAGATGCCAGCAGGTCAAGCTACCCGAAACTGTCAAATTTTCCCAATCAACCTTGAACCTTAACGCTTTAGCGGTAAAGTTGAAAAACTATTAAAGTAATTTGACAGATTGTAGTAGCTTGATGTGCTGGCTTCTGTACTTACATTCGCCGCACCCCTGACGGAAAGGTTGGACCCTGCGGAAAGATGTTCTCTTGGTGATAAAACCATAACTCAAATAATAAACAGGTGAAAAGCTCATTAGAACTCACCTGAGTATTAAAATCACTCCGTAAGAGGAACACCCCAAGATGATTCATTATGAACTAAATACCCATATCCCAAAAATAGCTCATTGACGTAGTATTTAGGGACAGGCGTCCTTGGCCGGCCATAGCACATTTATGGAATCTTCACCCTACACATTCCAATCTAATTTAGTCACAAAAACTAAACACTGCCCAGAATTAACTTGAGATGCTGAAACTGGAACTAAATTTAAAATTTTGGCATGTTTTTGACAGTTCTGTTGACAAGCAGCGACATTGAAACTGTCAAGTTATATTTGTCACCACGAGTTTCTTTTTGTCACAAGACGACTGGGCAACCGTACTACAACAATAAAAAGATTATTTAAAATCACGTGCCTTTTAAAAATAGAAGAGTGCCAGCGTTATTTCATCATTTTACGTAAGCTGTGGGCACAGTATTACAATATTTCCTAATACTGTAGGTATTTTAATATTTGTATGTTATTTTGTAGCAGCCGCATGGCTTGCCGAGGCCGGTCCGTGGATGGGTGTCCCCTCCGTGTCTCGGAAAGCACGTTAACCGTAGCTCCGGCTGTCATTTGTAGACCTCTGAAAGTCTTTACGAATAGTAAGAAGACCGAAAGTCTGACAACCAGTCTTACCAAGGAGTATCGTATTATCCAGAGACTGGGTTGTGGAGGTCAGATAGGCAGTCGCTCTATGTAAAATAATGGTATTCAGCCGCATCTGGTTCGACTGGAAGTCGACCCCAACATAGTTGGGAAAAGGAAATGCAGATGATTCATTAGCCTCTTTATGTATAAAAAAAAGTCTGGTGAAATTCGCCCTGAAACGATTAGGAGGAAGAATCACTGGTTGACTAGACCATAATGAAACGAGCTAGTTTACACCAGCATTTTTATTTTGTTTTGCTAATAAATAAATAACACACACGCGCTGTAGGTACAGACAACGCAAAGTTCAAAGACTTCTGATATTTTAGAGAAGATCGTAAATTAGGTCCCACGTCGACGTCACTTGATTATTTACGCGAAGTGGACCGTAGTACACCTGACAATCGTTAGTATTATTGGTTTATTTTGAAGTCGTAGGCAGTGGCAGTCGAGACTGCCGATCTTTTCTGTAACAAGCTAACCGTGAAAACATAGGTGAAGTGAACTGTCATTTCCCGATGCTAGGAATTGCCATTATTGACAGCTCGTTTCATGCTCATTTTACCTAAGATTTCACGGTGAGATTTTTACAGAATAGACCGGATGATTGGTGAGATTTCACATGATCATCATCCCCGAAGTAATCCCCGAAGGGTTATGTTTAAATCCCATGTAGGAGGGAGCTAGCCTGTTGCCGTCAACCGGACACAATTCCAGAGTCCAGGCTGCTGCTGAGAAATTCTTGATTGAAAAAACGCAATGACACTGACCAACCTGGAAATCGAACCCAGGACCTCATGCTCAGCTGAGCCTGCTGAGCCAGCACCCTAATTGCGTGACACACTATCAATCTCAATCTGAATAATTTTGAAAGATATTGCTAATCCATTGCTTCATATGTTCGAAAAATATGTCTGCTCAACAACGTGAGTAACGCAATGAATGATGTTGAACTGTCAGAATGAAACCCATTGCTACTTATAGTGTGTTACGCAACTACCCCGCAGGGTTAACGACTTTGGGTCAGTAGTGCAAAAGGAGGCTTTAACCCACGTAGGTACCTATACACACGTCACGTTGCAGTGTAAAACTGATTTACATCCGTCACCTCACACATCAGCCGATCGATTCTGTAAAAATCTCACCGTGAAAAGTTAAGTGAAGTGAGCTTAGAGGGAGCTGTCAATAGTGTCAATCCCTAGCATTAGTTGGAATGACAGCTCACTCCACGCTTCACATAAGTTTTCACGGTGAGATGGTTACAGAATTCCACTGCAGGTCCAGTCTAAACCAGCGTCAGGCACTAGCTGTCTGACATTTTTGCTGGACTGGGCCTTTTTGCTGCAGCCGTGAGGCACACTTTCCTGCTAATTTCTTACATCGGACTTTACACTTTTTATTTGATCTTTATTTTTTTGTTTTTGTCTGATGTATGTATTGGGCCCGTATTCCCGTAATTTAAAACGTTCAAAATCTAGTCGCAGTCTCATCTCGGCGTCAAACAAATGTCAAAAACTTGTCAATATGTAGGGAAATTAGACGTATTTTTGACAGAATGAGACTGAGATCAGAGGGATTCTCGTAATTTTAAGAACGTTCACAGTCTAAAAGACAGTCTTTATTTCTTTCTCTTCCATAACTTTCGCTCGTCGCTCGCTTGCTAGCGTCTTAACCGTGGGTCAGGGGCCTTACCACGAGCTCTTAACGCGATTCAATTTACGCTCAGGGATCGAGATGGCGCTAGACGACTTGTATAGCTCTGTCTCTTTCCAACAGCCTAAACTGGATCGCGTTAAGAGCTCGTGGTAAGGCCTCTGTTCACCGCATACCGAAGATCCAATTACCTACAGCGATTACAACTGACCGCTCCCATTCATTATAGCTGCCGTTCAAAGCTCAAATTCTACTGTAGACACAAACAAAACATCACGCTTTTATTCCTCGGCGGAGTAGGCAGAGATAGAGGTATAGTATCCTGCTATACGCACGTTTTTTCAGTTATGTTAAAGTGCCATGTAAAAAGGCAAGTCTATTGCTAGTAACTTAGCATAAATCCAGGCTGCACTCCTCCGGACAACTTCCTGATAGATAAACCAATTAACGCTGCCCGATCCAGGAATCGAACCAAAAGCAATCAAAAACTTCGAGGCCTAAGTATTCTTTTGTTTTGTATTTATTTGTACCTATAGTTTGTTAGCCATTTAATTTAGTATCTAGTTTAGTAATTGGCGCCGATTCCCTTGATCACAAACTAAACTAAATTTAAGTTCAGTGCATCATTTCTTTCTATTTCATTAATAAAAGGACAGAAGATAAATATGACCGGTGGAGCAGACGAGTCCGGAGTGGAGACCGCGTATCGGCAAGCGTAGTGTGGGACGCCCCCCAGCTAGATGAGCCGCCGACCTTAAGAAGGTGGCTGGGACAGACTGTATGCGGAAGACGGAGGACAGGGTGTTGTGGCGCAGTCTGGGAGAGGCCTATGTCCAGCAGTGGACTGCGATAGGCTGGGGTGATTGAAGAGCAATAATAACACGAAATCATTGTAAAACCAGTTTTATTTTTACTCAATCATAAGTTTGTGATAAAATGTCGACTCTTATCACTAGCAAATTGGTATCCACTTACTGCAATGAGAATTTATAGCTTCACGTGAACACTTTGTTATAGTTATCACATCAATACACGTGAATATAGATAAATTATTACGATACGGACAGGCGATAGGCAGTATGATGATGCGGTAATAATATCATATTGAATACTTATACAACAATGGGATTCATTAAAATAATATTAAAGCTACGATGTCCTAAAAGAGCGGTAGGCGCATTTAACGGCCGTAGACGCAGTAACAGCTGTCATAAAAATGACACATGACACTCACACAGAGAATTGACTTGATTGTCATGGAAACGCTATTTAATCATGTGTGAGCTTACTCCTAATAACTGGGTTGTGGAGGTCAGATAGGCAGTCGCTCCATGTAAAATACTGGTATTCGCTGCATCTGGTTAGACTGGAAACCGACCCCAACATAGTTGGGAAGAGGCTAAGCAGATAATGATGATGTGTGAGCTCACTTTTCTCAGTATGGTGATGGACACTTTTCCGCGTGACTAAGTACGGTGAGAGCAAATCTAGCGACTTAAATCATTGGGCAGCGGGGTTCGACTTAATGTCAAATACAGACAGATGTAAATGACAGATTTTCATGAAGACCGTTATAATTTGACGGAACCGCTTTCCTAACTAGTAACTAAAGCTTATAGGTACAGACCTACAGACGCCAGCACATCAAGCTACTACAATCTGTCAAATTTCTATAAAAGATTTTCAGCTTTATCGCCTAAAGCATTAGGTTCAAGGTTGATTGGGAAAATTTGACAGTTTCGGGTAGCTTGATGTGCTGGCGTCTGTACTTACTTACATAGAGTGCAATAAATTATCTATTTTAACAATAGATGTCTCGCCTAGTCATCTAAATCGCGATTGAAATAAACTTACTTTGAGAAATTCCCAGAGAAAACAATCACACTTTTGGAAGGCTTGCCCCGTCATGCGTCACTTCCTTTTCTAACTTTCGTTCCTCATTGTTAAAACATCCAACTGCCGTAGACAGCCAGTATTAACCCACACAAGACAAACTAGAAAGAGAAACACAAATTAGAAGACCAAGATTGAATTAGGAACAACCTGCATACCAACATCACAATACCAAACTCCTTCAAGGACTTATAAACGGAACACCGCCCGCTGGCAAGCGTCTGCGCACTTGAAACTATTCGGGATGTCAAGAACAAATCACGCGTCGCCTACTATTACATAAGAAAGGGCAAGTCGAATTGTGTCCCGTATTAATACTAGAGCTGCGCACACGTCGATTGGACGCACGCCAACTATTCTACGCGTAGCGGCGTTGCTTTGGGTTAATGTGGCTCAAGGTCACGGGTCATACTCGTAATTTAAAATAAAAGGAATTCGGTTATGTAAGTTCACAGGAAAAGTGGATTTTGATTGGAGAGTTCTTATTGTCATCTGCACAGCTAGAACCCAAGTAGCACATGACAGCCGTACAGTGGCTTGATTATAGAATTAGTGTCTACTCAAGGCTGTTTTAGTTTCCTGCATAAGGGCTTTGTAGTTAGCTACGCAGCCTTTGTAATTCCAATTTGGGCCCCAAATTAACCAGCCTTGAGCATTAAAGTGACTGGTTAACGGCAGTATAATCATTGAAACAGCTGTACAAGGCCTGTACATTGACTTATACAGCTATACAACAGTCATTGCAGCCTAAGATTCAGCTTCTTTAATTCTCTTCAACAGCTTTTAGATGTTTTGAGGCTTAGCAACAGCTTTTATTAAAGTATAAATCGTAACCAAAAAAATTTGTTTTTTAAATTTCTTTTGTGTATTTGTGACAGACGACAGTTATATTGTTTGTTAAAGTGCGCGGGCGGACAATATTTAAGGTAAGATATTTTTAATAGTTTTCACGTTGATTTTGAGTGTCCTTGTATGTAAATTGAGTTGCGAGTACCATTTTACTGTAAATGTGTATAGGTAATTACATCAAATATTTCACGCGCCATCAGAATAATACCGCTTTAACGAAAATATTTCACAAGATAAATGGAGTACGAATACTTAATAGATTTATCACTCAAATTATTGCTTTCTAACTTATTGTGTTCCATTAGGAAATAAGTGGAAAATATATTGTTTGAATTAAAAGCTATCAAATATCCTTGAAATCTATAAGAAATCATCTGGATATTTAGTAACAAATCGTTTCTGTAATGCTAAAATGGCGTCCATTTGTTATCCAGCACAAATTCTCCATAAATGCTTTTGTAAAGTTATTTACTGTAACACTGGTGTTGCCAAGTCTATGTACCAGCTTAAAGCATTACGCTGGCTGGACAAAGGATTTTAATTAGCTTTCTTACTGTGTATTGGTATAAAGAGAGAGCATACAATAGGTTTTCAGGGATAAAGAAATCTCGACAGAAAACCATTTCATTATCTACAATGTTTGACTTTCGAAATACCCTTGTAGGCCCAGAAGATATGATTTAATTTTTTTTTAATAACACGTTAAGAGACGGCTTGGCTCACTCAACAGTCGCACAAAAAGTTGAAAAAGTTGTGTTTCTTTTGCACGTTTCCGCGCTTCCCGTGAGGTAGTGTAGGTACTTGGCGCGTTTTTGAACATAACTTTTTGCTTTTGAACATATCTTTCGGATCTGCAAGGGCATTTGGAGAGCCAATCGTACATAATTTACATACAAACCTTCAATTCATTTGATTTGTTTTTATTTTGCTTTTCCCTTTTCGTACTATATTATGATTACTAATTACATTAATATTGTTTTCAGGAATAATAATGCTGTTTAAAATAATCAAAACCATTGAAAAAGGAAAGGAAAGATTAACAATTGTTCCAAGTGGAGCATAATGGCATAATTTTGAGATGGCCAGGAAAAAACGTTTCTTTAAAATTGCTAGTAAAAAGTGAAAAATTGACGCCTCTTCCAGACTGGACTGATTGGGTAGTCAAACGGTCGTCTATTCCCACTTACAATAAAGCTGAAGAAGTCCTTGAAACATATATGATCACTATACAAGCAAAGTTGAGGTATTACCATCAGTAGAGTTGTGCTGGCCTATTTATTTTTTTGTGTTAAGACTAATAATGGCATAAGGTTTTTATTATAATATCGATACCAAATCTGGTGGCTGTGATTAAAAAATAATTCAGATTATGAAAAGTAGCATTTATTCGTAATTATGTTGTATTTCCACAAATTATATTTCATGTTGATTAAAAAACAGTACTTACAAATTTATAAAACGATTTTTATTTTTTTTATTATCCTTATTAAGACTGTATATGGCTCAGCAGAATTACATACACTTTACTTGAAATAATAGTATTAAAAAAAATCTATTTCCATAATGAATAACAAAATATGTAAAAGGGGTATGAAATACAAGTAGTTTTTATGCTCAATACATATAAATTTAAACTTCACATCCAGAAAGTGTATTTTCACTTCAATACGTTCTGCGTTAGGCCGTTTTGCTTTAAATATGAAAAAAGTAGATGACTTTATTGGGTAGTCAAAAATGTCTATTAAACCTGTAGTTTTGTAGCCTATAATTAAATTTTCATCAATATTTTGATCAAAACCTGTTTGTCCGGAACCCTCACTATACGAAAACGACACTGGCTTGTAAACATAAGCTGTATCATTATTATAAGCCAATATTTTGATCAAAATCTATTTGTACGGAACCCTCACTATGCGTAAACGTCACGCTTGGCTTGTAAATATCAACTACATCAGTACTGCTCCTTTGCGATTCGTTCATAGAAAGCGAACCTTAGCGTATTCTTTTGACAGTTTTCTTTTTACTCCACCAGTTATTTTTCTTTTATTCCATTTAAAGTGTATTAAAACATACGTAGAGTAACACTTGAAGTCGTGTTGCAGACTATACAAAAAAAAAAAACAAATCTGACGTAATTTAAACACTAATAACCTAGATTTACTTTTAAATAATGCCGAAAGCTGTAAAATAGCTGTCAGCTACACTTTATGCATTGGCATTAGGATGGAGTACACCTACTCCAATTTACAACTCAGGGTGAATTAATGATTCTCTTATAAATGTAACGGCATTTGTAGAGATTACATATTCACTTTTAATCAGCTATTAACAAGCTCGTTGAAGTAGAATTAGAATAGAATTAGTGTACACCAATTAAAAGCCAGTGGCATTATTCGATGCTTTAATGCAGCCCGTAACATTACAAGAGAGGTGAATTTTTCGTATTAAGCAGTCGTTAACAAGCTTTGGACTTCTAAACCAGCTAGTAGTTTCACATGCAGCCAAAAGCTGGACTAGATCATTTTCAAATTCTACTTAAATGCTTTTAGTATATTTTTTCGCCATCATAAAGTCATTAGTCAGCTATGCTGTTTAATAGTGTATAATCTTTCCATAATACAGTCCAAAGACTCGTCCTATCCTTTAGTACATCTGCATAAAAGCTGTAGACTATAATGTCGCTTGTTTATGACCTAATTCATCGCTAATGTGCTACTTGGGAAGGACATAGCAGATCATTCTATTCCAAGGCATTTTTAACTCGGTCCCCATAATCAGCCGATAATGTTCCCACTGCTGGGACACAGGCCTCCTCTCGATGAGAGGGACTAGGCCATAATCCACCACGCGGGCCCAGTGCGGGTTGGTAGATGTCACATATGTTCGAGTTTTTGGTTCTAGGACATGCCGGTTTCCTCACGATGTTTTCCTTCACCGTTTTGAGAGCAGTGGTGATGAAATAATTTACACAAGTAAAGCGCCTATCTGGGTTCGAACCTACGACCTAGAAATCGTAAGTCGCGGCCGTTACCACTGGACCACCACTGCTCTTCTCGAGCTCGATCCTCTGCTACTCTTAAAGAGCTGCTAGGTAAGTATATAAATTTCGTCACTCCATCTAACTTGAGGGCGTGTTTAGGGTTCCGTAGCCAAATGGCAAAAAACGGAACCCTTATGGATTCGTCATGTCTGTCTGTCCGTCCGTATGTCACAACCACTTTTTTCCGAAACTATAAGAACTATACTGTTGAAACTGGTAAGTAGGAGATGTATTCTGTGAACCGCATTAAGATTTTCACACAAAAATAGAGAAAAAACAATAAATTTTGGGGGTTTCCCATACTTAGAACTGAAACTCAAAAATTTTTTTTATCAACCCCATACGTGTGGGGTATCTATGGGTAGGTCTTCAAAAATGATATTGAGGTTTCTAATATCATTTTTTTCTAAACTGAATAGTTTGCGCGAGAGACACTTCCAAAGTGGTAAAATGTGAGTGTCCCCCGCTGTAACTTCTAAAATAAGAGAATGATAAAACTAAAAAAAATGTATGATGTTACAATGTAAACTTCCATCGAAAATTGGTTTGAACGAGATCTAGTAAGTAGTTTTTTTTAATACGTCATAAATCGTAAACCGCAATTTCCTTTCATTCAATCAACTCAATGGAACCCTTCATGGGGTCCGACTCGCACTTGGCCGCTTTTTTACCTTTGCCGATTTATCTTCATTCAAGAACGCGTCGACGCTATCGTTGTCCATTAGGCTTTACCAATCTACAGCTCAACATAGATCTCTCCAAACGCACATCATGAACTCAATCATTGGCTACTCTCTCGTGCTGTGTCTCTCCCTACTACCTTGTGAAGGTCGTCGCTCCTTTTTTTTGTTTTTTTTTTTTTTTGGGTGGGAAATCATCAAATGACCCCTCCCGCTCTGGGCGGAGCGGAAGGGAGTGTCAGATTTTTACTGACTAAAACCCACCCGTGTTCCTTCAGTTGCCTGTGCCAAGGGCCACGGTATCTCTTTCGAACAACCCGCAGCCCTGGTGGCATGTGGCATCGGCCCTAGCGGTCCCCGTCAGTTCGTGCTGACATCTCTTTAAGGCGCGCGTGGAACACAACGCGCCGTCGACCCGGGCCTGGTCCTTACCGGGCGGCGAGCTGCCCATTGCTCGCCGCCCGCAAGCCCACGCCTACGGTGGCCGGGAGTCGGCTGTTGACTCCCGTCCAGGGCGTCTCCTGCGGCGACATGCCCCATGCATGCATGCATGCAGGGGGGAGGGACATGTGGTCAGCCTACAGCTTAGCATAGTTCTCCCCAATCGCACGACAATGAACTCAATCATTATCATTATCAATCATTGCTACTTCGTCTCCCGGAACTGCCTTGTGGAGGTTGTCGCTCCACCTAGCCTAAAACCACCCTGAATTCACAACTGGAGATTCCCCCGACCCTTGCTCGATGTAGTGCCAGCCCACCCCGTAGCTGAGCCTGTAGCTTTAAATTCCCGACTGTGACCTCTGACTTTGTTTCGGCCTTTCTTCTCAGAGTAGTCAGATAGGAAACGCCGATCTCATCAAGGTTTAAATAATAATAATTTGATCCAGCCTGTCCCATCTTGCTGTCCTCTCCCCAGCGACGCCCTAAGCCGAGGTTCGTACCCCACAGGCGTTTGCGTATTCGGGTGTAACACCCGAATACTGAAACGCCACTCAAATCTCATAATCATCTAAAAGCTACTTAAATATAAGCATCCCTTAAATTTAAATGGTACAGACAAACGCCACTTAAGCAATTCGAAACCATGATCAGCCAAGCAGACCTCAAATGTTTACATCATGGCAACATCCTGCTCAAAAATTGAGATTTGAGTGGCGTTTCAGTATTTGGGTGTAATATTAGATATTCGTGAGTTTACATAAGGTAACAACAGGATAGTCCGGTTAAGTAGTTACGACCTCTCAAGGTCAACACCGAAAGGCAAATTCTAAAAAAAAAAACAACTGTGGACACAAGGACTCGCATGCAGGCTAGGTGGATCAAGAACCTCGCTAAACGCTCTTTCTGAGTAAAGTAAGTAAACCAATGAATGAAGAAGAATCGATTGATCGATTGGCTTGGCACTGTAGACGATATTCCCACGAATACCCAACCGTCTTCGAGAATAATTTTATATCCATTTCGATCGTTAAAATGGGGAGCTTGACAGCAAAATGATTTAAGTATTAACAAAACGTTCAGAAATAGGTAGGACATCTTTGAAATAACCCAATTAATAAGTGGAATTTATGCTATGTTTTGCTCGTCTGCACCCTAATTACGAAATACACTACTAACTATCAATCGCATCCATTGCTTTATAAGTTCGAAAAATGTGTCGGCTCAACAACGTAAATAACGCAATGAATGTTGTTGAACTGTCAAAATGTTAGTGTTACGCGATTACACGTGGCTAAAAAAAGTAAAATCTTTAATCAAATACCTCCCTACTTCCCAAATAACTATGCAATTAACAAACGTTGGCCAAGAGTGGCCAATATTGGCTGTAACAGGTGCCAATAGCCAAGTCACAACCAATACATATCTACCAGCTGATACAGTTATGTAATGAGAAAAATACTTGTAATAGGAGATAGGTGTGAAGGCCACTTCAGCTTGGTAACTCGGCGCCAGTCAGTCAGTGACAAGTTTCATTTTAAATTGTTGTGAATATTTGTGACAGGGAGAATTTATTGATAAGCTCAGAAAAAAGGATATTTTCTGGTTGATTATCCCTTTGAGCGAAACGGCCAATTCTGTTTGAGCTGTTGATGTTTTCATTTACTTAATGAGCTCTCTAACATGTCATTACATGTCAAAAAACTGACTCAACTTATAATAAGTTATCAATAAAAAAGTGCAATACCCTATCTAAACGGTTAAAATCATAGATATTTCTATGGTTAAAAAAAAATGAATGGAACAGCTAATTTTTTTAAATTACCGACAAAAATTTCAACGGAATCTCGGAAATGGAAAAATATCAACGAAAATTTCAGAATCATGTCCTACTGAATCCAAGGTTGCGCTTGCCACGCTGTCTATTCTACAAAGTTCACTTTGAACCTCACACAACACCATTTGTATTTGTCGACTGAACTCATTTTGTCGCGAAATCGAAACTCGACGTCCCTCATCACCGTTCTAATTTCGAAGTGATGATTTGGGAGTCAGGGAACAACATCGCCAGTTCGTCAGCTGTTCACATTTTCGTCAATGCAAGATAAGAATTCAGAAAGAAACGTTTGTCAAGGAAAACCTGACGAACAGCGGCATTTATGTAAGTAACATCGTTTGAGCCGACTGCTGATCGATCTGCGCCGTGCCCTCTGTGCGAAGAGCTCTCGTGTTTAACTAATGATTTTCGACCGTCTACATTAAATGGCCAATAGTATTCTTGTTGTACCTTCATGATAGGTCATGTTAGGGACAATTTCTAGGTAGCTCTAATGAAAATAAGCCTGTTTTGTTGTCTTACGGTAAAGGAAAATTAGGCAAACTGAGATCACAAATTTTTCTTATATGTGAATGTGACAGCGGCTATAATTTCATAATACACATTAGTATACCATAGTCAGTGGCCCATAATCCACCACGCGGGCCCAGTGCGGGTTGGTGGATGTCACATGTCTTCGAATTTTTGATTCTAGAACAAGCCGGTTTCCTCACGATGTTTTTCTTCACCGTTGAATGAACATTATTAGCTCTCATGAATTAATTGTTGCAACAAAAACGAACGCGTTGCAGGTATTATGTAAAAGATGCATGGGCGTGGGAAATCAAACAGCTGACTTGGATCAATCAGCTGTTATGCAGAACAATACTAAATAGGTCAAGTACGGAGCTCCATTTATGTTTGTCTCCGGTTGCATAGGCAATGGGCAGGCTATTCGTGACGTAGACTGTTGATGATGACCCTGGTCTTGAAAGAACGGAATGTTAAAGGCCCTAGCAGAGAAAAAATGGACGTCTGGTCTGGTATAATAGCGTATATAGGTATGCAAAGAGGAGCCCTCACTCTGTATTGAGTGGATCACTATCTGCTTAGCCTTTTCCCAACAACTATGTTGTGGTTGGCTTCCAGTCTAACCGAATGCAGCTGGAATATCAGTATTTACACAGAACGACTGCCTATCTGACCTCCACAACCCAGTTACTGCGTAACACGCTAATCGATACCCCTTGGTAAGACTGGTTGTCGCTTAGCATTGGGTGGATAACATCGTGAGAAAACGCAACATGTCCTGGAACGAAAAAATCGATATGTGACATCCACCAACCCGCACTGGGCTCGCGTGGTGGACTACGGTCTACTACCTCTCACAGAGAGGAGATCTGTGTTCCAGCAGTGGGCACATTATAGGCTAATGCTATTTGGTGAATGGACACAGCATCCTAATTGCGTAACACACGATCAATCTGAATCTGAATCAATTTGAAGGATAATCCATTGTTTAAAAAGTTCAAAAAAAAAAATCTGCTCAACAACGATAATATAACAATATATAATTTAACTATATTATACTTAATATAACGCAATGAATATTGTTTAACTGTCAATTTGACAGCCATGTTATGCAAAGTAATTAACTACCCCCAGAATTGAAAAAGAGTGATCAATAGCATTTGGTTTTTAAATACATAAGCAATGCTTTATCTACATAAAAAGTTCCTGAAGGTTACATTCTTCCTCCTGAAGGTTTCTGGCTTTTGTAACATACTTACGACTGTCGTAGGTAAGAAAATCAATAATGTTGCGTCATACGGACGTAGTAAGTATGTGACGTAACAGGACGGGTAGGGGCGTGCTGGCAGAACTCGGGTTAAATTCGCTGTAAGGGGTCAATGAGCTTGAGTAGGTTCAAAAGTTGGGCCTGGAAAATTAAAACTGAATAAATTAGATTCTGGGAAATAATGATAGGTACTATGTTATCAGCCCGTTCGGATTATGGAGACTTGAATAAATTGATATGATGTCAGATACAACAATTCAAAAAAGTGCAAAAAATTTTTGGAATGGGAAACGTATTGAACAGGAATTTAATTGTCACGTACAGACGCCAGCACATCAAGCTACTACAATCTGTCAAATTTCTTTAATAGATTTTCATCTTTATCGCTGCACCATTAAGGTTCAAGGTTGATTGGGAAAATTTGCTAGTTTCGGGTAGCTTGACCTGCTGGCGTCTGTACATACGGCTTAGAACACCGAAAGGATCCTTTACGACTCCGGGGTAACTGCGTTACACACTATCAGTAACGGCTTTCATTTTGACAATTCAACAACATTCATGGCGTTATTTATGTTGTTGAGCAAACAAATTTTTTGAACGTATGAAGCAATATCCTTCAAAATGATATAGGTTGTGATTGATACTGTGTTACGCAATTAGGGTGCCGGTTAGACTGGGAGCTGACCTCAACATAGTAGGGAAAAGCTTAGGCAGATGATAAGATTATGAACGATCCGTAAGTTATAGGAATCGGCCAATACTCAATGATGGGATTTCCTCGCCAACAATAAATTGATTACATAATGCACTGTACCTACAACAATTTCCTTTATCATTTACGATACGTTCGCCTTGGTTTCAGTTACCTTGCGAGAAAATATCGAAGCAACTATTTATAGAACTCTATACGTAGACATTTTCTCCTTATTCAATGTTGCACACATGTTTAGATGACGTCATCGTTGTTCATCTGTCCTTGTTACATGTCGTGTTCAAAAGATTTGCATGTCAGGCCGGAAAATGGTGGCCCTGTGGTACCAATATTACCATTGTCAGTTGTCTCCTGCCCTTTTTCTAAGTTAGTTACACCGTCCCACAGCTGAGCAAAGGCCACCCCTAAATCCTTCCAGAGTTCAGACATACTCTTCTAGAGCCCCCTCGATCTAACTATTCCAATACGCTCCTGCAATTATCCCAATTTATTTGGTTTTCTTCTTCCATACTTTTGGAAAACACTGGTAAAATATCATAATCACTGTCGTCAGTCAAGCCCTTTGTAGCCATATCATAATTCACACAGTCTATCCACAGTTTATTTTGTCTTTCCCTACTCTTACAGCCATCCACATTCATACTCAAAGCTTTACTCGTGTTATTCATTATACCTACTCATTCCTCCGCATCACATGCCCATATTTCGATTTCCACACATAATCGATTTCCACACAACTTTTCAGGAGGTATGACCACTGACTACTCTTCTCAAAACAGTGGAGGAAAACATCGTGAGGGAACCGGCATGTCACAGAACCTATACTTTAAAGTCATGTGACATCCAGCAACCTGCCCCAGCCCAGGGGGCTTACCACCAGCTCTTATTAGGGCAGAAATTGAACTGCACTATTTTTTTGTTCTATGACTAAGTACAAAAAAATAGTGCAGTTCAACTTCTGCCCTGCTGTCATAAGAGCTGGGTGGTAAGCCCCCTGTGTGGTGGCTCACGGCCCACACTCCCTCTCAAAGAGGATATTGCTAATCTATTGCTGCTGAATGTCTGCTCAATAACGTAAATAACGCAATGTATGTCGTTGAACTGTCAAAATGACAGTGGATGACTGTCAATTTGACAGTTCAACGACATACGTTGCGTTATTTTAGCAATATCCTCTTTGAGAGGGAAGTGTGAGCCGTGATCCACCACACAGGGCTAGTGCTGTTAGCACAGACTAAGTATCTCCTGGATACTTAGTCTGTGGCTGTTAGTGTGTTACGCAATTATCAATTACCCCCCCCCCCAAAAATACAGACACTGACGTAGCAGCTGCTGCACTCAGCCTAGCAGTAAAATTGTAGCAAAGGACCCTGATAATGACACCTTCGACTAAGATGATAATTATTAGGTTGAGTTGCACGAAACGGCCTTGACGACCGCGTTACGACAATAGTTTTCCAGAAACTATGACGTTGTTACCTACAACGTTGTTGTGTTGTGTGTTGTGTTGTTGTGTTCGTTGTTGACATCGTGTGACTGCCATTTTTAAATATGGGTGTTCCCCAGCAACTAGGTTATATTGATGCTTTCTTTCTTCTCTCTGGTATCGGCACGGGCTAGGTAAGAATAGCCTACACCCGCCCCGAAGTAAAATAAAATCCATACTCATTCCGTCTGTTGGCTCGTGGTAATTACAGCGGCAATACGCTTAATACGCTTGCCGCTGCTTGCGGTGTTAATATTTACGCTTGTCGCGGTTGCATGGTCGGTCCGTGGATGGGTGACCATCTTTACATAAGACCCCTCCGTGCCTCGGAAGGCACGTAAAGCCGTTGGTCCCGGCTGTCATTGGTAAATCATTGTCATTCGTTACGGTTAGAAACCCAAAAGTCTGACATAAATAAATAACTAACCAGTCTTACCAAGGAATATCGCATTACCCAGTAACTGGGTTGTGGAGGTCGGATAGGCAGTCGCTCCATGTAAAATATTGGTATTCAGCTGCATCCGGTTAGACTGGAAGGGGCCGCGGCAGACCACGGGTGAGATAACGGGTCGAGCTGGATAGGTTCCGACAAAACTGGAAGGAGGACGCGTAGGCTCTCGCTAAAGATGGATGGTGTGGAGGGAGGACTTTGCCCAGGCGTGGGACATCACAGGCTATCAAAAAAAAAAGATTAAGTAGATAATGGCCCTGATTCCCTTGTTCACAAACTAAACTAAATTTAAGTTCTGTGCCTCTTTTTCTTTCTATTTCATTAAGAAAAGGACAGAAGATAAAATATTAGTTTAGTCCTGTCAAATTAAGATACCTACTCCATAGACAGTTTAGACGTGATTAAAAACATGGCTACTAAAAATACGTCAATTTACGCCAGGCGCTGACTAATTTGACAGGACTAAACTAATATTTATTTTCTGTCCTTTTCTTAATGAAATAGAAAGAAAAAGATGCACTGAACTTAAATATAGTTTAGTTTGTGAACAAGGGAATCAGCGCCAATGATTAAGAAGAGGAAAGTAGTACTAACACCCGCCAGCGTCGTGTTCAAAAAGATAGTTGAGAAATCCAGCTCATGCCAACGACCTCGCATTTCCGCCATACTTGTTATTTAAAAATGTCATGCTCGTGCGTGAGGTTATGTATACACACAATCTGACTCCTCTAGTCTGCCAAAAATTCTGGCGCAATGCGGAACGCTATCTAGGTTATACCTTCTGTCACCCAAGGTAGGTACAAGATTCGTTAACTTTTTTATCAGTATTCAGTTATATTTTATATCAGTGTGACCTTGGCGCCGTGTATGAATATTTTTCATCGTGAAAAGTTACGTAAATTGTTCGCGGTTCATTTCGCCCGTAAAAATGTTTGCTGAAAGTGAAAATCGCAGCTAAAGTCTAAAGTAGGTCTTGATTGGAAGTTTATTTTTAGAATTTTCTTTTCGACATTAAGTACACATCAAGGTTCTTAGTTGTGGTACTACTTATTAGTTATTTTGTGGTTGTAGTAAACAAACATTGGAATAGACTTTAGTTAAATTACAACCAAGGTTGTTTTTATCAGACGTGAGAATAAATTGGGCATAGGTACTACCAAAGTGAATATTTAGAAGAGGCATCTTATTAAAGCTGCAGAGTTTGTTTGTTTGACCGCGCTAATTTCTGGAACTACCGGTAAAAAAATCTTTTTGCCTTTGGTAGCCCAATTCTCGAGGAAGACTATGGCTATTTAGGTAACAACACGCTATGACCTTTAGGAGCCGAGCAAAAAGAAAAAACTTGAGAGGTGTCAAGGGACACCCGGATGGAACGAAGTTCCTTTCGATTAATTAGTGAAGGAATTGTAATAAAATTTTATTTTTTTTAAGTTATAATAATATTTTTTTATTATTAACAAATAAAAAAACACAGACAAAAAAAAAACTGGCTTGCTTTCTATAAGAGAGAGAGAGAGAGAGAGAGAAACACGCGCACGCGCCGCACGGCTTACAACTATAGCAAAAAGTGTCTATGATTTTTTCCGTCTAGCAACGCGCGATAAGGAACATCGTTCCAAAAGTCAGAAAGAACGATAATCGAACTGCGACACAAGAGACCTACATTATCAGCCTGTAATGTTCCCACTGCTGAGACACCGGCCTTCTCTCTGGCCCAGTGCGGGTTGGTAGATGTGACATGTCCTGGAATTTTTTGTTCTAGGACATGCCGGTTTCCTCACGATGTTTTCGTTCACGGTTTTGAGAGCAGTGCTGATGAAATAATCTGTACAAAGTAAAACGCCTGTCTGGGTTCGAACCTATGACCTACAACTCGTAAGTCGCGGCCGCTACCACTGGGCTAACACTGCTCTCCAGCGACCTACGCGTTCAATATACGCACTAAGATAATAATAATGGACTAATAGTACCTAATGCTACAGCTGCCGTGGGGTTGTAGTGCGTCAGGGATGTTTGTGGATAATAATTTTAATGGTTTTGCCGCCATTATTAGGAATAGATGTGCATCCCTGATGACGCGTGTTCGCGGCGGCACCATCAGTATTCTCAGTGTATTAGCAGATGGGTGGGATTCCCCGATGTTGCGGAGGTGGATTCAGCTTCACGCTGAATTTTGATTGTAAGTATATCTATGTTAATCTTGTGTCTGTACTGCCTGAAATAAGTTTTGAAGTCTTTAAAAAGAAGGTAAACCATTCGGTAAACCGTTTTTTGACAGATGGAGCTAGTGATTGCAGCAACACACAATACATTGATTGATACACGAACGGTATTATAATGTCTGTAAGAAGCCACAAATAAGATAATTCAATAATTAAATTTTAAATTTATTTTATTACACATTTTAAAGTTAACTTTAAATTACGTAATCTGGAATAGTTCGTTCTAAGACAGCTGTCAAAAAATGGTTAACCTAATGTACAGGGTATAGTTCCGATTATTGCTATACTCTGATTTATCCACCAGTCCATACCTACGCCTAGCATCCACAATGCAGGCCAGTCATTCCCCCAACGAGAGGTAAAGAGTCTTTCACAAAAGAGGATTGAACCAGCTAAACCCCCTTATACCCACAGAGGTTAAACAGCGATCTACTGCGCAGAGAAAACAGCAATGAGATTGTATACTTAACTACTACGTTAAGTACGTATTATCTGTGATGTAGTTTCCTCGTGGGCCGATAGGTCACGACCCCTGGTATCGGATCGATTCAGCTCGGCGACCTAATATTAAAATACTACGTTCTATCTAGACCTTTTCACTATTCTCTATACTCGCTTGTGAAGTACTTACTACAAATTCTTGTACATTGATGGAACTTATAACTGTTAGCCTGTATCATTCCACTGCCGCGCAAATGCCTCTCCCCATGACTTCCAGCTCTTTCGATCCAGGGCTAAAGTGGACCACTGGTCGTTTGTTTTGTCCAGCTCATCCCGCCATCTTCTACGGGGTCTGCCGCGACGCCTTCTAGCTGTGTCAGGGCTCCACGTGGTGGTTATTTTGGCCCACAGCTCGTTGGGCATACGGCAGACGTGGCCAGCCCAGTCCCACTCAGTAATCTGTGTTTTGGAGCTGTTGCGAATTTATAATCTGTCAATTTAACGGCTAGAATACTCCGCTCCATTGCACGTTGGTAAACATACTCGTACATACATATAGTTTATAACGGTTGTAACAATCACTCTAATAATAAAAAGAAAAGTCCTGACTCATCCACTCACTGACTGACTCATGACTATGAGAGACCAGCCCAAAATCTTGAACCCAGAAAGCTGAAATCTTACCTAGAGGTACTCTTTTTGATGTAGATAAGGTTCTAAATCCGGTATAGGGAATAAAGAGGATTGCGGACAAGGTCGATGTCAAAATGCTAGTAAAAATTTAAGGTTTGGTTTGGTTAAACCTTAAAACAAGCATTTTGAAATCGACTTTGTTCTGACATCGACTTGTCGACATACGGAGTAAAAAAATTACGAAGTGCTAATAAGCATAATGGAAGACTAATAAATAAAAAGGAAGACTGGAAGAAAAAGAATCTAAGAGAGAAGTGTTATTTTGCTAATTAGGTACCTAATATTGGGAAAGAGAAGACTCGGAAAATCTCATGATTATCATTTTTTCAGCCGAAAGACGTGCACTGCTGGACATGGCCCCCCCAAGCCCCTCCACTTCTACCGGTTCTGTGCTTCTCGCAACCAACGGGTTCCCAAAGTCGGAACTCGGATGAATTTACTTTTAGCGAAAAACTTAAGGTTCATAATTAATTTAAGTATATTTAATAACACCGATAATGTTTAATATTTGAGAATGGCCAAGAATATTGTCCAAAAGGCACACATCCGCCTATCTATTCTCATGTCCCAATGCCAGAATTCTCCAATCAGCTGATCACACAAATGTAACTCGGCCCTACAGATAAAAATAACTGGCCGTCAGTGTTAGCGGAGACGACCGATGTCCCCAACGTTTATCTACGACTCCTCTTGATATGCATGTGCGAGATAAACAAAGAGTACTATAAGATACCGGGTAAAGAGTGCCCTCTTGCGCCATTTTTATGCAATCCAGCGCAGTGGCGCCATCTACAAATTGTATCCAAACTAACCAGTCTATAGCTAGCTATATAAAGTGATATATTGTACTGCTGTTTTAATTAAAAAGGTCACAACTAACATTTTCCACGGAATTTGAGTTATATATATATCCGGATAGGCTTTTTTTCCTAATTCCAGATATATATATATAACTCAATTCCATGAAAAATGTTAGTTGTGACCTTTTTAATTAAAACGGCAGTGTAGGTACTGGCTGGAATATTCGTTGGTGCAAGCGCATATCAAAAGTAATAAAACCATTGTCTAATGTTTTAGTCATTTTTATTTTTTATTTTTATAATGTTTATGCTTATCATAATACAACTGTGCTGTTAATTTTGTTTCATCTTCTCCATTATAGGTAATCTTTCCCGTTAAAATACGATTAATGGATCTACACCAACTATGTAGTATGACACTTACTGTTAAATTAAAGAAATACTCTTTTAATTTTTCTTTGTGAATAGTACAATTAAAAGGGGTATCCACTAAAACATCTGCAAACGAATTAATTGTTCCACGTACATTTTGTTTAGGAACACGTTTTTTTAAAAAAGATTCTGTCATATTTTGCAGGTCATGGAAATAATTTTGCAATAGCTCATTTGGATAACATAACCATTTTTTATTATTATATTCTTTAGCTTTTATAAAACTATTATTATTAATATTTTCATTATTCTTATCTAAAAGGTCTTGTCTGCAATGTTTACACGATTTCACAACATTTTTTAAACACTTAGTCAGGACCCAACCACATACATAATTTCTTTGACCAGCATCGGGCTCTTTGGAGTAATCAATTAATACATCCTCAGTAAAATTAATTTTGTCTTCCTCGGGAACATCAGTTGCATCAGGTTTATCAGTGACGTAAAAACTAAGAGTTTGTAGGCACTTGTTGGTGTCCTCTTCGCAATTTGCCCTTTTGGAATGAGGTGTATTATAATTGTTTAATAGAAGTGCTTTAAATGCCCCTTCAAATGATATTGTATTTGGGGCATTATTTCTTGCTCCATAGCTTCTGATGTTCCCAAAAAAGTTTTCTACAGGGTCCTGATTAAAATTACGTGTTAATATTGCATCGTAACCATACTTATCAAACAACACGTTGCAAATTGCTTCCATGCCTTCAATAGTTTTAATTAAATTCTTTACAGATGGTATAGTAGTTTCCACAAATCGTACTTTATTACCAGTAACCTTTTTTTGAATAAATTTCACAGTTTTTAATATTTCCTTTGATTTTAGCCATAGTTGGTGGTGAGGTGAGTGCCTTCTAATTGGCCCTTTATAAATTTTACCATTGGGTATTGCAAAACTACTAACATTTAATGTGTCAAACAAATTGTCTAGTAATAATGTAATGTCTATTAATTGTTGGCATTCTTCGGGCAAATCTCCTCTAGCTATTAAGTGGTCTGTTACCACAGCGAAACTGTGGCTAAAAATTTGGGTTGCGGACTTCACCCTCATTTTATTAATTTTTTCAGGGACAATGTGCTCTTCTGTTATTTTATTTAGCAGTCGTAGCTCCCCTTTGGATTTATCTGCAGCATACACCTGCTGATAATAGTCCCACTTAACAATATTATTTTTATTATTAGAGGTGTACGCCATATCCTTAGTGAGTAAATTATTTCTTATTCCTTTAATTAAATGAGGAGCATCGAACAACGGTATGATCTTCTGACCATTTACCCTGAAAAAATCATGGCGCCACTCTTTGCCTAGCCGCAAATACCTCGCTCTCGTGTCATTAATTAAATCTGTTATTGCCCCTACATTTACGGAGCTCTGATCACAAACAGTGTTAATAATAATTAATCCCGATTTTTGCACCTCTAATGCTACACATTTTATGAGTGTTTTAAGCTCTACTTTTTGTAGGGCATTGGTAAAATAATATGCTACTGGCTGTTTAAAATTATGTTTTAAACCTTTCACCATGAAAACGAGAGCGTGGTCGGCAAATTTGGTGTCTTTGGTGGTGGCAAAACCCTCAAATGCATCTTTCTGCTTGTTATAAAATATTTGAGGTGTCAGAGACATTTCGTCAAACATTAGACTGCACAAACGATCAGCAGTATCTTTTTCGAGTACAGTTTTCTTAATTTTATTGAATACAATGGGATTTATGCCAGGACACAGTTTGATTTGACTTAGCAAACGTTTCATTGCCTTTGTCGAAGGTAATGTAAAGTACTTATAAAGTAAAGAATAGGCCTTTGGACTTTTCTTATACATAGACAGTGCAAGGATTTTTTCATCCATAGTAAACCGTCTACCTTTGGATTTTTTTGCGGATTGCAATTGCATATGGAGAAATAGCTGGGCAGGTGTTTTCAAATTTTTCACAACTTGTTGGAATGCAGCGACTTGGGATAATTTAGCAGCATTTGCCAGTCTTGACTTGAAAGACAGGCCTCTCTTCCGCAAACGACTTATCTCGGACCGCAGTTGTTTAACTTTTGTAGAAAGGGCTTTCACTCCGACATAATTATATGTCGGTGAACTATTAGTAGAACCTAGAAAAAAAATCTTAGATAATTATATTATTTCATAAGTAGGTAAGTACCTAATATAAGTAATATTATTTTGAAACTTGCTATAAGAAAATAACATTTACCCATTCTAATTGTTTTTCTTAAAGATCCACTAGCCTTGCTGTAGTTGTGATCCATCATTACTGCAGATGCATTGGCAGTGCCATGAATTGTGGCTGAAACATAGTAATGGATAATTCATAGAAATTTCATAAGCAAGTTCCCTAATAAATTTGGTTTACCTACTGTACTGTACTAAATACGTGTATATTATCAATATGTGTAAGAACTGACTTCAGCAGGCCTACAATGATGCAAAATTATTATATAGGTACCTACTGATCAGTAGCAAAGGGTAAATTTTTGTAAGAGGTAAGCCGGAGTACATATCTTTAATATGTCTATAGAATACTGACTGTGCCATTTTTCAAAGGGAAGCACTGCTACTGTTTTTATTTGGAAAGAAATCGCTTTAGCAAAAGTGACTAATCTTTACCTGTATTTGTAGAATGTAAATTGGAAGGTTGACTGACATGAATAATATCAGGTTCCCTGGCTGATGTGCCTGAAATCACAATAAAAAATAATTTCACGTATAAAACAGATTTTAGTGGTTTTTACCATAATTTAGAGAATTTATTCTAGAAGGTTTTGGTGTATAATACATTCATATTTAACTTAGATATAGCACAAAAACACCGATGTTTTGAGATGTCATCATCACTAGATCGAATCCGAGCGAAGCAGGGCCAGGCCGCTAGTTAAATATAGCATTAACTATGTATACGAAACGAGCAGGGCTTCTACAATGTTGTGGTTATAACATTATTTTATTTTTATTTTAGCCCATCTCTTGCAAAATTATTATACAGCTACATACAGTTCATATTAGGACAGAAGTCGCTTTATCAAAAACTGACTTAAGATCTTTACCTGCATTTGTAGCATGTAAATCAGAAGGTTGACTGACAAGTCTATTAGCAGGTTCCCTGGCCGATGTTCCTGTAAACACAACAAAAAAAAAAATTAAGAATAATAAAATATTGTTTTTCATATTTGTTTGGCCTACCTGATTCCTGAAAAGTTATTATTTATAAAAATAACTATAAAAAACGTGTTTTAACAGAATTACAATGTGATAAACAGTTTCTGGTAAAAAAAGAGTCATTTTCTAAATCGCCTTTGTGATTTAAGTCTTATTAAGAAGTCTATAAATTGATGAAATCTATGCACATAAATAAAATTGAAGTGTCTGTTTGTAATGTCAAAATAACAGCTTTTTACTAAATGCATAATTATGTAAGTACATATATACAACACTTATAACGAAAAAGCAATTATTTAATTTTTTTTTGTCTGTTCATTCCGGCTAATCTCAATAATAATTTTTGTTTTGTTTATAACGTTGCCCCACCTAGGGAATTTCTCCTGTATCATGGGTGCGTTTACAAACATTTAAACTCACATACACAAACAGACAGCAAAATGTGGTAACTTCCATACAAATGATGTTGCGGGGCAGAGCTAGTCTACACTATAATAATATTATAAAGAGAAAAGATTTTGTTTGTTTGAATTGAATAGGCTCAGAAACTAGTGGACCGATTGGAAAAATCCTTTCACCATTAGAATACTACATTATCCCTGATGAACATAGGCAATAGAATATTTAAAAAAAGTTAGGGATCCGAATGAAAACTTCGATAATGTAACCCAAGGTGTGAAAAAAATTACTAAGGTTGTATATACAATACATATATAATATACAACAATACAATACATATAATATATAGGTTGGTATGGTTACAATTATTATTATTAAGTACTTTCAAAGAGCCTTTATTTCATAGTAAGGGTGATTTATGTACGTTTACAACTGACTACTTGACCATGCATATTTCATTTCTGTATGTCAGAGACCATAATATTATAATATTATTAGGTACATAAGTTCAATATAATAGTAGCAATAGCTAAAAGTTTCAGTATACAGATTCTAAGTATAAAAGAATTGTCATACTAACCATGTAAATGAAGTGATGGAACTGCCAATGCATTTAACCGGTTATTACGGTTTCTATCTCTCGCAGTAAAATGAATGTCGCAAACCAACTTTGTTTGGTAATACGCATAATCAACTGCTGTTTCTAGTTTTCCACCAACAAGATTTACCCAAGCCTTAAGACGCTCAGGGAACTTCTCAGCATTTGGAAAACGATGCATTGGGACATCTGAAATTGGAAAGATAAAAGAGCTGTAGGCTATTTAAATAGTTGTTGTCTTAGCTTTCAACAATTATTGTTGTGCCTTCCATGAAAATCCATAGATGTGCGATATATTACGCAAACCTTGAATACTTAAGATGTACCATTGTTAACCGCTACCACAGTATTTAAAAGGTATACTCAAAGCATTAAATCTTTTACAGCTGTTAGATTCTTCTTCTTCTGTTCAGAATCTAAAATATTCATGTTCCTTATCTAATATTTGACCACTGCAACCCATTATTTGCAGTGGTCAAACCAATGCTCCATGTTTTTTTTTTACTTAAATTCAATTAATCAACCTGCATCTTTAACCTGGAAGCTAATCCGATTAGGAAAAGACCATGTACAGTGCAAGTCAAGAACTAGTATTATCTCTATTATTTACTGCCACTAATGGTTGCCTTTTATTTATTTCTTTTCAATACGGATTTAAAAAAAAAATCCGATGATGTTAAACATGATGATGATGACGTTGTGATATATATTAAACTTACCACTGGGAGCACAGCCAAATGAACATAACTTAGGCATTTTCAAAAGAAATGTTGATAAAACTTAACAACACAAAGCGTCCTTTCGCGAATTTGTTGAACACAATTCAACACGTATTACGGGCCGAAGTCACCAAAGAAAGCGGAGGAACTTAAAGCTCAACTCGACGCAATTTCTGGAAGATTTCACAACCGAAATACAAACGAAAAATGAAAAAGATCTACAAACATGCGCATAGGCAGAGAGTAGCTACCATTTTGCGGGTATCTTAGAGTACTATTTGGGAATTGACAATTCTTCTTTTGATAGTTGCCAGTTAAAAAAATAACAGTACATAAATAATGTCTTATTTTCATGTGTAAAAATATTAAAATATGCTCAATTAAATAATAAAATGTAAAATAAATATTTTTACGGTAAATATGTCATAAAATTTAAAATAATGATTTTTTATTATAGTGACATCTTTTGAGATGTTGTATTAACTAAACCTAAAGTTTTAGAAACAAAATGTAGATGGAGCCACCATCTTTTGATCCAAGCCAAATATAGGGAACTGTCCCCCCCCTGGAGATAAAGCAAATCTGGGCTGTCCATCACACAAGCCAGGTTTATGAGAGTTATCTGTAGACTGTGCAGTATAAAATGAAAAAACCTTAATAATACTTTCACTTTTGTTTCCTAGGAAATTTAAGTTTCGAAATTGGCGGTGTGATACCCCTGTGCCTTCGAAAGTTAAGCCGTTGGTCATGCGCCTGGGCCCCGTCTGCTATTTTTATAAATTCGTCATTCCAACACGATCCTATTCCCATCCCATTGTCATTTTGCTTAAAGTTCGTAATCTGCTAAATTCTTAATGGCGATCATTGGTCTCGTAATAGAATTGTGTCATAATGACGCTGTCGTATTGCCATTATTATAAAACCCGTTAGTAGAAATGATTTTCGAAAAACTACCACTACTTTATTTATGCCAGATTTCATTTATATATATTTTTACATATTATTTATTAGTGTTTTATACAAGTCAAGTGTTTTATGTAAGTCAGTCATTCATTTATCATTATGTACGAGATTACCATTCTATGCCATTTCTTTCAATGGAGTGTCAGTGGTTGACCACTGGAAAGTCATAATGACGCCATTATTAGTAGATTACCAAACTTGTCAAAATCAACAATTATGAAATCAATGATAGACCATTCTGACACTATTGTAATAGCAGACTTGGGGCCCTGATTTCTCTCCGGTCGTGTCGGATTGCTATCCCATTGGACTATGAGAGTGAGCGAGGAAGATTGAGGGAAGAGAGAGTATATCTACACTACACCTGTGTCAGCGCACACATTTGTGCACTATAGTGTCTACGCGCCGAAGGCTGGTCTCCGCTGAGATTAGTCGCCAAGCCTGAAATTTGGCCTAGAGGACTTTAATTAGTAAAAATGGAAAAGCCCAATAACCAGGTAGGGCCACAGTGATACAGCGGTATCACACCCCCAACTTCCAAACTCCGGTTTGGAAGTTGGCGGTGTGATACCCCGAAAAGTTAAGCCTTTGGCCATGCGCCTGATCTCTCTCCGGTCGTGTCGGATTGCCGCCACATCGGACTATGAAAATGAGGGAAGAAAGAGCGCAGGCGCACCTATGACACCGCACACAGTATAGGAGATGGAGCTTAGTTCGCTACACAGCTCCACAACCTGCTGCCATTCCGTTGAGGTAGCCCCTGATTACGAGGTTGTAGTTGCATCTTCCCATCTGGGTTTGGAGCCGGTTCTGGGACTTCCAGGTGGACCACGGAAGGTCTAACCCTACGGGAAGCATGCCTGCATCCTAATCCTGCTATTATTATAAATGCGAAAGTTTGGATGGATGGATCAGATGGATGTTTGTTACTCTTTCACGCAAAAACTACTGAACGGATTTGGATGAAATTTGGCACAGATAGTTTATAACAGAGACTCAATAAGTCTTGATATTTTTATCCCGATTTTCCCACGGGATCGAAACTTATGTGGGCAAAACCGCGGGGCGTAGCTAGTTGGATATAAATGAAGTCATATCGTTGGTTAGATCGACCGCACCCACACATGTTGTCACCATCTTATCATTTTAAATTAGTTGTTACTCTTATCTATACTAATAATAAAGCTGAAGAGTTTGTTTGTTTGAACGTGCTAATCTCTGGAACTACAGGTCGGATTTGAAACATTATTCTTGCATTTCATAACTCAATTCTTGAGAAATGTTATAGGCTATTTAACATCACGCTAGGGTAGTTAGGAGCCGAGCAAATCGACAAAAAGTCCGAAAGAACGCTACGCGAAAATGTAGTAACAGCCCCGACAGGCGATGCGACATGCTGAGTCGAGGGATGAGTCTTATATAAGGCTGAGAGCAGACTATAGTCACGACAGTCTCAAGACAGACTATGATATAATAAAAAGTACTAAACGCGCACATTTGAAACAAAACGTCTCATAGTCAAAGCTGTCTAATGCATACAACAACTGCACGGCGACAAGTCTGACTAACGACTGTCGGCTTCCCTTTGAAGTGTATGCGAGGGCGCACATCAACGACAAAACCGTCTAGCAATGTTAGCGATGTACCTTAGTCTGATCGTCTGATCCGAGCGTTCAGAGCGTAAACACGTCCCATCATGTTCTAAGACGAAAACAGTTTCGTCTTGGTAAGCGCCGCCGCCGTGTGGAAGACACAACTGTTTCTCTTTAATCTTAAAGCTGACTTGTCTATGTGAAACAAGATTGTCTAAAAACTGTCGTGTCTCTAGTGTGCGATGGTCCTAAATGTGGCTATTACTTTAGTATACAGGGTGGCAAGGACATCAACGCGCCAACTGCAACCATGAATTCAGCACATGAGTTTAGACCCCATAGCGTCGAAATCTTTCGCCGGTTATTAAAAAAAAAAAATTGCTGTTCCATACGTTTTGACCGCGTAGGTATTGCACTTTTCTATGAAACAGAAGATTTTTTTAACTCATGTGCTGATTTCATGGTTACAGTTTGCGCGTCTATGTCCCTGCCACCCTGTATTGTGCATCTTAGGACTTCCACGCGAACAAAGTCGCGGGCAGAGCTAGTTACAAATAAATCTTTTTTTACGCATTACCTACCCATATAAGTACCTATAAATTATTACAACAATTTAGTCACGTTCCACGTTATCACAGCCAGCTGTCTAGTTAATTATCAAATCTTTGTACATATTCCAAGGCTGAACAGATAAGCTGTCAGCGTACAGGCGCCGGCGCTCTTACCTACTTTCGCCGTGCCCGACAAGGTCCACAATGATCATACATATTCTAATAAAGGTTTTGGGTTAACAAAATTCGTTAATTAGAGGTTTCCACTTTTTTTTTGATAGTTGAAAATTCGTTATAAAGAGGTTGTTCGCAAAAAATCTTCGCAATGTAAATAGTAGATTATTAACCAAGGGGATAAAGCAGTGTCTTCTGTCGCGGGTGATGATTTAAATCGCGAGCGTAACGAAGGACTCGAGGTTTACTCCCGAGCGTAGCGAGGGTGTTAAAAACTTAAAGCACGAGCGAAGCGAGGGATTTAAGACGAGTCCTGAGTGTAGCGAGGGATTTAAGTTCACCCAAGACTAAGACAGCTTTATCACCGAGGAAAATACTCTACTTTTCGTACCATTTGCGAAAAAATTAACACAATAATAATATGAGATAAGCGTTTATTAAAAATAATGACAATTAAAAGTAAAAGTTAACATTCGAAACATTGGTCCAATTATTGATAGAGAGTGTTACATTTTTGTTTGGTACATTTATTGTTGATGAGTTGATTTGAGTATTTCTCTGTTCTTGCGTCTGAGGAACTTGCGTTTCATTGTAGATAGTATACGTCGGAGATAGTGGTGGTGGTGCATCGTGAGTTACGGACGAAGATAAGATGCCGGAAGTTGATGGTTGTGGCTCTGATGGATTAAGTTTTATATTTTTGTTAATTTGACTGCTTAATATGGATTTATTCGCCATTAAGCTTTCGATATAACCCTCAGCTACTCTATCAGAGCTCCAACCACCGTGTCTTTTTATTGACGTAATATCCGCCCCTGAATCCGCCAAGAAAGTCGCCGAAGTTCTTCTAAAGCAGTGACCGGTGTAGAGTTCAACATCTTTAAGTTTTTCTATAATTTTTAGCATTTATATGAATTCTCTTAATTTTTTATTACGAACACACACTTCCCTGTGTTTGGTATTCCAGCGTATGGCACTCGTGGGTTGCAGCTGAAAATCAGCGTCAGGTGGTACACTTGTGTTGTCATCTGACATTATGCTGAGCTGAGGCCCTTTTGGCATTATAATCTTTGTTTATGTTTTTGTAGTTTTAAGGTGTCATTTTGTGTAATGCCAATAAATGCATTTTTCTTTCTTTCTTTCTAAATATTTAGCAATTTCCTTTGGCATATTGCTAATTTTATTTTTGCCGATGGCTTGTCGAGTACATTTCCCATTCCGATAGTTTATAAAAAATCGATTGTTTTCCATGTTGGTGGGACGTAATGCTTGGTATTTATGAATGATTTTAGTATATTGTCCTTGTACAATGAATGACCGATTTTTCTTTGTCTTAGTTTCCTTTACATTAATCAACAGTAACTCATTGGAATGATTTTCAACGTCCTCCACCTTTAAGTTCACAAGTTCACATCCGCGGCAAGCACCATTGAGTCCAAAAATTAAGGCCACCTATAACAAAGATAAAAAACAGGTAAATATATAGAATAATTACCATTACTAAGATACGAAATATTCATAGTTAAATCATGTATACTTACTTTTGTGGCTAGAAAAATTTCGTCAGGAGCTTCATTAAGAAATTTTTCCACATTTTGAGTCGTAAAAATTTTAGACTTCTTTGCGCAATGCCCTTCTGATTTTCTTTTTAGAAAAGCCAGTAATTTTGTGAATCTATTTATTTCAATGCTGTGTTTGATGCTTAATGTAGCTTTCAGTTTTGAGTATATGCACCAAAGTGTATTCGGATTCTTTGTCTTGGATAAATAATCAAAATAGACAAGAAGTACTGATTCTGAAATTGATAGGCCTTTCGCACTTCTCCACGTTGAAAATTCTTCATAAGTTTTTAAATAATTTTCCTTGGATTTTGTTGGAAGCAAATTATTTATAATTGCGGCAGCATTTGCACTGATGGAATCCGACAATTCACTGTCACTGTCGCTTTGATTTAACATCGTAATGTATTTTTAGAACATTAACTTATTTATAAAAATAAATTAAAATAAACTTAACGTTTATGTATTTGAAGAAAACAAAAACGCGGCAAATTTCTACACTAATATTTTTTTGTCGGAAAAGCAAAGGCATCAAGCTCATACGGCCCCGTCGGTTTTCGTAATTTTATTTAATAATCATAACTGCATAATAAATGCGTATTCGTTTTTCAAAAAGATGTATATTGCTTTATAATGCTATACAAACTCAATGGTGTAAACACAGATGTAGTTCAGTATAAATTTCGGTAAGTATTCCAAATTTAAATCACATTCTCCCCCTAGAGGATGAATGAAATTCAGTACAATTTTCTTTCCCTGTTTTTAACAGATTAAAAATGACTATTGTTATGTTCGCTTTTTGTGGCATAGAATGTCACTTTTTTGAGCAAGTGGTATGAAAAGGTATATTTTACATTGACTCTTATGGGCAATTCAAGGGGATTACGAAGAATTTGTTAAATCGAGGAAGTCGTTATATTGAGGTACCACGTAATAAGGTTGCACTGTAATATCTATTAGTATAGAAAATAGTTGATGGCAATAAGCTCGCCCTCTCTGTTACATGGGACTTGGGTGTACAAGGTGCACCCCTGCCTTACCCTTCGGGGAATGGAGGCGTTACGTTTAGATGGAGAGCATCATTGAGTTCATTTTGTGTATCCTGGTTTCAAAGAGGCAATGCAACTGAGGGTGCAGGTGGATGAGGGTTTTAACAACTCAAAGAGTGTCTGCTTGCTGCTTTGTGATTCCATAACATCACTCCGGGCACAAATCCTGGCTTCGGGCTACTACTGAGTAATTCAAAATGGAAAAATCCAATAACCCTTTGCCCGACCCGAGAATTCAACCCAGGACCTCATATACTCAGGACCAGCGCTTGTGACCACAAAACCAACTAGACATAAAGTATTTTTTTAAATTGACGTCCGATACTTGTTAATTTTAGTTTATAGTTAGACGCGCCACCTACGGTTTTGGCTTCCGTCGAACAATACAAGTTTATGTGGCTATATGTCTGTGATTAATGATACCAAAGACTCCAAAGAGCGTTATAGACAGGATTCTTGGCAGCCACGCACTGGCAGGCGTACTTAATATGGAAATATGACCATAAAGAAAATAGGGGTTCTCCTTGCTGTTGGCATGGAGGCTGCACGCACTTTGTATTATTAGAACGAAGTTCTTTAGCTCGGCTTGCAGTAGGAGTAAACGGGTAGAAATCGTTTCGTAACAAAAAAGCGCTGCCATGCGACTTAAGACTTTAGAAGAAGACAATTTTCATGGTTTTCGCCCCTCCATGCGACTTTCGGAGAGAGGTAATTTCCATGGTTATCGAGGGTGTTAAAGTCGATAGTGTCAAAATAAAAATCGAAGATGGTGGCTGTGAAAATGTCCAAATTTTTTTTTTTTTTTATCAAGGGGTATCGCATTACCAAGTTACTGAGTTGTATAGGTCAGATAGGCAGTCGCTCCATGTAAAATATTGGTATTCTGCTGCATCTGGTTAGACTGGAAGCCGACCGCCACATAGTTAGGAAAAGGCAGGCGTAAGACTGGTTGTCAGACTTTCAGGCTACTGACGACCGGTAACGACTGTCAAAGATCCACGTATGATAGCCGAGACCAACGGCTTAACGTGCTTTCCGAGACACGGAGGGGTCTTTCTTGGTATGTGAAGATGGTTACCCATCCACAGACCAACCGCGGCAAGCGTAAATTAGCCTGATCGATGGACCCGTGCGGCTGTTATTACTTAACCACGGTTTCTCACGTATGTTCAATATTCCTAGAAATCATTGTAAGTATTTTACATATTTTTCCTTTGGCTTATCAGCCAAAGCTGACGTATAATGGCTTGGCTTCTCGTCTTAAACTAATTTAATGTTTGTTTCGTATTTCATGGCAGTAACTTTTAACAGACTCGCGGAGGTTGCATGCACCAAATAGGCTAGTCTCTATAGTACTATAAGTACACCTATACTCTACCTAACCCTTCGGACATTACAAGCGTGATGTTATGTCATGTGCAATAATAACTCTCATAGCTCGACGACGGTCGTGTAATGTTTGAAAGATTTCTATAAGTATTTTCCTTATTAGATGGATTTTGTCCTATTTATCTAAAAAATAACAATGCTTATTACAGGGAAAATGGTGGACGGCCTCAAGCTCGTCGACTAAATAAAATGTTTACCTGCTAAATTGTTATCTTTTGTAAGGATGACGTAGAACCCTTGAGGTGTAACTGGTAAAATTGCAAGAATACGGTTTCACTCGCTTAAGTTTCAATCCCGTGGGAATATCGGGATAAAAAGTATCCTATATGTTAATCCTGGTTATAAACCATATGTGTGCCCAAATTTCATCCAAATCTGTTTAGTAGCGTGAAAGAGTAAGAAACCTCCATCTATCCATTCATCCATACAAACTGTCAAGTTTATAATATTAGTAGGTAGGACTAGCCTGCGACTTCGTCCGCGTGAAATGTCTTGTTCCCCGTCGCATCGCATCGCCCGCCTTCGCCATTACTTCGTTTTCGCTTTTTTACTAGCCGTTAATGTCCCACTGTTGGGCAAGCCACCTCTCTTTTCACCTCTCTCTATCCAGAGCTGCCAAGGACCAATCTTTATGAAAGGAGTTCAGCTCATCCCGACAAATGCAAAAAGATTTTTTCAAATCCGACTAAAAAAACAAACTCTTCGGCTGAGTATCGATTACAGCGTCAAATAAATAAAGGTTTGCCTGCAAAATTATCATTTTTTGCCTCAAAGGTTCTTAACAGGTAAAATTCGAAGAATATACAAACGTATAGAACGAACTTTCCTTAAGGAAGTCATTGCCTATTTGATATTTTTAAAATTAAAGTTGTCACCTTTTCGATCACCACAGCACTGACATTACACGTGCCGCGATAAAAAAGCATGAGGAAGTCTATGCCCCAACTGTGATTGGCGCCAAGTCGTCTTTTAAATTTAGAACATCAGTACTGAGTACATCATTCTAACTATGCTAAACGCGGGCCTTGGACCATTTTGTATTCGAGGCAATCGAGGTTTCCTGTTTTCAGGCTTGTAAAAAAATAATAAGGCTTTTTGCTAAAAACTTATCATCGTAAAATCCTGACTCACAAGACTTATCCCAAGGCAACAAGACTAACACTTATCAACAGGATAAAAAAATGGAATTTCGATCTCTCACTGCCTTTAAAATGTTCACACCCCAGCTGCCGTGCCTGCAACAGCCGAGTCGTGCGTGACGTCATGACAACCCGAGGCCCAAATTACGACACTACTATGGAAAGGTAAAAGGAAACGAAATAAACCAACTACCCGATAGGCCTTCTAACGCCTATGTTGGCTGGCATTCTTGCTGACTGCAAATTAAACTGTAAAAGTTAAACAGCTAGCACTAAACTGCATAAAAGCGCTTTCAATATGGTTTCAGGTACTCCAAACAGCCACAACATCATTATTAAAACACCGGATATTTATACGCATAAAGGAACATTGAACCGTTCTAAACCTTTGTAATACGCAGGTACCTTATGGTTACATTATAAAATTAAAACCATTAATCGTAAATTCTGCCTTAACGTTATGGCAATAAGTTTGGTATTCCTTCATACATTTTTACTGGAGTGACCCAGCTGCGCTGACGTCCGTTGATTTAACGAATAAAGAAAACGGACACCTTGAATAAATCGGTTGGAGCCGGATCGCGTGAGTGTAAACGCTCAGCTTCAAATGTGGAATAGTCAATGGCACAACAGTAGTAACTTCAACTACGAAAATCACCCTTATTACAACGTCATAAAGGCGCTGTCAACTTCACCATAGACGTGTAGTTGATGCTGACTTGCTGGGTCCAAGCCCTGTCGCGCGGTCAAGAGTGACCTAACCTATACTGGATTTGGAAGAATAATGATCATTGTGTTTTGAATTGATTGGGGTAATTTCGGTAGACAATCAGCAGACGGTTAACTAGAAACTAAATTTTTATGTACTTTTTGTTAACAGCGGCATGGGTCGATCGAAGGTAGCTGCGGTCGATTGGGTCGGGATGGGTGACCATCAAAGCAAAGATAAAATTGGGCCCACTACTTGGTACCATTGTTAAGAATATCAGGTAATTGGTTACCTTACTACGTTCGATAATTACTCATTTTTCGTCAGGATTTAATCCTTTTCAAAGCAGTTTATTTCCAAAACTTGACTCTCTGCCTCCTGTACCATTAAGGCATGACATAAGAATAGCGCTCGAGTAAGGAGGTTACTGCCCTCTGCGACCTCTGCATTGCTGAATTATTAGAAAAACAAAGCAATCAAAGTATGTCCCAAAGATGACGAACGCGATGACAGTCAGGCGTGACTGAACTGAATATCATAGATTATAACACTATAGTACCTATAATAGCTGAATATTCCCTGGACCATTGATTGTCTAGGAGTGTGTATTGATTTAATAATATTTCTTGTACCGATTAATGGTTACATATTGGTGCTGTGCTGGCCATGAACCCTCAATACGCGTTGAATGTCATTCGGAGGCACGGACAGGATCTAATACTGCCTAGCAACAACCTTTTATTGTTTTATAATAGGTGCAGTGAGTATTCGTAAGTAGCTACATAATCTCAGATTTAATAGCTGCCTACAAGCCTACAACGGCTATCGGCTCCACGGCTACGATTTGACCTAGAAAGAATACCTAATCAATACTTGGACCGATCAGTGCCTGCTAAGTAAATTATAGCAAAATTGTCTTTGGCAGATTATTAGAATAATATCGAAATCCAAAATTTTTTTTGGCGTTTATCGAAGGGCTATTTAGCACATACCTTCATGGTTTAAGAATTTGAAAGTTAAAAGACGTACAAATTCATTCCTACCTACTTTGTTTATGTATAACACAAAGGCAAGAACAAAAGTATACAAAACCGTGTTTCAAAAGGACACCCAAAATCTCGGGCGCCATTTTTTTGCCAACCTCCAAGATGGCCATTTATTTAATTAGGTACCTACAACAAACGTCAAAATGGAGCCAACACGAGCATCGTGGACTAGAGAACTGTTACAGAGTTTATACAACATAGCACGTGTTACTCATTACACGCGTTGAACAAAGCGATGAATCACTAAATAGTCTACACGAACGACATTTAGCCGGTCTGCAATTTAGCTAATAACGTAACGCTCATTTCTACCGGTTGAAACTAGGCATTGGATTTTGAACTTGACCTTTTAGCAGATTAGGTCGATTTTAGTTTGGATTTCACACTATCATTTAACTCTGGTACCTATTGATTTATGAATTCTACAGTGAAGGTCTCTCCTTTCAGCTGTTTATATTTAGAACACAAATAAGAACATGCCTGCACACCTACTTATATGGATAAGAAAAGTAGGTATTTTACTAAATTTTTACAGAACTCCTAGAGTTCTTACTCAATTATTTTATGTAAATTACCGCTGCATACCTACGGCATAGTAATCTACTTGTACTTATCATTCTCTCTAACAATAGGTACGTCAATAAAAATGTGATTATGCACATTACGAGTTTTATTTGCCCTTATAAATAGTTCTCAATGAGAATACTACGAACATGCTACGAACGCTTTGTTAGCGCGATGGCTGTTTCATCAATGATTAAATCTAACCTAAAAATGCATTCCCCGGATGCCAACTGTGCAACGTAGTAGGTATTAGATTTTTCATTTTGTTAACAGTTTTATTTCATAATTAATAGAGAACAATAACTAGCAACACTAATTAAAAAACTGATGAGTAGGTAATAAAAGCGCAAAGGAACTATCATTCAGCCTATTGTTAGTTATTAGTAGCTAAAATTATTAAAAAAAAAACAGATAGGAGTTAACGACTGTATCCTTGAACTTACTTCGCGGAATTATGTAGAAAAATTACGTAACCAAACTTACGAAGATGTCTGTTACTGATCAACGAATCGGCGAGACTTGCATGGAATGTTCTATTATTTTCTTGATCAGCTGCATAGTTTATAATTACTTACTTTTCTTAGCGTTGTCAAATAATTGTACATTGATCCATTGACGTCCTACGGTGGTGTGCGGGTCAATCACAGCAGCGGCAGCGTTTTGAATGTAATGTACCTACCTACATCAACTTCAATGGATTTTTATCTAACATCAGTCACTATCACTACCTACACTCACTACATTACCTCGTGATCGCGACTTTACGTAACAGCTGTGTAAAATTACGTCATTAATTTGACGTGGTGTCACTACGTCATTAAATTGTAAGGAGTTTAATAGCAGGTTAATATTACTCTTATCGTGAATGATTTAGAAAAGATAATATCCCTGCTTGCCCCTTTTTATTGTCCTATTTCCCTACGGGGATATTTGTAATAGGTATATCTACAGATTTTACTGATCTCATATCCTTTTATTCATTAATTAATAACGTGTAGCTATCCAGAACTAGACAGTCATTTGTTTTCCTTATTTGCATTTTATAGAAAGACCCAATTGACAACTATGGTGGCTTCAATACCTTGAATGAATGGGAGGAGACTTCCATTTTGGAAATGTAGGTACTAAGTAATTTTTGTGAATGAAATTAATTCTGTCATGAAAATTACTCAAAATGTGTGAGTATGCAGGTGTATTCTCTTTAGGCTTCTGTTCTAAAGATATTAAAATGGCTAATAGGTTGAATAACAATAAAAGGCAAGAAATTTTTATTTAACATTTATTTTCTAGAATAACTCAAGCGTGAGTTTTTCACACCAAAAAACTCACACCGAGCAAAAAAGATGGTTGACAGGTCCGTTGTTTCCGTGAACCTGCTCATAGTAACACAGTTACATCTGATGTTTTACAATATGTGGATTGAACTACATTGCATAGCACTTTTTAAAAGTGAACTAAAATTAAATTCCTACTAGGTCACCATGCACACTCGTAGCACATATACATACTGCATTGTTACATAACAGCTCTCAATCACATGATTTCGGATTCCACAGCTTTTAAACATGATTTTTACAGCGTTCTGCGTAGATCACTTCTGTACGTACAAGGTCTCACTCCCAACGCCACAAAGGTTAAGTATTGATTAGAATAATTACCACATTAACAAGAGTGAAAATCTATTATTCTCACAATATATTCACTAAATGAAGTCCAACAGTTTAGTTAAGACATTTATCATAAAGGTACACTTACAACCTTGGCCTGAAACATTGAATGAAAAGAGGTTACATAACATACACTGGCTGAATGAGCGATGAACACAGGCAAAATATATTTAGAAAAACTCAACAAGATCTACATGAATGTCATTATGTAACTTTTTAGTGAGGTGCAGCCAAGCATTATGTAATACCTAATAATAATTTAATAAAACAAAATATATGTTGGAATTGTTGTATAACGCTTTTATTTAACTAAAATAAGTTACTAGGTTTAATTCCGCGTCTAATAATACATGATGTAAGGGAGTGGCTATCAGAGATGATTTGGAATCACAATTAATTATTGTTATAAGTTTTTACTCTAGATTTAGAGAAGCTTCTTGATCTCGTCATACAATACAAGTACGAAAGCGCCTCCGGTTCCTCTCAGTACGTTGGAGAAGGCTCCCTTGAAGAAGGCACCGCCGCCCTCTGTCTTGGCGATGGTGGCCCAGCAGTGGATGGTGCCCTTGTACAGGATGTCAGCCTTGGCGCGGCCAGACTGCATCATCATACGCCTACGGACCGTGTCGAAGGGATACGAGATGATACCAGCGACGGTGGTGACAGTCTGCGCGATGGCCCAGCTGATGACAAGTGGTGTGTTCTTGGCATCGGGCAACATGCCACGGGCTGTGTCGTAGAAGCCGAAGTACGCGGCACGGTAGATGATGATACCCTGCACGGACACTCCGAAGCCTCTGTAGAGACCGCCGAGACCGTCAGACCTGAAGATCTTGCCAATGCAGTCGAACAGGCCCTTGTACTCACGAGCGTCGGCTTTGCCTACGTCGGCGGCCAGACGGGTACGCGCGAAGTCGAGTGGGTACACGAAGCACAGGGAGGTAGCGCCGGCGGCACCACCGGACGCCAGGTTACCCGCGAAGTAGCGCCAGAACTGAGTTTTCTTGTCTACGCCTCCGAGGAACACCTGCTTGTACTTGTCCTTGAAGGCGAAGTTCAGCGCCTGGGTGGGGAAGTACCTGATGACGTTGGCCATGTTACCACGCCAGAAGGACAGGGGGCCCTGCTCCTTGGGAATGCGGACGAAGGCATCGACGATACCCTTGTAGCGCTGGTCAGCGGTGATCTGCTTGCTGACATGCTGGACCTGGAGCAGCAGCTTGACGCGCTCGATGGGCGCGACGGCGGTCTTGGAGACTGCGGCGGAGACACCGCCAGCGATGAAATCTTTCGCGAACGCGACCGGATCAGCGAGGTTAGACATTTTGTTCGATTAGGTGGGTGCTCACTTGGTAATTACCTCGCGGGTGGAGGTGGAATCTACACACACGGAATGGAATAAATCACGAAACACGAACCCCTGAATTTAAAATCAGGAGATTTAGAGTAATTTCGTGATCTCGGGAGCACAGGGGGTAGGTGTGTGCCTTTTTTGAAATTCGATCGATCACGTTCTCTCACAGTTCTGCCCGGAGGAGCGGCGTAAAAGAAGGAAAGAAGGGGCAGATGTTGCCAACCTCACGGAAAAGCACCACGAGGTCAGGGTGGTCAGTGCAATTTATCTAATTTCCACTGATTTCTAAAAATAAATCGGTCGTTTTTTAATGTTATACTTGCAATTACTGCAAGATTATCAGTCTAAAAAACATTGTGCAAAAATATATTACAAATGCATTATTAACAAAATCAGTAGGGGGTATGATTTGGGACTTTATTGTGTAAGTAAGTCTGTAAAATTATGAAATGATGAAGAACTAACCATGAATAAGGTTTTTAAATGAATTAGATCTTCACATCAACGTAAGGGGGTATTTTAAGCATCTTGATTGATAAAATTCTTACCCTTATTTTTTTAATAATCACAATATTAGGGTAAACCATCAAAGTGTGGAAACACTTTAATGACGTACACAATATGCGTTTAATTACTGTTGTTAATCAAACGCAAGACGTTTCATTTCATACTATTTTAGACAATCTTGAGTTATTGTTTTCTATTTAGGCTACTAATTTAAAGAAATTTTATTATTTTTTGTAATATCCCAACCTGTTTTTAATTTATAAACCACTATAACTTGGTCAATTAAAAATAAGAAATTATCACAAAAGCAAAACGTAATCAGGCTGACCAACCTCATTCTTCAATGACATTGAACTGTTCAAAAAATTCTACATTATCTGTGCTGAGTAAGTAAAAATGTGTGTTCATGAAGATAAGTTTTTGTTTATTTAATAATATTTGGATGTAATTGTTGACAGCGCCATGCAGATGAGTCGCATAGGCTCTCCGTCGGTCGGTATGGACGACGACACTGGCGCTGGCCACGCTCTGAGCGACTTTCTCCTCCAACTTGAGAACTACAATCCGTCAATACCTGACTCAGTGGTTGCACATTACCTGAATATGTCTGGTTTCGAGTCCCAGGATCCTAGGTAACTATTTATATCTTTTCCCTAATCATTAGAAAGTACACCACCACACCACCATCATTGAATATGACATATTTGTAACTTCAAAGTTATTTTTTCTTTACAAACCTGTCACTACTTTTGTAATCAATGTTGGGCCTGCACACAAAGAATTGCATCCATGACATCCTTCTAGAAGAGCAGGTTATGGTGTGACTTCCCATCTAAATAACTAATTTATACATTCAATATGAATAAATTTGGTCTGACAGTGTAATGGATATAGATAAGCAACCTTGTTTTTTTTTTTTTTAAGGTACTAATAATTACAATAAGTACTTCATACTTCTACTGTGGGCTTTATCAAGTCTATACATTCCAGGACACAATACAATAATTTTAGAGGAAAAAGTTGGTAAAAATTCTTGAAACAGAAAATTGAATTATTTTATGAAGGTCATTTTAAATTATGTTTTGGCATGGATAACAGGCATAACTATTCATTAAGTAATTCCAAATGAGTTATTATGAAAGAGGAAATTTACAGAATTCTTGAAATCTTCCATTTAAAGAATATTATCCTGTTTTTATGGCCTTCAGCAACTCTGGATAACTGTATATGTAAGCTTCATGTATAGACTTCTAGGCTTTCCAAAGTATTTTCTAAGACTACCAATATAATATGAAAAATATACTTTATTTCAATACTGTCCCATGCAACATAAACTCCTAGTGTTGACGACCAGCAACCAACCTTTTTTATACTCATATTATTTTATGTTTCCTTTTTATTTAATTTTTTCTTATGCCTTTCGTCTGTCACTCTTTGACCCTGTGAAAAATGTATACCAAAAAATGGGTATCATTCATAACCATCCTCATCCTCAACACCTAGACTTTCCAAATCTTGCGGGTTTTCAAAGTTTGAAAAATATCCTCAGTTTCAACACTCTCTCTTAATAACCCGACAGAAACTAACATATGACTTGTAACATTCCAGATTGATCCGTCTCATAGCGCTGGCATCTCAGAAATTCTTGTCCGACATCGCCAACGATGCCCTCCAACACTGCAAGATGCGGACCTCGAGCCAAATAACGCAGACCTCCAAAAACCAGAAGGGACCTAAAGAAAAGAAGTATGTAATGACTATGGAGGACTTAGCTCCAGCATTACAGGAGTATGGAATTGTTGCAAGGAAGCCTCACTACTTTGTTTGATATCGTCACAAATGTAGACACTGTTCTTTTAAGCGGCCACTCTTGAGGACAGGAGTTCTCGTCTGCTAACAATTGGCATGGAGTTTATCTTCTTCATTTGCAAGATAATAGAGTAATTTTAGGGTAAGCACATACTTTGCTATGTATTGTCTTGAGTAAGTTACAGCTCAAACCGTATAATTTATATTTAGTAACAAATTGTATAAACGGAAGGCGTGCTAATGCTACTGGGGCATTTTATAGTCCAATTAGTGTTAACTAATTCGAAATCTGTTAAGAATAGTAGAAAATAATGCCACATCTCTTATGCTTTACCCTTTGTACGAACGTGGATCTACGTGAGACACAATGTCTTTTTAATTGTTTCTGTAATTACGGCATTCAACCGGTTAACTCATATGTCTGTAATGAGAATGTAAACTTAACAGTTTGTAAACATTGAAATAAATTTAACCCATAATAACTTTATAAAGGATCGTGGTCTCCTATGCAATGCTATGAAGATTTCGCTCGTTGGGTGACTTAACTAAAAAATCTGCAATTTTGAATTAAGTATACAGGTGAAAGCGGCAAATTTTATTATTCTTGCTAAGAAAAAGGACGTTACAATTACCTTCAAAATGAGGAAGATAGAAAGGTGTGACTGTGCTTTATGGCACTTCTACCGCTGCTTTTAAACTTTTATAATCACACCCAAAATTGTTCCACCGCATGCCCTGTCACCTGCACACGTGACAACCTAATAGCTGCATCAGCAAATGGTATATAAGAAAATACCAAAAATTGCTCTTTTTGAATTATGTCAAACTTCTCGTAAATGTATCATTTAGGTAAACGTATAAGAGAGTTACTTTTAACCAACAAATGTTGGTAAGTTATAGGAGTCCGGCAACATGAAGTGCAAAGATTATATAAGCCACTGTGGTCACATGGTGTCCGCCAACAATAGATTTTCTATTGTGTCTGTTGTCTGGCAGTCAATGGCACCGATTCATTTGTTCACAAACTAAACTAAATTTAAGTTCAGTGCATCTTTTTCTTTCTATTTCATTAAGGTGGATGCTCCAAGGTAGCCCGCGAAATTCAAATTTTCTTACGTTTTTTGCAATTTGCTGGTCAGTACTAAGTTGTACGTTGATTAAAATATGATTCGCGGCCGTAACAAATATGTATTGACACAATTATAATCATTAAAGTCATCAAAACAACTTTCTAAGATCAAGTAATCCTACTGAATGACAATTTCATGAAATCTTGACATTTTAGGATTATGCTAACTTAATAAGTTGTATTACTGATTGTAATGATTATAATTCTGTAAATACATATTTGTTACGGCCGCGAATCATATTTTAATCAACGTACAACTTAGTACTGACCAGCAAATTGCAAATAACGTAAGAAAATTTAAATTTCGCGGGCTACCTTGGAGCATCCACCTTAAGAAAAGGACAGAAGATAAATATTAGTTTAGGCCTGTCAAATTAGTCAGCGCCTGACGTATTTTTAGTAGCCATGATTTTAATCACGTCTAAACTGTCTATGGAGTAATTTGACAGGACTAAACTAATATTTTATCTTCTGTCCTTTTCTTAATGAAATAGAAAGAAAAAGATGCACTGAACTTAAATTTAGTTTAGTTTGTGAACAAGGGAATCGGGGCCAAGGTGTTAAGAAATAAATTAAGTATTGGTAAAATATGTGCTTGCCTTAGTCCTCAAACAGATGGAAATTCAGATGAAATTCAGCGAGAAGAACTATCAGTATAAGATTTTGTATCTATTCACAGATCATTCAAATAGTATAGACAAGGGAAATTATCTCAGTACACTACTTGTGCTTAGTAAGTTGAGCAATTAGATAGTATAGAGCATATTTAAAACACTTTGACACATTTAAATACTGTTGGAACATTTTTGAACCTGTTTACCACTACTTGGGACATTTATGAAACTATATGGGACATGTTGACATTTTTATTGTAACCTCAATATTTATAAGTATTTTCTTTGAATTATCAGTTACAGAAAGTGTATAAGCGGGTCGAAAATGATTGTTTTGTCTTTGGACATATTTTTTTTTATACCCGCCCGACCTAAAGGCTGCCATACATGGCCAGTTGTACCTTCAGATCTGTCCAGCATAGCTATTCAGAACCGTACGATTCGGTTCCGTACCGAATCGAGCGTCAACCAATGTTACTAGAAGAGTCCTCTGGACTCTGGAGGCTGATCACAAATCCAAAACCCGAAAATTTTGTCAGTTTAAATCAATAAGACGACCGCCTTCTTCCGACATCTATTTGCTGTCGGGGACAAGGCAGATTAGTAATTGAAAATGTGTCATTTTCAATACGACAACCTGCTGACTAAAATCCGTACCGTGTGTAAATGTTACGGGCTCAATATCAATCGCTTACGAGGACCGAAGCGACAATTTTTTGAAGTGAAACGTTTAAAATGTGATATGTCAAACTTTATAACCCCTCACCACGGACACATGAAATTTTAACTGCGCAGCGACTCGCCTCATATTTTGAGCCGCCATAAAGTTTGTATCGGGCTGTAGTTTTCAGATAGATCTGTCCATGTATGGTAAGTCTTCCGGTTGAAATATCGTAACTGTGGCCCAGTACCACTCAAAATGTTGCTTAAGGCGCCTTCCTCACCTTCGCCTTCACCTTCCTCGGCGCGTTTTCGTTTCGGTATAGATGCTTTATCGAGCGCATACACACGTCCCTGTACCGAGTACTACCGAACCATTTTGACTGTAAAGATTCGGCACAAACGACAACGAAACGATGCGGTGGGTAACGCCTAAATGTGAGCGAAGTCTCAAGTTAACTTGCGGGTTGTATTGTCGTGTCGCCGCGGCCTGTCATTGCGGCTGGACGACACGACGTTGCCACTGCGGTTTGCGGTTGCGGTCGGTCGCCTTCGGAAGAGCACCTTGAGGCCCTTTGTACACACGCGTTTTTCTTGTCGTGAAAACTACAGATTCTCCATGTAGGCACGGTTATCACTCCTGTATGGATCACTATGGAAGCTTGTTGACAGAACAGTACCGTAAAGAAACCGTCCCGTGTACAGACGCCAGCACATCAAGCTACTACAATCTGTCAAATTTCTTTAATAGATTTTCAGACTTTATTGCTAGAGTAATAAGGTTCAAGGTTGATTGGGAAAATTTGACAGTTTCGGGTAGGTTGACCTGCTGGCGTCTGTACAAAGAGCCTCATGTTTCCAACTCATACCGAGCCTTTATAAAAGTTCATCTTATGATATATTGTAAACGATGTTGATGACAATGTGACTGAAACTGCCTAAAGTTTAATTAATTAATATTTTTTACTACAAAATATTATGCAGCAAGTCTTTACACCTCTTTTTTCTTCTTAAAACATTGTAGCAGTCTGCAATGACTGGTGGAGCGAAAATTTTCTCTTAACATCACACTTGTATTCGCCTCTAAGGGGTAGTCAGAGGGCATTCTCGAAGATATGTCGACAAGAGTTCATTTATTTGTATACAATTTGTGTTCCATAAAACTGCATCATTGGTTGTTGGTTTGTCCTTTGCTCCTGCGCATGATCTCTCTCCGGTCGGGTCGGTTTGCCGTCCCATCGGGCTATGAGACAGAGTGCACCAGTGTCTACGCACACACTTGTACACTATAATATCTCCCGCGCCGAAGGCTAGTCTCCGTTGAGATTGGCCGCCATGACGAAATACGGCCTTTTTTTTTTTTTTGAGGATGGGAAATCATCAAATGACTCCTCCCGCTCTGGGTGGAGCAGAAGGGAGTGTCAGACTCTTACTGACTAAAACCCACCCGTGTTCCTTCCTTAGCCCTTTTTTGTTCCAGGGCAGCGGTAACCCTTTCGGACGATCCCGCTACCCACGAAATACGGCCTGGAGCACGATTACTGTATCATTGTGTAGCTACAATTGAGTACCCAATGTGTTACAATGGTTTTTGGCTACACATTAATACAATATTATTGAACAAGGATTGTAGACAGTTAAATGAATTCATGAGTAGTGATGGCGCCGGCTACGGGTTGTAGGTCCTGACAGGAACTTAACTTTGTGTATTTAATTTTATCACCACTGCTCTCAATACGGTGAAGGAAAACATCGTGAGGACAATGGTATGTCTAAGAACCAAAAAATCAAAGACATGACATGTGACATCTACTCGCATTCAACCCGCACTGGGCCCGCGTGGTGAATTACAGCCCACTCCCTCTCACAGAGAGGAGGTATGTGATCCAGCAGTGGGTGGGATCTTTGTAGGCTGATTATAAAATGGATTCTTGTCGAATTGTACAGACGCCAGCAGGTCAAGCTACCCGAAACTGTCATATTTTCTCAATTAACCTTGAACCTTAATGCTTTAGCGATAAAGTTGAAAATCTATTAAAGAAATTTGACAGATTGTAGTAGCTTGATGTCAATGTGCTGGCGTCTGTACATCTTTTTGGGGCTGACTGCACATGCCATTTCGTACTCATCGCCTTTCATCTGACATAACAGAACGTGTCAAATGTGGGTGTTCTTTACATCTGCCTGCCCCTTCGGGGAAAGCAAGCGCAATGTTATCTTTCGACAACTGTTCTTCTAGTATCTATAGTAACTCACCAAAACATGTATAAAAGTTTCGATCTTCACAAAAATCCTTCACACATCAAATTTTGCAAACAAAAAATATAGCGTTCATTTAGTGAAATACCTACATAAATATAGCCTTATACATTTGCGATATTAGATTTACCGAACGATACGATTAGCTAGGCGTTTCTACACTATATTAATATAACTATTGATTATATTTAAGAGTAGGTACTTCAATGGTTAAAGTACACATTGACTCCCGGTTTCTGAAAGCTAAGAAGACATTAATGGTAAACTAAAAATTGACCAAGAAACACATTTTTCAAAAATTTAACCAATAATTACTATTTTTAACAATTGGTTGTGTTTAACTACGGATTAAAAAACCGGCCCTTAATCAATGATGTAGCCTAGCCTTTTCCCAACTATGTTGGGATCGGCTTCCAACGCAGCTCTGAATACCAGTATTTTACATGGAGCGATAAAATTATATGGAATAAATGTGACAACGTTAGCTGACTAAAAACATTGTTTCTATTTTTTTTTTAATAAATAAAAAGTTAACCTATTTACTTTTTAAATGATGCACGCAAAAATAACACGGCATATTAAAAGTTGCCTTCATAGATAAATAAGCGGTGCCTATTAATTTAGTCAAATTGATTATTACTAGAAAACTGAGATCGAGCCGAAAATTCTACTATACAGGATGGCAGGGACATCGACTCGCTAACTGTATTCATGAATTCAGCACATTGATTTTAGCGCTCATAAAGATTTTTTTTTTAATTAACTGGCCAAAAATTTCATCTCCGCCGGGGGTTTCAGAATTATGTTACAGCTGCATGCTAACAGGCTGCGCGTCGATGTCCCTGCCAATCTGTATGTGTACATGTTTTACTCCATACTGCCTCTGGATTTGTATTTGGTTAATAGCTTGAGTCTGGCCCCCTATTAAATTGGACTAATACCAGTAGAAATATAAGTAGGTGTACCTTACAACTCTGCCTACACTTTAAAGGCATACAAGCGCGTTGTTATATTTTCAAATGAGAATGTAAATCTACATTCTCATATTTTGACAACAGTATGGGCCAGTAATATTAAAAACATTGTTCAAAGGTATGGATTGAATAGATGAACTGCGGTATTAGTTAGAATATTATGAATATAATATTAACTTGCTTTGTTGACATGTATTTTTGTATCTATGTACAGACGCCAGCACATCAAGCTACTACAATCTGTCAGATTTCTTTAATAGACTTTCAACTTTATCGCTAAAGCATTAAGGTTCAGGGTTGATTGGGAAAATTTGACAGTTTCAGGTAGGTTGACCTGCTGGCGTCTGTACTTTTTACTGTAAATTAAGCTAGCAAGCTTATGACACCCGACGCCACGACAGCTCATACCACGTCGAGTGTTCCAAGTCTGTTTCCATTCTTAATGTAACTGCAACATTTAAAATAGTACAGACGCCAGCACATCAAGCTACTACAATCTGTCAAATTTCTTTAATAGATTTTCAACTTTATCGCCAAAGCATTAAGGTTCAAGGTTGATTGAGAAAATTTGACAGTTTCGGGTAGCTTGACCTGCTGGTGTCTGTACCTATACCATTGTCTTGGTCAGGCCAAGACAATGATACAACTGTGTGCAGCCTCTGAAAGTGCCGCGTTCTTCTTTCGTTCAGTCAACCACCGGTCCATAGAAACAATTTAACTTTGAAAGCGCTCATATCTCTTAGCTGTAAGGGCTATTTTCGATGTTAATTAAAGTATTCCTATTGACTATGCTTGACCGTACCGTAAATGGAAAAGTCGGTCTTGTTTTCACCTGCAAATATTTAAAACACAAAATTACTGTAAAGTATTTTAATAATTAGTGACAGTACCTGCTCATGAATATGAAGAACTTTTAATGTGGTACAGACGCCAGCACATCAAGCTACTACAATCTGCAAATTTCTTTAATAGATTTTCAACTTTATTGCTAAATCATTAGGTTCAAGGTTAATTGAGAAAACTTGACAGTTTCGGGTAGCTTGACCTGCTGGCGTCTGTACAAGTCTGAAATATTGATATTTCAGAATTGGTCCCATAGCTAAAGCTATATTTACGGATGAAAACAGCTTAGAAGGCATGTGAACGTAGGCATACAGATATTATGGGCATAATCAAATCGGTCGCGTAGTCAATATAATTATGTGAATGTCCTAATGAAAAGGTGTGAAAGTAACAAAATGGTTATCAAAAATGGCATTGATTTGGCTTTATTAGATTAACTGGTCTTCCATAACTGTAAAAATAAGCAATTTAAAAGTAACTGATTGACGATTTCATCGTAACACACGTCCAATCACAATCGAATAATTTTGAAAGATGTCGCTAATCCATTGCTTCAAGTTCAAAAAATTCGTAAATAACGCAATCAATGCTGTCGAACTGTCACTGTCAAAATAAAAGCTAAATTGCTACTGTTAGTAAAAACTTTTGTAATGGCGCTAGTTCATTTGTGTACCAACTGATCTTATGACTTTTATCTCTAACAGTAGGCAACATCTAAAGCTACGGTTTCCGGTAGTCGGTGGACGCCACATAACGGCCGCATGGTCTGCATAAATGGCAGCGGGGTTTGAATTTACGGTGTCAAAAAACACTCCCTAGCGAAACACACTCTCATGAGTTAAGTTTCTCCAGTACCTACTAACCCCACAAGATCTACATTAAGTTCAACTGTAGCATCGAAGATTTTTATCGTTTTGTCTTTTCATTTATAATAATGCACACTTGCTTTTGCATTTCACTTTTGACATTGGCAGAATTGTCAACATCGGCACCCTAATTGCGTAACACACGATCAATCGTAATCTGAATCATTTTGAAGCAAATTGCTAATCCATTGCTTCATAAGTTCGAAAAATGTGTCTGCTCAACACGTAAATAACGCAATGAATGTTGTTTAACTGTCAAAATGAAACCGATTCCGATTGATTGTGTGTTACGCAATTAGGGTGCTTTACTTGCCATAATTAAAAATGGAATAGAATAACGTTTCAGTGTCGTCATTCGACGGCAAATTGCGGACGCTAAGTGGCGGCCACCACAGACCTAGGAAACTCTAGGTTAACTGAATAAAAGCGCGCGCTGGATTTTCAATTTTCGACGCTGTGCCGAGCGTTGAAAATCCAACTGCGCGTTTTTATTTTGACATTTATTTAGATGTAAACTAGTTAGACAAATATAAAGTGTTGCTGCCCTTTTCTCGCGCTGTTTGTTAATAAGAGATAGCAAAATATAAAGTGTTGCTGTCCTTTTCTCGCGCTGTTTGTTAATAAGAGATAGCAATATTATAATATAAGTTATGTTGGTGAACAACAAATCTGCTCCAAAAGTATTTTTTTTTCCATATTTTAAACTTATGGACGACATTGTGAACATGATTCAATAATGAAACATGAAAATAATGTTTAGCCACAAAAACATTTAAGTATTTAAAACTCTATTACTTATTTAATTTGTAAACATTATTTTATGCGTGAAGCCAAGCGTGGAAGCAATAATAATATTAATAAATAAGTAGGGTATGTTTACATTGTTAATCTCATTAATAAAAGCCTTCAAAATAATTGTATTCTGCATAGATAATCACAACCACTTGGTACGCTTCCGTACCGTATCGAACATCAATCAATGTTATCGTCGGACTCCTCTAAACGCTGTTGTCAGTTTTACGGCTGATTTTTAAATCGACAGATAAGTTTTATTCGTGGAATAACAGACATCTGAGAGATTTTGTATGGAAGAACAGTCAAAAATTCAAAATTATTCCTCGGATCAAATTATCTGGCGTTGAAAAAATCAGCGCTAAGGGGAAATTTTGACAGCCAGAATTTTTGACAGTTCTGTCATACAAAATCTGTCAGACGTTAATTTTATTCCATGAATAAAAAATATCTATTAATGTGAGACGGCCGGGATCCACCACGCGCACCCAGTGCGGGTTGGTAGGATGTCACATGTCTTCTAATTTTTGGTTCTAGGACATGCCATCTGTCAATTTATACTAACAATAAATTTGACGGTCTGTACAGACGCCAGCACACATCAAGCTACTACAATCTGTCAAATTCCTTTAGTAGATTTTCAATTTTATCTCTGACGCTTTAAGGTTCAAGGTTGATTGGAAAATTTTATCAGTTTCGGGTAGCTTGACCTGCTGGCGTCTGTACATTGGATCATCAAAAAAAAAAGTTAATTCCACAGAATTTTTCACCGAGTTTTTTTGACAATACTTTTTGGCTAAGTTTAAGAAAAAGAGGAAAACTTTTTTAGTTTTTATTTAGTAAAATTCATTTTTATAGGCGACATGATTGCATTGTATAGGCGACATGACTATTAAAAAAAAAATAAGTAGTAACTATTAAAATATTTACTATAATATTTTTAAGTTTAATTTTGTTGTTTTGTGTTCGTTAACACACTGTGTCGATGTCCTCGTTATCACGTTATAAAAAAATCATTAGTGCTAAGGGTATTTGAAATAAAGATTCATTAAACACAGTTTTTTGTATTTTATTTACTAGCTTCGGTCCTTCAACGTATCGAGTCGCATCTCAGCGCTCGCCCGTGCTGCTACTTCGTTTTCGCTTAGCGTTCTAACTTGTTTCCTTTTGCTCAGCTCCTAAAGGTCGTAGCGTGATGTTAAATAGCCTATAACCTTCCTCAAGAATTGGGCTATCAAATGCAAAAAGATTTTCTCAAATCCGACTGGCAGTTCCGGAGATTGCCCCGTACATACAAACGAACAATTAGTGTAGACTAGCTGCGCCCCGCTGCTTAACCCGCATAATTCTCGATCCCTTGGGAATCGGGGTAAAAAGTATCCTATGGCCTAACCCAGATCAGGGTCTACCCTTGTATCTTCATCCAAATCCGTTCAGCCGTTTCAGCGTGAGTGCGCAAACTTACAAAACCCCAAATCTTTTCTCTTCATAATATTTGTTTAGATTGGCAGCCTAGCTGTGCCTATCTGACTTTCACAATCCAGTAACTGAGGTTGCTGGTTTGTAAAAGTCAGATAGGCAGTCGCTCCCTACATTCCCAGTAGTTCCATGTAGCTAGTTCCACACGGAACTAATGCAACTCACTAGTTCCGTGTATGGAACTAGTGGGAGTAGTATTCAGTTCCATGTAGCTAGTAATTTTAAAAGAAATCCATCCATTATTCACCAGTGTCTATAATACTAAAGGCAGATTCTTCGTTTTACAACGTGCTAGTAGTATGTATACACGGCTACACATCAAGCACACACATCAAGCTATACATAACCAGTATAAGCTGACTTCTCGTTGTAGGAAAATACTATACAATGCGAGGTCAGCTAAGACTGGTTTTGTATAGCTTGATGTGTAGCCGTGCGTACAATCAGAAGTTAGCTTATACTGGTTATGTATAGCTTGATGAGTAGCCGTGCGTACAATTCTGAAATAATATGGAACCGCAAGCCAAACGAATGAAAAATATTGTTCGAAAAGATATTTACATTCAGAATTTACAAATGAAACTAGTAACAGGAGAAAGTCGCTCCATATAAGACACCAGCCGTTAGATTCTGTAAAAATCTCACCGTGAAAAGTTAAGTGAAGTAAGTTGTCAATCCCTAGCATTAGTTGGAATGACAGCTCAGTCTACGCTCACTTCACCTAAGTTTTCACGGTGAGATGGTCACAGAATCGCACTGGAGTGGAGACCGCGTATCGGCAATCGTAGTATGGGACGCCCCCCAGCTAGATGGACGGACGACCTAAAGAAGGTGGTTGGGACAGACTGGATGCGGAAGGCGGAGGCCAGGGTGTTGTGGTTCAGCCTGGGAGAGGCCTATGTCCAGCAGTGGACTGCAATAGGCTGAGTTGATTGAAGGTTGATATTTGTCTGGCAGTGACAACCGTGCTTGCAAGATGTTTTGCCGATCCAATCATCATCAGCTTCTCCTAGTAGCAGTCCACTACTATTACTTCTTCTTAGCTTATCGATAGCAATTCGTTTGGCCTGCTGTCTGACAGTGTCGTTGGTTACCTGTTTATCGTAGCATCCTGTGTTTAGGATAGTGCAGGTAATTAGATTTTCCCATTTAGAAATTGTCAGTAGCGGCGCAATTCCGGATTTTTTCTTCACAAAGATTGCCTCGTTTATTACAATCATGAAACATCGTAAATTTACTAGGGCATAAATGTTACGCGACATGTGTCAGTTGAGCTATCGGTCGATGTCGACCAACATCACTAGAATGATATCTTGTTGTCCCACGATCTATACGTTTTAGATCTGGGAATCGAACCAGCGCGCTAATTTTGCGTAACACTTAGTAGCATGGGTTTCATTTTGACAGTTCAACAACATTCATTGCGTTATTTACGTTGTTTAGCAGACACATTTTTCGAACATATGAAGTTTTGGAGGCATGAGGAGCAGGGTGTAAAGTTCACTCAACCTCCATAGAAAAGGGAGGATCCTCCGACCAGACGGGGTTGTGTCTGGCGGGCAATTGCCCAACGATTGATGTTGGGAAATTGTATCTATGCTAATTGCGCGGTAAACTCTGCTTGCGTGATACAGGATTTGCGTGACGTCAGTATGACGCGTTGTTCGCATGTGGCGTTGTAGATACCGCTACAAAGTAGGTACCTACCTAATTGATTAGTAAAACCCTTCAAAATGATTTAGATTAACACTGGCGCCGATTCCCTTGTTCACAAACTAAACTAAATTTAAGTTCAGTGCATCTTTTTCTTTCTATTTCATTAAGAAAAGGACAAAAGATAAATTTTAGTTTAGTCGCTGTCAAATCAAGACATGGCTACTAAAAATACGTCAATTTACGTCTGTCGCTGACTAATTTGACAGGACTAAACTATCTTCTGTCCTTTTCTTAATGAAATAGAAAGAAAAAGATGCCCTGAACTTAAATTTAGTTTAGTTTGTGAACATTGGCCCTGATTCCCTTGTTCACAAACTAAACTAAATTTAAGTTCTGGGCATCTTTTTCTTTCTATTTCATTAAGAAAAGGACAGAAGATAAAATATTAGTTTACTCCTGTCAAATTAAGATACTCCATAGACAGATTAGACGTGATTAAAAACATGGCTGCTAAAAATACGTCAATTTATGTCAGGCGCTGACTAGTTTGACAGGACTAAATTAATATTTATCTTCTGTCCTTTTCTAAATTAAATAGAAAGAAAAAGATGCATTGAACTTAAATTTAGTTTAGTTTGTGAACAAGGGAATCGGCGCCAGTGTCCTGCACACAGAACATATATACCCTAAAGGGTACCTATATAGTATAATGTACTCTGTGGGTACCTAGTACAGCAAGGGTATGCTCTCTAGCATAGTATACTGAGAAAATGATAAAGTTGGTTAGTAAAAAGCTGCTGTCCAGAAGAAATACTTTATTATAGACAAAAAAAGTGTTGTAAAGTAACAAATGCATATTATGAGCTAGTAAAGTTATGACAAAATTCTGTTGTAAAAAACATAACGCTTCTCTGCGGTCGGGTAAAAATGGTAAACTAAACAGTTATACGTAACATATAGAAGAACAGACAAACTAGGTATATTCAAATTTTATTTGTTTCAAATTGACGTTATTTCAAATTAAACAAACATAAACATTATTTTCATAGTAATTAAGTTGATTTCAGAGTGACTAGCACTATTGAAAAAGTTATAAAAATATTTGAAGTTGTAGCTTAAACTTTATAAAATTTTGCGTGCCTATTTCCAGGCAGAATGTACAGACGCCAGCAGGTCAAGCTACCCGAAACTGTCAAAATTTTCAAATCAACCTTGAACTTCTTTAATAGATTTTCAACTTTATCGCTAAAGCATTAAGGTTCAAGGTTGATTGGGAAAATTTGACAGTTTCGGGTAGCTTGACCTGCTGGCGTGTGTAAATTTGAATCGCGATATATTCGCCAAAAACGTCCATCTCTACTTGCTTAGGAACTGTTAAAAATTAATTTCATCATTAGGCTACACAAATTTAAAAGCTGTGTTTATTCAGTCTTTATTTTACGGTATAGTATGTCTTTTTTTAGGCTCATGAATAAATAAATACGAACTAAACAATTAATTATCAGTATTTAAAGAATCTCATTATGTTATAAAGACACTTACACTTAAATATTGTTTTAATAGTGTAATTATTTATTCATTATTAATAATAAATTTTTAATAATTATGAGATCCTTTATTTCATCTAATTACTTATAAATTACATTTTTCAATATTTTTATAAACAAAAAGAAAAAACAAAAAACATTAAAAAATATAAAAATAGTAGCCCACCGGTATCGGGAACAGAGTCCAAGCTAGCTTTCTGAATCAAGCCCTTCAACTTTTAATAATTTATTATTAGTAATGAATAAATAATTCTAAAAAATAGCACAAGAAAGTAGTATACAATATTATTATGCTAGGGGGTCAATTGTAAAGTTGGTTATCTTCGTGTTACCCAGTAACTGGGTTGTGGAGTGCAGTCGCTCCAAGTATAATACTGGTATTCAGCTGTATCCGGATCGATTGTGGAGGACTACTCGTTATGGCTATTTGAATGCATTTAAAGAGAGTTGAATGGGCGAATAATCCTTTATCATTTACGTGAATTACACAATTAGAAGTCAAGTATACGGAAACTGGATTTTACTAATGAATGAAAGCCGTCCCCAATATAGTAGCAAAAGGCACCAACTAAACTAAAAGATTGACCCACTAAATCATAGTACTTATTTAGCCTTCTACTTTTTTATAAACTGCCTTCAAATGCTCAGTCAACGGAGTATTATCGGTCTCCATAAACAACACAACTTCCAACGTATCAGGCGCCAACAATTTAATGTTACGCTTAAATTTCTTCACAAATGGCGGCTTCGCAAATGATATCCGAGCTAAGCTAACCGTTTCCAGGGATAGTTCTTTGTTTTCTACGTTGCATGTGCCTTCTTCAAGGGATGTAAGGCCAAAGTTGTGGCTGACCATGAACGCCAGCTCGTTGGAGCCGGGATTGATGCGTAAGAAGCCACGCTCTTGGTGCATCGGTGTCTGCTTCTCAGGATGCTTTGATTTTGATATGAAGTTGAACATCGGCTGACCTGGAAACAGAAATAGATTGTGTATAATTCTACCTTGAAATTAAAGATAGTATTGTAAGGCGCGTCGCTCACTGGTAAGTCGAGGCGAGATCGCGGCACGGTCGAGGCGTGGTCTCTATGTAGAGTCGAGGCGGGGATGGCTATGTTTCCTTCATAAATTTTAATTGTGTAAATACGTCTACGCCCGAAACAAAATGACAAAATGGCGGTGGAGTCGCGTCGCGGTCGGGCACAGCGCCCGCGCCGCGCCCCCTCCTCTCGACTCTAGCTAGTGTGAGCGACCCGCATAAAGGGTGTTAATTCTCTTTGATTAGTTATATTATTAATGGCAAACGACATCGCGGCAGGCTCAGACGGAGCTGGCGGGATGAGCTGGACTCATTTAATAAAGATTGGTCCTTGGGAACCCTAGGGAAAGAAAGGAAAACACTTGAAAAGATGGCAGGAGGGCAAGATGGCAGGAGGGCAAGGAACTAGGAGATTTGGAACGGGTTGGAGGAGGCCTTTGCCCAAAAGGCACACAGACTCGGAACTGATTTTAAATGTTTTATATTACACCCTCTGAAAAAAGGCTCTAAATAAATAAAAAGTTATATTATAAGTATCAACCGAGCGATTAAATTAGCCTATAATACAAGTAATAATTTTTATTTTAAGAGTGCAATGAAACTTGTTTTAATTCTTGTTGCAGGTTTTTATATATACGTAGTTCTGTCTTTTCAACTTCATATTCATGGAGGTAAATATTTTATTCATAAATGTGCGGCATTTGTGCAAATAAAATATACGAAGTTGAGTTTACATAACTGTTTCTTTTACAAAAGCTGTCAAGGTAATAAAAATAAATAAAAATTGTATCATTTTAACGACTCCTGACGATTTTCCTATCGAAGTAAAAAATGTAGATAGAAATTACATTCTTTAAAACTTACGCACCGATGCAAGAAAATTCCAATTCTTCATGATATTGGAAATCGGGGATGTTAGGATACCTGCCCCGACCTTCCTCAGTAGCCCAGCGTCCTGCCAGCCAAGAAATGGGCGCCAAAGCTTCGTGTAAAGCAGACATAATTAATTTTTTACTATTTTCGCGACTTTTTAAAATTAAATCGCGTAATACGTTCACTGGAGAAAGAGAGATGATACATAAATGTCAATGTCAAAATCTTAGATCTCCATATCATGACATGATAGGTTATGTCATACATGCTCTGTGGGTTATGTCATTGACAGTGTTACCAGGATTAGTTGGTTTATTTGTTGGCTTATAAACTTGTTTGTAGATGGTTATAAAGTGTTGAAAGACCGTATGTACAGACGCCAGCGCGTCAACCTACCCGAAATTGTCAAATTTTCTCAATCAACTTTGAACCTAACGCTTTAGCATTAAAATTGAAAATCTATTAAAGAAATTTGACAGATTGTAGTAGGTTGATGTGCTGGCGTCTGTACAGACCAAAGTGTTCACTTTTAAATGCTCTGAAAACCCATAGACAAGTATTTTTTTATTCCAAGGAGATTTCACGTAATCCTTTGTCTTCTGTAATCTTTCAATTTCTGAAACTTCAAAATAACAAAATCCGAAGTTGTAATCAGCTTGTATCAGATAAATATTAATTTTAGCTGAAAGACGTCCTTTGCTGGACATAGGCCTCCCCCAAGCTTCGCCACATCGACCGGTCCTGTGCTCACATTCAGTATATACCCGCGACTATCACAGGTCGTCGGTCAAACTTGTGGGAGGCCTAGCAGTCATGATAAATAATAAGAAAATGAAATCGTTTTCCGAAGATGGCGAAGTCAACTTACGCAGTCGCGCCAACTCTGTGAAATCAAAAGAGCGCCATGCCGCAAAAAACAATGCCATGTCAACAGATACTAAAGGTTTTATTCAAAAACTTTGCTATAAAAAAACAGCCTCAATAGACATGACCCAGTATGGATTCATAAGTGATAGCAAAGTAAATCCTGTGAAGTACATGATAAAACCACTGAGGGAACAGTTGGAAAAGATTTGCGGTGAGTTTAAAACGGAAATTACAAGTTCGAGCCACGTATTTTATTGTAACGATCACAGGGGCCTTACCACCAGCTCTTATAGCAGGGCAGAAGTTGAACTGCACTGCTTTTTTGTTCTATGATTTAGTCAAAAAAGCAGTGCAGTACAACTTCTGCCCTGCTATAAGAGCTGGTGGTAAGGCCCCTGGACAATTAGGCCCATAGGACCGAAAAGTTCTAGGGGCTTGTGGCTAAGTAATAAGAGCCGCACGGGTCGATCGATCGTTAAGCTGTTGGTTCTGGCTGTCATTCGTAGATCTTTGGCAGTCGTTACAGCTTGTCAGAAGCCCGAAAGTCTGACAACCAGTCTTACCAAGGGGTATCGTTTTACCCAGTAACTGGGTTGTGGACGTCAGATAGGCAGTCGCTTCATGTAAAATATTGGTATTCAGCCCCCCAACATAGTTGGGAAAAGGCTAGGCAAATGATAAGGACTGAAAAGTTCTAGGCACTCCGAAGGTAGACCCACAAGAAGAACACGAATGACATGTGAACGCAAGAATACCCAGGATGGAGGTAGCGTAGACCGATCGTTGTTAATGCTTGGGGGAGACTAATATACTGTAAACACTATATTGAGGACAAAAAGGCTTGGTATTGAGCTGCTCCAATAGGTTTAGAGAGTGAATGTGGATTTATTTAAATATTATATTTTTTTTTGCTATTTTACACTTTTATTTTTTGTTATTGCTAGACATTTATTTACATATACAATGACATGAACATTTACTGTATAAAGTATTATAATTATTGTGAATGTGAGGACTATATGGGTCATTGTTTTCGATTTAATCATGGTCTGGCAATTTGAATAGTTTATGCGGCCTAGGTACCCAAATGTGCTGTCTTTGGTATTGTTCGTCGAATCGTTGAGCTCCAAGTTCTGAGTTGAACTACACGATTTTTGACAAATGCGTGTACTGACTGGACAGGTCCACTCAATCTGTGGTTCTTTCCTCAAAAGAGCATTTCAGACACCAATCTACATGGTCTTCACATGATCTGACCAAGATTATGTCTGAATTTTATAAGAGATTGTGACCTTGAGTTTGTTTCGGTCTTTCTTCGCAGAATAGACAGATAGGAAACGCCGAACTCATCTTGTTTAAAAAAAATATGATTGACGTGTAAAAGTGTTTGTACAAACCTACATACTTACAGGAAATAAATATCATAGAACATAGACCTATGTCCACTCCTTATGATGATGATCGTGGTGATGATGAATTGCTGTTTAAGCACATTTAATTTGTGGGTGATTGGTGAAAACGAAATCCTTGATTTTCCACTTATTTTATTATTTTGCGAACAAAGCAATGAAGATTGTAGATACTGTTACTAATGATTTAATTGTTATTTTTTTAGTAAAATCCGCATCGGTAAAACACCGTCAGACTTCACCTACCCTTCCACGATCCAAGGCTTTTGAGGTTGTCAGCCCTGAAGAGCGGAAACCGAAGCCTTACGTTCCAAAATCCGGTGTGTGAACACTAATTTGCTGATTCTGAGCAGTGGTTCGAACCCAGACAGGTGTTTTACCTTGTGTAAATTATTACATCACCACTGCTCTCAAGACGTGAAGGAAAACATCCTGAGGAAACCTTCATGTCCTAGAACCAAAAATTCGAAGATATTTGACATCTACCAACCCGCACTGGGCCCGCGTTGTGAATTACGGCCCACTTCCTCTCACCGAGAGGAGGCCTGTGTCTCAGCAGTGGGGACACTATAGGCTGATTAAGCTTATGTTATGCGCTAGGTCGGCCAGCGGAATGCAAGTATTATTTTCCAAGATCACCAAAGACAAAGACATATTAAGTACTTACGAGCAATCAGACAAGCTTGCGGTATACAAAATCGAAATCAGGGACCTAACTAAATAATTTTAATTTTACAGCCATGAGTTATCCTGGGACACGCTCGTCTCGTACTCGTTTCCGTAAAGTGAGAATACAAAATGATCCAGACCCTGTGCCGGTTGTAATCAAAGAGAAGAAAGTTAGATTAGTGCCACCAAGAAGACCCAGAGGCGAAAACGTAGGCAGTAAAAATGACGTTCGACCAAGAAAAATGAATTTAATAAAATGATCATGTTAATATAATAATTAAACGAATTAAGGCTTCGTTTTTTTTTTATTACGACAAAGGTATCACCTCTAAATTTCATAAAAAAAACCAAAAATTTGGCGCCACTGTTGGCGAATGATAAAAAATGTAGGTAATACCGTTTGTAAAAAAGATTAGCAGTTTTTCCCGCCGTTAACTAGTTTATGAAATTCCAACAAATCACTGAACATTCTACTCAATGTGACTGAGCTACCATACGAGATAAATTGTCCAGTAAAGTGCTTAAGAAGATGAGCTATCTTCAACAAAAAACCTTTATGAATATGGATATTAAAGAGGAATAGTTTGTGAGTTATTTGTCCTGGGGGTGTTAATTCTTTGGGACCAAAAATATCCTAAGGAGCCGTCTCCACGGGCGATAGTCTCGCCGTGCCATCAAATTCTCGTCGCAATGATATCGCCGTGTGGAGACACGTTCTAAGAGAGTATATAGAAATACGTGGCACGACGATAATATCGCCGCGATTCTCACGCTCGTGGACATGGCCCCTTAGGTGTGTAGCCTGGACTTTAACGCGGCGTCCTAGACGTGAACGCGCCGCATCTCATTGAATTCACATGTCACCGCATCGGATCGCATACGCTTTGAATACATCGCGTAAGGATGCTATATTTGTATTTATGTAGGTAAGATATCACAAGTTGTGAGAAAAAGGTCTTTATCTTAGTCTCACGTTTCACTGTAGCTAGTCCTAAATAAAACACACAACTTAATATTATATACATTGTAATACGTCTTTGCATATATTTGAACTAGGAATTTTTATCACAATGGCAATTGCCACTCACATGGCCAGTGCAATCAAAATATTGGCTGTACGCGGGCGGAAAATGGCACGTGCAAGTGTTCGCCGCGCACTTAGGCAAGGCACACGCCACCGCCGCTACTGAGGATGCTGCCACCTTACGTTTTTCCTTTACGCTATTAGCTTTATTCTGCTTTTCCATTTCTTCATCATCACAGACGCAATCGTCTACAACAACAGGACCGGGAGCGGTGTCACTGCTTATCCACCCGAAAGTTTTCTGCAAGAAACTCTTGGAGTTTGTTTTTTTTTCAATTCTTTCGAGTTCTTTATTTCGTTTCTTTACTGTGTCGTCACACTTGCAGTCTTTCTTTTTATTTTGTTCTCCGTCGCAGCTGCACTCACTGGGTTTCAATTCTAGTGCTTTCTTGTTTAATGTCTCTTCACATTTACAGTCGGCGTTTTGCTTTCTCTCTCCGTCGCAACTACAGTTGCTAGGTTTCTTTTTGGCTAAATTTTGACCCAATCTCTTGTCTTTTATCTGATGAGCAGTTTGGGCTATAGTACCCGACGATTTTCTTGAAAGTGAAGATGACTTCGATAGCGTGGGAGGTAGTACCGATAATCGAGTCGTGGACTGTCCATCTGAACCTGAATATTTTCTAGGAGCAGGTATGTCGCATTTTGTTTTTGAACAATCTGTATTTTGTCTTAGATCTATTGGCTTCGCTTGGTAGGCTGGTTCGATAAACTTGACTTCCGAGTCGTCGTCATGTTGGCTACAAGTCATCCCATTGGATATTGGCCCTTGCTGGGCTTGGACCTGTTTGTATTGCTGCGAATTTTCCGGGTGGAGAATGTCCATTGCTTCTAGGGCTAGCGACCGAATTATTTCTCGGCAATTTCGTATTTCATCAATTATAGCTTCTACTTCTGCAGCTTGGCCGGTTGGTAAACAGGTTAGTGTCTTCAGCTCTTCATTTGGAAGCGGTCTACTGTTTTCTTCGCATTGGGGATCTGAGCAACATGTACCTGAAGCGCCAGTTTCTTCTTCAACACAAGCGCACGAGCTGCATTCGGAAGGGCTTGGCTCGTTGACCTGTTTCGGACTCGGAACACAAACGACCCCAGGATGGCGTAACTCTTGGATTGGCACGGTCTCTATGAGACGCCGTGATGATATCGTGCATTTTGGCTTTGGCAGGGGTTGTTTCTTTTTCTTGCAGGGCATGGGAGTAAACTGGGCAAAACTAGACCATTACTATTAGATTTGGCTCCCACTTATAATTTTGCACACTTTTGATATTGAATATTGAAGCATTTTACTTATTTGTTCTGTTTGTTTATTTACCTTAAATATCCTGTTTGTACTTGACATTAAATGGGTTTCAAGACGTGTTGACAGATTTAGGCACAGATTAATATTAAAACCCATTTAAGAAAAAACCGTCCAGATTGACCGTCGAGGTTGACCACGGATTTATTTAACTAAAATGCAAAGTTCAAAACCTTAAAAAAACAAAAAAAAAAAACTACCGAATTCCTTCCGACTCAGTTGGTTTTTAAAAAAACAAAAATGCTGTGCCGACGACACTAACTTCTGAAATTAAAAGTTATTTTTCACTTTATAGTGTCGAATCGGTTACGTATTAAAATCCCGAAATTTCATAATAACTATGACTGAAATACCGACGTCCAAAACAATGAAATTCAAAATACCAAAAGTTTTAAATGTCGATAGCCGTTATATCGAAACATAAAATAACGATGTCCAAATGCCCGAAAGGATGAAACCCCGAATGGACGAAATACCGATGGATGGAATCCCTAAGAGCGGCGACGTAATTCTCGCGATTACTCACTAGCAAGGAAAAGTATTTTAGGCATGGGTCCGGTTAAATACAACAAAATATCCTGATAGCATAAAAAATGAAAAGCACAACTTTCCGGCGAGTGCCAGAAACATATGTTTGAATGTAAATCAAACATTTTAAACATTCGATGTTTTAATCACTCGGCATTTCAATCTTAGACATTTGCTTAGGTATAATCATTTTTAATATTTCGATACAATCGATATTTAATGTTACGTTACTTATTATGTCAAGCTCCTTTTTGGCACTGTCTTAGAAATTTTAGGCTTTGGGATGTAATTTCGGGATTTTGAACTTCGGGATATAGATCTTCGGGATTTTAAACTTCGGGATATGGATCTTCGGGATTTTAAGCTTTCGGGCAAATGAACTTTCAGTATTTAAAACTTTCGACCAAACAATCATTCGGCATTTAATTCTTCGTTTCAGATTCGCGACAGATGGTACACACCTAAGTAAAAAACATTGGGGCTCTAGAAAAAAAATATTCTCATGGTTGAGAACCTATGCTAACTCCGTCATATAATTATTATTATATTACTCTTTGGTCTTATATATGACAGAGTTACGCCCGAACATCCTTAAAATGAACATCGAAATTGAGAACCTCTTCCTTTTTTGGAGTCGGTTAAAAAAATTTAAAGCATCGCGATTTCACCTTGCAGCCTAGCAATCATGGTTAAGGCACAGAATAACTAATAGTTAAAAGGTCTAACGTAAAAGGTATGTATGTACACTTCCGCGCGCATTTTTCTGACAGCTTATAATTTTATTATGATGTTACCAGGAGGCAAAAAAAATTCTTGATTGCAATCGCGATTCCGCTTAATATTAACTTTTAATTGGATTTGCGAAAGAGCTTATCAGTTTTTCTCTCCTTTTCTGTAGTTTTCAACTCAAACTTTTACGGAGGCGGCAACGCCGCGTTGCAAATCTATTAAATAAATAAAACACAGTACTTAATAATAAGGTCATTGATTGTTTTTAAATTGAAATGTATTAATTATTAAATGCGTCATCTATTTATTTACTTAACATATTTGAAATTATGTATTTTTATCGCACTGGCAGCTGCCACTTATTTGGCCAGTGCAATCAAAATATTGTCTATACGCTGGTGGGAAGCGACACGTACAAGTGTTCTCGGCACACGACGGAATGCCACATGACTTCGCTGCAGAGGCCAAGTCATTTTTTTTAGCCCATTGCATTTTCTTTTCTGCCCCTTCACAAGTCCAATCGTCAAAAACTACTGGTTTAACACAACAGGATTCCTTGTCACTAGTTTTTTTCTCGAATACTTTCTGACAACTGTGTCTACTCTCTACCTTATTATTTTGCTTTTCCTTGTCTCCCTCACAGACGCAATCGTCAAGATCCTTGGGTGCAATAGGAACACAACGTGTGCCTTTCACACTGCTTTTCTTCCGGACTATTTTCTGACAGCAGCTTTTACTCATTTCTCCATCACAGGCGCAATCGTCAGCAATTACTGGTGGAATACAACAGCTGTCCTTGTCACTACCTGTTTTTTCCATTTTCTTGCAGCAGTTCTGGCCGTCTGTCTTTTTTTCTTTTTTCTTTCGCTTTTTCATATCTGCAGCGCAGGCGCAATGGTCAGCAGTTATTGGTAGAACACAACAGGTGTTCTTGCCACTACTTTTTTTAAACTTTTTATTTCGTTTTTTCATTTCTTTTTCACAGGCACAATCGTCAGCTACTATTGGTGGAAGATAACAAGTGTTTTTATGGCTAGTTTTCTTCTCGATTTTTTTTTGACAGCTGCATGAACTGCCTGACTTTTTTTCCTTCATCTGTTGCTTTTTCATGTCATCCTTACAGGAACAGTCGTCAATATCTTTGGGTGCATTACAAACAAAGCATGAGTCTTTGTGACTACTTTTTTTTTGGCAGCAGGTTTTACTATCAACCTCGACCATTTTTTTATTTTTCTTTTTTTCTTTACAGGCGCAATCACTAGCAGTTAGCTTAAGGCTACTTTTCTTCCCACATAATTGCTGGCAGGATTGTTTACTGGCTGTTGTTTTCACTTGGTTTGATTTACGCTTTTTTGTTTCTGCTTCATCACAGACGCAATTGCCCAACCATGATGGAACACAACATGAGTCTCTGTTGCTTCCTTTAGTCCCGAGTATTTTCCGGCAGAAGCTGTCTACCTTTTTGACCTTTTTATGTTTCTTTTTTGTTTGGTCTGATTTACTATCACATAAGCAATCGTCTAGAAGCCCGGATGCAGCACGAATGATGCTTTGTGCTTCTTGGGCAAGTGACCCAATCGCGTCTCGGCAATGTTGGATTCCATCTAATACAGCTGACACTTCTGCGCATAGTGGTGCACAGGTTTTTGATTGCTTTCGATTTGGTGAACGCATTCCACTACCTCCTGGCCATTGGTGATGTGAAGATCGATATATGCCTAGATGGCCATCATCTCGGTCGCTCATGTATTGGCCAGACACGGAAGGGCTTACCGAGCTACTCCGATATGAAGTACAATGTACGACTTGATTGCAATCATCTCTGTCGCGTACGTATTGGCCAGACACGGAAGGGCTTACCGAGTTATTCCGATATGAAGTACGATGTACGACTTGATTGCAATCATCTCTGTCGCGTACGTATTGGCCAGACATGGAAGGGCTGACCGAGGCCTTCCGTGAGATCAGCGAGCCCTTTCGCGAACTTAGCGAGCCCTTCCGCGAGTTTAGCGAATTCGCTATACATTTGGCTCTGATTTGGGCTATATCTTTGATTGAGAGGCTCTCTAGAACCCGCCTTGGTGTAGACGTACATGATGATTGTTCCTTTTTCTTGCAGGACATGTGAATTAAATGGATACCGTTTCAAAATTCTGACAATTATGGTTCCTGTCCTTATTTATTTTTCACACTTTTGATATTGTTTAAACATTTTGGGTGTTTTTTGAGAGTATTCACGTAAAAACTTTGTATCGCATGTTTGGATTTGAGAAATGTGACAAATGTGTGACAGACAGAATCAGGTACAGATTATTATAAAAACTTCGTGCAGGTTGAATATCCTGTAACAGTAACTGCATAGGAATCCTGACAGGCACACGGGGCTACAACGGGTTTTAGTTACAGTGACCAACGGATTAATACACATTATATGACTACTGTATTCCCCAAAGGGTTAGGTGGCGATGTATATACCTATAGTACCCTTTCATTTCACCAGTTAAGTTTATGTTAGATATGTTTATATTTAACATAAAATTTTTTTACATAAGGGTGACCTTAGACGGTCAATGTGTTATCAGTTCAGTCCGGCCAATTGGATTAAAATAAAACAAAATATTTAGAATTTTTGCGTAAATCTAGGAATCTACTCGATCAATCTTACCATTGCCATTGATCGTTTTGACATAAGTGGAACAGTATTGCCATTATAAAAAATGTACACGTGATTATGTAACATCCGTTAAGGCACTGGCATTGTCACTACTGTTTCCTTTAGCACTGTGCGTCAGGTGCCGTGCGGTGTGTTCCACGGTGTGTTGAGTAGTTTCGATCGGATTTAAAACATGTAAGTGAAGGAAACTATTATTTTATTATTCTCTTATCGTCTAGCAAGGCACTTTATTTCAGAATATCTTTTGAAGAGGTATTTTATAGTGCATACTGGAAAATATCTCGGTGGTGTTTCCCTTACGTAACGATAATGAAATTATGTTTGCACGTGACCTTGCTCCATATCTTATTTTCATATTCTAAATTTCATTAACAAATTGAGGAAAAAATATCTGCATTGACATCTTTTAGCTTGAGTGTTAATTAATCGAATCTCGTCGGCTGAAACTGAAACACGCCCGGTTTTAAGCGGTATTGATTTATAAAAAAAAGTTCTGCAGTGTAAGCTTACGTGTTTTTGACACTAATTTCGATTTTTCAGCGAAATATATTTCCATTTTTACGATAATTTCTGGAGATTTTAATTATTGTAAAACACAAGAAAATCTTAAATTTTCGTTACCTAACCTTCATCTGTACGCTGTCATAAATGACACTGGCATTGATTTTCGACTGTTTCGTAATTCTTGAATTGTGACGTATTTCTGAACCAAAATTATTAAATAATTTTGTTGAATTACTATCATAGACTAGAAGTAGTCCTTTATCAGAAATCAATATCTGTGCAGGCTTTCCTGTATACTTTGGAAATGCATTTTACAATTTATTTTAATTCATTTAGACTAAATTATAACTTCTATTGCTGTGGTGTTAAAGACTATGCATGTATCATACATGTTCTATAATCTATAACAACAATTTCTTCTGGCATACACCAATACTCTTCAATTCTCTCAATGCTATTAATAACCTAATAAACAATTTCATATTTCCTGCATCTGGTTAGACTGGAAGCCGACCCCAACATAGTTGGAAAAAGGCTCCACAGATGATGATGATGAAACAATCAAGATGAAAAAAAAATGATAATATTTGTTTTTAACTAAAACATATTTTTCCTTAAACATATCCTAATAATCAAATATTAACCACAACACTATATTGTAAATTGACCAAAGAAGAACAATAGATCATTTAAAAAAAAGTAAGTACTGTCTAAAATTGACACGAGGTCAATCTCTCACGAGGGCTCTTTCTCTATGGGAGTTATTGATTGACCCAGTTTATAAGCAGTTAGCATGGAACTAGTATGTACTATGTAGTACAACAGCTAGCTATCTCACTATATGTAGAGACTAAGTTAGTTACCATGAAGGTTTTATAGCTCTCCTACACAAATGCTATACAAAATTGAAACAGAATGTGTTGCCTACGAGTAGTTGTTCCGGGTCTGGCTGTTTGTGTATGTGAGTTTAAATGTTTGTAAACGCACCCACGACACAGGAGAAATTCCTAGTGTGGAAAAAAGTTTATCTAAAAAAAAAATGTTCAACAGCATTTGTGTAGTGATTGATGCATGCCCCGAGCATGCATCAATCACTACACAAATGCTGTTGATGGTCATAGCAAAATATGGGACTGATTGCCCACTAACATAGTGAATACTCCTACAACCTACTAATCTATTACTCAGCCCAGCGCCTATTCCGCCAGTGGCAGGGTGTACCATGCGAGGTTGACATTTGAGGAGCCGGGTTGTTGTGTGCTCCCCGTTACACTCTGGGAGAGGACTATGTCTATCGGTGGACTGCGATAGGTTGATTTGATTGACCTAAAAGTATGCTTTTTGTTTCAGAATAATGTTCTCGTCCCTAGCAGATCTGGCGCGGAACTCGCCATTCCGCAGCCCCCTGACACCTGCTCAGTGTCAGGCTACGGTACTCACACCTTCCATCGAACAGGTAACGTAAGAACAATATACTGCACTGATTATACTCTGTTCATTTTGTGTTGATCATGATGACAAGGTGGATTTTTTATATGGGCGGGGCAGCAGTATCTCGATGGCTCTAGGAAAACATTCTACATTATCATTCAAACATTCTCAAACCGGTGAAGGAAAACATCGTGAGGAAACCGGCATGTCCTAGGGCCAAAAATTCGAAGACAGGTGACATCTACCAATCTGCATTGAGCTTGCGTGGTGGATTGCGGCCCACTCCCTCTCACAGAGAGGTGGCCTGTGTCCCAGGCGGTGGGAACTTAGGCTGTTTATGTGTACATAATAAAGCGTATATTCTACCTATGTAAGAAGACTGTCCTAAATATTTTGAGTAATGGTTAACTGCATTCACAGATTTTGGAAAAAACGTATAGTCAGTTAATTTTCGAGATTTATTTTTCTGATGCGAATCGATGCATTTTCGTAAAAATCGAAAGTTGGTTTTTCAATTATAAAGATAAGAACTAATAAGGCCTAATTGTAGATCTTTACCCAATAAAAACGGAAGTGATATTTTCGTCTTTGTGTCATATTGATCATAATAAAATGAACAGAGTATAAATCCAATTAACAATTCTTCACCCTGAACTTGATACTACAAGCTTGTTTGTGCAGTTAGATTATAATTTTTTTCGAATTGGATATGAATTTCGAAGGAAAAATTGTTCAGTAGAACGGGTACTATACGGGAACGGGCACCCTAAGAACCATGTAGATTCCCTAATCTACATCGTCGTCACATGATCTGAACAAGATTCTCTCTCGTCTGAAATGGTCTTTTGAAGAAAGAACCACATAGATTTGAATGGACCATTCCAGCCAGTGCATCATTTGTCACATCGCTCAACTCTTAGGAGCTCAACAAGGTGGCGGAAAATTAAAAAAAAAAAACTTGAGAGGTGTCAAGGGACACTCGGATGGAACGAAGTTCCTTTCGATTAATTAGAGAAGGAATTTCTATAAGAGAGAGGGAGACTGACAGAGAAATACGCGCACGCCGTTCCAACTTTTGGTCTTAATTTTTTCCGTCTAGCCCCCTTTCGCAACGCGTGATAAGGAACTTCGTTCCAAAAAACAATGTGGTGACTAAATCGCCACCCTTTATTTTTACGAATTTTACTGCAAAAATCTTGCTGCAACATCTTGCTGCTCTAGATGCATTCAGCATTATGTTTCCTGCCCAATGATGAGAACTCATGCCTGAGGGGGGTGGTCGTGTCGTGCGCGTCGCGTCGACATCGCATTCGCGACGTCTTGTCGTGGCGACACCGGCACGTGGCCGGCGCGTGCGATGCGGCTGCAGTCGCCCTGTGACCATAGATTATGAGAGCTGAGGGCTTGACCAAAAAGATACGATACTAGATCCAGGATGAAAAGTATGCCTATGTGGCTATGTTCTTCTCCAGGTCCCAGGCTACCTCTTCTGTCAAATTTCATAACGATCGGTTCAGCGGTTCAGGCTTGAAAAGGGAAACAGTTAACAGACAGACAGAGTTACTTTTGCATCCTACTAATATTATAAACGCGAAAGTTTGTATGGATGGATTGATGGATGCTTGTTACTCTTTCACGCAAAAAGCACAGAACGGATTTGGATGAAATTTGGTACACAGATAGTTTATAACCAGGATTAACACATAGGATACTTTTTATCCCGATATTCCCACACGATCAATATTTATGCGGGTGAAGCCGCGGGGCGCAGCTAGTTTATAATATTCGTATGATTCACGGAACATTACGCCTGTTTTCCCCGAGGCGGTAGGCAGAGATGTATCTATAGGGCACCTACAGTTGAGTGGCCTCCAGAAGTTGACAGTTTGCCACTTGAGCTGAGACACACCACATTCATCATCATCTGCCTAGCCTTTTCCCAACTACGTTGGGGTCGGCTTCCAGTCTAACCGGATGCAGCTGAATACCAGTATTTTACACGGAGCGACTGCCTATCTGACCTCCACAACCCAGTTACTGGGTAATACGATACCCCTTGGTAAGACTGGTTGTCAGACTTTCGGGCTTCTGACTACCCGTAACACTATGATTTAAAATTATACGAGTAGTGATCCAAATGTTTGAACTGTTATAAAGTTTATTGACTAATTTAACTACCTTTGACTTATCATAAAAAATAATCAAGTAATACCACTCTAGATTTCGTCCTAATTAATATGGAGGAAGCGAGGCTATTGCCACCAACCAGCACAGATACTTCGGGCTCTGCTACTGAGGAATTGCACACGGAAAAACTCAATGACACTACCCAACCTGAGAAAACAAACCTAAAACTAATTTAACAGTTTTCTTCGCCAATCAAAATGCTGGTGAAAATGATAGATTTTCAGGATGTCCGTTATCAATATGACGGAAACGCTCCTATGTTTAAGAAACCATAGTTTTATTGAGTGACCATTCACCGTTTTCATATGAAACCAAAGTTTTATCTCGAGACTTTATTTTCGTGCACTGCATTCTCATCGCACTGCTTAGCGATCTAGAGTTGAAAATCCAACAGTGTGTTTTTCCGACGCGATGGGATGCGCTATTTGATCATCTCAATACTCGACTCAACAAGAGTTGAAATTCCAATGCGCGATAGAATCCCGTCACGATATATTTTCGTCCTTGCATGGCTTTATTACCTTTTTAAAGCATGTCTCATAGTCATTTATTTCCTTGAATGTATTAAACGATTCGTTTAAGTAATTCCCCGACTTAGTAACTATGGCTTCTTATCGCGAATTCATGATCGATTGTAGTGACGTCATCTTTACGAAAACCACTGACGGAAGAAAAGTATAAAAACTTTTCGAGGTTTTATAATATATGCTCTAAGCATGGGATAAAACGTTCACAGTCTGATCTCAGTCAGTCAAAAATATGTACCTCTAATTTCCCTACATTTTTGACATTTGTTTGTCGCCGAGATGAGACTGCGACTAGGTTTTGAACGTATAAAATAACGAAAATTACTTTTGCTAAGATCAAGATTTGACTTTGCCAAGCAAAGTTAGGGTTTCGTACGAATACGATCCTTAATTTTAGCAGAATGAGGTTCATATTCGTATGAAACGCTCACTTTTCTATACTTATACGCATATTATAATATTTATGCTCTAGGCATAAACTAAAATTATATCAAGTGATCACATTTCCGTTGATGAGCTTAGATCGAGATATGACTTTCCTTTGCTAAGCAAAGTTAGTATTTTATACTAACACAAACCTTAGTTTTAGGAAAATGAGATTCATATTCGTATAAAACGTTCACTTATCCATACCATTCTATAATATTATAAATGCGAAAGTAATTCTGTCTACAACCTTTTCACGTTTTAAGAGGAGGCTCCCTAAATTTCATGTAAATTTGAACTAACATTCTGGGACAGTCACACATGCAATCAAAATTGAACTTTGTTAGATGATATAATGGATCTTTTATCTTTGCATGTATAAGACAGAAACGTAATTGTAACATTTTCGCCCGATTCATTATTTATTCGAAAATCATGTGTTTTTTAAGGATTATTGCATTTTTTTTCAAGATGGCTCAGCCTTTATGTCTAAAATAATGTTCACAGTAAGAAAATATACTTTACTATCGACCCATAAGACATTTTTTCTCTAGATCAATTATTACTTTAGTTATAAACGAAATAAGAATTGAGACTTACGACATTTAGTTTCGAGCTCCAACGCGATCAAGGAGTGCACGCGGTATTCAACTTTATTACTGATGTGTTAGCGGCCTAACCCGCCTAACGGCCAGCCGGTTCGTCAGTGCCGCGCTGTGCGCCATCGTGAGAGGGTGTATCGCTCGCGCGCGCGTTCAATACGTATTTTACTTGGAAGTTATTTTAATAAAATTCACATTAAAACGCTACCTATACAATGGGAAACAAACACAATAAAAGACGTCATGAACAGAAGAGAAAGAAAGACGAAAGCTTAAAAAATATTGCAAGAATCATGAGAAGCAAAGCAGTATTTTTTTATTAGTATTTTTTTTTAAATACGTATATATTATTTTGACGAAACGTCTAATCTAAAGTATAAAATTGTATGACAGTCGATCGATATTCATACAATTTTATACTTTAGGTTATGGTAATACGGTCCTATTTTCAATGGAGCCAGTAAATTCCGCGAAGATTTTTCCGCTGTCTGAACTTCGCCAAAAATGTAAACAAATATGAGATTATGGAAAAATAATTTTAATTTCTACACAATAAAGTTTAGTTTACGCTACAACTTCACACATTTTTATAACTTTTTCAATAGTGCTAGTCACTCTGAAATGAATTTAATTACCATTACAATAAAGTTGATATTCCTTTAACTTGAAATAACGTCAATTTGAAACAAATAAAATTTAAATATAGATATCTCTATGATGATCAGATAGATTTGATTTGATTGCAGCCGCCCTATATCATAACTACTGCTAATAATTATTATTGCATGCAACTACAACCTAGCGCGTGGGTTCAATGCCAGATTGTTACAGTTGTGTTGGAGATTGTGAGAACATAGGAAGCTATGGAGGCGATTTGATTGTATTAAGTACCTATATAACAATATTATAAGTAGTATAACAATTATGTTGTTTATGCTTATATATAAATTGTTGAAGATGTTTTATCCGAATAATGACTAATAAGTAGGTATATACTCTCTTAGGAAAAAAAAATTAAGGCAAATTTCCCGAATTTGAATGTCATCCGGAACAAGGAAACTTATTGGAGACGCCTTCTCAGTTGCATAATTTAGTTTCTGTTCCTGCGAAATCATGATGCAAGTTGTTGCAGTTTTTGTCTGGCTTGTTAATTCTGATGGCGTCACAGATGTATTTGCGAGCTGATAAAATTTTTATTTTACAAAAAAGCTTTCTGTCTTTTATAGGGTAACGTGTGTCGGTCATGAGTTTCTGCATGATATTACAAAATCGGCGCAAAATATGATTTCTACAGTTAATCTTTTCGACTGTAATCTTTGCGTAGGGCCGTGACTCAATAATTTTTGTGTAGGTACTGCTATCGCCATCTGCTATAAATCGTCCATAAATAATGTTGTGCATTTCAATCGATTTTTTTAAACCTCCTGCTATGATTGTTGCTTCCATGCCTGTAGATGGGACGTCGTAATTTTTGTAACATACGAGGGCGACACTGAAAGTTTTTAGAACCGGCCACTTGTAAAGGATATAATAAAAAAATAAGTTCAAATTTTGAAAATGGAACTCTGCCAATATTATTGTGTATGTATTTTATATAATAATAATAACGTTTATTTATAAACATGCTGCAGATTTACTATAACTTATCTTAAAAAAAATATAGAGGACACAGTTGCTCATTTGCCTGAACTAGGTGGAACCTGTTTCAGGCTAGAAAGGTGCAAAAAAAATAACAACTGAGAAGACTAATTAAAAATTAATATAACCTTAAAAGACTAACATGTTTTATTTACAGACGAGTAAATCCTCTGTCTCACTGTATGATATGTTAAGTAAAAATTGCAGAATAACCTTTTTACAGTCGCAATTATTTAATTTATAAATACTTTTTTTCCTATTTAATTTATTGTATAGAAATGGACCTAAAAATGTATAAAATCTGTTTACAAAGAAATATTTAGAGGATGCATTGGACTTACATACAATTTACAGACAGAATTTTATTCATTTGTCATTTGTTTACAATTTGGCGGCAAATTGAAAATTGTCTGCGTCACGTCAGCATGAATTTAACGCGAGAAAAATTTCGTACAATGATTTTTTACGACTTTCAATGTCATTTAAGTCAACAAGAAAGTTATGATTGACTTCGATTGGCCTTTTACGATGAAATGCCATCTCGCGACACTGTTTACAACTTGTTTAATGCGTTTAAACGTGGTCGCACTAATCTCACCGATGGTCTGCGTGAGGGACGGCCTTTTACGGTGACGACTGAAGATAACATCAGTTTTGTGCGGCGTATGATAGAGACTGACAAAAGAGTGACTTATCAGCAGATTCGGACAAGCTTAGGCATCGGTATGAGTCAAGTGCACCACATCATCCATGAACATTTAGCGGCCAGAAAGCTTTGTGCCCGGTGGATACCTCATAATTATTTCCGAAAATAAAAGAAAAACTTCGAGGAAAACGTTTTATGGACGCCGAGGAAGCAGTGGCTGCATTTCAAAATGCCGTCGAAGAGACCCCTACGGACGAGTGGGCAAATTGCTTTTCTCAGTGGTTCCATCGGATGCAGCGATGTATTGATGTAAATGGACACTATTTTGAAAAGATATAATAACACTAATAACTTGCTAGTTTGTTCAGTTTTTTATTTTCTAAGAATTTTCAGTGTCACCCTCGTATATGGTCTTTTATAGCATTTCCACTTTTTTGACAAATGCATCAATACTTTTTTTTTACTAAATTGTTTCAACTGAGCATGACTACCACCACTTGCTTGTATTCCAGCTACAGCGTCTTTATTGATGTTCTGTTCCGATGCCTCTTTTGAATTTCTTATTGCACATCATGCACTGCAAATTTAGCCGAGAAAAAAGTCAAATTTTGGTGTTCAGAAACCAATTGAATCGAGTTTAATCCCCAGTTAAAAAAGAGATTTATGATCAGCAACCACTTGCAACTTATCATAAAAAATCGTATATCAATAATACGTCTTCCAGTTGAAAAGAAATGAAGTTTCAGCCATAAATGTAAAAGTAAGTAGATATCTGAACTATTCCGATAAGCTGTTTTGACTTTAAGCATCTCGAGCTGGCAACGAATACTTCTGTATCAAATATGAGCCTTATTCTTACCTCGTTACTTTTATTATTGGAAATGTTGTTTTTGTACCAGTTTAAAAAACATTTTGTTTTGTGTTGTTTAACAGACGTGATGGATATTGATATCTAAACACGATAAAAAAAACAGATTTCTCAATTCATACTTCAAGTAACACCACCAGCGGTCCTTGACTCCAAAAAACAAACAATCATCAATTCCAATCTTTTTAATTTGTCGATTTTAGACTGCGGAGTTTCTCTAGCTAATTTAATTTGACCGTGTTTTGAGTAATGTAGTAGTTAGTATTAAATAAACTATTATATTTCATAAAATAAAATATATATAATAATATAAAGGTGTTTCTATTCCATCTATGTTCGTTATTCTAAAATCAAAATACGTAAAGTTAGAATTTTGCGTCGACGCGGCGACCTTCGGCTCGCTCGCGGGAATTGAAGCGCGGAGTGGCGGGGCGCATGGGGCGGAGCTTGCGTGGAAATTATTTTAGAGTGCCTGGTCTTAACGGCTGAATGGTTTTGGATAAAATTTGGCACACAGATAGGACATAGGATATCTTTTATCGCGGTGGTACGTTCTCCTGGAATAATTTGCTACCTCCGCGGAGGCAAAGCCGTGAGTAAAAGTTAGTAACTAATAGATATCATGTCCTTATCCATACAGAGCGGCATGGCGGCCTCAGCTGTGGTGGAAGGCGACTCGTGCGAGTTCGCCTCCCCCAAATACTTCGCCCTGTGCGGTCTTGGTGGTGTCCTGTCTTGCGGTAAGTTCAGAGAAATTATTTGTTAAGCAACGCGGGCAAAGAGTGCGTTGGAGGATGTCACATGTTGTTTTCGTTCACAGTTTTGATGAAATAATATATTTTACACAAAGTAAAGTGCCTGTCTAGGATCGAACCCTCGACCTAAAAATCGGGATACAATCGGGATCTCCTCTGGGGAGTTTAAACCACTTGCCCTTTATGACAGCAAAGTATTAAATCAATGTCTCAAAAAGTCTTCGGTCTGCGCGGAGTCTTAAACGTCACTTCATTTCGTCGTTCATTCACAGATTAATTTCACGTAAAAGCGGCTCAGTTAGAGTAGGTCACTTCGTTTACAGGCCACCAGTAGGTCAGTGGTAACATTTTGACCTTGACCTGGCCTAGCGTAGTACGGACTTTTATCAATAGAATAAAACGCCAGCTTATAATTTGGTCTTGTGACCACTGATGTGCCGTAGTCTACGAAGCAACGAAATACACTGCCGATCAGAGAGCTGCCGATCTATTCTATAAAAAAATCACCGTGAAAACTTAAGTGAGTTAGCTTAAAATGAGCTGAACACTATTGACTGCCGATCGATTCTGTAAAAATCTCACAGTGAAAAGTTAGGTGAAGTGAGCTTAGAGTGAGCTGCCGGTCTATTATGTAAAAATCACATCGTGAAAAGTTAGGTGAAGTGAGCGTGCAGTGAGCTGCCATTCCAAGGGATTGACATTAATGACAGCTCACACTAAGCTCACTTCACCTAACTTTTAATGGTGAGATTTTTTACAGAATCGATCGACAGTTAATAGTGTCAATCCCTAGCATTAGTCGGAATGACAGCTCACTCTACGCTCACTTCACCAAAGTTTTCACGGTGAGATGGTTACAGAATCGCACTGCAGTTCACTTCAAGCTCACTTCACCTAAGTTTTCACGGCGTGATTTGACAGACTAGATTGTCTGAAAACTACACTTTGAACGTCACTCAAGTGACCGCACACAATTCGGAAGCAAGCTATATAATCTTCATTGCGGTTTCACAACGAGACACCGTTCGAATTTGGTAGTAATGTTTAGAGAAACACGCTGCTATTTCTTAAGTAGGACCATGCCCTATCTTTTCTTCAGGGAGAATCAAGCCAATGTCACGTAGCGGCCTTGCCTTCAAAGTGTCGCGGTGTCAATAGCTACACTATAATTAGCTAACATAGACAACACTATAGATAAACTTAACGTACATACATACACAATTCTTGTTAACTCTCATAATTTTTTATGCATATGGCGAAATATGAAACTAATATAAAATGTACTGATTCTGACAGATTTTTGACAGCTTCCCATAGAAAGTGGCGCCGCCTTGAAACGCATAGACAAGTGTGTCAGTTTATAGACATTGTAAACGTCATTGAGAATTCCCTATTAATCAAATTTTTGTTTTATTTTGTGTTTGTATCTTTAAATAGAGAACATCTGTCATGGCTATTGTATGTGGCAGGAAGCCAAAGGTCAGTACTAAAGAACTGTGGTGTGTACATTGAACTATAGGTACTAATAGTAAATCTAGAACTAAATATTCAATTACTAGTATTAGTTCAGTCAGTGGAATTCTGGAAAGTAAATAGGCTATAGCCTTCCTCAAGAATAGGGCTATCAAATGCAAAAATATTTTTTCAAATCCGACTGGTAGTTCCAGAGATTACCCCCTCCACACAAACAAACAAATGTTTTCCTCTAAATATTAGTATAGATATAAAATAGATTTTAACCTAATTATTTTTTTTCCCTATATCTTTTTAACATTCACCTACATTATTTATATCCTCCTTGCCCAACCCAAAGATAATGTAGAGCAGTGATAACAGCTGATATTTATAATCTGTACTTGACATTATCCGCAATTCGCGCCAAAACATCTTTGTTGACGCCTATGCTTAGGTGTGTTGGGAGACTAAATAAAATACCGTTATAGAACAAACCAATACTTATTTAGACTTTAAATTGACGTGTACAAGATTAAAGATTACAGAATTCTAGGACCCGTTACAATATTATGCGTATGTTGACCGATCGTTGGAGCCGCGCTGGAGCAAGTGAACGATCGTTTTTTCTCGCGGGATCGCGGACCCTCGCCCGGTGCCCCCCGCCGCCGTCCCGTCGCGCAGGTGGCGCGTCGCCATTGGTCCGCTGTGGTATGGCGTGATTCTCTTCCGATGGTCGTGGCGGCGCTCCGATTGGTTCAGCGGAGATGGCCTGTTGATGACGCAGGGCGGCCGCCACGCCGCGGCGGTTACCATGCGGGCACAGGCCGCAACATACTCCCGGGCGTTGAAGAACTTGACTTCAACTGGATGACATGTCCCGCCAGAGGGGACACATCGTGCGGACGGCACGGGTGACCGTCCCCTTGGTTGTGGCGACGTCCGCCACCCGGCTGACCCCGTCTGGGCCTGGGTGTAGGCGCGTGACACGCCCCAGGCGCCACTGGAGCGGCGGAAGGTTCGCCTCCCGCAGAAGCACGAGGTCGTCGAGGCAAATGCCTCGCTGCTGGGTCCTCCACTGGGACCGTTGCTGCAGTTCGGCCAGGAACTCCTTCTGCCACCTGGACCAGAACTGTTGGCGGATTTTTTCGATTAACTTGTAGCGGTTGGGCCGCAGTGCTGTGATAGGTGGTGATGGGACGGCGGTCAATGGTCTGCCCACCAGAAAGTGCCCCGGGGTTAATGGAGAGGGGTCATTAGGATCTGACGAGAGGGGAGAGAGGGGACGGGAATTGAGTATGGCCTCAATCTGCGAGAACAATGTCGCCAGCTCCTCGAACGTCAAACAGGCCTCCCCAGCTACTCGTTTAAGATGATATTTAGAGGATTTTATGCCAGCCTCCCATATGCCTCCGAAATGTGGCGAATATGCAGGCCCAAACACGAAGCGGATTCCCTCGTTCGCAGAGTAATTGTACACAGACTCTTGGGCCTCCTGCAGCATCCTACCCAGCTCATTGCATGCACCTAGAAAATTACGACCGTTATCACAATGTATTACATAGGGTTTACCTCTCCTAGCTACAAATCGGTGGAGACACAGAATGAATGCCTCAGACGTGAGGTCGCTGACCACCTCTAGGTGAACCGCCTTAGTGGTGAGACACACAAAAAGACATAGGTAACTTTTAGTTATGCGGTTCCCTCGGCCTTTACGACTCGAAATTTTAAACGGGCCTGCAAAGTCTACCCCACACGAGCTGAAGGCGAAGCTATTATCCGTTCTAACGGCCGGCAAATCACCCATAATTGGTTCGAAAGGTTTACCTCTCAATCGAGTACACACTACACACTGCCTGGTGGTCGTGCGAGCAAGAGTTCGCCCTCCCAAGGGCCAATATTCCTCACGGATGGCTGCAAGCAATGCCTGGGGACCAACATGGAACAAACGCAAGTGTTCATATTTTACTAACAGCTTAGTGAATCTATGTTTAGCATCTAGAAGAATGGGGTGCTTCTTATCATAGCTGAACTTCGAATTTTCCAGACGGCCTCCCACCCGTAGCACTCGTTCCGAGTCTATAAAAGGATTGAGTGGCAATATTTTTGAATTTTTATTTAACTGCTGCCCTTTGCTTAGTATATCGATTTCTTCAGAGAAAGTGTCATGCTGACTGAGTTTAATTAGAAGAGTGCATGCCTTTTGCAACTCTTCAACCGATAAGGTTTGACTAGCATTTCTCTGCCCTTTCCCTATCTGGATAAATTTTAGCACGTAGGCGGCTGCTCTTTTCAGCCGTAAGAAATTAGAGAACCTGTTGAAATCTATAAGCTTTGTATTATCTCCCTTATTATTATTACTTGTCGCACATGAGTATGAGTTAAGTGTTTTGACTTCTGGCAACGATATTTCCTCTAACGGAGCTAGCTTGGGAGACCACTCACTGTCTTCTTGTTTTAAGAAGGGAGGGCCTTCCCACCAAAGCGTTGAACCTTGTAGCACGTGAGGATCTACTCCTCTTGATGCCATATCTGCAGGGTTCAAACTTGTGCGCACATGGCGCCACTGATAGTCATCTGTTAGCTCCTGAATTTCATTTATTCTGTTACGAACAAACATTTTAAGTGAGTTTGGCTGCATTTTTAGCCATCCTAGTACTACCGTGGAGTCGGTCCATATTAGTTTTTTATTTATTTTTCCTTTCAAGGACTGGATTACCTTATGACTAAGTCTAGCGCCGAGGAGCGCTCCACATAATTCTAGTCTAGGGATAGTCATAGGTTTAAGGGGTGCTACCCTGGCCTTGGCACATAGCAGACGTGAGGTGTAGCTACCTTTGTTACTCCTTGACCTTAAATAAACGCAGGCGCCATAGGCAGCCTGCGAGGCATCTACAAAACAATGCAATTCAATAGATTGTGGTAATTCACACAGAGTGTACCTAGGTAGATGCAAGTTATACAGATATGATAAATTATTACTAAAGTTCAGCCAGTCCTTAACTAAATTAGTTGGTACTGGCTCATCCCAATCTAACTTGGCACCCCATAGCCTTTGGAGTTAAATTTTTGGCTTTATGATGGCTGCACTCAGTAGTCCACTGAGTTCCTCGGAGTAAGCTTCCGGGTTTTCTTGGGGGTTTTTTATTAAATCTGGTTTCTAAGTGGGTAAGTCGTTTCCTAGCTGTTGCATAGGAGTTGCCTAACGCGCTCTCAGGGTCTTCCTTTAGAGGCATTGCTACGGAAAATCTCCCGTTTGATAGGCGTTTGGTATGTTGAACAAAATGCCCTTGACAGAAATGTTCATCGGGGGAACGGGAATAGTGTTCAGCATAACCCTCTTCGATTTCCCAGAATCTTTTTAGACACTCTTGTACGTCTTGGCTAACGTTACAAGTTACAGTGAGGGACTTTAGGCTACCGTGCCCTGTAGGGCCTGAGACTACCCACCCTAATTTAGTATCTTGTAGTGCCGGTTTATTTTTTCCTAGGTATATGTGATCGGCATTCACAATCGCCCAATATACGTCCGCACCTAACAGAATGTCTATCTTCGAAGGTTCATAGAAAGTGGGATCCGCTAGACTAACTTCCTTTGGTATACAGAGTTGCTTAACGTTTACCTGCATGTTGGGTAACGTACCCATAATATTTGGTAAGACAAGACAGTCAACCGAGATACAGAAATTAGTCACGCGCGACTGGAGTGTAAGGTTTACCCTTTCGGAAACTTTTGTAATGGAATTATTTATTCCGGCTACGCGAGTGGGACGGGAAGTGTCACAAATTAATCCGAGCTTTTGTTTCATGGTGTTGGATAGTAAGGACATCTGACTACCTGTGTCTAGTAACGCTCTTGCCTGGTAGAGTTCCCCAGTTTGCGGGTGCACTATGTCTAGTAGAGCCGTACCTAACAGTACTTGACCTACTGAGGCTGCTGAGAGAGAAACCGGTAAGTTAGAGGGCTCAAGGGCCGGAGCGCCTGCTGTGGACCTATTGGTCTTAAACTCGTGATCGTGTAATAGTGAATGATGTTTCCGTTTACATACACGACACATAAGCCTGGCTTTGCATTGAAATGAGTTGTGACCGCTCTTAAGGCAATTCTTACATAGTTTTAATCTTGTGACTTCAGCTAGCCTATTCCCAATGTCCATATTCTTAAATTTGGGGCATTCGGACAAATGGTGACTGTCATTGCAGACATGACACGTGGACGGTCCACCTTTATCTCCGAGTGCAGCAAAAGTCCTATTCGGTTTAGGCTCTTTATTATTGCTTGGCCTTCGGTCCCTTCTCTCGGCATTTTCCATGCCTGCGAAATACATTGTTTCTAGAATGTCGGCTCGATTTCTTAGAAACCTTGTGAAATTTTCTAAGTTATGGTAATCGGCTAACGTAGACCTGTGCTCTTCCCATTTAGTATTAGTCACCGGATCTAATTTTGAAGCTAGAATGAATAGAATAAGTGCATCCCATTTGTCAGTCGGCTGACCCAACGCTTCCAGCGCTCTCAAGTTTTTTGACATGTGGTCTACTAAGTACCTTAATGCCTTATAGGATTCCCGACTACACTTTTCAACACTAATTAAAGCTTTGAGATGATTGTTTATGAGAATATTTTTATTATCATATCGCTCGCATAGTAAATCCCATGCTAATTTGTAGCTATTCGAGGTAAACTCTATTGATTTAATTATCCCCTTAGCACTCCCTTCCAAAGCTGATCTTAAGTAGTGAAATTTGTTTATTTCTGGAATTGACTTATTGCTGTGAATAATAGAATCGAATGTATCTTTAAATTCTAGCCATGTTAACAAGTCTCCATCAAACTTTGGAAGGTGTATGGTTGGCAATTTTACTCCGTTGAATTCATGTGAACGACAGCTTGGCTGATGAGAACAATTACTAATTTCTCCAACAGTGTTTGCCTTATTTATTGGTAATGGGGTAGCCTCAATTAATTCTTGAGCTACAGAGAGAGCAGAGTAAAATTGACGCTCTGTTACCTCTCGTTCTTCTAATTGTTCATCTACATCGGAGCAACATATTTCAATTTCTGACTGTAATTCGTCAAATGTTTTAAATAATTCTTGAAATTTGGCTAATCTCAAAGAAATTTCCTTAACTTGAACACTGGCAACCTCTTTAGGCTCCAGGTTCTGCATAGTACCTAAATAGTCTATGAATTTTGTTAATCTACCCTTTATGGTGCCACGCTTTCTAATTAATTCTTTAATTTTGACCTTCAGGTCGGTATCTACACTGGTCATTTTGCTATCAACGAGACCTATTTATTGTCTATCGAAATACAAAACACAAAACACAATGCAATACAATGAGCTGAATAGATAAATGTGCAGTGAACCTGACAATGTTAGGCGTCGCTCCGACACGTGTTCCCAGGTACGACTTCCGCGTTGTAGCGTGCCGTCGGCCGGCCGCCGCTAATGCAGTCGACGCGTCGAGGGAATCCGCTGTGCTGGCTGCGCGGGTTCTGCACCGGAACAGTTGCCGTATGGCCGGAACTCTGAAATAGTCGGCAGGATGGCTGGTTCACCAAGCATTGGTTGCGTGCACTTGATTCACACGCGTGCATGAATATGGGGTGGGTAGGAAAAACAATGCGTGCAGCTTAAAATGCTAGCTTGCGTTTTACAATATCGCCAGAAGTGAGGTTATGCGTTACGTGGGATTACATTTATGATTATGAACTTAAGCGGGTAGGTGCACACGAACATACAAATGATTCGACTAGAGTGGAAAATTTGCAGCTTAGCGCCTAGCCAAGCATAAGCCAGCTCAACCCACGTGCAATTAACCTGCAAATTAGGAAAAGATATGGCCCCTTTTCCCGTTTGACGTTCGAGCAGCAAGCCGCGCACTGATTCACAGCGCGAGGGCACACAGGAAAAATATTAAAGAAAGGAAATGAATGGATCAGGGCTTACTCTCCTGGGCTAGACCTTCGGCAGACGTGTTGAGTTTGACCCGCCGTCACCGTCCGAAGCCTCCCTGGACACAGCAGCTCGTCCGCGCTCCCCTTCTTCTTGATTACGCAGCCCGGCTGGATGGATGGCGGGCTGCGGCACTTGCTCCACGCGATGAAATTTCGGCCGACGCTTCTCGAAGATTCGATTTTTAAATTTAACGCAACGGGTCCTGTCACGGTCGCCACTTGTTGACGCCTATGCTTAGGTGTGTTGGGAGACTAAATAAAATACCGTTATAGAACAAACCAATACTTATTTAGACTTTAAATTGACGTGTACAAGATTAAAGATTACAGAATTCTAGGACCCGTTACAATATTATGCGTATGTTGACCGATCGTTGGAGCCGCGCTGGAGCAAGTGAACGATCGTTTTTTCTCGCGGGATCGCGGACCCTCGCCCGGTGCCCCCCGCCGCCGTCCCGTCGCGCAGGTGGCGCGTCGCCATTGGTCCGCTGTGGTATGGCGTGATTCTCTTCCGATGGTCGTGGCGGCGCTCCGATTGGTTCAGCGGAGATGGCCTGTTGATGACGCAGGGCGGCCGCCACGCCGCGGCGGTTACCATGCGGGCACAGGCCGCAACATCTTCAATCACGGTTAAGGCGGGCTTTAGATAATTAGCAAGTTTATGTAAGATTATCTTGTTCTTATTACTTATGTTTTGACTACCTAACTCGTCGGGAAATTGCAATTGAAAAAAAAAATATAATAAAACAAAAATAATAACTTTCAGATCGACTTCAAAAGAAGGAGGTTATATCCCTACTTTTCATACGTCAAAAAAATTTAGATAAAAGTCCTAACTACTACTATTTATGATTTTGATAATAAAACTGAAAACGTGCTGATTGCTAATACTACATTTACTCTGCAAATATTGACACATTGATAACTGAGCTGGAAATCGAGTCTATGATAATATGATAAGTGTTACATCATCTATTCACACGTAAAACATGTACAGTCACGAGCATAAATACCTGACAGTTACTCAAGATTCGCAAGCTGTTTTCTCCTATAGCATTGATAGAAATATAGACTTACGAACATGGTATTCTTGGAACCGATTATTTCTATGTTCTATGTTACGGGTTTGGTTTCCGCACCTAGTCCTCTTTTTTTTTTTCCAGGATGGGAAATCATCAAATGACCCCTCCCGCTCTGGGTGGAGCGGAAGGGAGTGTCAGACTCTTACTGACTAAAACCCATCCGTGTTCCTTCCTTAGCCCTTTATGTTCCAGGGCAGCGGTAACCCTTTCAGACGATCCCGCTACCCCGCACTTATTCCTTCTGCCGATTATTTATATATTATGAAATCAGCTTCTGTCCGCGACTCCGTCCGCGTGGAAGCCAGTTATACCACAAAATATATCTTATGCCACTCGGCAATGGCGTAGCTTTCTTTCAGTGGAAGTATTTTTTTTTAAACCGGATGAGTCATCATCCACAGCCTGACATCCCCTGCTGCTGGCTATAGGCCTCTCTTTTGTGCCAATCTCCAGGCTCCGGTGCCAGCCTCATCCAGGTTTTGCCTGCGATGGCAGAATTTCGTGTGCCCATCGCCCCACCGGACGACCGGATGAGTCATTTCGAGAGAATAGCTCCTACATTCAAACTTACAAAGTTTACCTCTTTATAATAGTTAGGGATTGTGGCTAAGTAATAACAGCCGGACGGGTCGATCGATCAGGTTAAGTTATGCTTGCCGCCGTTGGTCCATGGATGGGTGACCATCTTTACATATGCAGGCCCCTCCGTGCCTCGGAAACCACGTTAAGCCATTGATCCGGGATGTCATTCGTAGATCTTCAGCAGTCGTTAAGGGTCCTCAGTAGCCCGAAAGTCTGACAACCACTCTTACCAAGGCTATCGTATTACCCAGTAACTGGGTTGTTTTCAGATCTGTCGTTACATGTAAAATACTGGTATTCAGCGGAAATCGTAATTTCGTTAGAAAATTGCTTTTTAATTTTGCTCAACTGTCCGATATTTTATGCTCTTGAATGTACGCTGACTGACACGCAGGCGCGTTGTGCTATCTGTTAGGTCAAAGGTCATATTCCACACGTGGGGACGCAGTCTTTGCTCCGTCTCTATCACTCTCTCTACACTAGGGTTGCCGATGATGACGAGTCTTTATTAGAATCATGGAGTGATGTCTCATTAAATTGCTTTCAGTTGAAAAGGCAAATGCTTGTAGAATCAAGATCCGATTAGAATTCAGACCGCCATAACTTGGTTCCTACTACCGAACTACAAAATGTTACGTCACACTATCTTGGGCCAACGCCAATGAATTTACAAGCTTGTATCGATCACGAGACTTGGGCCAATGTTTGACTAAACGTTGGTACCAATACTGCAGCATAGTTTTTTGTACTTGTTATATCAAAGATTGAATTTTAATGTTAAAAATGCTATTATAATATTTTCAAATTCAATAAGTTTCTCGTGTGGGCACGAATTTTACAAGTAGTCATAACAATCACCCTTAGTGATACCACTGCTGGGACACACTCTTCGAGAGGGAGTGGGCTGTAATCTACCACGCGGGCCCAGTGCGGGCTGGTGGATGTCACATGTCTTCGAATTTTTGCTTCTTCCACACGATGTTTTCTTTCACCGTTTTGGTGATGAAATTATTTACACAAAGTAAAGCGCCTGGCTAGGTCCAAACCCATGTGACATACCAACCCGCATTGGGCTTGCGTGGTGGATTACGCGGCCCACTCCCTCTAACAGAGAGGAGGCCTGTGTCCCAACAGTGGGAACATTATAGGCTGCAAGTACTATATTTACGTATCCTCGAATTAGTCTACATTCGATGTAGTTAATTACCTACTCGTAATTAGTATTAGATAGACCGATAAATATAATTTTGTAATGTACTTACGGTGACATATTTTTAAAACTAAGTCTTACGTAAAGTGCATAATCTTTATTTGATATCAAAATGATTGATTACAAACACGTGCACAAATCGTGATTGGTTGAAAGATTTATGTAAAAGTATCTTGAGTATTGCCAACCTTCGTACTACAATTCTTTTTAGCGATGAAGTAGACATTTTTATTGCTAAGCCTCCGCTGTCGTAGCGGGATTGTCCGAAAGGATTACCGCTGCCCTGGAACATAAAGGGCTAAGGAAGGAACACGGGTGGGTTTTAGTCAGTAAGAGTCTGACACTCCCTCCTGCTCCACCCAGAGCGGGAGGGGTCATTTGATGATGTCCCATCCTCAAAAAAAAAAAAAAGCCTCCGCTGTTCGTTCGTCCATCTGTCTATCTGTTTGCGGGCTGTATCTCATGAACCATAATAGATAGACAGTTGACATTTTTAACCGACTTCTAAAAAAGGAGGAGGTTCTCAATTCGGATGTTTGTATTTTTTTTTTTTTTTATGTTTGTTCGCGCATAACTCCGTCGCTTGCCAACCGATTTGAAAAATTCTTTTTTTGTTGGAAAGGTATACTAAAAAGGTATAAGTATACTTCCCAAATGGTCCCATAGAAATTTCATCAAAAACGGTTCAGTAGTTTGGTTTTTAAACCAAAATTACTGGTAAAAATTACAACTTAAAAGTGAAAAATAAAAACTTTCTTTGCAAAAAAATACAACCGACTTCCAAAAACGACACTACAAAGTGAAAAATAACTTTAATTTCGGAAGTCGGTGGCAAACAACGAAAATGCGAACCCAACGACAGCGACTTCCGAAATTAAAGTTATTTTTCACTTTGTAGTGTCGTTTTTGGAAGTCGGTTGTATTTTTTTGCAAAAAAAGTTTTTATATTGCGGTGATTTTAATAATATCCCTTTGTCCTGCAGGTATCACCCACACAGCCGTAGTACCCCTCGATCTGGTGAAGTGCCGTCTGCAGGTAGACCCTGACAAGTACAAGAATGTCGTCAACGGCTTCAGGGTTTCAGTCGCCGAGGAGGGCATGAGGGGACTCGCCAAGGGATGGGCACCCACTTTCATCGGATACTCGCTACAGGTATGGTTTCCACAAAAAACACTTTACGTAGGTATAGTACAATGGCGTTAATAGGACTCGTTGTGCTATGAGAAGGGATTGTCATACAGGTATGAGTGACGGTGTGGACCCAGGTACCCTTCGTGACATTGTCAGCAACAATATTCAAATATTAAAAAAAAAAAAAATTGAATAGTTAGAGGCATGAGGAACAGGGTGTAAAGTTCACTCAGCCTCCGTAAAGAAGGGGGGACCCTACGACCATACGTCGTAGTGTCTGATGGGTTACTTCTCGACGATTTATGTCGGGACGTTGTATATGCTAAATGCGCGGTAAACTGTGCTTGCGCGATGCAGGATTTTGCGTGACGTCAATGTGTTGCGTAGTTCGCATGTGGCGATGTAGATGCCGCTACAACCATTTGAATCAGGTGACGTATCTTCATTGCGTCAAAAAAAAAATGTAATACCACCCCCCTTTGAGGGTTACTATTTTCCAAACCTAATTCGGGGGTAGGGGGGTTTTCCGTAGGATTATACAGAGGCGTATGCATCGTCAGTTACTTTACCAATGATTATAATAAACATCCAATTGTTCCTACTGAAAAGTGAATTCAGCTGAAGACACAAAACCTATGAGACTTGCAACTCCGCCACATCTTACCTCTCTCTCACGCACATTTACTAACGCTATTTCCATCTCTCTCAGGGTCTCTGCAAGTTCGGACTCTATGAAGTCTTCAAAGTGACGTACAATGGCCTCCTGGATGAGGAGACCGCGTACACCTACCGTACTGGTGTGTACCTCGCTGCGTCTGCGACCGCTGAGTTCTTCGCTGACATCGCGCTTTCACCCCTAGAGGCCGCTAAGGTAATAATTTATGAATTTACAGAGTAAAAATGACTTCATTAGGAAATCTTCACAGTCAGAACGGGTATCTGTAGTGCTATTCTGGTAAATGTCTCGCCGTAAAAACTTAGGTGAAGTTTGAAGAAAAGTTAGCGTCAAGAATCGGATGTTGGAATGACAGCTCACTACTACTTCACCTAAGTTTTCACTGTGACAGTTTTACAGAATAGACTTGCTGATTTTATATCGGGTCACATTTGTGAAGTTCTGCTAGTTAATTTACGTTGGGCACTCTTATGAGTACAATATACAGCAACTTCCTGCCCGATGACGAAAAAAACGCGCTCGAGGGATGCTGTCGCGCGGCCGTGTCTGTGACGTCACACGTCGCTCAGCGCTCGCGCTGTGTGGCCGGTCGCGTGGTGGAGGTGCCCGGTGAACAAGAGATTATGAGATCTGAGGGCTTAGGAATTTAGTATATTACTATACAATGTGGTGTCCGTACTTTTATTACCAACAATTAATAATGTGAGTTTTTATTTGGGAACAAAAAAAAAAAAGCAACCGACTTCCAAAAACGACACTACAAAGTGAAAAATAACTTTAATTTCGGAAGTCGGTGTCGTCGGGTTCGCATTTTCGTTGTTTGCCACCGACTTCCGAAATTAAAGTTATTTTTCACTTTGTAGTGTCGTTTTTGGAAGTCGGTTGTTTTTTTTTTTTGCAAAATAGTTTTTATTTTTCACTTTTAAGTTGTAATTTTTACCAGTACTTTAGGTTTAAAAACCAAACTACTGAACCGTTTTTGATGAAATTTCTATGGGACCACTTCAGAAGTATCTCCTTTCGAACAAAAAAAGAATTTTGAAAATCGGTCCACAATTGGCGGAGAAATCGCGTAACAAACACAAAAAAAAAAAAAAACATACCGTCGAATTGAGAACCTCCTCCTTTTTTAGAAGTCGGTTAAAAAAAAATGGAGATCTAACAATGGAAAAATGATGGCTACAAAAGTTAAAAACTGTGTCGCAGCTATCAACGCCCGCCTATACATAAGAAAGACATTGTTTCATATTAACTATGATATAGGTAGAGTTTAGCTAAAATAAAGATAGAATTGCTATTTAAAACTGCACCAGCACCAAAAAAACAGCTTACTGACTCCAAACCACTTCTTCCCAGGTCAGAATCCAGACTATGCCTGGTTTCGCCACCACACTCCGTGAAGCATGGCCCAAGATGGTCCAGAATGAAGGCTACGGCACCCTGTACAAGGGACTCGCGCCTCTATGGGGTAGGCAGATCCCTTACACCATGATGAAGTTCGCCTGCTTCGAGAAGACCGTTGAGCTGTTGTACAAGGTAAGTTCTGCACTTCTTTATATTAAACCTGGAATAGATATAAACATGGCAATGCTGCCAGCTTTTTGGGCACTTTTTTCCTGTTGACAGCGATAGAGACGAATTTTTTGGTGCCCTATGAATCTTTCCCTCCATTTATTTATCCTCTTGATTGACATTTCGTGGGAATTGTCATCGAATAGGGTTATTATAAACTAGGAGGGTTGTATTCCTGCCAGGGTAGCGGGATCATCGGAAAGGGTTACCACTGCCCTGGAACATAAAGGGCTAAGGAAGGAACACGGGTGGGTTTTAGTCAGTAAGAGTCTGACACTCCCTTCCGCTCCACCCAGAGCGGGAGGGGTCATTTGATGATTTCCCATGCTGAAAAAAAAAGAGGGTTGTATTGATGATTTTAATTATTATTAGAATTCTGTAAATACATACTTGTAACGGTTGAATCATATTTTGTTCAACATACAACTTGACATTGACCTGCAAATTGCACAAAACAGTAAGAAAAAATTTGCAGCATACCCTGGCTCCTTTGTTTTTTGGTAATTCCTTTAGCGTCGCGTAGCATGCAAAATGCCTTACGATTTTTGCTAAGAAAATTTGAACTTTATGGAGCGTCACATTAAGTAATGCCAAATAAGACTGACATGTTCTCTCTCAATTCAGAAATCGAGCCATAAATTCAGATAAATGAATACTTTATAAAATTGACTATTCATTCAAATTGTCCGTATATTCTGTCAGTTTTGACCGTAAGTGGTTAGTATAATGTCGCATTGTTTGTAAATCACAACTATCATTCTTTGACCGTTGTATGAAACGGCTATAATGCGGCAAATTGACGTAGGATGTCAATTTGCTTAACAATTATTACTAAATATTCTAAGTTCTATGTCAGAGAATTTGGTTTCCGCACTTAGTCCTTCACACGGACCATTGTGTGTGGCCCATGTGCGGCCGTCGGTGGTTATTTCAACCAGCCCCCCGGGCTCTCCAGTGCCTCGAGGGCTTCTGTCCTAATCTGGGTGACGCCTGTGTATTCAAAGAGCACATGTGCAAATGTTACCTCAGCCTCAAGCTCTCGCAAGCTGGAAATGTTTGTTTAGCGAGCTGGACTAGCTGGACCCCGTCATCCGGCACAGGCCGTTCTTGCCCAGGCGTAATAAATGTTTGGTATTATTACGAAATATTAAAACATTATAATTTGTTCCCAACAGTTCGTCGTCCCCAAGCCCCGTGAACAGTGCTCGAAGGGCGAGCAGCTGATCGTCACATTCGCGGCCGGTTACATCGCTGGTGTGTTCTGCGCCATCGTCTCCCATCCCGCCGACACCGTGGTCTCCAAGCTTAACCAGGTATGTATACTATGGCCCATCCTACGAGAAAAGAGTATGAATATCGAAGGAGTTCAAATATCTGAAAAGAATTCAAAGAGGGCTTTGAAGATCCGTGGCATACCTACTATCGCAACATTTTAAAAATGGCAGCCACGCATGAGACCTATAGAAATCGATAGCTGACATTAATGCAAATAGGAAACTAAACCCCGTAGTGTCACGTTTTCGAGATATTAACGTTTAAAGTTGATGATTGACTCACGTGATCAACTCCGCCGCGGCTATTTTCAAAATGGCGCGACAATAGGTATGCCAGGCTGCATATAAAATATTTCGATCCCCTTTCCTCGATACAGGAGTTAGGGCTCCCACACATAAACACAATATGACGTCGCGTCGTACAATGCCAATGTCAGACAATGCCATTACGTTGAGATCTCGCCTTCAAGCATATACAAGACAGCATGATACATGCCAAGTCTGTCACTAGCAGCCGTCCGGACAATCGTTGACGGTCACCATCTGACAATGAATGGTGGCACCTTTGTTATGTAAATCGAAGGATTTTGCGACGTGATGTCGTATCGTGTTTATGCGTGGGAGCCCCTTGGCCAAACCACACACAACACAACATCGCATCGTCGTACGACGTACGTCACGATGATGTGTCGTGTCGTGTTTATGCGTGGGAGCCCTTTGGCCAAACCACACACAACACGACATCGCATCGTCGTACGACGTACGTCACGATGATGTGTCGTGTCGTGTGTTTGTGTTTTGGCCCTCATTGTAGTCTACATGCACAGTACAATTACCATTTGAATTTAACAGTACACATTCGAATCTCCGATACCAGTCGGACAGTCAACAGGGCTCTAATTCACTATGACCACTTAACGATTCCTTACTTTGAAACCACGTCAATTACTTAGCTAATCAGGACATCTTTATAATAACGTATTCTCTATGACACAATGAACGAAACCGCGCGAAAAGAACGTGAAATTAGCGCGGGTTGAACTGTCAAAATACATGTTGTCCATTCGGTTGACATTTCGATTCCTTGCCGTTAACAACACACGATATTAATGTGGTTTGCAGGTGGTACATACCATACAGAATTACTTGACTTGATTGGCTGTTGGTTCGTCCGTTGGTTCGAGTGTAGAAATCAGCCCACACTTAAAATCTGAGAAAAAATCAGAGAGATTTGACTGGGCATTCATTCAAAAATCAAATCTCGCTTGTGAAACTAATTATCTCATTTGTTCAAGTAATATCCAAAAACTTCTCTAAAACGATATCTTCATTAATTTTCAGGACAAGACCGCCACAGTCGGCAGCATCATTGGCAAGCTCGGTATGGCCGGCGTATGGAAGGGTCTCGGACCCAGGATCATCATGATTGGTACTCTCACCGCCCTGCAATGGTTCATCTATGATGCCGTCAAGGTAACACATTGTTTATTAACCCTTCGTATGCCTGAACGTGGATCCACGCGAGAAACAATAATTAAAAAAGCAAGTTTTTCTAACTGAGCAGACTGCTGTGCTTCTGGGGAGTTTGTTGCGCCACTTCTTCCGAGCGAAAGCTTTAGGAAGTGGTGAAGGGCGGGCGTTTTGGAGGACTGTCTTATGTAATTTTGACGTTCGAAAAGTGTTGATTCTCAGCCTAGTCTTAATTAAAATTAGTTAATTAAAGATATTTTCCTAAGCTGCCTTTTGAGATCACAAACTCAATGATTTTAATCGATTGTTCCTACTGATTGAACCATGTAGACACATTTTACAATGAGAAAAGACACTCCCGAACCCCTGACACGCTTTCCACCCACACCTACTCACTCTCGCGCATCTTTTTTACAGGTCTGGCTGCGCATGCCCCGCCCCCCACCCGCAGAGATGCCAGAGTCTATGCGCAGGAGGCTGGAGGCCGAAGAAGCGAAACAAAAGTGAACTTAGAACATTTTATAGGTAGTTTATTATGCGTCGCGCGTTTAACAGAGTAGGATTGCTGGTAATACTGATGAAACATCACGCCTGTTTTTACCTAAGGTAGGGGTAGGCAGAGTACCCTAAAACTCTTGTAAATGGGATGACATTTAACTTGGTTGGGATGTAAGAGTGAGATAGCGATATTTTGGTGGTTTGTACAGGCTTATGAGACATTTCAGTATTGTCTATGGGATGGTGGCGCTTCTATATCCTTGGTATTGCATCCACAGGCAGGGGTGACCGCTCACCATGGTGACCCATCAAAATAATTGGAAGGGAACAAAAATCGTAATTATAAAAAAAATATCACTGACAGTACAAAATGGTGGTTTTAACAGCAATCCTAGTTCTTCACTATGTATGAATAATTTTTAAATGATAAGACATGATATTATGGTCTAACTCAGGCCGTATGGGGTCGAATCGGTCCTATATGGGTCGAGTGGGTCCCATATGGCCTACGCGCGACGATTTCCACGTTCCAATCGCCGCCACACAGTATGTTATGTAGTAAATTGTGATTTATATTACCAAGTTACAGTATATTATATAAGTAAATGATCATGTTTATTAAATTATTTTTTTGAAAATAAAAAAGTTATTTTTTATTTTATTTTTTTTGTTTCGTTTTTTTCTTGTACATAACGAGATGCCTGTTATAATTTATTTGTTGTATGTTATGTATGACGCTAGTAATGAATAAAGTGATAGATACATGTATTGTTTTAATGGATATGTATCTGTAACTTTTCCTGAAAAAAATTAACCCGTCTGCCCTCAAAGCAAGGAACAGGCATCTTCTGGGCACGCTCGTTCCATCATAGACCTCATCCATCGCATTCCATTAGGCGTGATCGAGGTTAAGAGCAGGCCCGATTAGCAATAAAAAAATTCTTTATGAAGGAGTTAAAGAAAAACTGAAGTTCACTGACGTAGATGAAGAAAAAAGTCGAAATAATTCATACTAGCTTTTGCTCGGGGATCAGGATAAAAAGTATCTCATATCCTAACTCGGAAGGCTAATTCTCGTAATTTAAAACGTTCAAAGGGCTATGCTTGGAATTTCTCTGCGTGATCGAATCAGAAATGAAGAGATCCGCAGGAGAACCAAGGTAACCGACATAGCCCGAAGAATTGCCAAACTTAAGTGGCAGTGGGCAGGGCACATTACCCACAGAACAGATGGCCGATGGGGCCGAAAGGTTCTGGAGTGGCGACCGCGTACCGGAAGACGTAGCGTTGGAAGGCCTCCCACAAGGTGGACCGACGACCTTGTTAAGGCCGGAGGAACCCGTTGGATGCGAGAAGCAGAGATGTCCAGCAGTGGACGTCTCTCGGCTGAAATGATGATGAAAACTTTCTAAATCTAGTCGCGGTCTCATCTCGGCGACAAACAAATGTCAAAATGTAGGGAAATTGAGGAATTTTTGGCAGATTGAGATGTGGTCAGACTGAACGTTCTTAAAATTACGAGAATTGTCCCGTCACATCTATGTGCCAAATTTCATCGAAATTTCTTGAAGAAGGGATAAACAGACAGCGGTGTACGCATATTGCCCCGACCTGGGGTAAAACAGGATCCCATGCTCAAAAGTCGAATCTATACATAAACTTTTGTCAGCCTGCGGGTAATTCCGTAGCTCACTCAGTAGGAATGGCTTTCTCACCTTCCGCCTGACGCAGGTCCTCACCGGACACGGTTGTTTCGGGAGGTTCCTGTTCAGGATAAAGCGGGAGGTAACGCCAGGGTGTCACCACTGTGTGGATCGCCCGGAGGTCACGGTGTAGCATACGCTGGAGGTCTACTCGGCTTGGGCGGAGCACCGCCGTATCCTCGTGGCGGTGATCGGCGGCGGCGATCTCGCGTCTGGCCTCTGGTCCAGGCCATGGTACGGAGCGAGAGTGCATGGGAGGCCGTTACCTCCTGCGAAGCAGTAGGTAATGCTCGCGAAGGAGGAGGCGGAGTGCGTGAGGGAGAGGTAAGCACTGCGCCCTCACGCCCCTAGTCGCCGCACTAAAAGCCTGTAAAAGTGTTTGTACACACGGCTACACATCAAGCTATGCAAAACCAGTATTGGCTGACCGTTCATTGTGAGAAAATATCATACAAAGTGAGGCCAAGACAAACTGGTTTTGTATAGCTTGACGTGTAGCCGTGTGTACAAACCTACTTACAAAATAAAATCATTTATCATTCAGAGACATGAATATTTTTTTGACAGGCCATTCTGCCGATCGATTCTGTAAAAATCTCATCGTGAAAAGTTAGGTGAAGTGATCTTAGAGTGAGCTGTCAATAGTGTCAATCCCTAGCATTAGTTGGAATGACAGCTCACTCCACGCTCACTTCACCCACCCAAGTTTTCACGGTGATAATGGTTACAATCCACAGAGTAACTTATAATATAGTTACAATCGCACTACTGACGTTAGGATGGATGGTGGCCTCCGCGTTCAGCATGAAGTGACGCAGAATTTCTAAAAGTTTATTGTATCAATAATTGCTACTTTCATGAATTTAAGTTTGAGCTTTGTATATATTTAGTAAAAAAAATATAGCTTTTATTAAAATTTGTACAAAGAAGTGCCTAATAATTTGGAACGGCAACAGATTTTTTTACTACGGCGTCTTGTTCAAATCTTGCAGGCTATGCTAGTACTACGGTACTACGGTAGCTAGATGGCACTGTCGACGAGGGGTCATATTTATTTTCATGTACAGAAGTAGCGTATCAACTAGCAGACTGTGTCTGAATGAAATAAGTTAATCAAGCGCACTATGCTTCTAATGGTAGGTACCTACTCATTAGATGGTAGATGGCCCACATGCAATACTATTTTTTATTTAAAAATCGGTTTTTATTTATGTATCAATTACTTAGCGACATTTAGATGAAGGTCCGCTTACACCACAAATCTCACATTTAGCGGTAAACGAGCTTAAAATATCGTTCTGTTTCGTTCAGCCGTTTGAAGATGACACGAGACAGGATCATGGTTTTAAACACGTGGTTTGTGGTGAAAAGCTCAAGTTTACAAGAAATCAGTACATATGCAAAATAAAACGGCAATTCTCAACAATGAATATCATTTTATTTTAACAGTAAAACAAAACAAATAAATGCAACCATATTGTAAGGATTTATTTAAAAAAAAAATACTATTATGTTAGCCGCGTCCTAATGAAAGCGATCGATCAAACTCGCACGCATACGCGATCGTCGTATGTATGTACAGACGCCAGCACATCAAGCTACTACAATCTGTCAAATTTCTTTAATAGATTTTCAACTTTATCGCTAAAGCATTAAGGTTCAAGGTTGATTGGGAAAATTTGACAGTTTCGGGTAGCTTGACCTGCTGGCGTCTGTACATTCAAACTTTACAAAATTTTTCAACAGGCGCAAACAACCGCCCTCCAGCTCCGTCGGCGTCATCTCGCGCTCTTAGGTTCGCCCTACAAAATAAACACGACGTTTGCGTGTCGGCGTGGAGTTCGCTTTGATTAGGAGCGGCATTAAAACGAAACAAAAATAAATTAGGAACAATTTACAAAGATTATCAGGCAAGGTTGTGGCCACACAGGCCTATCGAATATAAATTACATTGCGGGCTTCAGCCGACGACAGAATTCGTTCTTGACACCTGTCAGTTGAGAACACTGTCGCACTGACAGGTGTCAGAAACGCATTCTCTCGACGGCTGGACTGTAGTAGTTAGTCAAATCTTGCTTCTTTAAACAAAGATATGGTATATTAGTGGGATATGGTACAATGTTGGTAAATAGAGTTATGTTTCAGGATACATCCGATTTATAATTTACAATGAATATCACACATTCATTAACTACCAACAGGCACAAGGCCCGCGTTGTGGATTACAGCCCACTTCCTCTCACAGAGAGGAGGCCTGTCATTATGCTATCACACATTGTACAAGATTTGTTGAAGTTTGTGATAATCAGCCAAGTTGCGAGTGCACAATAATGTGTCCATACCACACACAACACTCAGAAATGAAGTAAGAAAGAAACTAAAAAGGTTTCAGGCACACAATACACAAAAAAAAAAAACAGAAAAAAGCCATAGTTTTAAAATGCATTTGAAGCCGCGTGGGGTGTAAGGAAAGGGCAAGAAGCACAAACCTACGGCGACCCAGGAAGAGATCCCAAAGACCGACCCTGTATCAAACAGGGAGCAGGCTGTAATAATAATAGCACAGAAGCGACTGCTAGCGCCGGCATAGCGCTGCGGTAAAATTTGCAACTTAAACAGTTTAAGAAAGTTACGAGTGGCGGCGCCACCGACGCCAATACAAAGGAACATTAACTCCTACAAATAAGGTGACCGCACCCAGATTGTGTAAAACAGTCTAAACAATTACTAAAATAACCTGACAGATGACAAGGATCATATCAATCGGCCGTTGGGAAACATATGTACCTATGTACTAAATACCCATGTTTGCAAAGAAATAAATGATTTGATTTCTTCTTGGTTGTTGGTCAGACGTCTCTCGGGGCCTTTCAGTGTGTCAAACCGTATCACATCTAATTAAAACATTTTTGTCGGTACATAAGATTATGCAAAATTTAGTACCTATTTTCTAACTAGATGGCGTTGGCGTCGAATTAGATCTCACTATGGTTTCGTTACCGATGAAAGTATAAGTAGTTTAGAAATTTTGTGTTCGTTGTCATCATTGGACGTTCGACACTAGTCGCGAGCGAACGTGCCAAAGTACATCGCTCACGGCTCAGTGCCCCCCGTTTCCCTCGTTGCGCTCTCGCAAACGAATTTTTACGACTCGTAGACGGCCAGTCTACGGATCGATCGGTCGATTCATCTGTCGACCGGTTGGCAAACCCAACTGTTCTTTTCAGAGCAAATACTATTTCTTTAATAGCGCGTTTGTTTCTTAAACTCACTAGGCCCCATCAGGGATAAAACCACAGTTTCGTGGTCCTCGGTGGATACCATACGGTGCCAACGAAACCGAGAGGGGTGTTGACCCAATACACCCGCCGAACCCCTTCAGGGCTAGGCAATTAATTGGACGGGTCCCAGTTTCCGGCCTTGGGGGATCTCCTAGTCGGCACTGGTGACAGTTTTTATCAACAGCCACTCACCTAGCGTCTTTAGGGTGTGTCTACACCCTTCGCGCTAGACTGGTTAGGGTCCCGTTTGCACAATAAGACTGGCAACGGATTACAAGCTCAGGGCTCACCAATAGGCACTCACCTCCCTGTCTTTACCCGACAGGGAGGGTACACACCCCCGGGCCAATCCACCCGGGGCGTTCGTCACTTTAAAAACTCTTTTTTTAAATTTCTATAAATTACGTAAACGTAAACTTTGTTGTTGTGTCCGTCAGAATGACGGACCAACTTATAATTTCCTTTTTTAAAGAGGTCCTCTTCAAGGACCCTGATTTCATTACGAAATATGGCGCACAGTTCGCCGTCCTCCAGCAGGACTCCCCCCCCCCTTCAAACCCGAGTGTAATCTCCCTCGGGGAACCTAGCTCCCCAGTGGCAATGGTCACTGAGGAGTTCTCAGCCAAAAGGGCTCACCACCATACAGACGAGGAATCCCCTCGCTTCTCCTCCTCATCCGCCTCCTCCTCCGACGAAGACGGCTTCACGCTGGCTTCAGGAAAGGGGAACAAGAGGAAGAAGAAGAAGTTCTCTTCCCAGCAGGTCCCTAAGGTAGCGGCCACTGGCACAGCCGCCTCCTCCTCCCCCCCCGCCCCTGGCTCTCAGGCCCCCCGCGCCGATTCCCCGATCGCCTCATCTTCTAAGCAAGACGATGGCCCCACTACTTCCGCTCCAAGGAAGATCCCCCCCCCTCCCACTGTGTTCGTTCAGGACAAGGGGAAATGGACCGTGGTGTCCAAATGGTGTACCGACCTAAAGGTTGGGTTCACAAGCGCCCGCTCTACCCAGCAGGGTATTAAAGTAACAGTCCCTACGTCGAAAGACTTTAGGGAACTGACCCGGCTACTCCGGCAGAGCGGTGTGGCGTTCCACACCTACGCCCTTGCGGAGGAGAAGCAAACCCGGGTGGTAATCCGCAGGGTCCCGAAAGAGATCCCTGTAGAAGACATCAAAGCCGACATAGAGGCTCAAAACATCCCTGTGTCTGAGGTGCACAGGATGCACAGAGCCCGAGGACAGGTCGCATTCGACATGGTCCTAGTGGTATGTCCCCCTGTAGAGGGTAAAACTCACCACCCAATCTTCCAAATCAAGACCATTTGCGGGCTCGCCGGTCTTGAGGTTGAAAAACCCCGCAAAAGCGGCGTCGTAGGGCAATGCCATCGTTGCCAACTCTACGGCCACTCTCAAAATTTCTGTCATGCCAAACCCAGGTGTGTCAAATGCCTGGGTGAACACGGCACCTCTGACTGCCCCCGCCCGAAAGATCGTTCCCTTTGTAAGGAACCCCCAAGCTGCGTACTCTGTGGCGAAGTTGGGCATCCAGCCAACTACCGCGGCTGCCCAAAGGCCCCGAAATCGGCGTCCCCCAAACTAGCCAAGCGAGCAAACGCCCGCCAGCTAAGGGAATCCCCTTCCCACAACCCCCCGACCCAGCATTCCGAGCGACTAAGTCCCCAACGGCCAAGTCCGTGGAACCAGCTCAACCACATGAGAGCATTCCCAGCCCTCTCAGCAGCTTCCCAGCCGCTCACTCCCCCCTCCCCCCCCAAGTTAAATCCCCACCCCCGTTCGCCAGCGCCTCAACCCACGACCCCTTCGACAATCACCCCGGCAAACAAAGCCGCGCTCGCCGCCCGAGCTCCCCCTCCCAATCCCCCTACTTCACCCCTCCAGTCAGCGAATCTTGATGCATTCCAAGTGATCTCAAGCACTTTCCTGACCTTCCTGACCCCACGTGCCAACCAAATGGCACAAGAAATTGTTGCCGCCAGAAACTCTGGCGACTTATATCGCATTCAAGCGATATATAACGCGTACCCTGACATTACGCAAGCCCTAACTGCCTTTGTTACCGTTCCGTAATGGATAAAGATATCATTGCAAGAACGAAACCCCGATCCCTTAAGTTGGCATACTACAATGCCAACGGCCTCCAACACCAAAGAGCCGAGATCGCCACCTTCCTCCGCGATCATCAGATTGACATATTCCTCGTTCAAGAGACCTTCCTCAAACCCCATCACCGAAACCCCTACATAGCAAACTATCGTCTCGTCAGAAACGACAGGACACGCTGCCATAAAGGCGGTACCCTAATTTACTACAAAAAGGCTCTATACTGCATACCTATGGACCCTCCCCCACTTTCACGACTTGAAGTGTCAATCTGTCAACTGGGCATGTCAGGCCATCAGCCGATCACCCTAGTGTCAGCCTATCTTCCTCCTCAAAACATCGCTGAAAACTACCAGCTCCTCTCAGACGACCTGTCCATCCTCCTCGGTATGAGTGACTCCGTAATACTAGCGGGGGATCTTAACGCCAAGCATACTGCCTGGAACAGTTCCATAATTAACACCAGAGGCAGACACCTCTTTGACCTCTGCCCCTTTCTTAACTTCGACGTCATTGGTCCAATCTCTCCCACTCACTTTCCTCATGACCCCAACCACACCCCCGATGTCCTTGACGTAGCGCTCCTTAAGAATGTCAACCTAAGGTTAGACTCCATCGAAGTGGTTCAAGAGCTTACCTCTGACCACCGCCCAATCATCATCCGTCTGGCCCCACGCACTGGTCTACCTGATCCCAGTCAAGCTTCTCAAATAAAAGTGGTAACGGACTGGAGGAAAGTAAGGGATTCCCTGAAAACCGCCAAGTCCCCCCACCTAGACTCTATCCCCGATCAACTAAACTCTATCGCGGACACGACGGCCGCGGTCGACTCATTCACGGAACACGTACGCTCAGTACTGAGCGACTGCTCCAGGGAAATTCCAGAAACGGAGGACCGTAGCTGGAAGTTGCCTGAAGACGTGCGTGAACTGCTGAATGAGAAGAACGCGGCTGTCCGTGCCTACAGCAGCTTTCCCTGCACCGCTAACAAAGCCCATATGCGTTACTTACAGCGTGCTGTAAGGACTCGCATATCGGAGTGGCGTGAAGCCAGCTGGGACAAGCTGTTAAGCGACCTAGAGCCCACTCACCAAGCCTTCTGGGACCTTCAAAGGAAACTCAAATCCCGCGAAGTAACCAATATACCTCCATTGACCCGACCCGACAAAACCATCGCCTTCGAAGACGATGACAAAGCCGAGTGCCTGGCCATCAGCCTCGAAGCACAATGCTCACCCAGCTCCCAACCAGTAGACCAAGCTCACCTTCTATTGGTCGATGCTGAAGTCGAACAAAGAGCCTCCCTGCCGCCCGTCGAAGACCCTGATAATCCTCTGCCTCCCGTCACTCCAGACGAAGTGCAGGACATCATCAAGGGTCTCAAACCAAAAAAGGCCCCCGGTTCAGACGGAATTACTAACAGAGTGATGCAGCTCCTCCCTGCTCACCTAATCATGATACTGGTCACCATTTTCAACGGTGCCATGGGCAACAACATTTTCCCACAAACGTGGAAAGAAGCCACAGTTATTGGCATCCATAAACCCGGAAAGCCCAGATCCGAACCGACGAGCTACCGTCCCATTAGTCTGCTCAATGCCCTCGGCAAAATCTATGAGAGGCTCATTCACAAACGCCTCAGGAGCTATGCCGAAACAAAAGGCCTCATTCCCGAGGAACAATTCGGGTTCCGAACCCAACACTCTTGTGTTCAACAGGTCCACCGAATCACCGAACACATCCACGCAGGGTTCCTACGTGGGTTGATGACAGGTGTAATCTACTTCGACATAGCGAAAGCTTTCGACAAAGTCTGGCACAATGGCTTACTATACAAGCTATACCAACTCGGAGTGCCTGACAGACTCGTTCTCATCCTACGAGACTTCCTGTCAAATCGCACCTTTCGCTATAAAATCGAAGGAGCGCTCTCCCCTCCCCATCCCATTCGTGCAGGAGTCCCCCAAGGCTCTGTGCTCGCCCCACTCATATTCACGCTGTTTACCAGTGACATCCCTAGAAGTAATAGAACCCACCTGGCTCTGTTCGCAGACGACACAGCCATTTACTACTCTGGTCGCAGTCTCATCCAAATTCGGCTCCGCCTCCAAACCGCAGTCAATGAACTGGCTGCTTGGTTTAGGAAATGGCGTATTGAAGTCAACCCTGACAAGAGCCAAGCGGTCCTCTACTCCAAACCCAGATTAAAACCTATTCCCCCCTCACCTATCACCATGTTCGGCAAGCCAATCCCTTGGGCAAAGCAAGCCAAATACTTAGGTGTTATTCTCGATAAAAACCTTACCTTCTCAGAGCACATTAAGACGGCCCGCTCGCGAGCCGCTTACGCTCTCGGTTGCCTCCACTCACTTTTCAACACACGAAGTAAGCTGTCACTTAAGTGCAAACTGCGCTTGTACACAGCGTGCATTCGTCCAATAATGACATACGCTTGTGTAGTCTTCGCACACACAAAGCCCCGTTATATACATAGGATGCAGACCCTCCAAAATCGTATCCTCCGAAAGGCCACCAACTCCCCCTGGTTCGTTCGCAATGAGATCCTCCACGTAGACCTCAAAATGCCCACCATTCAACAGTTCATGAAACGCCTTTCAAAGCGTTTCTTTGACACAGCCGCTAAACATCGCAACCCTCTGGTTGTCGCGGCTGCTAACTACACTCCCTCCAAAATTAGTAAACTTCGCCGGCCAAGGCACGTTCTCACTGACCCTGACGACCCCACAACGCTCCTTCAAGAGAGTAATAGGGAAACCAGCACAAAATACAAAATTAAAAAACCGACATTCCGACCTCGCCGCCGAGGTCCACCGCGTAACCCCCAAGTAGAGTCACCCGCCCGATCCTTCTTAAGTGAAGTGCCAGCTCGCGCGGTAGCTGTGCTTAATGTAAATGTAAACTCATGACTATGACCTCTGAGTTTGTTTCGGCCTTTCTTCTCAGAGATAGTCCTAGGAAACGCCGTGCTCATCAAAGCACTAATAATTAAAATTCGATCCAGCCGAATCCCTTTTGAGCCCTCTCTCAGTGACACCCTAAGCCGAGGTTCGTTCCCCACAGGGGGAGCCCTTAGCGTGTAGTCACTTAAAAATTTTAGTTATAAGCCCTGGCTGGAGGCTTTAAGTTTTCTTAAGGCAACCACAGGATAGTCCGGTTAAGTAGTTACGACCTCTCAAGGTCAACTACGAGATGCCATATATAATAAAATAATAATAAAAAATGTTCGTTGTTGACACTCTGTACTGAAGTAAAGATATTATTATACTGTGTTATATCACTTTATATGAGTTTCATTGTGAAGTGTGGACCTTGGGTGGTTGGTGATTTTACACAGTGGCCATTTGGGGCTGGTGTTCCTGTCGAAATCGGGGCGCAGATTGTTATGGTAAATAAACGAAATAATAACAGAACTAATGAAAGAAAGAAAGAACTGTACTCGTCGTCTTATCATGGACGCCGGCCCAACTGAAGCCCATAGCGCCACGCCGACACATGGATTGGACCAAGTTCGCAGAGGAAGTAGAGACCACCACGCCACTCAGCCTATCACTACCTCCGCGGACGTAGACTCGACGGCGGATGACGTCAGTTTGCATACAGAGCGCCTTACAGACGGCGACGAGCACGCAGCCGCAGGGGAGAGGGCTATTGAAGCGCCTGCCGGCACGCATTAAGGCGCTGATCGCCGAGAAGAGGCGCCTTCACAAACAGTGGCAACGGCTGAGATGTCCGACGTTCAAGACGCAGCTCAACCGTCTGGCGGAGAAGGTTAAGGCCGAGCTCAAGGCTCACACCGCCGCGGGCTGGGAGGAAAGAATAGACGCCACGACGGGCAGTTGGCCGTCGATTCATAAACTCTGCGGCCAACTTACGAGTACCCCAGCTCCGGTACAACCGCTGCTTAACAGCGACGACGGGGTGCTAAGCCGAGGTTCGTACCCCACAGGGGGTGCCCTTAGCATGCAGTCGCTTAGTTTTAATTAGTTTTAAGGACGCTGTTACATTTTCGACGAACTCAAATTTAGGTATCTAAAGTCGCACACAGCAACATCACACGTACGCACACATTGAGTCCTCGATTTTATACATCACATATAATCTTGGTCCTTGATATTATTTTTTTATTTTATTGAAATTGATTCCGGAAGATTACTTGGATCTTTGAAAATGCATTTGGTAACTGTTACTATTAGTATCGTCATCAAGAAAACGAAAATACAAAACCAAAGACACCGACTTCCGAAATCAAAGTTATTTTTCACTTTGTGGTGATTTTTTTTTTTGGAAGACTGTTTTATTTTTTGTGAGAAAGTTTTAATGACTGTTTCGGTTTTAGCGGGAAAACAGATGTCAACACCCAATATGGAGTACCAACCAAAACTAAAAGGAAAAAAACTGTCCTGTGTCGAAAAACAAAAAACAATAGATACCGACACCGACTTCCGAAAAGAAAATTAATTTTCATTTTGTAAAGCACGCTATGTGAAATAAGTAGGTACTTAAAATAAAACAATTTCCGTTCATAAGGATTAAAAACGACCATCGATATTGCTATTACATGGAACATATAAAATATTATTATCTAAAATTTTACGAGTATTACATAGTGAGCTAATGAGTTATGACATAGGTACTAGCCTGGGCATTTAGTTAAAATTTTTGGTAAAATAAATCTCCACTCCCGAATGATCTTCTTTGTGACTGTGGTGTAGGCTCAGCATTTTTGTTGAAAATTAAAACACACGGAAGTAGTAAAAATCTATAATATATTTAATAAAGGCATGTTACAAAAGTACACCAGCTTATTGCTACGTTTGTAGATTTTTTTGGTCTATATCCAAATTTCCGAATACGGGGCATCTAAAAAATAAAGATAAATATATTAACAAAATAACCTACATAAAAACTAAATGCTACACTTGGTGGCAGAGCTCTTAAAGTACAAATTACAAAGTTCCGCTGCCAAGGCCTGTCTTTTTTGTCAAACGCTATTTGTGACATCTACCATGCCATATTTATGAAATTGACACCCATGACGAAAAGTGGCCAAGTTTTTGTCGGTGCCATCTTGGATTTTGGTTTTGACCCCATATTCGTTATTAGCTACCCCAAAAACCATGAAAATTACACCTATGACGAAAAGATGTCTAATTTTTGTAGGCGCCATCTTGGATTTTGGTTTTGACCCCATATTCGTTATTAGCTAACCAAAAAACCGTGAAAATGACACCCATGACGAAAAACTGACAAATTTTCGTCGGCGCCATTTTGGATTTTGGTTTTGATCCTATATCCGTTATTAGCGACCCCAAAAACCATAAAAATGAGACCCATGACGAAAAGTTGTAAAATTTTTATCGGCGCCCTCTTGGATTTTGGTTTTGACCCCATTTTCGATATTAGCAACCCCAAAAACCATGAAATGACCACTTTTTGTCATAGTCTTGGTTTTGACCGCACATTGGTCATACATACATAACTACATACAAACCGGTTAAAATCATAACTCTCCTCCCGCCCATCCACTTCCAGACCTCACCGCCGACAGGTTGACCTTAGCCATCCAAATCCTAACCTTACTAAGAGCTCCTTAAACCCATCCATTTCTCAACCTTGTCCACAGCTGCTTAACCCCACCCATCCAAATCCCGATCTTACACAACATAATAATATTTTTTTATACTTACAAAATAAAAATAATTTAAGTATGAAACTCGTTCTTACTTTTATTTCAGTCCAAAAGTATCAACTCCTTCCGATCACGATAACCAACGACGGTACTCACACAACAATCTTTTTCTATTACGTTTATCGTATTTATTTTTTGCGAGAGAGCGATATACCCGTCCTTCCATGAGCGCTTCTGAGCGCGGAATGATGAACCGTGAGTGCAAAATGTATGAAAAAGTCTGCAAGTGTTTTTATTTTAGCTAATAATTGAAAAATATATTGATTTATATACAAAACAATTAGCTAAATCTATAAAGGACTATATATACCGCAATTTATTATAATTTTGAAGATAAAATATGCTGTAAATTTACCTAAACTGGTACCTATTCGGACACCTATTTTTTAAATTTTCTGCGATTATTGTGTAGGGAAAAACGTATTTGTGCGAAAATTTTGTATGACGTCATACAATTTTTGTGATGCCAACGTGGAGATGAATATATTACCTTTAAATTAAGACTATGATATGTTAACATTTGTGATTGCTTATACGTTAAAATGGTACCTGAAAAGCACTGTTATTTGTAGAAAAATGTAAAAGCGTCCTTAAGCTCTGGCTGGAGGCTTAAGTTTACTTAAGGCAACCACAGGATAGCGCAGTTAAGTAGTCCCAACACTCCCATCCTCTCTATGTCAACTACGAGATGCCATTTATAAAAACAAAAATGGTTGAAATCACTTTCACTCGACTCTCGCTCGTCACTCAACCGCCTGCAGCAAGCCGCCCCTGGAAATAAAAGCTGGAAAATTCAAGTCCGATGTTTTAATAAAGACGGAAACATTTACAGTCCACCCCGTCAGATAACTAAAAGTAAAAATTTAATAAAATTGATTTAGAAAAAAATGATGAAGTGTGGCGACTGCTACCAGGAATTACTCACTAGTTCCTCAAGCAGGACTGCGAAAAATAAAAGAACGACCGCAGACAGAACACGTTGACAAAAAAGGTCTCTGATCATGTCAGAGGGACGCTGAGCTTAGGCAGGACTGGGTTTTAGCCCGTAAGAGTCTGGCAGTGCCCAGACTGGCTCATAAGTGAGGCAGTCTGGGCGTCCATGAGGATTTCCCACTCCTGCTAAAACAAAAAAAAAGTGATCCTTGGGGGATAAAAATAGTGGCGTTACGTGGGCAATGAGGGCCCACGCAGCGCCACTGATGCCTCACAACCGCTCGAGTTGCTGGGACAATGACAGCGGACTCCATCAGCATAACAATCCAGAGACAAGAGACCCCTGAGACAGTGGCATTGCGTGGGCTATGAGGGCCCACGCAGCGCCACTGATGCCTCACAACTGCTCGAGTTGCTGCGACAGTGACAGCGGACTCCATCAGCATAACAATCCTGAGACAAGAGACCCCTGAGACAGTGGCATTGCGTGGGCAATGAGGGCCCACGCAGCGCCACTGATGCCTCACAACTGCTCGAGTTGCTGCGACAGTGACAGCGGACTCCATCAGCATAACAATCTAGAGACAAGAGACCGCTGAGACAGTGGCATTGCGTGGGCAATGAGGGCCCACGCAGCGCCACTGATGCCTCACAACTGCTCGAGTTGCTGCGACAGTGACAGCGGACTCCATCAGCATAACAATCCTGAGACAAGAGACCCCTGAGACAGTGGCATTGCGTGGGCAATGAGGGCCCACGCAGCGCCACTGATGCCTCACAACTGCTCGAGTTGCTGCGACAGTGACAGCGGACTCCATCAGCATAACAATCTAGAGACAAGAGACCGCTGAGACAGTGGCATTGCGTGGGCAATGAGGGCCCACGCAGCGCCACTGATGCCTCACAACTGCTCGAGTTGCTGCGACAGTGACAGCGGACTCCATCAGCATAACAATCTAGAGACAAGAGACCGCTGAGACAGTGGCATTGCGTGGGCAATGAGGGCCCACGCAGCGCCACTGATGCCTCACAACTGCTCGAGTTGCTGCGACAGTGACAGCGGACTCCATCAGCATAACAATCTAGAGACAAGAGACCGCTGAGACAGTGGCATTGCGTGGGCAATGAGGGCCCACGCAGCGCCACTGATGCCTCACAACTGGTCGAATTGCTGGGACAGTGACAGCGGACTCCTTCAGCATAACCATATTTTACGACGCCGAGATGCCAACACCGTCGCCACCACCATCACCAACACCGTCGCCGGAGGGGTTCGGTTTAGAGCGAGAGCTCCGACTCGGAACCAGACCCCAGCGGAGGCGGAGAAGCACAGACGAGGAGGAGGAAGAGGCGAAGAGGTACTGCCCTGACCCGCCGCGGCCACAGCGCGAGAGCGCGCCGCGGGGTCGGGGCGCGCTTTCATCGCCCACCTTCGCCGCGGTGGCGCGCCGTACGCCGCCGCGCTCACCGTCACCACAGCCTCAACCTCGGGGGTAAGTACACAATCGTTACCCTCCGCCCCCGATGCATCTGATGCACAGCAAGCTGCCGTCCCCGGCCCCGCTACTAAGCAAAAGCCGGGAAAAAAGCTACGCTACCCGCCGCTGGTAGTAGAGAAGTTGCCGAACTGGGCAACACACTTCAGGGCCATCAGTGCCAAGCTGGGCCGGCCGCCAAACGCTCGTCCATACGGGGGTGGAGTACGCTTCACCCCAGACAGCGAGGAAGAGTACCGGCTGGTTCAGCGGTACTTGACAGGCCTTGAAAAGGACACCGGAGTTTCCTGGTTCGCCTACTCGCTACCAGCGGAACAAAACTTGAAGATCGCCATCCGGGGGCTACCAGCCGATACAGACCCGAAGGAGATTGAAGAGGAGCTCCGGACGATGGGATACCAGCCGGAGTACGTCCGCCACATTAAGGGGGCGGCGGGAATACCCGGTTGCGTATTCCACGCAATACTAAAGAAGACACCAGACGTCCGGCCAATCTATGACACCACCGTGTTCATGTACATGCGTGGTGTCAAGATTGAGGCTTGGCGTGCAAAACGTGGGCCCGCACAGTGCCACAGATGCCATCGTTTTCGGCACAGTACGCATATGTGCCACCGACCGCTCGCTTGCGTGAGATGCGGGGGCGAGCACGCGGCGCGCGACTGCCCACGCCCGCGGGAAGAACCGGCCACCTGCGCTAACTGCGGTGGCCCGCACCCCGCGTGCAATATGAAATGCCCCGTATTTCAAAAAGAAATACGAAACAAGCGAGCGGGGACCGTCGCTATCACGGCCACTACGCGCCAACCACAAGCGGCCCAGACACGGCCGCTAGACACGCCTCTGGAGGCTGAACAAGGCACGACGCTGATGGCGGCGGCCAACGAGCCCACAGAGAGGACCCAAGCCTCCTCCTCTAGGCGGAGGAAGAAGGGACGCAGGGGGAAAGGACGGGGTAAGAATCCCCCCCCCTCCCCCCAGCGACCGAGCAAGAGATCACAACGGCCGACTCTGCCTAACCCAGGACACAGGTCGTGAAAGAAAACAAAGCTACAACTAGCGCCGGCACAGCGCCGCGGCAACAAGCTGAACTACAACAGTTCACAGAAAAAGCGAGCCGCGGCGCCTCCGGCGCAAACATCACAAGAAGTCAACCCGAGAAAAAGGAATTCACGACCTGTGCCATTCAATTGCTGATGGACCTTATTAAGGCCATAAGGCAGGGGCAGGACGTGGAGATGGTCATCCTGGATGGTCTGGCCACGCTGTTGACGCTGTACCATGGCTAGACCATTGAAGGTGATCCACTGGAACGCCCGCGGCCTAAGGGATAAGGTCGCCCCCCTCCGCCACCTCCTTCGGGAACAGGACGTCGACGTGGCGCTAATAAGCGAGACCTTCCTGGGACCCGAGGACAAGGTCAGATTCCCGGGATACCTCGTGTACAGGAAGGACGAAAGGTCGTCTCACCAAAGGTACCGTGGTCTGGCGGTACTTGTGAGGCGGAGAGTCGTCCATCAAGAACTCCCCTTGCCGTCGCTCAGCAGTTTTTACGCGCTGGGTGTGCAGCTACATGTAGCCGGCGAGGACATCAACGTGTACGCGTGCTACAAGCCGCCCGTGGCTCGCTTGAATCTAGCTGAGCTGCGGGCCCTACTTGTTGGCACGCCGCGCGCCACTATTCTCGCCGGCGACTTAAACTGCAAGCACCCGGCGTGGAATTCAATGCAAACGAATACCGAGAGGAGACGGCTCTTCGCGGACGCGGAAGCCTTCGGCTATACGGTGTCCGGCCCAGAGGCGCCGACCCACTACCCTGACGTCGTACGGAACATGCCGGACGTACTGGTTGTCGTAGTCCACCGAGGGCTACACCGCCAGATCACGCAACAAGTGATAGACGACGAGTTACAGTCGGACCATTAACCGGTACTCGTCGTCTTATCAGGGACGCCGACCCAAATGAAGCCCATATCGCCACGCCGACACATGGATTGGACCAAGTTCGCAGAGGAAGTAGAGACCACCACGCCGACTCGGCCAATTACTACCTCCGCGGACGTTGACTCGATGGCGGATGACGTCACTGTACAGTACACTGTACAGAAAAACACATAGCAATCACTCACAAACAAGCTAATAAGCCTTTTGATGCGGACACAATGAGGGGCCCGTAGTTACGGGCCACCGTATCGCACTCCGCGGCCGGGGGGCAACGCCCCGGTACCGCTCGCCTTGCCCCCTTGCGGGGGCGACGCGGTCTCTTGAAACTCCAGGACAAGGATTAGCCTGTGGTCAAGCCACTCACTAGTCCCCCACGCTAGTGCTAGTTTCTGTGCCCGCGCGGACCGCGAAAGTATTTTAAGTTTCTCTTGTGTTTGCATTAGGTGCCTACTAGTGCTAACACAGGGGGAGCCCTACCGTGCTGCTCGGCGGATCGCCGCCGTAGCGGTCGCGAGGACCACCCGCCTCCGGGATGCCTAAACCCGGCAACCGCGGCTCGCTGGGCCGCGATGCCGGGTCCGAGGAGCCCCGCCCGATGCTGGACCGGGCGACTTCGTTACCAAATATTAGTGACGCGTCATCCGGTGCGCCGCCGGCCGGGTCAGCCGCCCGACCCACAACCAAGACGAAGACAAAGGAGAGGAAGACTCTGGAGGTAAGAGGACGGGGGGGATCGGGAGCCGTAGCGGCTGCCGGCCCACCGACGACATCGGCGCCTGCGCGCGTTGCGCCAACGCCGTCGTCGAGCCGCCAGCACGCGGTCCCCATCCGCCCCTCAGCGTTCCACCCGGTGCCTATCCGGGCGCCGGGGCCCGCCGCGAACACAGGCCGTGCACAGCAAGCGCGCGCCACGCTGCCCCCCGCCCGCGTGCCTGCACCCGCGCGCACGTTCGACCCCACCGTGCGGGCGGCGCCGCCTGCGCGTCCTGCCGCGCCGGCCACGCACACTGCCGCACCGACCGCGCGCAGTGCCGCGCCGCCCGCCTCGCCAGCGCCCCCCCGGGCCTCCGCCTACGACTCGCCCGCTATGTTGTCGGCATGCTCCTCGAACGTGGGGTCGAGCATGTCGATAGTGTCAGTGGGCTCGGCCGTGTCCGGTCGCGGCGACGTGTCTTCAGACACGACCCCGCGATCCAGGCGACGGCCCACCGAGGGAGGAGCGGACTCCGCGCCACCTACACCGGCCTCGCCGACGCCGCCGCTCGGGTTTGACTTCGAGTTTCAACTCGGGGCCAGACCTCAGCGGCGCCGGCGGAGCACTGACGACTCAGCGGAGGAGGAGGCGAAACGATATTGCCTCGACCCGCCGCGGCCGCAGCGAGAGCGTGCGCCGCGCGGTCGGGCCGCACCAACATCGCCCACCTTCGCTGACGCGGCGCGCCGCACGCTGCCGGCGCGCCGCACACCGCCGTGATCGCCAACACCGCAAGCGACAACCTCGGGGGTAAGTGCTCTTTCCTTACCCCCCGCCCCCGATGCGCCATCGGACGCACCTGAGGCGCAGCAAGCTGCCGTCCCGGTACTAACAACAAAAAGAAGCCGGGGAAAAAGCTAAGATTTCCTCCGCTGGTAGTGGAGAGGCTGCCAAACTGGGCCGCTCACTTCCGGGCCATCAGCGCCAAGCTGGGCCGGCCTCCAAATGCTCGGCCTTACGGGAGTGGAGTACGCTTCACTCCCGACACCGAGGACGAATACAGGCTGGTCCAGCGCTACCTGACGGGCCCGGAGAAAGACAACGGCGTTTCGTGGTTCGCCTACTCACTGCCGGCGGACAAGAACCTCAAGATCGCCATTCGGGGGCTACCGGCGGATACGGACCCGAAGGAGATAGAGGAGGAGCTCCGGACGCTGGGATACCAACCGGAGTACGTCCGCCACATAAAGGGGGCGGCGGGAAGACCCGGTTGCGTGTTCCACGCTCAAAAAGACACCGGACGTCCGGGCCATATATGACACCACGGTATTCATGTACATGCGTGGTGTCAAAATTGAGGCCTGGCGCGGTAAACGTGGGCCCGCTCAGTGCCACAGGTGCCAGTGATTTAGACATAGCTCGCACATGTGTCACCGACCGCTCGCTTGCGTGAGATGCGGGGGCGAGCACGCGGCACGCGACTGCCCGCGACCGCGGGAAGAGCCGGCCACCTGCGCTAACTGCGGGGGGCCGCATCCCGCGTGCAACACAAAGTGCCCCGTGTTCCAGAGGGAGATCCGGAACAAGCGAGTGGGGACCGCCGCCATTACGGCCACAAGCGGCCAACAGCAAACGGCCCAGAAGGGGCCAACAGAGACGCCAATAGAGGCCGAACAGGCCACAACATTGATGGCGGCGGCCAACGAGCCCACTGATAGGACTGCAGCTACCTCCTCTCGGCGGAGGAGGAAGGGACGCATGGGGAAAGGACGGGGTAAGAATCCCCCCCCCCCCCAAGTGACCCAGGAAGAGGTCCCTACGGCCGCCCCTGCCTTAGACAGGGCACAGGTCGTAATGAAGAGCCAACCTACAGCTAGCGCCGGCGCAGCGCCGCGGCAACAGGCAGAACAAACTCAGTTCGCAGAAAAGTCGAGCCGCGGCGCCACCGGCGCAAAGAAACAACAAAAACAGAGAAGCCAACCCGAGAAAGAGCAGTTTACGACCTGTGCCATCCAGCTTTTGATGGACCGAATCAAAGCTATAAGGCAGGGACAGGATGTAGAAACGGTCATCCTTGATGGTCTGGCCACACTACTGACCCTTTACCATGGCTAGACCATTAAGGGTGATCCACTGGAACGCCCGCGGCCTAAGGGACAAGGTCGCCCCCCTCCGCCACCTCCTTCGGGAACAGGACATCGACGTGGCGCTAATAAGCGAGACACACCTGGGGCCCGAGGACAAGGTCCGATTCCCGGGGTATCTCGCTTATAGGAAGGACGAAAGGTCGGCTCACATGAGGTACCGTGGTCTGGTGGTACTAGTGAGGCGAAGGGTCGTCCACCAAGAGCTCCCCTTGCCATCGCTCAGCAGCTTCTACGCGCTGGGTGTGCAGCTACACGTAGCCGGCGAGGATATAAACGTGTACGCGTGCTACAAGCCGCCCGCGGCTCGCTTAGACTTAGCGAGCTGCGGGCCCTTCCTGTTGGCACGCCGCGCGCTACTATAATCGTCGGCGACTTGAACTGCAAGCACCCGGCGTGGAACTCAGTGCAGGCCAATAGTGAGGGGAAACGACTCTTCGCGGACGCGGAAGCCTTCGCCCATACGGTGTCCGGCCCAGAGACGCCGACACATTACCCGGACGTTATCCGGAATGCTCCGGATGTGCTGGTCATCGTAGTCCACCGAGGGCTACGCCACCAGATCACCCAACCGGTGATAGACGACGAGTTACAGTCGGACCATCAACCTGTACTCGTCGTCTTATCAGGGACGCCGACCCAGTTGAGCGACCGCAGGTAAGACGCAGGCAATCATCGTCACGGCACGCGGCCGTACGCACCCACCGAGCCTTGAGCTCATGGGGACCGAGGTCAAGTGGACCAGAACCGTCAAATACCTGGGGGTCACACTCGACAGTCGGCTCTCCATGGGCCCGCACGTCTGCGACACCATCGCGCGGGTAAAGGTAACGCGCCACCTACTCCGCCCGGTGCTCTCGTCACGCCTCTCCACGCGAGTCAAGCTGGGGATTTATAAAACCTACATCCGCCCGCAGTTAACCTACGCCGCCCCGGCCTGGCTCGCCCTCACGGCCGAGAAACACAGGAAGAAGCTCTGGACGCAGCAGAACTACGTGCTGCGTCAAATAGTTAAGGCGCCCCGGTTCGTGAGGAACTCTGTAATTCACAGGGATCTGCGTGTCGAGAGCATCGAAGACTTCAGCACCCGCCTGGCGCAGGGCATATTCGCGCGTGCGGATTCCTCCGAGCACCACCACATCAAAGATATCGCACCCTGGCACGCTTGACCACCAGACTACAAGCGCTTTCCGCGCGACCTCGTCGCAGACGTCGCGCAACCACCGGACTAGACGCCTGAGTAGGTCGCATACACCTACACGCGGCCTACTCAACCAATAGAACTCCACACACGACGCCAGCCGTGCACAAAGCGGACTAAGTTAATATAGGCGCAGCGTGCGCGGCGCACACACACTCGCTACTCCACCAGGAAACCGCACGAGCGACGTACACACACCCACAAGTCGCTCGATACTCACCACCACGCCCCGCGCCCCGCGACGCCGCCGGCTAGACCTGGCTGCGCCGTAGGGAGGCGGGGACAGCACCCACTGTAGCGGAGCGCCAACCAAAACCGGCGCCCTTGTTGCTAGATCGGCTTTTGCCGGGCGTTCCCTAGGGAACTAGGGATCTGAGAAGCACTTCGGGCGCTTCTACAGTCACTAAAACAAGTACACAACAACGACCGCCGGGGGGAGGCATACCCCCCGGGGGTGATAGGTGTGCGAAGAGCTCCCACCCCTCCACGGAGGGGGGGAGGAACCCAACGACGGGTCCCCAATTCTGGGGACTGAGAGACACAGACCTCGGTCAAGGGGCCAAAAGGAGCACCAATATCGACCCCTATACGACCACGACGAGATCCAGGACAAGGATTAGCCTGTGGTCGTACCGCACACTAGTCCCTAAGTACGCGTACTAGTTTTTGCTCCCGCGCGGACCGCGAATATTTTAACCGTTTCTCTTGTGTTTGCATTAGGTGCCTACTAGTGCAAACACAGGGGGGGGGGGGAGCCTCACCGTGAAGCTCGGCGGATCACCACCGCAGCGGTCGCTGGGACCACACGCCCCCGGGATGCCTAAACCCGGCCACCGCGGCTTGCTGGGCCGTGATGCCGGGTCGTTACCAAACATTGGTGACGCGTCGTCCGGTGCGCCGCCGGCCGGGCCAACCGCCCGACCCACAACAATTACTACGAAGAAGACGAAGGAGGTAAGAGGAGGGGGGGATCGGGAGCCGTAGCAGCTGCCGGAGCGGAGGAGGAGGCGCTACTGCCTCGACACGCCGCGGCCGCAGCGCGAACGCGCGCCCCGCGGTTGGGACGCACCGGCATCGCCCACCTTCGCTGACGCGGCGCGCCGCACACCGCCGACGCGCCGCACACCGCCGCGATAGCCATCACCACAACCAACAACCTCGCGGGTAAGTGCACAGACATTACCCCCTGCCCCAGGTGCAGCATCTGACCCGCAGCATTCTGCCGTCCCCGGCGTTGCCACTAAGAAAAAGCCGGGGAAAAAACTAAGATTTCCGCCGTTGGTAGTTCAGAAGCTGCCGAACTGGGCGACCCATTACCGGGCCATCAGTGCCAAGCTGGGCCGGCCACCGAACGCTCGTCCATACGGGGATGGAGTCGTTTCACCCCAGACAGCGAAGAGGAGTACCGGCTGGTCCAGCGGTACTTGACGGGCCTGGAGAAGGACAGCGGGGTCTCCTGGTTCGCCTATTCGCTGCCAGCGGACAAAAACTTGAAGATAGCCATCCGGGGGCTGCCAGTGGACACAGACCCGAAGGATATAGTGGAGCTTTGGACGCTGGGATACCAGCCGGAGTACGTCCGCCACATCAAGGGGACGGCTGGAAGACCCGGCTGTGTATTCCACGCGATCCTCAAAAAGACGCCAGATATTCGGGCCATTTACGACATCACCGTGTTTATGTAAATGCGTGGTGTCAAGATCGAGGCCTGGCGTGGTAAACGTGGGTCCGCTCAGTGCCACAGGTGCCAGCGTTTTCGTCACAGCTAGCACATTATTTTTTATTTTATTAATTTTGTATTTTGTGTTTCACGAACTGTGTCCAAATAAACTTTTTTCTTTCTTTCTTTCTTTCTATGTGTCACCGACCGCTCGCTTGCGTCAGATGCGGGGGCGAGCACGCGGCGCGCGACTGCCCGCGGCCGCGGGAAGAGCCGGCCAACTGCGCACCCCGCGTGCAACATGAAATGCCCCGTGTTCCAGAGGGAGATCCGGAACAAGCGAGCGGGCGACAACTAACGCCGGCACAGCGCCGCGGCAACAGGCCGAACTAAAACAGTTCACTGAGAAAGCCAGCCGCGGCGCCTCCGGCGGAAACAAAACTACAAGCAACCAACCCGAGAAAGAGAAGTTTACGACCTGTGCTATACAGCTCCTAATGGACCTTATAAAGGCCATAAGGCAGGGACAGGACATAGAAACGGTCATCCTTGATGGTCTGGCCATTAAGGGTGATCCACTGGAACGCCCGCGGCCTAAGGGATAAGGTCGCCCCCCTCCGCCACGTCCTTGGGGAACAGGATGTCGACGTGGCGCAGACTCACCTGGGACCCGAGGACAAGATCAGATTCCCGGGATATCTCGTTTATAGGAAGGACGAAAGGCCGGCTCACATGAAGTACCGTGGTCTGGTGGTACTAGTGAGGCTGATCACGCAGCAAGTGATAGACGACGAGTTACAGTCGGACCATCAACCTGTACTCGTCGTCTTATCGGGGATGCCGACCCAACTGAAGCCCGTAGCGCCACGCCGATACACGGATTGGACCAAATTCGCAGAGGAAGTAGAGACCACCACGCCGACTCGGCCCATTACTACCTCCGCGGACGTCGACTCGATGGCGGATGACGTCACGTGTTTGCATACAGAGCGCCTTAAAGACGGCGACGAGCACGCAGCCGCAGGGGAGAGGGCTATTGCCGCCCCTGCCGGCGCGTCTAAACGCGATGATCGCCGAGAAGAGGTGCCTTCGCAAACAGTGGCAACAGCTAAGTGCACCGATCTGAAGATCGGTTTCACAAGCGCCAAGTTAACCCAGCAGGGTATTAAGGTGACAATCCCTACGTCAAAAGACTACAGGGAGCTCACGCGTTTACTCCGACAGAGAGATGTGTCTTTTCACACCTACTCGCTCCCGGAGGAACGCCAAACCCGTGTCGTGATCCACAGGGTCCCTAAGGAGATCCCGGTCACAGACATCAAGGCGGACCTCGAGGCACAGGACATCCCTGTGTCCAAGGTATACCGGATGCACCGAGCCAGAGGTCAAGTCACTTTCGACATGATCCTCGTGGTCTGTCCCCCTGTAGAGGGGCATTCTCATCACCCCATTTTCAAGATCAAGGCGACCTGTGGACTCACAGGCCTCGAGATCAAAAAACCCCGCAAGAGCGGCATCGTCGGGCAATGCCACCGTTGCCAGCTGTACGGCCACACCTAGAATTATTGCCATGCCAAACCCAGGTGCGTCAAATGTCTGGGCGAACACGGCACGTCAAACTGCCCCCGTCCTATGGACCGTTCCCTATTCAAGGAACCCCCTAGCTGCGTTCTGTGCGGCGAAACCGGGCACCCAGCCAACTACCGTGGCTGCCCAAAGGCCTGCAATTCGTCCTCCCCTAAATTGGCCAAGCGTGCGAACGCCCTCCACAAAGGGAAACCCCTTAGCCTTCCTTATTTATTGTATTATGTAAATGGTACACGAACGACATTCTACAGTATTTGTCAGTCCTTCCCCTTTCTAGTCCATCCAAAGGTTATATTTAAAACATTGCTCTTAGCGTTAAGAGCGCCCCCTGTGTCACTCTTTGTAAAATTTACATATTTGCATCTGTAATTTATATGGTGTACATAATAAAGAGTATTCTATTCTATCACCTCTCCTTTTTTTTTCGTGTTTAAGTCCTCATGGACTCCCTCCATCGTGGGGGTGACAGAGGGGTATGCCGGACACTTAACGGCTAAAACCACCGCGGTATTCCACCTTTGCCTACGGCCAGGGGTGCGGGATTCGCATAAGCATTCACCGCTCCCCCGACAGACTCTATCACCTCTTCTGCTATTACGCGAAAAGTCTCGAAAGGAACGCATTTTTCAATGTTGTTGGTGCTCGCTCTAACAAGTAAACATTAGTGTGAAATTTCGTATTATTCTAGGGAGTAGGTATGAAAACAAGAAATAATAAAAACAGTTATATCACAGGTTGGTACGGAACCCATAATGCAGAAGCCCGACTCGCATTTGGCTGGATTACATTACAACATCACAAAGAAATAAATGATTGAAAAACAGCCGGCCAAAAATACTAAATGGCGAAACAGTCACAAATACTTATACTCGGTCGAGACGTTTAGAAGTTATGGTGGAATAGGGAAACACATACATGAACCCTGAAAACATAACACTCCTTTTTTGGGCGGTCGTTTAAAAATACGCTCTCTGCTTGCCAGACAATTTAAAATGAAAAGATGAACAGACGTCAGCACATCAAACTACTACAATCTGTCAAACTTTAGATTCTCAACTTTATCGCTAAAGGTTCAAGGTTGATTGGGAAAATTTTACAGTTTCGGGTAGCTTGATGTGCTGGCGTCTGTACAATAAAGAAACAATTGAATCTGGTTCTAAAAAACATAGCCATTAGGTTACTTTTAATCGAGCACACAAAGTAAGTACACTGCTACAAGGATCTTATGGCGCACGAATGACAGGGTGGCGCTGTTGGTAAACATTTGTGAAATTGTTAAGAGAAATTGTACTGAAAAGACAAAATGGCGGCGTTAGTTCCGATTATGCCCACGCGCCAAAAGAACCTTGTAGCGCTCTACAGTCCGTTCAGTTATTTCACCTCTGATTTCTCATCATTGTCCAAATCAGAGTGAACTTTATTCTCATTCTAATCATCCTTATTAGAATGAGAATAAAGTTCACTCTGATTTGCCAATGACAAGTCTGTCAAAATCATTGTGAACTTTATTCTTATTTTAATAAGGTTGCTATTAGCTTGCTGCTGACAGAGGTAAAATAACTGTGTACAGACTGTACCTACATTACCACCAGCACATCTGGCCCGATCACGACAGTGCTGTTAGTGAACACAAACTGACAGACTGTCAATTATCACAGTGATTTCGTTAGTTCCACGTATCTGACTAAGATAAGTTAGTAGCAAAACATTAAGACTTCCCTTGGTGTGTGACATGACAGTGCTGCCATCTGTTGGCGGCGTGCTCCAAGCCAGCATTGCAGGCAGCTGATGATGAGCTCCACAGCAATCGATGCTGAAGACAGAAGTTTGAGGTTCCTGAAATTCAGAAAAGAGACCATGTTTATTTTATATCTAGTTATAACAAGAAGCTATACTTTGATGCTCTAGTGATCGCAAGCCCCACTGCTGAGTATGAGTTCCTGGGTGCGATTCCCAGGACGGGCAAAGTATTCTATCAAAATCAAAATATTTTATTACACATAAACCTACATGGGCACTTATGAAACGTCTGAAGCTAGGTGCACGGTTCCAATTGGTTGTTGCTTATGGAGAAGAGCCAGCAAGAAACTCCACGGTCAAAAAATAAAAGTCTAAGAATGCTGCATGAGCGAAACGAAGAAATAGCGCGGGCAGGCGATGCGAGGCAATGCGACACAGGGGTCGGTGCAAGAAATTTCAAGCGGACGAAGTCAAAGAGGTGGCACGCAATATGCGCCTTAATGGTAGGACGTGCGGTCGTGGGATCGGTCGCACTTGGTGATGGGGCCCGCTAGGCATGGCGGGTGACCAGTGGGGGGTGCGACAAATGTACAAGTTTCTCCCGGGCCCCCGACTCATGTTACTAGAAGAACAGTGGGGGGGTTTTAATCGGTAGGAGTCCGACGTAAACCTCCGTTCTTCCCAGAAGGAGGGTGTACCCATGAGGATCACCCACGAAAAAAAAAAAGCGGACGAAGTCGCGGGCAAAGGCTAGCACATTCATATTAAACTTATGTACAGACAGCACATCAAGCTCCTACAATCTGTCAAAATTTCTTTAATAGATTTTCAACTTTGTCGCTAAAGCAATAAGGTTCAAGGTTGATTGGGAAAATTTGACAGTTTCGGGTAGCTTGACCTGCTGGCGTCTGTACTGCTGGTGTAATCCTATTAGTAAAAAAATCTGGATCTTGTGTCAAGTTGCTAGTGCATGATCAAATAAACTTACCTAATGACAGTTGTCAGCTGCGATGACCATCTTCCTTGACAGTCATTTGTTTGGCTTCATCCATCTCCGAGCTGTACATGACGCTTTCATCAAAGCTCTTGCAAACCGTCTTGGTTTCAACCAGGCACCTGCAAAATAACCCAATTTAATTACTTCTGAACAAAAAACAAGAGAAACAATCAAAGTCAAATAATTCGTCCGCTTCGCTGTCAGTAGGAATCGTGCCCAAAAGGCTGGCAGATTGTATGGCAATGCTGATTCTTTAGCCAAAAAATACTTAAAACTGCCAGAAAGGTCGGATATATGTTGTTTAAATGTTAGGTGGTCGTCGATAAGAATACCGAGGTATTTGATGTAAGAGGCACGTCCACGATGAGGACAGTCGCAAGAGGGAGTACAAATGTTAGAAGAGCAGTGATGTAGTTTGAGTTTGAGGTGTTCTGGTGGGTTTGAAGCGGTGGTTTTGGAGAAAACAATATATTTAGTTTTACTGCCATTTTGCTGTCCAGGTTGTTCGCGATTAGTGATAATCCCTGTTCTGCTATGTTCCCACGATTTTCCATGAAATATTACGGCTGTGTTATCTGCATAATGAAATGGAATGGTTTAGTATGTCGTTACTATATACAATGAAAAGCGTAGGACCAAGTACGCTACCATGTGGAACTCCGAAATCAATGGGGAGTTGATCACTATTGAAAGAGCTAAAATTATAGTATACTGGGGTGGATCGAATAATTGATTTCGAGTAAAATGAATTTTTGAAATTTTAAACTCGCGTGGTGAGGTGGCCCATGATTGGTTCGTAGTTCAAATAGATTCTAATAAGATTTAACTGCGGCCAATTAGAGCACGGCGGCTCTCAGCTCTGACATTAAGCGGCACGTTTATGCGGCTCGGTTTACACATGCCCGAGTAACATACTGAATCACAATCCGAAGGGTTCCTAATCCCCTGTAGGTTTGAAAATTTCGTCTTCTCAACAACGTAGGTCGGAGGTTAAACACAAATATTAGAATATTGTTGAACTGTCAAAATGAAAGGCATTGCCTGTATAGCGCTACAAGGATCTTTTGGCGCTCGAATGACGAAACATAATTTGTGAAAATGAACAAGATGGCGGCGTTAGTTCCAATTGTGGCCACGCGCCAAAATATCCTTGTATCCTTGTTGTCCTTGTTGCTTGTGTTGTAGCAATAAAGTTGGAAATCTACCTATTGAAGAGACAGATTGTAGTAGCTTAATATGCTGGCGTCTGTACCCGCTTTAGATGCATGTAATTGTAACGTAAAGTAACACTTTTACCAAAACCCTGAAAATAAAGAAACAACAAAATAACTTCAGTAATTTACCTGCATCACGTTTCAAGCTGTGTTCCTGTTGGATTTTTTCGAAATTGTCTTGAAGATCTGATGGGACAGTTTCACACCCTGGAACCCAACCTTCCATTCTCAATAGATCTTGACTGGACATGCCGATATCCGCAAGGAGTGCTTTTGATTTGGACCCGGCAACGCTCGGAAAAACTCGGCAGTCTTCGTTGAATGACACGCTCTGTAAAAACAAAAGCATGGTATAGATTTATATCTAGAAAGTTCTTAATTATTTCTGAATTCCCAAACGTATCTGGCAGTGGGCACATAACGTCGCCGTGCAGTGGAAACCTTGTTTTTATTTTTATTTATTCGCTATGTACTTATGTACAGACGCCAGCAGGTCAAGCTACCCGAAACTGTCAAATTTTCCCAATCAATCTTGAACCTTAATGCTTTAACAATAAAGTTGAAAATCTACTACAATCTGTCAAATTTCTTTAATCGATTTTCAACTTAATCGCTAAAGCATTAGGTTCAAAGTTGATTGGGAAAATATGACAGTTTCGGGTAGCTTGATGTGCTGGTCTGTTCAAAACCTCGTAATTATTTAGAACTTAGGTCCTCAACCACTTCGAGAATATATTTTTTTCTAAAGCCTCCCAAGTTTAATTTGAAACAGCCATTACCATGATTATATTTACACGTGTAATCCTAAATAATATTATAAATGCGAATGTAAGTTTGTTTGTTGTCAGGTGTACAGAAACGGACATAGCGTGCCGTCCATTCCGAAAAAAAGTACTGTTCCCGAGAAAAACAACAATAACGTTGTTATGATAATAGATTGCGCCACGTGTATTCCGAATCATGATTGAATTATATTAGAAACTTTACTGTCAAATTCAAAATTAACGCGAGCAAAGCCGCAGGCAAAAGCTAGTATTATATAGTTGTAAGATAGGATAGGTATACCATTTTCCTTGGATCTTCTTCTGCCTAACAAAAGTCTAACACCCATGAGGGGGAGTTATAACCCACGTTGAGAACCTATGGTGTAGAACAGACGTGCACAGCTCTAAGATGCCTCTAATGCCTTCTATTGGTGACAATGAACCTCGGAGAACGCTAATGATAGTTAGACACTTTGTATCTTGCCCTGTAAATAATCGTTTACTTCAGTTGCAAGGATTTGGTCATTTTGGCCGAAAAGTTCTGGAGTGGCGACCGCGACCTACATGAAGGCGCAGCGGGGTTAGGTGCCCAAACAAAGCATGGCTTAACATTTGGCACCCTAAACACAAGTTATATCTTACTTTGGGTGACAGAGTTCATTGAAAACTTGTTGTAACGCTCCATAGTGTTTAGATATGTGTTTTTGTACAGACGCCAGCAGGTCAAGCTACCCGAAACTGTCAAATTTTCCCAATCAACCTTGAACCTTAATGCTTAAGCAATAAAGTTAAAAACTAATAAATAAATTTGACAGATTGTAGTAGCTTGATGTGCTGGCGTCTGTACAACAAAAGTTAAAAAAAAAACAAAAATAGAACAAAATTCTTTCTTTCAGGGCTGATTTTTCAATAATCTGATAACTTTATTCGAGGAATAATTTTGAAATTTTGACAGTTATTGCATACAAAAACTGTGAAACGTTAATTTTATTCCTCGAATTAAAAGTTATCTGGCGATGGTAAAATCAGCCCTTCGAATGAGAAACACTGGCTGCATACAAATTAACGTTCCTTGTAACAAGTAACTGAACATTTACAAAATCCTCGCCAGCTCCCGTATTATTATTATACTCTTTGCTCGCCAGACAAAAGGATTACCTATTCGCAATTTAAAAAGTAGGTACTTACTCGTATAAAATTGGTTACTGTGAGTGGTTCTACTAATTTATTTATTTCTTTAATTAAAACGGTTTAAAACCAATTACAGAAATTAAAGACAGTTTGTATACACATAAAAGATAAAATCATCAAGTAAAAAGTTAACAACACTTTCATAAATCCCTCTCACAGTATCTCTACTTCGGACATGCCGACAAAATCTTCGTCCATTCGTCCGCAAACAGATCGTTTGTTGGATTAGAATCCAAGAAATCATTACTTGTGCGGCCAGAGTACGTAGTACTGGGGACTTAGCACGCGCAACTGTGCGACATGGAGGCACAACAAACAGCTCGTGCTTTCTACCGCGGCAGTAGTTGTCTGGCTCAAAGGAGAAAGCCAGCACAATAACCAGCTATAAACGCATCTACGGAGTTTTGAGTATAAATGAGGATGGAGTATATACTATATGAGTAGGAACAGACCAAAGAAACGATGGATGGAATGTGTGAATGATGATATGGTTAGAAAGGGGGTGACTACCGAGATGACGACTAATAGATGAGTATGGAAGAAAAAGACATGTTGCGCCGACCACAAATAAATTGTGACAAGGGTCGGAGAATGATGATTATGAAACGCACATACCAACGGACAGAGGAAGAGGCTTCACGTTCTCTATGGAGACCTGCCTGAAGTTGAACAAAGAAATCTTGAAAAATGGCGTCACCAAGACACGTGAACCGATCGAGATAGATCTTAATTTTCAACTGTTTTTCAGATTTAAATTAGTTACTTACCCATAATAACTTCAATACTCTAATAATTTAACAAGTTAGTAACCTTTTTAAAGAAATAAGGTTTGGATAATAATGCACGCTACGTTGGATCGTCGGAAATGAAAGAATAGCAACTTAACGCAAGGAAAAACGACTCTTTGTTAACGACTACCTTCAATAATAAAAATTTTATATAGAATATACCCACGGTTGCTAGAAAAACAATGTAATGCCACTGCCAGACGTTTGCATTTATGATTTTTTCGTGTTCAAGTAAGTTGGTACTTAAGTTTATTCGGGGAGAATCGAAAAACACGACATAGTTTTTAATATTTGTGTTTTTGTAGAAATTTATAAGCATGCTACGAAAATATTAAAATAAATAAAGCCCTTCAGACCGTATTTCGGCCACGGCGGCTAATCTGAACGGCGCCATGGCGCGGGAGGTATTATAGTGCTCAAGTGTGTGCACAGACACAGGTGCACACATTCTTCCCTCACTATCATAGTCCGATGGGACAGCAAACTCCGGGCTAAGACAGGACGGGACGGGACTAAGAAATTCCTAATGGAAAACCCATTAACACTTTACCTGACCTGCCCCAGCAGTCTCGACATTCATAGCGATCGCTTTACGACCGAATTCGATCGCAAAGTCCCGAATTGACAGGTGAAATGTATGAAGTGACAGGACTTTGCGACCGAATTCGGTCTTAAAGCGATCGAATGTCGAGACTGCTGTCCCTGGGAATCAAACCCCACGTTCAGCAGTCGCGCTTGTAACCACGAGATCAACGAGGCAGAACTTACTTAACTAAGTTTAGGATAAAGATCCTATAGGTAATTTCGGAGGTAGGATTTTAGGGAAAGCGTATCATTAGAATTTAAATGGCGTTTGCAGTCAGCATACCATCTATCCAACAAATATTATAAGCGTGAAAGTTTGAATGGATGGATGGATGTTTGTTTGTTACTCTTTCACGCAAAAACTACTGAACGGATTTGGATGAAATTTGGCACACAGATAGTTTATAACCAAGATTAACATATATGATACTTTTTATCCCAATATTTCCTTGGGATCGAAACTTTTGCGGGTGAAACTGCGGGGCGCAGCTAGTATTTCTATACATGAAGTTTATAAATTTATTTGTAAAACATCAAATGCATAACCACCTCCTTTTTTTGAAGTCGGTTCAAAATAATCTAAATCCTAATGTCTGGGGTCACCATTATAATTTATACGAACATTCCCGGACGTTGCCAGATTTAGAACATTCTAGGTTCAGAATTTTCAACAATCAACAGGAAGCTTTGTCACGTAAGAATGAAAAGGATGAAATTATAAGTGTAAACGAGAGAGTAACAATTTACATGTTGCAACGTTGAAAAATTTTTAAAAGTATTAGCTAAGGTACAGACGCCAGCACATCAAGCTACTACAATCTGTCAAATTTCTTTAATAGATTTTCAACTTTATCGCTAATGCATTAAGGTTCAAGGTTGATTGAGAAAATTTGACGGTTTCGAGTAGCTTGACCTGCTGGCGTCTGTACTCAGCCTACAATTTTCTTGACAGCATTTCTTTCCCTCAGTAAATACCGTGTGATTAGTATACTTTGGTTGTTCGTGGTATGATTTGGATACTACCCGCGATTACCCACATTATACATTTTTCCTTGTACTCTGGAGTATCCCTTCCCTGGAGAGGTAAGCCTATGTTCGTCCCCTTCAGTCCAATTTCTATGGCCTGTGTCCACAAATTTCTCCAACTTTGTTCATTGTAACTCAATGGGCAATAAGCGCTTTGTGATGGCATGGGAGTCTGGGGCTTCCTGCGGATGCTTATTTAAACTAGTCAGTAAGACAACCGCGTTCAGAAGTTCAGAAGGTATGTCAGCAAAAATAACATTACAATTGGGAGCAATAGGTGTAGGATCTTCTGGCACTGCCACAAAAAGGTTAAGTAGACTACCCAGATTAGTAATCCACTCCACTCTGGTCTTCACTCGTCTCCCTCTCTGTTTACCTTCTCCTTGCAGGACTCCTCGCTTCTGTTCCAAAGAAACAGCCACCTCCCACACACGCATTACAAGGCGAAATGGACCGTGGTGGGACCCAAAAGCCTCGCGATGGGTTTACAACCTTAGGTCTCTCCAATAGGCTCTAACCCCCCTGTCTGCACATGACAGGGAGGGTACACATCTCCGGGCCCACCCGGGGAGTTAGGTTTTTATTCTCCCATATGAGATTTGTTTTACAATTCCGTTCCCCGATCATGTCGGACGCTATAATTATAGCCTTTATCAAGGAGGTCCTCCCAAAGGACCCCAGATATCCCCGCGGTCACTGTTTCCCGCTATTGTCCCGACCTCCATTGTTCCCAGGCCAAAGAGATATTTACCGAGGATATTTAAACTGACCTTATAGCCCAATGCATCTCTGTATTCGCTGTCCATCGCTTGCTTGGAGGTCCCTGCCGACTCTTTAGAAAAATCTAAATCACTACAAAGCTCCTGCAGCTTCGGTGCCCTCCCAACCACCTGCCATCCCAGCGCTGATGGATACTGTAATCTCAGTGCCAGCAGCAGCCCCCGTGCCCGCTCTGGCTGTCACCCACCGCTTCAATCTGGTGAGTGCGCTTCACGCAGAGTTCATCACTCCTACTGCTGACGCGATGGCGAAAGAGATCATTGCCTGTAATGGCAATGTTCGGTGACTCACTGAAATCTTCTACGCGTACACTGTGGCAACGCAAGAACACAACAACCGACAGAGCACTCACCAGTCACCTTCAACTAAAGATGCCCCTGGCGACCGCCTCTTCGTAAGTGCCTAAGCCTACGACTCGCCCGCCATTCTGTCAAGATGCTTGTCACGCGTAGGGTCGAGCATCTCGCTAGCATCTGTGGGCTTGGACGTGAAGACGTGAACCAGCTTCACCGACGCCGTCGCTGAGATTCGATTTTGAGTTTCAACTGGAAGCTAGACCCCAGTGACGCAGGAGAAGCTTTTAGCGAGGCTGCATTTCACCTTATGCTAGGAATTGACACTAATAACAGCTCACTTCACCTAAGTTTTCTCGGTGACATTTTTACAGAATTGCTCGTCATGTCGCAATCGGAAAGGACACTTCTCTTAGCCCAATTGTCATCTGACATGCGGCAAACTTGTCCGGTCCAGTCCCATTTAGTTAGGTTGGTTAAGGTAAGGTTGCCCTGCAGTGCGACAATACAGGCTAGTTAGACGTTAAATTAGTTATTTTAATTAGTCGCACCTATTCAATTTCATCCAGCATACATATTGTGGCGTCTTAGGAGTTAGGACTTCCACGCAAACAAAGTCGCGGGCAAAAGTTAGTGTATTTTATTTATATTTTGTTCTATTCTGCTCCCTTAATGAGCTGTATTAACTTTAGTATACTGTGGACTTCCTCTACCAACAAATTCTCTGACGTGGAAAAACCTATCAGTTTAATATTTTATCCTTATTTCCTTCATTCCTTTATATAATTAGTAACTTTATGATTCATCATCTGCCTAACCTTTTCCCAACTATGTTGGGGTCGGCTTCCAGTCTAACCGGATGCAACTGAATAGGTACCAGTATTTTACATGGAGCGACTGCCTATCTGACTTCCACAACCCAATTACTGGGTAATACGATACCCCTTGGTAAGACTGGTTGTCAGACTTTCGGGCTACTGACGACCCGTAACGACTGTCAAAGATCCACGTGGCACGGGCTTAACGTGCTTTCCGAGGCACGGAGGGGTCTTGGTATGTGAAGATGGTCACCCATCCACGGACCAACCGCAGCAAGCGTAGCGTAACCTAATCGATCGATCGATTATTACTTTAACTTTATGAGTAGTATTGAAAATCTGGGTTTCTTACAATATCAATAATACGCTAGAATGCTTTTACGCAATATAAAGGGTGGCAGGGACATCGACGGTCAACCTGGTACAGACGCCTGCAGGTCAAGCTACCAGAAACTGTAAAATTTTCCCAATCAACCTTGAACCGTAATGCTTCAAAGATAAAGTTGAAAATCAATTAAAGAAATTTGACAGATTGTAGTAGCTTGATGTGCTGGCGTCTGTACCATGGATTCCGCCTTAGGGTATTAGTGTTCTGTGCCATGGATTCAGTACAGTCACGAGCATAAGTATGTATACACTTGGCTTTATTCAAAAGCGATTTACTCCTCTGTTTTTGAATGAAATTCTGTGTTGCTACGAACATAGTATTTTCTAACCCATAGGTTTTTGCATTGTGTCGTATTTCATTGTTGTTTTCGTTATTTCACGCAAACATCGCTATTGAAAGTTTCCAAGTGTTGACATATTAGTGCTCGTGACTGTACATGATTGGCTTTGATGGACCCCCAGTGTAGAAATTTTTCGTAAGTTATTTTAAAAAAAGTTGCTGGACATTTTGACCCATAACATCATTGTTTTGACCGCGTAAACTACTAGTAGGCATTAATCAATGACAGCAGATTTTGTTTTAAAAACAGACGAATTTCTACGTCAGAATCAAAAGTCATTTATTCAGATTAGGCTGAGAATCAGCACTTTAGGACGTACAGACGCCAGCAGGTCAAGCTACCCGAAACTGTCAAATTTTCCCAATCAACCCTGAACCTTAATGCTTTAGGGATAAAGTTGAAAATCTATTAAAGAAATCTGACAGATTGTAGTAGCTTGATGTGCTGGTGTCTGTACAATTGGGAAGGAGAAGTGGCGCAACAAACTCCCCAGCAGCACAGCTGCCTGTTTTGCATTTAACGCCATCTAGTGATAAGTATAAAAATAATATACAGGCTTATAAGCAGAAAATGTTTTTTTGCTTTTCTAACAATTTAGACAATTTACGAGTAATAAAATAAGAGTACATAATGAGTACAAATTTTTAGGCATGCTCCCGTTTCATCACCTTCTATGCCAGCTGGAATTTTAGCGTGGTCGGGCTGGGAAGGAATCTTGCCAGCACGACCTGAGGCCTTACCACGAGCTCTTAACGCGATCCAGTTTAGGCTGTTGGAAAGAGACAGAGCTATACAAGTCGTCTAGCGCCATCTCGATCCCTGAGCGTAAATTGAATCGCGTTAAGAGCTCGTGGTAAGGCCTCTGAGGCTTACCACGAGCTCTTAACGAGATATCTACGATAATTGAAAGAGGTATAAAATTTTTAACTAGTGGTATTAAATAGTACAAATTAAAAGGATTTTATTACCATCTAAAGTTATAAAAATGAATGCGTTGTCGTGCTACGAAGTACAACACGATTACCCGTATTTTATTTTGTGCTTGGATTGTTTATTACCAATATTCAACGAGAATGACTTCTGTCGACCCCAAACGACAACTCGTAAGTCGTGTCCGTAGCACTCCTTTTTAAGTCAAGTGCGGAAACCAAACCCATAACATAGAACATACATATACTGTGCTATTAGTTAAAGTATTAAACGTAGGCTACTTTTTGGCCGTATCACGATCCCGTGGGATAATTACCGCCATCCACGCGGGCGAAGCTACAGACAGAAGTTAGTCCTAACCATATATAAGTTACTCTATGGTCCTAACTAATATTATGAATGCGAAAGTAAGTTTGTTTGTTTGTTACCTATTCACGCCTAAACCACGGCCAACAACGGCTGACAACGTATATACAAAATTTCATGATGATCGTTCGTCGTTGATCATCATGAAAGCATATACCTACGTTGTCAGGGGTAAGATACAAAAGGACATGGTTACCTTTCATCCAGAAAAAATAATGCTATTTCCGAGGAAAAGAACAATAGCTTTTGACGGTCATACTTAATTTCTTTAGGATGCTAGATGGCGCGACGTGTCTTTCGAATCATGATTAAAATGAGCAGTATTCTAACTCATCTCTAACAGTATTTTAATCATTAATATTATGCTTTTAATAGGACTTGGGTGAAATTTGGCACACAGATAGTTTATTATAAGCTTGATAAACACATAAGATACTTTTTATCTCGGTAATACATTTCCGTAGGATGATTTCCGACCTCTACGCCACGGTATATTACCGTGTCTACGCGGAGACGCGAAGCCGCGCAGGCAAGCAAGTTTATAAGGAAAACATTTAATTAGACACAAAATATGCGTGTCTTTGTTATTTATACGACTAGATATAACTGTATATAGTAATATTGTAGTTATGTATGACGTTGTTTTCATTTCGATGACTCGTTTTGATTTCATTTACTGCAAATCGCCGCTCGAGGCGAGTGGGTCGCGCGAAAATCTTACCAAATAGGTCGTAATATTCTAGTGAAATGAGTGCCAAATAGTTAAAGAAGTGCGTGTTCGTCAAAATGTTTGTGTACAATGTAGTTTTAATTGCTTTTGGTAAGTTTTTATTTGTTTATTAAAAATGAAAACAAACAATTACTGATAAACATATTTTTTTTGAGAGCATTGATTCGGTTGACCAGTTTCAACAGCCTAGTATTAAATAGTAGTCTATGCAACGGCCTCGACTTACGAGTTGTAGGTAGTGTCGTGGTTTCGAACCCAGACATGCGCTTTATTTTGTGTAAAAAGAAAGAAATAATGAAAGAAAATACGTTTATTTGCGGTAAACAAGACGCATAAAAAGAACTCCAACGCAAAAAAAAAACAAGTTTGGGGAAAACATGCGTCACATCCACGCAAGACGTCGTCTAAATTATTGCATCACCACTGCTCTCAAAACGGTGAAGGAAAACAACGTGAGGAAACCGATATGTCCTAGAACCAAAAATTCGAAGACATGTGAGATCTACCAACCCGCATTGGGGCCTCGTGGTGAATTACGGCCCACTCCCTCTTACAGAGAGGAGGCCTGTGTCCCAGCAGTGGGAATATTATAGACTGATTGTGCATTTTATTTGTTTTTAATTATTATGTACTGTCCATTGCTGGGCAAAGGTCTTCACCATAACTTCCCATTGTCCCTTGTGTGTTGCCTTTACCGGTCAACCGGATATTTGAAGAATAAACCACTTTTATTCCTCACATAAAGGTTATCTGAGAGTTTATCTGGTTTGACTGCTATTATCTACAAAATAAATGTCAATCCGCTATTTATCTTTAAGCTAAGAACAACTGAAAATTGGAAAACCTATTACTAAAAACAAAATCAAAAGTCATTTATGTTGGAGTGTGCGTAACGGGGCACAGGAAAAGATAAATTATTACCAAAAAAAAAAATCGCAAATCGTTTATTTACTCGATTCTATCGTTTAAAATACTTAAATCATCATCATCTGCCTAGCCTTTTCTCTACTATGTTGGGGTCGGCTTCCAGTCTAACCGGATGCAGCTGAATACCAGTATTTTACATGGAGCGACTGCCTATCTGACCTCCACAACCCAGTGACTGGGTAATACGATACCCCTTGGTAAGACTGGTTGTCAGACTTTCGGGCTACTGCCAACCCGTAACGACTGTCAAAGATCCACGAATGACAGCCGGGACCAACGGTTTAACGTGCTTTCCGAGGCACGGAGGGGTCTTGGTTTGTGAAAATGGTCACCCATCCACGGACCAACCGCGGCAAGCGTAGCTTAACCTGATCGATCGACCCGTGCGGCTGTTATTACTTAGCCACAAGCCCCTCCGTTTAAAATATTTTAAAAATATAAGGTTAAAAGCATCTTGGTGTTTTTTGTCTCCGACCAGCCGTTTGTCGTAAAAATTATGTCGAAGTGATCGGTACAAAATGCAATATTACTGTACTAGGAGAATCCAGGATGCAAGATCGAGCGAAGCGAGCTCGGGCCTTGGGGCACCCCGACTCGGAAAGGTTAGGTAATGTATGGGTTATACTGAAATATTAGAAATTTTTCTTTTTTTTCAAACTATACACTGAGAATCAGCACTTTTCGAACGTCAAAATTGCATAAGACAGTTCCCCAATACGCCCGCCCTTCACCACTCCTAGTGCTTTCGCTGGGAAGAAGTAGCGCAACAAATTCCCCAGCAGCACAACTGTCTGTTCAGTTAGAAGAACTTGATTCTTTAAAATAGTAAGTAATTAACATTACGAAACACAAACCATTGAATTACATTGGCTTGTCGCTAAGTAATAACAGCCGCACGATTCGATCGATCAGGTTAAGCTACGCTTGCCGCGGTTGATCCGTGGAAGGTTGACCATCTTTACATACTAAGACCCCTCCGTGCCCCGGAAAGCACGTTAGCCGTGGGTCCGGGCTGTCATTCGTGAATCCTTGACAGTCGTAACGGGTCGTAACGACCCGATAGTTCCTCAGAAACCCGAAAGTCTGACAACCAGTCTCACCAAGGGGTATCGTATTACCCAGTTATTGAGTTGTGGAGGTTAGATAGGCAGTCACTCCACATAAAAAACTGGTATTCAGCTGCATCCGGTTAGACAGGAAGCCGCCCCCAACATAGTTGGAAAAAACTTTTATGCAAAAAAAACAACCGAGTTCCAAAAACGACACTACAAAGTGAAAAATTCACTTTGTAGTGTCGTTTTTGGAAGTCGGTTGTTTTTTTTTGCAAAAAAGTTTTTATTTTTCAGTTTTAAGTTATAATTTTTACCAGTAATTTAGGTTTAAAAATCAAACTACTGAACCGTTTTTGATGAAATTTCTATGGGACCATTTGGGAAGTATCTCCTTTCGAACAAAAACAGAATTTTGAAAATCGGTCCACAATTGGAGGAGAAATCGCGTAACAAACACACAAAAAAAAAAACACCGTCGAATTGAGAACCTCCTCCTTTTTTAGAAGTCGGTTAAAAAGGCAAGGCAGGTGATGATCTGCTACACGCCAGTATACCAACAAAAATAGTGAAAACTAATAAGCCTATAACGTTCCCACGGCTGGAACACAGATCTCCTCTCTGTGAATGGGAGTGGACCGTAGCCCACCATGCGGACACATTGCGGATTGGTAAATGTCACTGTAGGCAACTCGTTAAATATGTACATAGCAAACTACGCTACTTTAATAATACCAAATACTATCGAATAACGCATGCGCAGTACGTCTTACTTTTGTGTTCGCGCGCGCGCCGCCATTCTATGCGGCGCGGCGGCGGGACGCAACCAGTGCCCCTTGAAACGCGACTGTGAGTGGGTGTGCGTAGATTCGTTGGGCGTTCCCGCCAAAAGTTTAGTTTATGGTGTCCAATGTTGAAATAATAGTGTTAAAACTGTATTACTGTGTCTTTGACTGTTTTGTACGAGAAGTGAAATATAATTGTAAAAACCGGTAACTTTGTGTCTGTTTTTGTGTTGATATCCCGCCATAAAGAACATTGGTCCTTTGAAGCCGGATAAAATGGACAGCAAAGTTACTGGCGTCGTCACGGGGAGCAAAGCCCACCATGCAGCTGAGCCACGACCTGAAGCGAATACGACGTGTGTCACTACGATCCCGCGTAGTGAAGTTATTGCCACGTCGCCGTCGACCGGATCGCGATCAAGCCGTATAAGCCGCGAAGCGCTACGCCTCCGTGCCGAGTACAAGGCCGAAGAAGAACTCGCAAAGTTGAAAGAACAGCTTATAAAAAAGAAACTAGCGTTGGACATCGCGGAGATCGAGGACGAAGTATCAGAAAACCGCGGTCACAGTGTATGCAGTAGTAATAAAGTGGATGAGTGGCTAAGCTCAAGTCAAGCCCCATGCGTGCACGCGGAAGTACCGCCAGCGCCCCGTACGCCGGCCGGCGCGTGCCCGCCCGAAGGCATAACGAGAGAGCGCGCGCGCGGGCCCGCGCATGCGCCGTACGCCACGCCCGGTGTTCCCGCGCTTTTCGAACCCGCGGCGGCGGCGGCGTCCTCTCCGTTCAACCCGAAATATGCGCAGGTCGCTCCGCCCGCAGTCACCACTGCTGGTACCGTCGCTGCTTCCGACATCATGCACCTAGCCGACGTTATCATTACAAACATGACGAAGCGGCCACGACAAAATTATGATCTTCCCGTGTTTGATGGCAGCCCGGTTGAGTGGTTGGCGTATCGTCGTACCTACGAAGCTACCGCGTCCACGTATAGCTTGTACGAGAACATCGTACGACTACAAGCTTCGCTCCGTGGCGCAGCAAAGTGCGCCGTTGAAGGTCTGCTGCATACCGGGTCCGACCCATCGGACGTTATAAAAGCCCTAGAAGAGGAGTTCGGACATCCCAATTTACTATTAGAAACAGCACTTCATAAAATTCGAAGTCTACCACAAGTATCCGACAGTGGCGTCGAGTTAAGAAATATGACGTGCGTTATACGAAATTGCGTGTACATTCTCAAAAACATAAAAGCAGAGGGTTATATAAATAACCCCCAAATAACTCACGAAATACTTAGTAAATTAACCCACGTTCAACGGGCGCATTACGGCGAGTTTGTGATGAAAATGAACACCGACAACAAACAAGATCTTCGTGTATCACCGAACATAAATATTGTGCTCGATTTCCTGAGTCATTTGTCACGGGCATCAGCTTATTACCTACCACTGAGTCATCATAACCGACCCACCGCCGTTGCCAACTCCGCTAACGCAGCCGCTGTGAACACTTCGCGCGCCGGGCGCGCGGATCCTGCTCGGCGACAGCAACGGGAACATACTCACCGTGTACATATTACCAGCGAGGAATCTGCGTCATCGAGTAGGTCGCCGTGTACGTCGTCGTCATCGAATGTGTGCGTGTTATGTAGTAGTGCGGGTCACCGACTACCCGAGTGCGATAAGTTTCTAAACAAAAGTGAACAAGAAAAGTGGGACTTCGTAAAGGTAAATAAACTATGTTTTAAATGTTTAGTGCAAAGTCATTCTCGTTATCGCTGTCGCGCAAAACGGTGTGAAAAGTGTCGTTCTCCGCATCACATACTTCTTCACTACGAGAAGTCGAGCGCCCCGGACGCCCGAGCCGCTGCCGGCGCAGGCGCGCCAGCCGCGGCTGGCGCGGCCGCCGTACAATCGCCGTCGGACGCCGAGTCAGTGACGAGTATGGGTGAGCAGTGTCGGAACACAAAAACATTATTAAAAATTGTGCCTGTAACTATTATTGTAAATAATGTCGAACATAATTGTTATGCATTGCTTGATGATGGTGCCACTGTGTCGTTAATTGATTCAAGTGTATGTAATTTTAGTGGACCATTATCCCCGTTGAAAATTGTTAGTGCACGCGGTCATGTTGTTACTGATAAGAATTCTTGTAGGGTGACTGCACTAATACGCGGACCCAACGGTTTGTGTCATGATATTGCATTACGTACTATCGATGACTTAGACTTACCCACCCAAAGTGTGCCCGCCAAAGTTTTAGCTATAAATAAACATCTACGAGATTTAGATGGTTGTGAGATGTCTTGCGCAAAACCAATGTTATTAATCGGGCAAGATAATTGGCAGCTAATAGTTAACCAAGAAATAAGACAGGGCAAATCCGGACAACCCGTAGCGTCGCTTACGAAGTTAGGGTGGGTTGTTCATGGGCCTGTAGGTACTTGTAGCGAGTCTGGTCGTGAATCAGTCAATCTAGTCTTTGATAATTTAGATGATTTAAACGAACTTGTTAAACAGCAATTTCTACTTGAGTCTATCGGTATCACAGAAGTGTCACGCAAAAATGTTGAAACTGAACGCGCCTGTAAGATCCTAGATAGCACTAGTCGCCGTGTCGATGGAGGCTGGGAGGTAGGACTACTATGGTCACGTGACGCTGTACACTTACCCGATAATTACGATTATGCTGTCAAACGTTTACGCGGCATAGAAAGTAAAATGGATAAAAAACCCGATTATGCTGAATCGTATTGTCGTCAAATTGATAGGTTAATTTCTGAGAAATATGCTAGGCGTTTGGATACTCCGCTGACTGTTAGCCCGGTATGGCACTTGCCGCATTTTGGGGTCATTAACCCGAATAAACCAAATAAGCTCAGATTGGTTTATGATGCCGCGGCCAAATACAAGGGCGCATGTTTAAATGATTATTTGCTAACAGGGCCGGACATGTTAAATTCTTTGTTAGGTGTGTTGTTCAAGTTTCGATCTGGTCCTATAGCTTATACAGCGGACATAGCTGATATGTTTCTGCGTATTAAAATAAGGAAGGAAGATCAGGGCGCGCAGCTCTTTCTTTGGAGAGGCCGGAACAAAGAGCGCGACCCTGACACATACGTTATGGACTCTATGATTTTTGGTGCCAAGTCGTCGCCTGCCTCAGCCATATATGTATTGAATAAAAATGCTAGTGAGTTCCGAGATTCGTATCCAGAGGCCGTCAAGGCAATTCACGAAAACCATTATATGGATGATTACCTAGATAGTGTTCATTCAATAAATAGTGCACGTCAGCTGATTAAAGATGTTGCCATGATACACTCCGCTGGTGGATTCTCTATCAGGGGGTGGGTGACCAATTCACCCGAACTTCGAAAAGAATCGCCCGCCAGCTGTCGTGCCCGGTACTATAAATTTTGATAAATCTCCATATAGTGGTGAACGAACTTTAGGTATGATATGGATGCCGGAGTCAGACGAGTTAGCGTTCGACTTATCGTTTAAAAAAGTGACACCTGACGTGGTTGACGGCAGAGTTATTCCTACTAAACGACAGTTTCTGAGATTTGTTATGAGTATCTTTGACCCTCTAGGCTTACTTTATCCGTACACGATAAAGTCGAAAATTTTGTTACAGAAAATATGGAAATCTGGTATAGGATGGGACGATCAGCTAAAGGAAAACGAGTTCAAGGAATGGGAAAGGTGGCTGCAGGATATCAAACAACTAGGCAACAAGCGAGTGCCGCGTTGGTACAGGCTTGATCCTTCAACTGTCGAATTACATGTCTTTGGTGACGCTAGTGAATTAGCTTATGCTGCAGTAGCATACTTAGTTGGTAGGGATGAATTTAGCAAACCAACCGTCACACTTGTTATTGGCAAAGCTCGTGTCGCCCCGCTGAAGGTGATATCCGTTCCCCGCCTTGAACTACAAGCGGCTGTGCTGGCGTGTAGATTAGCTTGCGTCGTTGTTAAAGAGCAAGGCTTAACAATAACTCGCAAGTACTTGTGGTCCGATTCGAAAACGGTTTTAAAATGGATACATTCGGATCCTCGTGATTTTCAGAAGTTCGTTTCACATCGGTTGGCAGAAATAGATCGGAAGTCCAACCCAAGTGAGTGGCGTTGGGTGCCGTCGGCAGAAAACCCTGCTGATGAAGCCACGAAACTGTACTGGCCTACAAATTGTAAGTTGTGGTTTTCAGGTCCCTCTTTCTTGTACGCGGGCCAAGACCAGTGGCCGGTCAACGAGTTCGACGATGCAGTCGATACGGATTTGGAGTGTCTTGAGAAGGTTCACCTAGTAAAACGGTATGAACCTCTATTTAATGTTGATAGGTTCTCTAGTTGGACACGGGTTGTTAGATCTGCGGGTCGTGTTCTTGCCTTTTTAGGTTTGTGTCGTAAGAACCAGAATGAGAAGTTAACAGTTAGCAACGTCCGTGATGCTGAAATTCTTTTGTTAAAACAATGTCAAGCTGAGACATACCCCAAGGAGTTGTCATTATTGAAATCAAAAACTGCATTACCTCCTGATAGTAAAATTCGCGATTTAGATCCCTTTTTGTATGAAGATGATGGTCTGCTTCGGGTCAGAGGACGCCTGAGTGCTGCACCAGAATTAATGTTTGATGAGAAGTATCCCATTATTTTAGATGGTCACAGCTATACCGCGCGTCTTATTGCACTCGAATATCATAAACGCGCTCACCACGCCAATACTGAAACTGTCATAAACAGTATTAGGGAAAAATATTGGATAACTCAGTTGCGACGTACAGTCAAATCAGCCGTATCTAAATGTCAGCTTTGTCTTGTTCGTCGTGCTCGCCCTTCATTTCCCAAGATGGGAGATTTACCGACCGCTAGACTTGTAAATACAAGAAGAGCTTTCGTACATTGCGGGGTAGATTATTTTGGTCCGATGGAAGTTTCGATAGGCAGGCGTCGAGAAAAAAGATGGGGCGTTATTTTCACTTGCCTTGTCACTCGCGGTGTTCATATTGAGCTCGCCTCTTCACTATCAGCTGCCTCAGCCATAATGGCAATTCGACGCTTGATAGCTCGCCGTGGACAACCCTCTGTCATGTTCAGTGATAGAGGCACGAACTTCGCTGGTGCTGACGCAGAGCTGAAAGCTGCCATTCAGGCAATGGAGAAGGACAAAATTTCCGATTTCGTCGTTACCAAGGGCATTACTTGGCAATTTAACCCTCCTGCAGCCCCGCACATGGGTGGGTGCTGGGAGCGGCTCGTTCGCTCAGTAAAGACTGCTCTTAGAACTACTTTGTCGGCGCGAGCGCCTAAAGAGGAGTTGCTTATGACCTTGATGGCTGAGGTAGAGATGACCCTAAACAGCAGGCCATTAACTTTTGTGGGTACGGACCCCGACGGGCCCATCGCTCTTACCCCCAATCATTTATTGATAGGTATAGCGACCGGGGCATCTACGTTAGGTATATTTGATGCATCGGACTTAACCAGTAGAAAGGCTTGGGTAAAGGCTCAGACTTTGGCGGACATGTTTTGGCGACGCTGGCTGAAAGAGTATGTCCCCACTCTTCAAAAGCGCCAAAAGTGGCTACACGAAGTGCCGCCCGTGAAGGTGGGAGACATGGTTCTTATTTTAGACGAGAATCAGCCTCGTAATGTGTGGCCTAGGGGCGTGATTAGCGCAGTCCACCCAGGTCACGATGGCCATATTAGAGTAGTGACTGTTAGAACCTGTAGGGGCTTTATGAAGAGACCAGTTGTAAAGGTCGTTGTGTTGCCTACTGACGAGTTTGTTCAGGAACAAGGGGGTGGAATGTAGGCAACTCGTTAAATATGTACATAGCAAACTACGCTACTTTAATAATACCAAATACTATCGAATAACGCATGCGCAGTACGTCTTACTTTTGTGTTCGCGCGCGCGCCGCCATTCTATGCGGCGCGGCGGCGGGACGCAACCAGTGCCCCTTGAAACGCGACTGTGAGTGGGTGTGCGTAGATTCGTTGGGCGTTCCCGCCAAAAGTTTAGTTTATGGTGTCCAATGTTGAAATAATAGTGTTAAAACTGTATTACTGTGTCTTTGACTGTTTTGTACGAGAAGCGAAATATAATTGTAAAAACCGGTAACTTTGTGTCTGTTTTTGTGTTGATATCCCGCCATAAAGAACAGTCACATATCTTCGAATTTCTGGTTCTTGGAAATGGCGGTTTCCTCTCGATGTTTCCCTTCACCGTTTTGAGAGAGTGGTGATGTCATAATTTACACAAAGTAAAGTGCCTGTCTGGGTTTGAACCTACGACCTTCAACTCGTAGGTCGTATGTGTCATCTAGCAACCCGCACTGGGCCCGCGTGGTGGATTACGGCCCACTCCCTCTGACATAGAGGAGGCCTGTGTCCCAGCAGTGGAAACATTATAGACTGATTATGTTGTATGTAAAACTACTTGTAAATCTGTAATGTATTACCACCCCCAGCATAATGTTTGTCCCAATGCGGGGCAATGGCATAGAAGGCGTGTGACACACACGGGAAACCTTGTCTCATACAGAGAAGGAGTGATCATTGATCAGCCCTTGCTTAGTCGTTACGACTTCCTCACGATGTTTTCCTTGCTATGATTCAGACATGACTAAAAGAATAACCTACAAACACATAATTATTACTTAGAAAAGTCAGATATTTGCTACTATAACAGGTTTTCAACCTTCAAACCAATAGGTTTATAAACCTATTGGCAGCCATCATCTATCTGCCCAGCTTTTTCCCAACTATGTCGGCGTCGGCTTCCAGTCTAACTGGATGCAGCTTAATACTAGCATTTTACATGGAGCGACTACCTATCTGACCGCCACAACCCCAGTTACTGGGTAATACGATATACCTTGGTAAGACTGGTTGTCAGACTTTCGGGTTTTTGACGACCTGTAACGACTGCAAAAGACCCCAATACCTAAAATAAAAACACCAATTTGATTTTGTCATTAGATATTTATCTCGGAAACGGCTGAACCGGTTTAGACGAGACAGCTTGTATTGAGCAGGAGGCAGCTGACCGTCTGATTACTTTTGAGTAATTTTCCTTGTATTTTATATTGCTTATTAACAGTGAGTGTTACAAATTAACACTAATTATATATTTATTCATAACATAAGATTTACTTTATATACGCTAAAATTTAAAATAATAATATGTACATGTGAAAAAATAAGCAAAATTTTTTGCTCGATATTAATAACGGCAATAGGAAGACGCTTGAAATATTCACAGAATATGTAGTTGTATATTCACTTTAAAAATAAATAATTAAATTAAAATAAAAAAACATTTAAGGGGAACTCCCATACAACAGACGTGATTTTTATAGATGTACGGAATCCTTCGTGCGCGAGTCCGACTCGTACGTGGCCGGTTTTTTCTTCTTTCTTTGTTATTAATTAAGTTAAAATTCTGTACAAAGTAATTCAATAAAAGATGAAGGAAAACGTCGTGAGCAAAACGGTATGTTCTAGTATTATGACCGGACGTGACATCACTGACCTCTAAAACAAGTACGCTGGACTAATTAAACTATACGAAATGACAGTTGTTTTTTGTGCCGATTCAAAGCGCCCCGCTCGAGCGTCTCAGAAACTAAAATTGACACACTGTTGCAAATCACCGTCGCGCGTCGTGTTATTTTGTTACGCCTCTGATGGTATAGGTCTAAATCGTAGAATAAGACTTTTTTGTGTATTTTGTATTTACTACGAGATATTTAGAACATTTTTATCATGAGAGTATGCGCATTTTATACAACTCACTATAAAAAATATTAGTTCCACGGACGCTCACGTTGTTATCAGCGCCAAAATGGCGAAAATCATATGTCTTCGTTTTGTCATCGATAATATGATGTCCAGCGTGCTTGTATAATAAAGGTCAGTGCGTGACATCCACAAAACGAGGTCGAATCTACTCGAAATGCATAGCTTGATGTTTCATTGTATAGGTACTGTGACGATAATTTCTACATTATGACGTTTAATTTTTAATATTTCAGCCATATCTCCAGCCGTGAATTCAGCCGTCAGGAATCTTGCTTCGATTTCGACTTGCAGGTAACAATTTATGTTAATTACCGGTGAGCACTCATACTTTCGACCTATTACGACTTTCGGGCTCTGACAAGAAAAGTATAATAAGTACTATCTATAAGTTTTTACTGTCAAAATCGAAAATAATCGTTTACGCCATCTTGACGTTTATATCAAGTGTCAAGAGAGTGTGCTGTGTTCCGTGTTTTCCAAAGAAAATATTCGTCATCATTATGCCGAATGTGAATACAAGTGCTGGCAGGGATATAGTCTTGAAGTTCAAACACGCGCTAAGACTTAGCTTGCGCGCACACTCTAACAGCGCTGCGACATTTTTTTTTTTAAATGTCACAGCATCACGCTGAGATAAGAGCCTCTTGTCCTCGTATAGGACTTTCTATAGTTACTTAAAAAAAAATATAATTTGGTTTTTTATTTTTGACTGTGTTTATGATCTTCCTGTACGAATCGCAATACTTTTTCTTTCTTTGTTTACTTACTTTATTATACTGTGCTAAGGGGTATCGTGTTGCTCATTAACTGGGTTGTAGAGGTCAGATAATAACGTAGTCGGAAAAAGACAGTGTAGGTAGGGACTCATAATGACGCACTGGGGTTTCCGAACCACGTTGCTCAACAACGTAAATAACGCAATGAATGTTCTTGAACTGTCAAAATTAAAGCCATTGCTACTGATAGTGTGTTGTATACGCAACTACCCCACAGCTGTTTTTTTTTTTTTTTGTGAACCGACGAGAAATTTCTACGCTGGGGGGTCTAGTCTAATCATGTGCTGAATTCATGGTTATAGTTTGCGCATCGACGTCCCTGCCAGCCTGTATGTTTATAATAATAATAATAATATCCCTGGACATTTCACACAGCGCCATCTAGTCCCAAGCTAAGCAACCTAATGCTTGTGTTATGGTAACAAGATGGCTGATAAACTACTTATATACATTTTTTTTTGTAAATACATACATATTATAGATAGAAAAAAACCCAGACGTTTACCACGAGAGAAGAATTACACGATGTTTTCCTTCACCTCTCAAAGCGCCTGCCTGGGTTTAAACCCATGACCTACAACTCGTACGTCGGGGCCGTTACCATTCGGCCACCACTACTCAGTTCTACCTTACCTTACATAAAATAATAATCTTTTTCCAGAAACCACAGTGCTGCAGAGTCTCATGAGAGATATAGAAGACAGACGTCATGTGGGTAAGTGCAAAATGTTATCTACGTAATCTACGCTTCGAAGGTCTATCTTGAATTTCAAGTACAGACGCCAGCACATCAAGCTACTACAATATGTCAGATTTCTTTGATAGGTTTTCAACTTTATCGCTAAAGCATTAAGGTTCAGGGTTGATTGGGAAAATTTTTCGGGTAGCTTGACCTGCTGGCGTCTGTACATACTATCACACAGCGCGTGTACACAGAGCGTTCCAGAAGTCGTCGTCAAGCCGGAATGGTGTTATAGGCCAAGTTATAATATTTAACAAAAAAATATTTAAAAAAAAAAACTCAAACTACTCGGCAAATTCGCATAGTGCATATAGGTATGTTATAATATACTTATGTTATTTCAGTACGAATCAAAGTATTAATTTTGAATGTTTGGTTCGGCAAAAAGTGATATTTTCTTCCAAACTGGACCAGTTGGATTTACATTTTAGGCAAGAGTTTACCGAAACATTATTAAGGATCCCATAACAAAAACAAAACAATTAAAAAGTTAAGGTATGTAGCAACAGGAGTGAAAACACAGGGTGCAGATTTTCTCGATTTTTATACCAATGATTTTTAAAATACACATAAGATTTTTTTAAATATTTTTCTGATAACTGTTATGACTTCGCCTATCGCCCAATTCCGGCTTCACGTCGACTGCTGGGACACTGTATACTGTAATTTTATGCATAAGCATAGCATAATCAGTTTAAAATGTTCCCACTGCTGGGACACAGGCTTCCTATCTGTGAAAGGAAGTGGGCCGTAATCCACCACACGGGCCAGTGCAGCTTGATCGATGACACATGTCTTCGAATTTTTGTTTCTAAGACATCATCCTAACTTTGTTTTCCTTCACCGTTTTGAGAGCAGTGCTGATGAAATTATTGACACAAAGTAATGCGCCTGCCTGGATTCATGTAGATGCTATCTATACACCCCCCCCCCCCCTAATCCATAATTGCCCCATTGGTCTCGTGGTCGTAAGCGACTGCTGAGCTTGAGGTCCTGAGTCCGATTCCCGGGTTGGGCAAACTGTTATTGGGTTTTTCCATTGGGAATTTCTTAGTAACAGTCCGGAGTTTGCAAATTCGCGGTGTGATACCCCCCCGTGCCTCGGAAAGCACGCTTAGCCGTTGGTCCTGCGCCTGATCTCTCTCCAGTCGTGTGGGATCACCGTCCCATCGGACGATGAGATTGAGGGAAGATAGAGTTCACCTACATTTGTGCACTATTTATCTCACGCGCCGATGACTAGCCTCCGCTGACAGGGCCGTCTTTCACCTATTAGAGGCCCTGGGCACATTAGGATAATGGGCCTCCTATGACCATAATAAAGCACTATTTTGTTGATTGACTGATGATTCTTTTAAAACAGTTAATTTTAAAGGAATATAATTATATGTATTATATAGGTACAACTTTTATAAGTATATTGAAATTTATTAAACATACTGCATTCGGTAAGCCTGATTTTCAGGCGAGAGTAGAGTAGCTATCGGTTATCGTTTGATAATGGAGTAGGGACTAGAGGGCCCCAATCCATCGCGGGGCCCTGGGCACGTGCCCAGTGTGCCCGGTGGGGAAGAGGGGCCTGTCCGCTGAAATACCGCCACTGCTCCTTTTTTTACTAGAAAAATAAGATATTGCAATAACTCTTTCCTTTCTTAAAGTTTTGCAAGTGAGTTTTTAGTACTTAACCTCTAATATTTACCTATTATCCTCTGATATTTACCTAATAACCTCTAATATTGACCTATTAACCTCTAGGTAATATTTACCTATTAACCTGTAACATTTACCTACTAACCTCTAATATTTACCTATTAACGTCTAATATTTACCTATTAACCTCTAATATTTCTGCCTATTTGTTTTCCAGAACGTACAAGTGGCAGTGCGCAGACGGTACGTGCATAGACGCAGATGGGACGTGCGACGGCAAGGTAGACTGCCCGGACAAAAGCGATGAGACCCACGCCCGGTGCAGGAATATGATGTAAGCGATTTACATCCTTATCTTTACTAATAATAAGGCTGAAGAGTTTGTTTGAACGCGTTCATCTCTGGAACTACCGCTTGGGTTTGCCAAATTCTTTTTGCATTCGATAGCCAAATTTTTGAGGGAGGCTATAAGATTCGAATCTTTAAATCATGCTAGGTTAGGAGCCGAGCAAAAATTTTTTTTGCCAAATATTTAAAAAAAAATCGTATGCCTGTGTACTTGATGGTGTAAAAATATCAAGAAGAAACGAGCGCATACGAAGAAATTACAATTGGATTTTTTTTCTCAAGGTACAGAGATATCTATGTACAAAAAACATAGATATCTCTGTACTACATAGATATCTATGTTTTGCCGTTAACGGCGTACAAATATCAAGTAGAAATAGGCATACGAAATTACAATTGGATTTTTTTTTGCCTTCCTCAAAAATTTGGCTATCGAATGTATTTATGACACCTATTTTTACACCTATGTTTAACAAATAAGTAAAATGACTTTGAAGGACAGAGATGATGTTCAACAAATCCGACCTTTGCTAATATGGCTTGGTACACTATGGGTTTACCCAGTAACTAGGTTGTAGAGGTCAGACAGGCTTTGCTTTGAGGCAGACATTGCTTCATGAGTTCGAAAAATGTATCTTCTCAACAACGTAAACAACGCAATGAATGTTGTTGAACTGTCAAAATTAATCCTTTTGCTAGTGATACTGTATTACGCATTACCCTGCTGTTTAATGTTACACTGGAAGCCGACCTCAACATAGTTGGGAAAGCATATGATGACTGTAATACATAAAAAACTTAAAAAAAAAAACAACCGACTTCCAAAAACGACACTACAAAGTGAAAAATAACTTTAATTTCGGAAGTCGGTGTCGTTGGGTTCGCATTTTCGTTGTTTGTCACCGACTTCCGAAATTAAAGTTATTTTCCACTTTGTAGTGTCGTTTTTGGAAGTCGGCTGGATTTTTTTGCAAAAAAGTTTTTATTTTTCACTTTTAAGTTGTAATTTTTACCAGTAATTTTGGTTTAAAAACCAAACTACTGAACCGTTTTTGATGAAATTTCTATGGGACCATTTGGAAAGTATACCCTTTCCAACAAAAAAAGAATTCTTCAAATCGGTTCGCAAGCGACGGAGTTATGCGCGAACAAACATAAAAAAAAAAACAAACATCCGAATTGAGAACCTCCTCCTTTTTTAGAAGTCGGTTAAAAATTATTTATTTCCAAAACATTCCTTCGCCAGATGTCAAGCCAACTTGTTCAGGTGCACGTATGGCGCGTGCGTAGACGGCACGGCTCCCTGCAATAAGATCAACGAGTGTGCTGACGAGTCAGACGAACTGCTGCCCAAATGCCGGAACGAAAATAGACTTAGCAAGTAAGTACTTCTAGCGGTACTAGGTTAGATTGGCACGCCAGACCCTGATGAGCCTCCTCCAGGAGAGCAATATAGAGCAACCAGTACAGTGCACGAACACAAGAAACCGACATTCTGACCTCGCCACCGAGGTCCCTCGCGACGTCCCAAACTAAATTGTTCCCCGGACCCTTGCTCGATGAAGTGCCAGCCCGCGCCGTAGCTGAGCCTGTAGGTTTAAATTCCCGACTGTGACCTCTGAATTTGTTTCGGCCTTTCTTCTCAGAGTAGTCAGATAGGAAACGCCGATCTCATCAAGGTTTAAATAATAATAATTTGATCCAGCCTGTCCCATCTTGCTGTCCTCTCCCCAGCGACGCTCTAAGCCGAGGTTTGTGCCCCACACGGGGTGCCCTTAGCGTGTAGTCGTTTAGTCTATTAGATTCGCCTCTGGCTGGAGGCTTTGAGTTTACCACAGGATAGTCCGGTTAAGTAGCCACAACCTCTCAAGGTCAAATACGAAATGCACTCAAAAAAAAAAGATTGGCGCGCGGCCAAAATCGGTACTGACGCCATTTTGTTTTTAGAGTATTTCAAGTGACATTTCACAAAAGAATTGCACAAATGTTTACCAACAGCGCCCCCTGTCAACGTAATTAGTACTTAATTACGCCAAAAAAACCTTGTAGCAGTTAGTCTTTTCACTATAATTTTGGGTTTGTGGCTAAGAAATAACAGCCCCATCGTTCGATCGATCAGGTTAAGCTGCGCTTGCTGCGGTTGGTCCGGGGATAGGTGAACATCTTTACTTAATGACTGCCAAAGATTCATGAATGACAGCCGAGACCAACGGCTTAACGTGCTGTCCGAGGTACGCTTGATATGTAAAGATGTTCACCCATCCACAGAGTAACCGCGGCAGTCGTAGGTTGACCTGATCGAGCGACCCTTGCGGCTGTTATTCCTTAGCCACAAGCCCTTCAGTCAACGTTGCGTGTAGGTACAGTCACCGAAGGACACAAGTAACCAGGGTCGTCGGATATCGTTGAAGTTTAGTAAGAAGCCGATGGATCTTTTCGAATGAAATTTAATTCGATAAAGGAACTGTTTGTTTTCCATTAATTCAATTAAATTTTATTCTGAAACATCTATCGGTTTCTTACTAAACTTCAACTTTATCCGACGACCCTGGTTACTTATCTCCTTCGGTGACCATACATAAAAATGAACGTTGCGTGCCTACTAACTACTAATTAGTCGTAATTAAATGTACGGTTTTTATGTACCTGTTTGTCAATATTTCTTCTATCTTTGTCCGTCATCGAAGCAATACAAATTTAAAAAAAAAACAACCGTCTTCCAAAAAAACAACACTACAAAATTAAAAATAACTTTAATGTCGAAAGTTGGTGTCAAAAAATGAAATTTATGCGAAGATGGCACTTTTTATTTGAGTCCAAAAGCTAGATCGCGGATAAGGTCCTGCCGATCGATTCTGTAAAAATTTCACCGTGAAAAGTTAGGTGAAGTGAGCTTAGAGTGAGCTGTCAATAGTGTAATCCCTAGCATTAGTTGGAATGACAGCTCACTCCACGCTCAATTCACCTAAGTTTTCTCGGTGAGATGGTTACAGAATCGCACCGGTGTACATTTTGTAATGTAACCAACCAGGTGGAATAAACATTTGGTAAATTATTGGTACTCTATGTTTTATTTTTGGAGTCAGGGCTAGAAACGTAGGGAACCTTAGTGTCATTGTGACCCTCTCGAAGCCCGAGGGTTCGCATGACCTATCTCTATATCTCCTATCGTCAGCAGTCTATTCTACCAGCTCGCAAAGTGAGCGAGCACCCCCAAAACTCTCACGAAGCCCGAGGGTTTAACAATCAGCATATTCGGAGTTTCTTTAAAGAATCTACAAAATGGTTGAGTTGAATGGTGCTGATCCACGCGTCATGTTCGTGAACTGGCGCCGTCGGTTGAGACTGGTCATCTCTTTACTGCCAGGGCTTCTATTTAATTTTTTTTTTATTGTTTCTTCATATTTTTTTTTTATACTGTTCTCACATATGGAAGGAACAAGAATAATGTACCTAGGATTTTGTAATATCTTGATTTAAAAGAGTGTCCTTGGAGTTTCTTGCCCGTTCTTCTCCATAGAGATCTACGTTTTGGAATGGGCAACTAGCTTCAACTTTCTGACTAACTGACCGACTCTTTGACAATTCAAAAGTGCCTGTAAATTTTAATTTAATGAAATGAAAAGGATTTTAATTTAATGGAATGAAATGAAAAGGTTTAATTGAAATAAATGCTTTGAATTTGAGTTTGAAGAATCCCCTAGAAATTCCTGTACCTACATCATTTTCATCATCAGCCTAACGTACGCCCTCAGGCTGGCAGTTAGGTGGAGCAATGATCTTCGCAGGATGGCTGGAACATCCTTTTTGCTCGATGGAAAATCTCATCGAAGGCACGGCTGGATGTCTGGACTTAAAAATGTTTTAATTATCCAATATTCTCTTCTAGTGGCCAGTTCCAATGTCAGGATGGCAGTACCATCTCTGCGACGGACCACTGCGACGGGATCCCGAACTGTGCTGACGGGTCCGACGAGACGGTCCGAACGTGCGCGGGTCGGACATGTCCCAAGCACCTGTTCCAGTGCGCGTACGGTGCCTGCGTTGATCAGGGAGCTGATTGCAATGGGGTTAGTGTTCATAATTTTATGCGTGCTATTTGAGCCAAGGTGATGGCAAAGTGGTAACGTCCATGTTTGCTTCACACCGATGGATTTCAGATCAGCATCCTAATTGCGTAAAACACTATCAGTCAGAATCTGAATCATTTTGAAGGATATTGCTAATCCATTGCCGTATACATATGTTCGAAAATTTTGTTTTCTCAAAAACGTAAATAACGCAATGAATATTGCTGAACTGTCAAAATGAAAGTCATTCCTACTGTTAGTGCGTAACGCAATCACCCCGCTGTATGGCCTGCGGTGGCCTTAACGTAATAGAATGAATACGGAAACACCAAAAATCATGGATTATACAGGGTGACAGGGAAACTCGACGTATTCCTTGAAAGGCGTTATACTAGAAGTCATTAAGGTGGATGCTCCAAGTTAGCCCACGAAATTCAAATTTTCTTACGTTTTTGGCAATTTGCTGGTCAGTACTAAGTTGTACGTTGATTAAAACATGATTCACGGCCGTACAAATATGTATTTACAGAATTACAATCATTAGAATCAGTAATACAACTTGTTAAGTTAGCATAATCCTAAAATGTTAAGATTTCAGGAAATAGTCATTCAGTAGGATTACATGACCTTAGAGAGTTGTGTTGATGACTTTAATGATTATAATTCTGTAAATACATATTTGCTACGGCCGCGAATCATATTTTAATCAACGTACAACTTAGTACTGACCAGCAAATTGCAAAAAAACATGAGAAAATTTGAATTTCGCGGGCTACCTTGGAGCATCCAACTTAAGCAACTTTAGTCCAGTCAACTAGGGCTCAAAACTGGATGGTTAAAAAATAAAATTTTTGTTATTAAAGACCTTTTATTTCTGAGATTACTTATGTACATTTCACAAGCATTTTTTTTTAGATGATCATTCTTTTTTTAACTTTCAGAAAAGTATCTATTAAATGTTTGGAGTCGAGTAGTTTTTTCTCATAATTAATTGTTTTTGGCAACAAGTCAGAAAATTTCTAAAAAATCGAAGAACCGATACAGCTCGGTAACAATCCAGTTTAAAACCCTAGTTAACTGGACTAAATTGTTGCTTAATGACTTCTAGTATAACGCCTTTCAAGGAATACGTCGAGTTTGTCTGTCACCCTGTATAATAATAGCCAGAATAAGTGGTGGTTTGCGAGTTTTAAAGGGTCATATTAAATTAGCTAGCGAAACCCCGCAAACGTGAGGGGTATCGATATCTAAACATAATAAAACAAAAAATAAATTAATTTGATGCTTTTTTTGGGGTCGTCGACCGCAGTTAGTGTAGTCACTTGAAATATCAGCTTAAAAACCTGTTCTCTTTTTGCGTAAGCTTCACAGTCGTGCTGGGTTTCAATATTTAAACACGATAAAACAAAAGAAAACAGATTTTGTCAACTCAAACTTCCAGTAACAAAACTTCAAGAGGTCGTTGACCCCCAAAAAAACATCAAATCATGTTAATATATTATTTTATCGTGTTTAGATATCTATACTGATCTCGTCTACAGAGTTTCGCTAGTTAATTTAATTTATCCTGTATAAGCGCACCAGGTCGCGTCCTAACCAAAGCAATCGCCACGCTAACAAGTGACCGTCCATTTGTTCGGCGAACCAGAATGCTTTGGTTAAGACGCAGGGACAGACACACGGAGAGATGTCGCATTTTAAAATTCTAAGAATTTCTCAATGACAACAATTTTGTTATTTTCAGCATAAGGAGTGCGCGGACGGTTCAGACGAGTCGGTTGAACTGTGCAGCGGAATGCTGCCAGCCAACACTCTAACGACGTAAGATACTATGTTTCTTAGTGCGGGTTGTTTCACGTCCACTTGACGAATGCGTATACGTCAAAAATGGCGCTAACTATCGTAAATCTAAAAAAAAGCGTTATTTCACATAATTATGGCCTTGATGTAGGTACGTTAAATAATAAAGATTACGTAATCTTTTTTATTTGACGTACGTATGTTACGTTAACCAACTGTTTGAAACAGCCGGCTCTTAGTGTAAGGGGGAGACTACATGAGATCGAAATACACTGTGTAAAAAGACCCATCACATAGCCGTCTACTACGGATTCTGTACATACATCAAACTAAGTAACATTGCACAAAAATAATTGCTGGGAAACACTTTTATTTTTGGTGTGAAAATTTGCTGTTTGCTATAGTGCGCAAAGTCACACACGCAAAACTGTGCTTATGATACAGGGGTCGTGGGGATTATTTAAAGTTGACACAACTTTAAAACGTAAAAAACTTTTTTTCGTAAAAAAAAAACGTTAGTAAAAGTTGAAATTTTGACCTTTAATATCTTGGTAACCAAAAGGTTTCCAGGAATGGTCTAGTAAAAAAAAAAATATTACAATGACGGGGAGTATAAGTGACTGTCGGCTTCGTAAAATGTCTTTTTACACGCTGTATAGTGTTTTCCAAAAATAACTAACGGAAATGTAAACAAACAGAAAACGTACCTGTGGACAAGGGCGTGGCTAAGGGGGGGCGGGGAGGAACAGCTGCCCCCTCTAAGAGGACGTGGTTTTAATTTAGCTAGCAAAATTTGACCTATACTTACTAACTACACTATCTAACAGAGCAAGTTAAACAAAAGCTTATAAAAAGGTTCTCACTCGACCACTTTATTTTTAAAATCTTGTCATTTTCAATTTTCATTCATCATTTTTTCTTGTAATGTTTTTTTTTTATTGTTCTTTTTTTTTCTTTATTATCTGTACACTCATTCATTATGGCCAGACCATTTGAGGCAATTTTTTCCCTAATTGTTTTTATTGTTTTTTTTTAATAAATACAGGGTGGCAGGGTAGGCATTGACGGGCAATTAGGGGCAGCACCCTAATTGCGTAACACACGATCCGAATCATTTTGAATTATATTGGTTATGCATTGCTTCCTACGTTCGAATAATTTGTCTGCTCAACAACGTAAATAACGCAGTGAATGTTGTTGAACTGTTAAACTGAAAGCCATTGCTACTATTGTGTTACGCAACTACCACGCTGAACAGGGTTTACACTTCCAACAAATCCTTTTGGAACAGACTGTAGGTACGCAGCAATAGATTAGCGTCTTTAGTCTATGCCATTAAGGACCATTTTTCTTTCTCAGCGGGCCAGCTATACCAGGGCAGTGTCTGCTACCACGGTACCCTAAGCACGGTACCTATGTGGTGGAAAACGCTCCTTACGCAACCCCTGGCCAGTACTTACCGTACGCGAATGTGAACATCACTTGTGATCCGGGATACGGAGTGCCTGGTGGTGCCTCAGCATACTGCCTTGACGGAAACTGGCAGATAAAAGTTCAAAACTGTGTTCGTGAGTATTTTATTTTTTTTGGGACAAAACACAGTAATACAACAAACAACAACATTCCTCCCTTATATAAACTCTGGATCCGACCTTGCTCACAATCCACCAAAATCATGAACTAAAATCGTCATCTTAAATTCTTAATAAATTTTATTTATTTATAGTTAATTACAACGGAACATCACCTCATTAATTAACATAGAGACAATTATTACGTTGACAATAATATAATTTAATTTAAAACGAACACGAACCCAATGGGTCCCTTTTATTGGCAAGCGACATCGTGGCAGGGCCAGACGGAGATGGCGGGATGAGCTGGACTCAGAGACAGAGACGCAGAGTTTTTGCCTGCAGTCTGAGTCAAAGCCTGTGATGTGTCAGGCTTTTAATAATAAAACGAACATGGAACCATGGACTCCCTTGCATACTTTCTCTCACAGAACTCTCTAACTCTCTAGAGTTGTAAATGTAATGTGTAATTAAGTATAAAGTTCTGTGTGAGTTAGAACTCTCTTAAAAAAAACAACCGACTTCCAAAACCGACACTACATAGTGAAAAATAACTTTAATTTCGGAAGTCGGTGTCGTTGGGTTCGCATTTTCGTTGTTTGCCACCGATTGCGACTTCCGAAATTAAAGTTATTTTTCACTTTGTAGTGTCGTTTTTGGAAGTCGGTTGTTTTGTTTTGCAAAAAAGTTTTTTTTTTCACTTTCAAGTTGTAATTTTTACCAGTAATTTTGGTTTAAAAACTAAACTACTGAACCGTTTTTGATGAATTTTTCAAATCGGTTGGCAAGCGACAGAGTTATGAGCGAACAAACATAAAAAAAAAAACATCCGAATTGAGAACCTCCTCTTTTTTTTAGAAGTCGGTTAAAAAATATCCTATATGTTTGGTCTAAACGCATAATTTTACTCTATTCATCCACAAACACATCTCATCATTGTCTCAGGGTTGGCAGTTAGAAGGGCATTCAGTACCTTTAGAGCACAACTTGCGATGAATACTTATCACAATTTTCTCTTCCTCAGCATTCTGCAGTCTGGATCCCGATGTCTCGGTCCAGTATAACTGCGAGGTCAAAAATACCAATGGTTACCGCATCTGCAATAACGCCGAGCCTTCAGGGACAATCGTCAATGCCGTATGTAACAATAATTACGAGCCGACAGACCAGCCTGGTTCTATGAAGTGTCGAAATGATGGAAGATGGAATCGTATTGTTAAATGCAAACCAGGTATGACCAGAACTGATTGTTGTTAACATAATCAGCTTATAATATTCCCACTGTTGGGATACAAGCCTCTTCTTGGTGAGAGAGAGTGGGCCATGATCCACCACGCGGACCCAGTGCGGGTTGGTAGATGTCGCAGGCTCGAACCCAAACAGGCGCTTTACTTTGTGTAAATTATTTCATCACCATTGCCCTCTAAAACTGTGAAGGAAAACATCGTGAGGAAACCGGGATGTCTGAGAACCATAAATTCGAAGACATGTGACATCTACCAACCCGCACTGGGCCAGCGGGTGGATTACGGCCCACTCCCTCTCACAGAGAGGAGGCCTGTGTGCCAGCAGTGCGAACGATGCCTCAAAGCTGATTGAAAAAAAACCAAAGAAATTTTGTTTACTTTGCACAAACAAAACGTACAGACGCCAGCACATCAAGCTACTACAATATGTCAAATTTCTTTAATAGATTTTCAACTTTATGCCTAAAGCATTAAAGCTTAAGGTTTATTGAGAAAATGTGAGAGTTTCGAGCAGCTTGATGTGCTGGCGTCTGTACAGACGCTACTACAATCTGTCTCTTTAATAGATTTTCACCTTTAACGCTAAAGCATTAAGGTTCAATGTTGATTGGGAAAATTTTACAGTTTCGGGTAGCTTGACCTGCTGGCGTCTGTACATTACAAAAAAAAAAAACTCAGAATATACTCATGCAAAGTAGTCAAATGCCTCGTACTCAAGCATATAAAATGTTGACATTTTTGTTGGTTACTTCTCGTCAGTGTGTGGGCGCGTAACTCCGATTGGCGAGGGTCAGGTCTCTGGAGGTACAATAGCGCACCGAGCAGAAGTGCCGTGGCACGTTGCTATCTACTTGAAGCCTACCAGAGAAAAGCCCTCCTACATCCAGATTTGTGGAGGATCTATGGTTTCTGACAGAATTGTTTTATCAGGTAAGTTTGTAAGAAAGAAAGAAAAAGTATTTATTGCGACTCGTACAGGTAGATCACGCACAAACTAAACTAAACAGTCAAAAATAAAAAACCAAATTTTATAAAAAAAAAAAAAATTACAACAACATTATTTTAACTTTTTAAATTATATTATTATAGCTAAAACTGTTTGCGTGCCTTAGTTAAGGTAGTTAGCATTAGGATCATTTTAAACTTAACATCTGTAACTTGTACCTACTTTCTGTGCAAATAAAGATCTATTCTATTCTTCCATTCTAAAAAAAAACCGGTCAAGTGCGAGTCGGACTCGCGCACCGAGGGTTCCGTACAAATTTGTAGGTATGTAACTACAAATTTATGGTTTTCGATTTTTTTTCCTTTACTTGTGCTACATGACATTGCTTTTTGCCAAATTTCATAATTCTAAGTCAACAGAAAGTACTCTATAGGTTCTGTTTCCATTGCGAGTCTCAAAATATGCGGCATAAACGGAACATATACGCCCGTATCTTTTGATTGCGTTGACTAAGACGTTTGGTTTTTTCACTGCTTCAAAGGATTGCAGCCTTGAGTGTATGATATTAAGGTTAGCTAGGTTCTCCTTTCATTCTTTTGAAATAATTATGTTCACATTTTAATAAACTGTTTCCTTTTGTTAATAAGCTCATACTTGCATACCCAGTCCAAGGGCTTGAGGTGCTGCGTGCTGAAACACAGACTATACACCTGGTTCGGCAGCAGATGCTAATAATTAGACACAATTGTAATTGATTTGCTCTTAAGCATAATAAAATTAATAATAATAATATATAATATCCCTGGGCATTTCACACAGCGCCATCTAGTCCCAAGCTAAGCAACCTAATGCTTGTGTTATGGTAACAAGATGGCTGATAAACTACTTATACACATTTTTTTTTTTTTTGTAAATACATACATATTATAGATAGAATTATATAGAATTATTATAGATAGAAAATTATAAGTAGCTAAGACAAATTCTGTAACTTGTTTATTCTTTTGGTCTAAAGGTGGAGCACCTTTAGACATACAGCGGTTATATATTGTTATTAAACATTGTGTAGCACGATAACGTTTTATAACAGTGTGTAACATTTTGGTACAACATCACTGGTTCACTCGTTGTATAACATCGTTTATAATTCTGTAACCATCAGTTCAAACTGCCAGCCAGCCAGCCAGCCAGTACCAGCTTCCTCGAAAGACCCAAGTCTGCCTTTCGAGGAAGCTGGTACTGGTTCTGAATGGAGGAAGTGCTTATTTCTTTAGCGTTTATTCGAGGTAACAGCCTAAATTTTTTTTATTGGTTTGGCTTTTATTTTTTGTTCGAAAAAACAAAAGAAAAGTCACTCTTACTGGATGCGTCGAACTCTAAAAGCGAGAGAACAGCTACATGAAGTTGTATTAACATCACTAACAATTTATAACTTTTGTTTTAATTTGTTAAAAAAAAAACGTTAGACAACAAATGTTATGCAACATTCTCTAACGTTATACAAGCTGTTGTTTTGCATCCTTGTCAAATTCTAGGAGGCTGTTAAGAAAGACATAAATAATATAATCAAATAAAATTACGACCCCCCCCTGGTAAACAATGAATACATACTTGGTTTTTTAGTTATTTAAGTTTGACAGTATTTCAGAATACACCACTTTCAAATAACAGAATCGCGTTATGGTATCATTAAGCGGCCGCGTTTTTATATGTGCGTAAAAGGGCAGTTACAGTGCGATCTCACACAGACCGCGTTTTAAAATGCGTATCTCACACATGCCGATTTCCATTTTGAAAATTTGAAAATGAAAACGTGTGCATCTCGGGACGCCGCCGGACAGAAGTGATAACTTAAATAAATCTATGATATATGTCTATCGCACACTAAACACTGAGTAGAGAGAGGGAGAAGCATCTATCCGAAATACGACTAGCGCTGTGGGTTAGAGTGAGAGAGGAAGAGCCTGCCTACCGCTGCCTTATGCGTGAGAGAAAGGGAAGCCAGACAGACTGACGCCCTAACGCGTTACGTTACGAAGCGGTTAACCCTCCCTTATGAAGTTATCACTTCAAAAAACCTACTTACTTTATAATTGATTCGTGTCGAGAATCAGTAGCATAGTTACCTCCTTGAATTTGAAGAGGATGCAAAACGACACCTTGTATAACTGCTGTTTTTGTTTCCAGCTGCCCACTGCTTCTGGGATAAAGATAAGGGAGTGAAGATAGACGCCTCCAACTTCGCAGTCGCCACCGGCAAGCTGTACAGGGAATGGAACCATAAGGACGACAAGGACGCACAGACATCTGAGGTAAGATGCGCACATTACAGCCCTAACGGGCCGCAGCGCAACGCATTGTCATAAAAAACGGTGCGGTGCGGCCTGGGGGCAAGCCCCAAGGCCGCACCGCACCGTTTTGTACTTACTAACTTCTAACTTCTGCCCTTCAACCTTCTTCCTCCTTCAACCTTCTGCCTTTCAACTTCTGCCCTGCTATAAGAGCTGGTGGCACTGCTCTGCTGTTTTGTTCTATGACTAAGTACAAAAAAGCAGTGCAGTTCAACTTCTGCTCTGCTATAAGAGCTGGTGGGAAGCACCCAGTCTGTCTTCGCTGCGGTCAAAAAAAAAAAAAACATTACTACTATACATAATTTTACGCTTTCCTTCGCGGGGTAGGCAGTGAGGATCTCCACGGTGTCCTCCTCTGTCGCTTACGGCGGGAACACGGGCACGCGTTAGCACTCATCCGTGAACCCGCCACGGCTGTCCATCACCGGACCCTTCTCTGGGGAGTACTCCCCATCACTGGCGCACCAGAACACATAGCACGCTGTGACCACCCCAGGCACCAAACCAGCACATGGGCGCCAGACGACCCCGTGTCTGGGCACCCTTGGTCCCCCTGCGACGGGTCAGGTCATTGGCCCCACCGTCTGCCAATTTTCGGCCGCAGAGGATAGGGAGAGCGGCCAACGTCATACCTCCTCCCGTGCGGCCTTACCGCGTCCGCCATCAGTCGATAGCGACCCCGTCAAGGCCGCGGAAGGTAGGGAGAGCGGCGCACTGCAATACCGGCACTCCTCTCCCGCCGCGGCCTCCAACCCTCAGCCGTGATGCCTCGACATCGCGGCCTGCCTCAGCTGCGATGTCGCCCAAGCGGCACCGCAACCTACTTGTTGGCCGCTACATCTTCGGCTTACTGGCAAAGCCCTGACGAGCGGCCCCTCCTCGGGTTCCTCTTGGCTTCACCTTGGGTGACCAAGCCACGGCTACTGAGCCCCCCCGCCTCGACAATGCGGGAACATATCGGGGGGAGGAGTAACCTAACCTACTACCGGTTTAAAAAAAAATCATATTGTGACATCACAGCAGCAGAGGCTTTTTTTTTTTGAGGATGGGAAATCATCAAATGACCCCTCCCGCTCTGGGTGGAGCGGAAGGGAGTGTCAGATTCTTACTGACTAAAACCCACCCGTGTTCCTTCCTTAGCCCTTTATGTAGCAGCAGGGGCTTCTGGCTAAGTAATAACAGCCGCACGGGTTGATCGATCTACTTACTCTACTCGTTAAGCTACGCTTGCCACGGTTGGTCCGTTGATGGGTTACCGTCTTTACATACCAAGACTCCTCCGTGCCTCGGAAAGCACGTTAAGCCGTTGGACCCAGCTGTCATTCGTGGATCTTTGAAAGTCGTTACGGGTCGTCAGAAGCCCGAAAGTCTGACAACCAGTCTTACCAAGGGGTTTCCAGTAACTGGGTTGTGGAGGGCAGAGGTTCATAATTAACTCATTAGTTGGGCTTGGTATAACCTTTTATAACAAGATAACCTCTTCTTTGCTAGACTTGCGTTTTAATGCGTTTAAACCTCAAGTAAAATCCAACCTTTGTTCAAAGGCATACTATTCCATCAACGACTACTTACACGATAATAATAATTCTTAATACTTCAATATTAAATACCTCTTCCTGATTGGTAGTAATATCTCATCTCTTAAATAAATTGCAATCTAGTTTTGTATAATTTAGAAGCATTTTTTAAATTTTGTAAATGTAAGAACCATGGATTCGTTTTTTTTTTTTACGATATTTTGATGTTGACTTGAAAGAGCATGCTGCCATGCTCTTTCAAGTCAAGTTAAGAATATGTCATGCTCACTTAAATGTCTCACTGGTGGTGGCGCGTATGTTGGATCATTCGGTTCCCTACGAAATGGTTGAGCTGGGTGGTGCTGATCCACGCGTCATTTTCGTGAACGGGCGGCGTCGTGACACTGGTCATCTCTAACTGCCAGGGCTTATTTTTAATTTTATATTTTAAATTGTTTATTTTTTACATTGTTCTCACATATTCGTATAGAAGCAATAAGATTTACTCAGGATTTTGTAATAATATCTTGATTTAAAAGTAATTTTACGTCGGTAATTTAAAAAAAAAAATGCTCTTCCATACATTTTAACCGCGTAGGTATTGCACTTTTCTATAAAACGGCTTTTTTTTTGATACCCGACGAAAAATTTCTACGCTAGGGGGACTAGAATCATGTGCTGAATTCATGGTTACAGTTTGTGCGTCGATGTCCCTGCCAACCTGTATATATAATTATAATAATAATAATATCCCTGGACATTTCACACAGCGCCATCTAGTCCCAAGCTAAGCAACCTAATGCTTGTGTTACCTTGTAAATACATACATATTATAGATAGAAAAACACCCAGACTCGGAACAAATACATGTAGGTCATACAAATATTTGTTCCGTGCGGGAATCGAACCCGCGACACGCAGCGCAGCAGTCAATCGCTTAACCACTGCGCCAACCGTGCCGTCAATTATTTAATCTTGATGCACCATGCATGACACTTTTTGGGAAGTACGACTTTTGGTCATTGTCCTTTACTTCCACAGATAAAGTCCCTCGACATCGCGCCGCGTTACCTCCACTCCCGCACAAACTACCAACACGACATCGCGGTCTTGACTCTGAAGACGCCGTTCGAATACTTCAATTACGTCAGGCCTGTGTGTTTGGACATGGTTGATTACTTTTTCAATGTGCGGCAGCTGCGGGGAGGGGCCTTGGGCAAGGTAAATAAATCGAAGTACAGACCAGGGGGTGAAATGCGTAACACACTATCAGTAGTCTTTCATTTTGACAGTCCAAAAACATTTATTGCGTTATTTACGTTGTTGAGCAGACCAATTTGAACATACATATAAGCAATGGATTAACAATATCCTCCAAAATGGTTGTGATGAGATTGATAGTATGTGCAGAACTCTAATTGCGTAACACACGATCAATCTCAATCAGAACCATTTTGAAGGAAATTGCTAATCCATTGCTTCATATGTTGGAAAAATTTGTCTGCTCAGCAAAGTAAATAACGCAATGAATGTTGTTGAACTGTCAAAATGAAAGTCATTGCGCGCTCAAATCAACGCTTCTGTCCGCGGTTTCGCCCGCTTGGGTGTCGGAAATTCTTGGGTTTTAATTTTATGCACGGAACCATATAATTATTTTTCTAATATTTACATTTATTATTTGACAGTGACGTAGTTTTAATTATTTTAGGGATAAAAAATTACCGTATATTAAAAAAATGTCAGAAATCGATTTAGTAAACGATTCTGATCAAACTATTTTCATAATGTGCATTCATTCAGTTACACATTGTAGACAAATCTAGGGTAGATTGTAGACTGACATGATTAATCTACGTTCGCTATTTATTTGCCAAAAATGTAAACAAAAATGAGTTTATGCAAAAACAACTTTAATACCTACACAATAAAGTTCAGTTTAAGGTACAAGTCCGAGATGGGCTGCAGACCTTTACGCTACAACTTCAAATACCTATTTTTTTTATTACTTTTTCAATAGTCTAGCTAGTCATACTGAAATCAACTTAATCACCATTAACATAAAGTTTATATTTGTTTAACTTGAAATAACATCAGTTGGAATTAATAAAATTATTAATAAATTTGAATAGGCCCTCGGGTACTTGATGTATGCCTCCAACAACAACTTTTTCAGGTCGCTGGCTGGGGTTTGACCACAAGAGACGGGCCAGCTTCCCCAATTCTAAAGGTGGTGCAACTTCCCGTTATTCCGTTCAACAACTGCACACAGCTCACGCCGGAAAGCTTTACGGAAAACATCACCGCGGACAAAATATGTGCCGGTTATAGTGACGGTAAGAGATAAATTTCAAAATGTTTTTAACAGACTTCAAAAAAAGAATTCGGATGTTTATGTATATTTGCAATTTTTTTTTGTTCGAAAAATATTTATTCCGAAATGGTGCCATTTAAATTTCGAAAAGATCTGAGGGCCAATTCTTGTAATTTTAAGACCGTTCACAGTCAACAGCATAACTTGCTTGCCGAGGCATGGAGAGGTCTTGGTATGTAAAAATGGTCACCCATCTACGGACCAACCGCAGCAAGCGTGCATTAACCTAATCGATCGACTTTGCTTGCGACTTTAGAACTCGAGATTTTTAAAAGAGTAACCGTTGAGTTTCTTGCCGGCTCTTCTTAGGAAATGACCACTTGGAACCGTGCACCTAGCTTCTGACGCTTCATCTTGTGCCCATGTAGGTTTATGTGAAATAAAATATTTTTAATTGATTTGATTTGAACGAAAATGAGAACGCCTTTCTCTCCTATCCCAGGAACGGCGGCAGTCTGCCCTGGTGACAGTGGCGGCGGACTGTCCTTCCCAGAGAAGGAACGCGGCGAAACTCGCTACTACCTCAGAGGCATCGTGTCCACAGCGCCGCGGAGCAATTACGAATGCAACACAGAAACAATCACCACCTTCACAGAGGTCTATCAACATAAAGATTTCATCAATAGGATTCTCTATAGTTAGGGTTGCCAGGTCGCCAAACCTAATAGCCGGACAGACCAGCCAGTTTGGCTGGACATTTGGGTAGAAAGGCCGGACACCCTACATTATTGAGGATTTTGTGTCTCAGTCAGTATTAATAGGTACGACAAAAAAATTATATGTAAAATCAAGCTTTTTTGATTATTGTCATAATCAGTTATCGGCGCTCGCTCGTTTGCGAAATGTAAAAAGCCTAACAAAAGCCGGACAAGCCAGACACCGTTTATTTTGGCCGGACACGCAATCAAAAAGCCTACCTATGTCCGGCTTTATCCGGAAGCCTGGCAACGCTATCTACAGTTAATTTTATTACAACCTACTTCCTGACCGGAGTCTTCCGATCGGTTCGAGGACTGACCTATATTACACAAGTACCTACACTGGACTAAATATACTACACGAAATTACAGTATCTTTTTGTGCCGATTCAAAGCGCCCCCGCTCGAGCGTCTCAGGAACTAAAATTGACACATTGCCGCAATGACTGTCGTTTGGTTTTCGTACGTCTTTGATGATTTACGTCTAAATCGTGGAATAAGACTTGTATATTTTGTGTTTAATACGAGATATTTGGAACATTTTTATCCTGAGAGTATGCGTGAACGTCAAAATGAAGGGACCAAATCTCCAATCTCTGTCATACATATATAAAAATATAATACCATTAATCTACTATTTGCTACCTTTGCTGTAATTTTAGCTACCTCATCCTATCTATACTTATAATAAATCTGTAGAAGTGAAAATTCTGTACATTGAAAATATCAAAAAAATAAATGGCAGGGGGTGTTACTAGACCGACACCGAACCCAAAAATGTGATTAAAAAAATTTTTGTCTGTCTGTCTGTCCGTCTGTCTGTCTGTCTGTCTGTCTGTCTGTCTGTCTGTTTGTTCAGGCATCACGCAAAAACTACCGGTTCGATTACGATGAAACTTGGTATAATTATTCTTTAATATCCTGGGCACCACACTGGGTACTTTTTATCCCGGAAAAGTATATACAATAAAAAACAAACTTAATTTTGCGGTTCGATCCCTAGATCCGATTACTGTACCAACCGCAAATAATAAGTTTGTCGTAGGTTAGGTCACACGCAGTGGAGTTCATTTTTATTCCTTTTACTTTTTAGAGTTATTTAGGTTTATTTTTATATAAGTCGTAGGTATAGATTTTAATTTTAAAGTATAGGTAGTATATTTGATAGTGTACGTAGTGACCGTAGGTTATTTTATAATACTGTTAGGTAGGATAGTCATTCGTATAGATATTAGTTTTTAGAGATTTTGCTTATTTATTGAGTTTAGATTGAGGGGCCCGTGGCTAAATAATAACAGCCGCACAGGTCGATCGGTCAGGTTAAGCTACGCTTGCCGCGGTCGGTCTGTGGATGGGTGACCATCTTTACATACCGAGACACCTCCGTGCCTCGGAAAGCACGTTAAGCCGTTGGTCCCGGCTGTCATTCGTGGATCTTTGACAGTCGTTACGGGTAGTCAGAAGCCCGAAAGTCTGACAACCAGTCGTACCAAGGGTATCGTATTACCCAATAACTGGGTTGTGGAGGTCAGATAGGCAGTCGCTCCATGTAAAATACTGGTATTCAGCTGCATCCGGTTAGACTGGAAGCCGGCCCTGAACATAGTTGGGAAAAGGCTAGGCAGATGATGATTGAGTTTAGATTAATTATCGTCATAAATAGGTTTATTTAGGTAGGTAGGTATTTTATTTTCTGTTATTGAGTTTATTTATTTTTTTAATTAGGTAGGTACTTAGGTAAAGATATCATATAGGTACCCTCTTAATCACCATTAATGAGACACAATTGGTTTTCTATTATAATTAGCCACAAAGGGCCCGCGAGATAGATGGCATCCTGGTGCACATACATTTTATCCTGTTAGCACGTTCCCGTGGGATAATTTCCGACATCCACGCGGGCGAAGCCGCGGGCAGAAGCTAGTACATAATATTTTAACAAAATGCTTGGTCCCTCCATCATGATATCAAGATGGAGGGACCAAACTGATAGACTACTCCCAGGAATATTCTACCTAGTTAGTGTTATAATACCTTAATTCTACCTTAATATTATTGATTTTGGCTGTCCGAAACATATATCGTTGTAAAGATATCGATTATATAAGTTGGTCCCTCCAAATTGACGATTCAATTGTTTAGTGCAACAGGTAAATGAGCGGTTTATTTGCGATCTTTGATGGATAAATATTTAATACCTATTTAATACCTTCTAATCGTGCAAAATTTCTTACGTTAAAGTTTATTTTTACTAGCCAAAAAAAATAATTAAAAAAATAAGTAGGTACCTACAACGTACAAACTTTAATCGTAGTAGCATTAACTTTAATCGTACTAACAATTTATAAAGAGAAATCTGAAATAAATTATTATTATTATTAATACAGGTGTTTTTTTTTTAATAAGAATAGCACAAAAATATCTATTAGGATAGCGACTCCCGCATTCCCCTTAAACTTAAGGGGAAGATATATAAAACCATGATTAGACCTGCTGTCTTGTATGGATCAGAATGTTGGGCTACAAAAGGGATAAATGAAAGGCAATTGCATGCAGCTGAGATGAGAATGGTAAGAGGGATGTGTGGTGTTACACGAATGGATAGAATAAGAAATGAGTACATAAGAGGAAGTCTGAAAGTGGCACCGGTAACTGAAAAGTTGTGTGGAAATCGGTTGTCATGGTATGGGCATTTATTACGGAGAAATGAGGAAAATGTCGTGAGGAGAGTTTTGAGTATGAATGTCAATGGCTATAAGAGTAGGGGAAGACCAAAGAAACGATGGATGGAATGTGTGAATGATGATATGGTTAGAAAGGGGGTGACTACCGAGATGACGACTAATAGAGAAGTATGGAAGAAAAAGACATGTTGCGCCTACCCCAAATAAATTGGGATAAGGGCAGGAGAATGATGATTCAATACCTATTTACTACCTTCTAATCATGCAAAATTTCTTATTAACAGAATGTTTTTTTTTTTTTTTTTTATTTATTGGTCTATCTACAATTGTTACACTGTTTATCCTAAATTACACATATACTTAATCTACCTATATTATAATTATGTGACGTCAACTAAGAAATGATTTCACGCGACCGAAATCGCGAGCGGCCGCTAGAATGATGTACAATTATTTACAGTGTAAATTAAACAATGTGGTATAACAAACGTCTGGCTTTTGATGACTCTACTTTTCATATCATCATAAAAATTCCATTTTGCAAGAACTCTTGGACAATTTGCCCTGTAGTGGCTAATATCTCCACATATTGGCATATTGGATAACTACCTTCAATATTTTTCTCTGTGTTTTCCTACATTGAGTATTACGAGAATTAAATAAAATGAACCAATAAATTATAGGAATCATTAAAAATTAAAGATACATTTTATATTAGCTAGATATTTTTGTGCTATTCTTATTTTAAACAAAAACACCCTTATTAATGCTACTACGATTAAAATTTGTACGTTGTACCAACTTATTTCTTTAAATTTTTTTGGCTTCTTAAAATAAACTCTAACGTAAGAAATTTTGCACGATTAGAAGGTATTAAATAGGTATTAAATATTTATCCATCGAAGATCGCAAATAAATCGCCCATTTACCTGTTGCACTAAACAATTGAATCGTCAATTTGGAGGGACCAACGTATATAATCGATATCTTTAAAACGATATATGTTTCGGACAGCCAAAATCAATAATATTAAGGTAGAATTAAGGTATTATAACACTAACTAGGTAGAACATTCCTGGGAGTAGTCTATCAGTTTGGTCCCTCCATCTTGATATCATGATGGAGGGACCAAGCATTTTGTTAAAATATTATGTATATGATGAGGTAGCTAAAATTACAGCAAAGGTAGCAAATAGTAGTTTAATGGTATTATATTTTTATATATGTATGACAGAGATTGGAGATTTGGTCCCTTCATTTTGACGCTCACGAGTATGCGCATCTTGTAAAACTCGCTATCAAAAATATTAATTCCACAGACGCTCACGTTGCTGTCACCGCCAAAATGGCGAAAATCAAATGTCTTCATTTTGTAATCGATAGTATGAAGTCCCAGCGTACTTGTTTATTATAGGTCAATGTACTTCAAGTGTTGACAGCGAAGTTTTTGAAGAAAGGAACTTCAATAGAGTTGATAAGAGTATAGGAAACTTCCTGCCATTGTTTTGTCATGCCGCGAAACGAGTTTGATTTTGTGGATTGTTATTATTTTCGGATTCATAAATTATATTTTTTGTTTAAATACCTAATTCGTGTTTTAAACACCCTCCGTACAGAAATAGTTAATATTTATAAGTACAGACGCCAGCATATCAAGCAACTACAATCTGTCAAAGGACATTGTCCGGAATCGCCCTGTGCACGAGAAATATCGGACATATACACGATAATTAATTGTCTATTTTATTATATTAGGTAGTAGCAAATACTTTTGTAACGCGGACTAGCTGCATGCCAAAATGAACATTTTAAAGTCGATCTCTCGTGTCCGGCCCTGGTCCAGGCCATGGTACGGAGCGAGAGGTAATGGGAGGCCGTTACCTCCTTCTGCAAAGCAGTGATGCTCGCAAAGGAGGAGGCGGAGCGCGTGAGAGAGAGGCAATCTCTGCGCCCTCACGCCCCTAGTCGCCGCAGGAGATGCCCTGGACGGGAGTCAACAGCCTACTCCCGGCCGGCAGCGGCCGGCAGCTCGCCGCCCAGTAACGACGCGACGGCGCGTTGTGTTCCACGCGCGCCTCAAAGAGATGTCAGCACGAACTGACGGAACACGTTAGGGCTGATGCCTGCCAGGGCCGCGGGTTGTTCGAAAGAGATACCGTGGCCCCTGGCACAGGCAACTGAAGGAACACGGGTGGGTTTTAGTCAGTAAAAGTCTGAGACGCCCTTCCGTTCAGCCCAGAGCGGGAGAGGTCATTTCATTTTCCCACCCAAAAAAAAAAAGAAAAAAAATAGTGCGATTCTGTAACCATCTCACCGTGAAAGCTTAGGTGAAGTGAGCGTGGAGTGTGCTGTCATTTCAACTAATGCTAGGGATTCACACTATTGACAGCTCACTTCAACTAAGTTTTCACGGTGAGATTTTTACAGAATCGATCGGCTGACCACCGTAACATTTATATTTTGTTATAAATTAGTCTTTAATTAATAGGTTTACCTTTTCTAAGGATCAAAAAACAAAAATAAATTGTATACTGCTGTGGAAGAGCGGAGTCTCCTAACACAGGCATTACTTGCTTAACAGGAGGCTCCAATCACCAACTAATGTAGAACTCTTTGGTTCAGAAATAAATTTTATTTGATTTGATTTGATTTGACCTTAACCTACCCTAACACACTACAGGTACATAGTACCTACTCACACATGTGCTAGCGCGTCTGAGCATACCTCCACTGTTTTCATTTGAGTCATAAAGGGGCGTTTCCACTGAGGCGAAAATAAGCGGAGATAGATTTTGAACACAAAATAAAAATCCAAAATCTTATGAAAAATATGTAATAATAAAAAAAAAACAATAAAATAGATATAAGTACAAACATACACAACAACTTATTTAACCATTTAAGTACAGACGCCAGCACGTCAAGCTACTATAATCTGTCAGATTTCTTTAATAGATTTTCAACTTTATCGCCAAAGTAATACGGTTCAAGGTTAATTGGGAAAATTTGACAGTTTCGGGTAGCTTGACCTGCTGGCGTCTGTACACGCATATAAACAGAGAGGACGAAAGGAACACAAAAATACGTACAGTCACCAGCACATCAAGCTACTACAATCTGTCAAATTTCTTTAGATTTTCAACTTTATAGCTAAAGCATTAAGATTCAAGGTTTATTGGGAAAATTTGACAGTTTCGGGTAGCTTGATGTGCTGGCGCCTGTACAAAGGGTGATGCTTATTTCTAAGAAAATCTCTTCCAGCATACCTGCGATAGGAAAGTAGATAAAGACAGATGTAGACGAGAGTAGAAGAGAGAACAAGATAAGTACAGACGCCAGCTCATCAAGCTACTACAATCTGTCAAATTTCTTTAATAGATTTTCAACTTTATAGCTAAAGCATTAGATTCAAGGTTTATTGGGAAAATTTTACAGTTTCGGGTAGCTTGACCTGCTGGCGTCTGTACATACAAAAATCAAAAACTATTCACTAATCTAGGATAGAAAATCGAACAAGATTTTTAAAACTAAACTTTTAGTTTGACACCTAGTTTCTTTACTTAATTCACCAAAATACTAATTTATATTTTTATTATATTTATTTATCTATAAGCAAAATATGTGCTTGTGTTTTTCGTAAAATTATCAACTCTAGATTATGTGAATGAAGAACGCCATCTATGTCTTGCTGGCTGAACGAAAGGTTAATTTGCGGATTTCGTTAGTTTACAAATACAGCGATAAGCCAAGTTCAGACATTCAAATTCAAAAGTGTACTGTAATCAGAAGGCCAATTTCTCGTAATTTAAAAAGTTCAAAATCTAGTCGCAGTCTCATCTCAGCGACAAAAAAATGTCAAAAACTTGTCAAAATGTAGGGAAATTAGACGTATTTTTGACAGATTGAGACAGATCAGACTGTGAACGTTCTAAAAATTACGCCTCTTGAATTGCCCCTCTGGTGTCCAGTAAACGGACAAGCTCCAAAATAACCATAATAAGGCCTTGCTTTTGGAGTTAATAACAACATGAACGACCAAATTATACTGATCACACTGTACATACCTACTGCAAAGAAAACAATATTATCGAGTACTGCGATACCTTTGCCATTACTTTTAAATATTTTTCGACATTGCAACATGTAAGTTAGTACTTACTCGCTTACACTTATAATGTCATCCTTTTCAAATCATAGGTGACGTAACTTCATGTGTTCTAGAAAATTATAAATCTTGAAGATCTCAACAACGTCGCATCCATTTTTGGGTATCTTCGTATAAATTATAATGGTGGGACCAGACATTAGAATTTAGATTATTTTGAATCTACTTAAGCCGTTGGTCCCGGCCGTAATTCGTAAAACTTTGACAGTCGTTGCGGGTAGTTAGAAGCCTTAGAGTCTGAAAAGTGAAAACCAGTCCAAGGGGAATCATGTTACCGAGTAACTGGATTGTTGAGGTCAGATAAGCAGTCGATTCATGTAAAATACTGTTCTTCAGTTTTACCAGTTAGACTGGAACTGACCACAACATAGTTGGGAAAGGATTAGGCTGATTGTCCAAAATAAATAACTAATTAAGTACATATACAAAAACTATGTCGTGTTTTTTTTTTTTGGGTTGGAAGTCATCAAATGATCTCTCCCGCTCTGGGCTGAGCGGAAGGGCATGTCAGACTTTTACTGACAGCAACCCAGTGCTGCCCCTCTTTGAGAAGCGGCTAGAGAGGCGCCACGGCGGCGGCGCCCTCACCTTCCGCCTGACACAGGTCCTCACCGAACACGGTTGTTTTGATCGCCCGGAGAACTATGTCCTGTTCAGTGGCGTACTATGTCCTAAAGGGGCCCTGTATAAAAAAAAAATGGGGGCCCTTTTCACGTGTTTATCTTTTTTTTTTAGAAATTCATGGATACCCACCGTCTGGGAAGAACGGAGGGTTATCTCGGACTCCTACCGACTAAAACCCCACTATTCCTTCTAGTACCGAGTCAGGGACCCGGGAGATTATTCGCCGCAACCCCGACTTGGCAAAGTTTTAAAGGCGGATTGTTTTTACAAAATAAATAATATGGCATACTGACTTTATTTCTTTCTTTAAATGCCTTGAAAGATGGGGGCTCGTGGCTAAGTAATAACAGCCGCACGGGTTGGACGAAGGGTAAGCTATACTTGCCGCGGTTTTCCAGTGGATGGACGACCATCTTAACATACCGAGACCCTATCCCGAGAACCATACATCGTATAACATCTTAATTTAATTTTGACAATTTTAATTTTAGTGCCATTGTATTATTAAGATTTGATATGGTTATAATTAATTTAATTTTGTTAATTTAAAATTTTGCTGACATTGTATTTTATGCTTTTGTATGTACAGACGCCAACCCCAACATAGTTGGGAAAAGGCTAGGCAGATGATGTATGTACAGACGCCAGCAGGTCAAGCTACCCGAAACTGTCAAATTTTCCCAATTTACCTTGAACCTTAATGCTTTAGCAATAAAGTTGAAAATCTATTAAAGAAAGACAGATTGTAGTAACTTGATGTGCTGGCGTCTGTACTATTTGTAATTGATTTAGATTTGATGGTTTGACTGTGGCGACACTTCAACGTCACTATTTTGTGTGCCTTTCGGCGGAGCATGGGAGAGACCAAGCATTTTTTTATAAAACATCATTGTACCCTGTGTTCACAAAGTTAATAAATTAAGAAAATTTTAGATTAGAAAGCACGTTAAGCCATTAATCCCGATGTATCAATAAGAATTTTAGGTTTTGGATATTTATTTACGAATTTTTGCTTACACACATCGCGTTGGGGGGCCCCTGTAGCTTGGAGGCCTCGTATCATTAATACGGCTGATACAGCGGTAGCTACGCCCCTGATCGTGTTATTTGTTCTCCCCAAGTAAATCATACATACCAATACAACTCACAAAAATCATACGAAAAAATCATTGAGGCAAACGTCCGATACGCGTTACATATTTTTTCATTTTATTTGATAGGAATAACAAACAGCAGTTACATATTAGGCACACAATATAAAAATGTGTAATAAAAGTAACAAATACTCTCAAGCCGTTATCCACAGATTACTATACAGAATAGCTAGCTGTAGCTGTTAGCAGAACAAATTAAAAAGCACTTATTAGCTAATTACCAGGATGGAGCTTTGAGTCAAGATTTACGCCTAGGTCACGGAGGGATGAAACCTTGTTTAGGGCAGTGTTTCCAAGAAAGTAATTGAAATTCGTCACATGTTTTTCTTAGTAACGGTAATGCTGTAACATTTAGAGACATTTAGGTGAAGCTTATTGACACTGCAGTATTCCGAGAAGCAGTCAAGATCCTTCTGAAAATCTAAACAGCCGGTTTGAACAGCAATATTTTTGTAAATGTTTGGAGGTATGTAAGTGGCACAAGCAAGGAGATTTTTACAACCATAAAGGGGACCTTAATTATTTGATGTTCTGGTAGAATTAATGGGGGCGACAGTGTGAGACAAGATGGAATAAGATCTTTGAAGACAGCTATTAGGACGCCTCCCCCGTCTTTTTTGGTTTGAAACTGCTCGATCGCGATCGAGTCTGAAAACTGTATATCGAGAATTAATAAATTCGTTAGCGGAAATATCCGGCGTCAACCAAATTTCAGTCAAAATGATGATGTCGTATGCATGCGATAATATAATAATGTATAATGTGTTCAGTTTGGTCCTGATCCCCCGACAGTTTTGATAATAAATTGACAGATTATCCATCATTTTTCAAATTAGTAGACATATGAGTAGGTATATTTTTTATTATAAGTAGTAAATTGGAAGATTTGTATCGTAAATTTAAGAAGCACCGTAATAATTTACAAAAAGTATATGTAAATAAAGCAACAAAGATTGAAAATAGAGAGATCAATGTGAACAACATGATACGGCAAAAATAAAAGAGGAACTTAATGCCGCTGAGTGGTTGGCACTTAATTAATATTTTAAGCCATTTAAAGTATGTTAATTAAAATATTAAGATAAAAAGTGCGCCAAAAAAGCATAAAAACACATAAAAGGCATATAAATAGATATCGAAATGTCTAGTTGTGACAGGTGGCTGAACCCGTATAAGAGGCTTATTACGTAGCCGTAGTTGTAGGTATGGGGTTTGGCTTAATCTTCTTGGATATGTCATCTTCCGTACGTATCGCGAACGTGGAGGAGTCTTCAGCCGATCGATTCTGTAAAAATCTCACCGTGAAATGTTAGGTGAAGTGAGCTGACAATAGTGTCAACCCCTAGCATTAGTTATAATGAGAGCTCACTCCACGCTCACTTCACCTAAGTTTTCACGGTGAGATGGTTACAGAATCGCACTGCTGATTCCTTAACCAAGACAGCTGCATTCTTGATCCACACGAACTTGAACTTGTTTGACATACATAGCGGCTACACGGCATTTTCGAAACAACTCCTTGTTGCGCAGCGTTAGGTGTTCGTTCATATAAATGCGACATGGTGCACCAGATAGGCCTATGCGATCCGAAGTCACTCCTTTAGATAGCCGGTATGCACTGAGAACATTGTCACGCATTAGTTTAGACGTAAATTTGACTATGACATTCTTCGGACGATTATTTTGCGAATGCGAATGTGGAACTCGGTGAATGGATATTATATCTTTCGATGTTAAAGACATGTTGAGTGCTGAACCAATGAACTGTAATATGGTAATTGTATTCTCACCGCGCCTTTCTTTTTTTCTTTCTTTCTTTTTTTTTTTTTCTTTCCTATCTCAACGTTACACTGCCTTGCCTGTTGCTCCAGAGCATTGATCTTTCTTTCCAATAATTGATCTTTCTATCCAATAATTCAATAGTGTCGAGGCTGCCGAGTAATTCACATTTTGTTCCAACTCTTTCAGACGTATCTCGCAATCTACATAGTTATCTAAGTTGAAATTAACTGTAGACTTCAACTCCGTGATAATTCGTTGTGCTTTGTGTCCAATTGCGACATATTTTTTTTAATATCGAGGTATTCTGCACGCAGCCGATCGATTCTGTAAAAATCTCACCGTGAATAGTTAGGTGAAGTGAGCTTAGAGTGAGCTATCAATAGTGTCAGTCCCTAGCGTTAGTTGGAATGACAGCTCACTCCACGCTCACTTCACCAGAATTTTCACGGTGAGATGGTTACAGAATCGCACTGCAGTTCCTTAACGTCATTTTGAATTTGTGCCGAAGTAAGTGACAAAGTATTGAACTCTTCCCAAAGGTTGTTAATGTTCGCATTAATATTCGTGAGCTGGTTATTCCTAACAGCTCGGAGATCGCCAATATTCTTCTTCAACTCAGCAGACAGCAAGGCTGCAAGGCAATAGCCTGGCTAGCAATTTTTTTCCTGTATCGTGAGTAATTTTCTTCATATTTTTTTTACAATTATAATAATAATAAAAAAAAAACATAATTGTATTACTGTTGGTTGTAACAAAGTGTAATTTTTCCTTGCGCTATTAAATTAAATAATCGTCTCAACGGTGTCGCACTTAGAATTGTGGATAGTTTTAGGTACCTTGGTCACGTTGTCACGAGCGACCTAAGGGATGACTTAGATATAGAGAGGGAGCGCAGGGCGTTGTCTGTGAGGAGCAATATGATTGCCCGCAGGTTCGCTCGTTGTACTACAGACGTCAAAATAACCCTGTTTAAGGCGTTCTGTCAATCGTTTTACACGAGTGGCCTGTGGGTATCATACACGCGCCGAGCCTACAACGTCCTGCGTGTTCAATTTAATAATGCTTTTAGGATGCTGTTGGGACTGCCATGGCGTTGTAGCGCTTCAGGAATGTTCGCTGAGGCTCGCACAGATGGCTTCCATGCCATCATGCGAAAGAAAGCGGCCTCCTTACTACAGCGCTTGCATGGTAGTAACAACAGCATTCTGAAAATGATAGCTGCCAGACCGGACTGTCCCTTTCAAGGACACTGGGTTGGGGCAGTCATAGGTCTAACTAAATAAATATTTTTTGTGAAAACTAACATTACTAACTTACTTATTTAAGCACCATTGTTACTAACACCAAAATACTAACATATTTATGGACCTTATAGTCTGAATTAAAGTTTTTATTATTATTATTATTATTATTATTCTCATATTGAACTTGCTATAACTAAAATAAAAACGGAAAAATAATAGGTACGGGTAAATAGTCGCTCAATAGGTATTTATTTTTATGAATGTTTATCACAGTCATCATTTATTCAAATTATGGGTCAAAAGCGCCCCCATTTCAACGTCATTCAAGCGCCAAAAGATCCTTGTAGCGCTGTACACAAGCAACAACTTTCATTGTGACAGTTCAGCAATATTCATTGTGTTGTACTAACGTTGTTGAGAAGACGAAATCAAACCTATGTAGCTGTGGATTAGGAATTCTACGCATTGTGATCACAGAACACATACTCTTAACGGATTGTGATTCATTCCAAGTGTGTTACTCGGGCATGGCTAAACCGAGCCGCACAAACGCGCCTCTATACGTCAGAGCTGCCCTGCTCTGATTGGCCGCAATTTGAATTTATTTGAACTACGGACCAATCAAGCGCCACCTCACCATCGCGAGCTAGCTTGAAACTTCAAAATTTTTCTTTCTCTCGCGCCATGCGACCCGCGCGCGCGCCTATTGTACTGCCCTCATGAAGACCTTTTGTAATTTATAAAACGCCACTAAATTTTTTACACTGGAGCAATTTGGATCAATACACGCGTATTCCGACACAATTGAAAGCTGATGAAGTTAGAATAAACCTAAGTCGGATCCAGCCCTGAGAACGCGCGCATGAAAGGTACGTACGGCCCGACCTTAGGCCAAAGAGTACTATAAGATACCGGGTACCTTAGGCTAGACATCTCGATGCCACTGGATGCCACAGCCCACTTCACGTCCTCCATTTCCACTGTGTAATACCGTGCTATTAACTGATTCCAGCTGCAGTTAGCTGTTAAGTGACCAGGCTGCTGTGGGCGGGCTCAACTCTGCCGCGATCGCGAAGTACCTACACCTGTGGTAGGTACCCGCTTCACCGGTTACGGTTCCACCTGCATCACATTTACCTCCAACAACTGGAAACCGTGAGTTTTTGGAACGAAGTTCCTTATCGCGCGTTGTGAAAGGGGGATAGACGGAAAAAATGTCTTTTTTTTGTTAAAATAAAAAAAAACATTATAACTTAAAAAAAATAAAATTTTATTACAATTCCTTCATTAATTAATCGAAAGGAACTTCGTTCCATCCGGGTGTCTCTTGACACCTGTCAAGTTTTTTTGGTAGTGCATCCCGTAGTTGACCTTGGAGAGTTCGTAACTACTTATCCGGACTTTTCTGTGGTTGCCTTGAGTAAACTCCAAAGCCTCCAGCCAGGGTGACTTCATGTTCATAATTATTCAAGAAAGAATGAACTAGTGAAAAAACGTGGCATTGTAAAAAGGTCGACTTTCAAAGTTTGCAAAATTTTATTATGTAGGTATTTGTCTAATAACTCTTTTATATGAAAGTTCATCAATTGAAAAATTAAGGTACTGGACTAATTAATTAAATTTGTTTATTTTGCAGGTGCCTGGTAGAAACCTAGATGGTTTGCAAGCGGTTTGCTGAACGCGTCATGTACAGCTCAGAGATGTTCGAAGCAAACCAATGTCTGTCAAGGAAGATGTTCATCACAGCTGTCAATGGCCAATTAGGTAAGTTTATTTAATCATACATATGCTTCACACGGTTTTTAGGACTTAAGAAAACATTTTATTTATTTATACTTAATTAAAACGGTACAACACCAATTACTTACATTAATTAACATAAGGACAATAATTAGAACTAACATGGAACAGTGCTCCCTTGCATACATTCTCTCACAGAAAATTGTCGGGCAAAAAGTCTGCAGTAATTACTTACTGCCGACTTGATTATAAAATAATAATTATACAGGGTGAATTTTACAAGTGGGTGTGGATAGCCAAATCCAAAACTATTAGGAATAGCGAAAAGCAGTCAAAGGAGTTTTGTGCTCGATTTTGATGAAAACTAAAACGGCATCATTGGATTTTGGAATAGTCAATATGTCTTGCCAGGAACCGAACCCGTCGATTTTAATAAAAAAAATTACATGCTGTATTATTACACCATTTAATAGTGTCCTTAATAAGGATCAAATTCTGGGAAGTAATGACATACGGCCAACTTTTGAAACAGCAAATTTTTTTGAACATAACTGGCAACATGTGGGTCGTGTAATAGGGAACGAGGCTATTGCCATCAACCAAGCACAAAAGTCCCCAGTATCACATACTCTGGCCGCACTTAATGATCTCTTGGAATCTAATTAAATGAAATGATTATTTATTTAAGGAAGTTATGCCCATATTAAGCACTAAAAATTACATAGAAATATACATAAAACATTAAAAGGTAATTATAAGGTTTTTTTTTTTTTGTATGTATTAGTTTATTATCGTATAAGATTATTTTGTGTATTTTATCTATGGGCCTTAGTTGCCTGAAATAAATTGATTATTATTACACATTAAAACATTAAATTTTACATTACGCATTAAAATAAATGGGTTAAAATAAAATTATAGTTAAATAAGTTAAAATAAGATAAAATTCATTCGATTACCTACATTTAATTATAATGATAAAATAATAATCATTTAATAATGTGATGACCTGGCATGCAGGTGCATCCATCTCTCCAACACCACTGAGTCCCTAATCCGACAAACAACGTTTGCAGATGAATGGACAAAGATTTTGTTGGCATGTCAGAGGGATTTATGAAAGTGTTGTTAGCTTTTATTTGATGATTTTACACTTTACTAGCTGCGTCCTGCGGTTTCACCCACATAAGTTTCGATCCCGTGGGAATATCGGAATAAAAAGTCGAATTTGTTAATCCTGGTTATAAACTATTTGTGTGCCTAATTTCATAAAAATTAGTTCAGGCGTTTGAGCATGAAGAAGTAACAAACATACAAACACACACACTCACAATCTTTCGCCTTTATAATATTAGTGTGATCTTTTATGTGTATATGTACAGCCTGCGTCTTTAATTTCTGTAATTGGTTTTAAACAGTTTTAATTAAAGAAATAAATAAATAATAAACAGATTCCAGGCTGCTACTAAGAAATTTCCGACCTGAGAATCGAACCCAGGACCTCATGCTCAGCAGTAGTGTTTGCGACCACTAGACCAACAGGGCAATCTTTTGTTGTAACTGGATATACAATGAACATGGTCTCTTTTCTGAATTTCAGGAACCTCATGCTTCTGACACCAGCATAGATTGCTGTCGAGCTCATCATCAGCTGTCTCCGATGCTGGCTTCAAGCATGCTGCCACCCGATGGCAGTACTGACACGTCACACATCAAGGGAAGTCCTAATGTTTTCCTACACACTTATCTGACTCTGTGCTGGTGGAAATGTAGGTAAAGTCAACGGACTGTTATGTTATATTTTATCTTTGACAGCACCAACCTTATGGCAACAAGAATAAAGATATATAATAACAGAGGGTATAACCATAACAACAGGGTGGGATGATTGGCGGCGGTATCGAAGAAACGCTAGGAAAGGAGTTTCGTGAATTGCTGGATAGTGGGGATTATGAAGTCAACATGAAGGATCTTATTTCGAACGAACCAAGGGGATCCCAAACCCTTATGGAGGAAGCGGTTTTGGAGGGTCTGGATCCTATGGATGTGGTGGGGCTTTGTGTCTGCGAAGACTGCACAGGCAATAAGTCATAATTGGGCTATTGCATGCTGTGTATTTGCGCATTTGGAGGTTTGAAGTGAGCTCTTGTACCATTTCTATAGCGTCTAACCGTAGGTTGACATCTATACTGATATTATAAAGAGGTAACATTTTTTTGACATCATCACCCGCTATGAAATTATTTGATTAATGAAAACCACAGAACACTAATACCCTAAATGAAAACATTGCTGACATTAGTATGATAACACAAATTTACAACACAATGTTTAATGAAAACATTGCTGACATTAGTATGATAACACAAATTGACAGCAAAAATTTTAATTATAATCATCATCTGCCTAGCCTTTTCACAACTATGTTGGGGTCGGCTTCCAGTCTAACCGGATGCAGCTGAATATCAGTGTACGTTATGTACACTATGTGCTGGGTTGGTGGACACAATTAAATACTTGCAGAGTTTTAAAGATATATTGGCACACTTACATTGTTGGTTATACAGGAACATAAAGCGATTGAATGGGTAACAATTTTCAAAATCAACCTATATTAATACCCCAGTTACGTAGGCACACGTAGTGGGTACCCCCATCATATTTTACAGATTTTCACTTATAGAATCATTTATTTTAGTTTATATTTCCGACAGGTTTGGACTTGTCTGAACCTGCTCGGAGGCAGGATCCCGAGCTGTGATTGCATCCAATCACAGCTCTGATAAATAGCTAGTGTTACATAACAACAAAACAACGATTTTACTAATTCTTATAGTTACACATAGACTTTATACAATCATAACGATATTCATGCTATTTATTCATTCGTATGATCACACATGGACTCTATTTAACAAGTTATATATGGTATTTACTGATTCACTGTATTGTCCCGCACAATCAGTATTTTACACGGAGCAACTGCCTATCTGACCTCCACAACCCAGTTACAGAAAAAAAAAGAATTTCTAAAAATATCGATACTAATAACGAACATAAAATATTCCTTAAGGGCAAATTAAAATAGAGCAGAGAGGTCGTCTGATAAGAGTTGGAAGTTCTCTAAATCGATCACGGGGGGAGGTAGGCCGAAACTAAGGTGCTCGGTTGGAGGGGCAATTCTCGTAATTTTAAGACCTTTCACAGTCTGATCTCAGTTCAATCTGTCAAAAAATACTTCTAATTTCTCTACATTTTGAAAAGATTTTGACATTTGTTTGTCGCTGAGATGAAACTGCGACTAGATTTTGAACGTTACGAGAATTGGCCTTAGGCCAATTCTCGTAATTTAAAACGTTCAAAATTACGAGACGATTACGAACGTTCAAAGTCTAGTCACAGTCTCATCTCAGCGACAAACAAATGTCAAAATCTGAAGTGGTATTTTTGACAGATTGAGACTGAGATCAGAAGGGCAATTCTCGTAATTTAAAACGTTCAAAATCTAGTCGCAGTCTCATCTCAGCGACAAAATCAAAATCAAAAGTCATTTATTCAAATTAGGCTGAGAATCAGCACTTTTCGAACGTCAAAATTACAAAAGACAGTCCCCCAAAAACGCCCGCCCTTCGACAGATTTTGACAAACAAATGTCAAAATCTGAAGTGGTATTTTTGACAGATTGAGACTGAGATCAGACTGTGAACGTTCTTAAAATTACGAGAATTGCCCCTCGGATATGCCTAGCTGTCAGACAGATACTTCTAGTCGTGAGAGAGGGGGAGGGTTCATAGGGATGCAGTATAGATCCTTTTTATAATATAATAAATGAGGGTACCGCCCTTGTGACGTCACGGTTACATTACATTCGAGCTGGGAAAGCTCGGTGGTGGTTGAGGAAGTTCCACGAATTAGGTCTTTAATTGAGGACTTAGTCGCTCGGGAAGTTGGGATGATGGGATCCCCTGAGAAGGAGTTTCCTTTTGCTGACGAGTGTCTGCACGCTTAGCCAGCTTAGGAGATGAAGATTTAGCGGCCTTTGGGCAGCAACGGTAGTTGGCGGGATGTCCGGATTCGCCACATAGCACGCAGCTTGGTGGCTCGGTACATTATGTACGGTCTTTTGAACGGGGGCAATCGGAAGTGCCATGCTCGCCCAGGCTCTTAATGTGTGTAGTCTTTGGTCCCTGGCCCTAAATTCAAGTAATGGGACCAAATTGTCAATTTTTTATATGCTTGAGTACGAGGCTTTTGACTGCTTTGTATGTATTATTTTATGGTAATGTGCGTTTTGTTTGTGCAAAATAAACTTTCACATGACGCACTGGGTTCTGCGTGGCAAAATTGTTGGGAGTGACCGTAGAGGTGACAACGGAGGCACTGACCGATGCCGCTCTTTCTGGGCTTCTCAATTTCAATGCCCGTGAGATTGCAGATGTTTTGATCTTAAATATCGGATGGTGGCCCTCTGTGGGGAAAGACGAGGATCATGTTGAATGCTACCTGGCCTCCGACATTACTTAAGGGATCCTGCGGATCACCACGTGGGTCTGGCGTTCCTCCTGGAGTGAGTAGGTATGGAAGGACACACCTGTCTATCGGAGTAGGGATGGTTACTTTAATACCCTGTTGGGTAGCTCTGGCACTGGTGAACACTGGGGGGGGGTCGCTTCCTCGGGGCGGAAGGTACTTCTGAGAGGACGAAGCGATCGGGGTGGGGGAAGTGGCGGGGAAGGGGGGTGTTGGTTAAGACCGAATCGGTCGTGACCAATTAATTGGCCTGGGCGGAAGAAAACCTTTCTTCTTCCTCCTGGTACCCTTTCCGGTGCCCAGCTTAAAGCCGTCGTCATCGGACGAGGTGGAAGAGGACGAGGAGAGCTGGAACTCTACATCGGAGGGGTATTGAGCGCGCTAAGCAGAGGCTTCGTCAGTGTTCATGGACACTGGTGAGCTAACCGGTTCCTGTAGCTCCAAAAACTGGGGAAATGTTGGTGCTGGAACATCTCTAGGTAAAGCGATGTTCGTATTTGGTGAGGGGGAGAGGGTCAGCTGCTAACTTGGCACCATATTTGGCGATGAATTCAGAATCCTTGAAGAGACCCTCCCCGTTCCTCGCTCCTTGAAAAACGCCACGATACGAGCGTTCTGCATGATCGGGAGGGGGAGGGGGGATTACTATTTTTAGAATAAAAACCACGGAGAGTCCTATTCTTACACCTAATTCCCCAGGTGGATTAGTCCAAGGATGTGTAAACCCTTCCTGTCAGACAGAGGTGAGTACCTATTTGTGAGCCCTAAGCTTATAAAACCCGTCGCCAGTCTTATTGTGCAAACGGGGCCCTGACCATTCTAGCGCGAAGGGGTAGACACCCTCAAGACGACTAAGTGTGTAGCTGTGGAAGGAAAACTGTCACCAATACCGACTAGGAGACCCCCAAAGGCCGGTTATCTGGGACACGTCCAATTGACTGCCTGACGGGGTAAGTTAAAGAAATACGAGCCTGCCTTGAAAATGGCATTGTTGATCTATATACGATTGATAAATCGACCGAAGATCGGGTGTAGTCGTAGTCGGGACGACTACGAGAACCGTTACGCAAGCTCAACGAGAGTGACTTGGGACACTGAGCTGTAAGCAGGAGAGCTAAAGCACAGCCGTCCGCGACGAGTGTCGAGCGTCTAGTGACCCCGGAGTCTCGACTCGCGTGGTCGCAACGCTACCGGCTAGATCTGGTTACGTTGTTGAGGGGTGGGAACCCAACGACGGGTTCCCAATTCTGGGACAAAACCGAGAGACCAAAGCCACGGGCAAGGGGCCATAAAGCCCCAGAACCAAATCCTCGCGCCCCCTTCGTGAGCGCAGAGACGACCACGTGAGTCCGGGGCTTTCGACACTCGTCGCGAAAGGTTGTACTCAAGCTCTCGGCACAGTGTCTCGTTGCGCTTACAAGGTTATTCGTGTTGTGCGACTAGTGTGTAGGTTCACTAGGCGTCTGGGCAAAAACCACAGTTTCGTGGTCCTCGGTGGAAACTTTACGGTGCCAAAGAAACCGAGTGGGGTGTTGTCCTAATGACACCCGCCGAACACTTCAGGGCTAGGCAGTCAATTGGACGGGTCCCAGTTTCCGGCCCTGGGGATGTCTCAAGCCGGTACTGGTGAGTTTCCCTCCACAGCAACACACCTAGTATCTTTAGAAACTGTCTACACCCTTCGCGCTAGACTGGCCAGGGCCCCGTTCGCACATTGAGATTGGCGATGGACTACTAGCTTAGGGCTGACCCTTAGGCACTCTCCTCCCTGTCGGGTGTAGACACTGGTACTGGTACTACAGGTACTCACCCCCGGGCCAATCCACCCAGGGTACTAGGTTTTCTTTTTTTTAAGTCATTAAGTAATTAATTCAAAATGACTGATAAACTCATAGTTTCCTTCTTCAAGGAGGTCCTATTTAAGGACCCCGAGTTCATCGCCAAGTATGGCGCCCAGCTCGCTGTTCTGCAGCAAGACTCCACGAACTCCGCCCCAAGGAAGATTCCCCCCCCTCCCCCCCTCCCCCTGTGTTCGTTCAGGACAAGGGGAGGTGGACCGACATCTCTAAGTGGTGTACCGACCTTAAGTTAGGGTACACTAGCGCGCGATCTACCCAGCAGGGTATTAGTTTCAGTCCCTACGTCGAAAGACTTAAGAGAACTGACCAGATCGGTTTCTCCAACGCCCGTTCTACCCAACAGGGTATTCAAGTCTCGGTCCCGACGTCGAAAGACTACAGGGACCTTACCCGCGTTCTCCGGCAGAGAGGTGTGTCGTTTCACACATACGCCGGCAGAGAGGTGTGGCATTCCACATCTACTCCCTCCCGGAGGAAAGGCTAACCCGGGTCGTGATCTGCAGGGTCCCGAAAGAGATCCCGGTAGCGGATATCAAAGCCGACATAGGGGCTCAAAACATCCCGGTGACCGAGGTGCACCAGCCCGTGGACAGGTCGCATTCGACATGGTCCTGGTCGTATGTCCCCCTGTAGAGGGGAAAACCCACCACCCGATATTTCAAATCAAGACCATTTGCGGGCTCTCCGGTCTCGAGGTCGAAAAACCCCGAAAAAGCGGCGTCGTAGGGCAATGTCAATTATTTGGCCACTCACAAAACTTCTGCCACGCCAAACCCAGGCGCGTCAAGTGCCTGGGTGAGTATGGCACCTCAGACATTATGTACTGAGAACAAGATGTATTTAATGTTATATGTATAAATATTGCAGATGTTGTTGTTCTTGTGTTTTTAATTTAATTTTATATACATAGTTTTGAAGTAAGTAATTGGTACTCGGTATAAGTTAGGTTTCATACAATAGGTACGGCCGACACGGCCTATGAAGCATAAATGTTTAGATTATAAAAATGGTATTATTTTTATTATTTCTTGTTTATTTTATAAGATACCTTTTAGCTGATCAGTCTCTTAAGATACAGGTCACCCTAGTTTAAGAGGCAGGGCTCGCCCATTCCGGTACAGACCTTGTGGTTTTTTGTTATTATTTATTTTATTGCATGTATGTTCATTGTAAACACTGTTTTGATGTTAAAATAAAATATACTTATTGTTGGAAAATGCCGTTTTATTTAGTACAAGAACAAATTTCTTGTAAGCAAAAATACTCTCACACTACCAAGGGCCACGCTCGACGCTCCGCAGTGCGATTCTGTAACCATCTCACCGTGAAAAGTTACGTGAAGTGAGCTGTCATTCCAACTAATGCTAGGGATTGACAACGTTGACAGCTCACTTCACCCATAACTTTTCACGGTGAGATTTTTACAGAATTGATTGGCTAGTGAGCGGGACGCCCCGCGTGTGATTTCTACATACATATAAAAATAAAAACGCGTTTTGGCACGGGGCATTTGGTTTTATTTCCCGTGCCCCCCGTCGCGAGAAGCGTTGTGGTGGAGATCCGCCTAAACCTTGCACCACAAGTCACTATGCATTAACGCTAAACGTATTTAAAAAAGCACCATTTTGTCTCCATAATCTTGAAATGACGGACACAAACAGAACGATATTATAAATTCGCATTGCGCTGATTGCATGTGTGATTTTTGGTGTAAGCGGGTCTTCATCTAGATGTCGCTACTAGCCTGATATACAACATGTCCCGGAATTAACGCACACCACCAGACACCCCAATTAGAATATTATGTTCATAATACATACACTGAATTTTTATTATTATGTAAAAAACATTGTTTTTTTAATAAATTACTTATACTGATTGTGGGAGAAAATTATGGTCACATTACAAAACGCATACTCACAGTCGCACTCGTATAAGGGTCTAGCTCAGTGTGTATTTCATCCATTTTGGTTTGTTTTGACTGCACAGCGGAAGTGTGACAGTAATTTACGTAGTTTTAATTATTTTTGGGATAAAATATTACCTATATTAAAAATTACAGAAATCGATTCAGTAAACGATTCTGAACAAACTACTTTCATAATGTGCATTAATTCAGTTACACATTGTATAAGTAGGTAGTAAAAACTTGAGAGGTGTCAAGGGACACCCGGATGGAACGAAGTATAACTGGCTTGCTTTCTATAAGAGAGAGAGAGACAGACAGAGAAACACGCGCACGCCGCACGGCTTACAACTATAGCAAAAAGTGTCGTTACAACTTTTGGTCTTAATTTTTTCCGTCTAGCCCCCTTTCGCAACGCGCGATAAGGAACTTCGTTCTAAAAGAAACTAGCAGCTCTAGTTAGTAAACACCCAGCGCCTGACCAAATCGCCCTCATCATCTGCCTAGCCTTTTCCCAACTATGTTGGGGTCGGCTTCCAGTCTAACCGGATGCAGCTAAATACCAGTAAATCGCCCTACCCGACCTAAATTAATCGTTCTAAAACATCGTGAGGAAACCGGCATGTCTTAGCACCAGAAATTCTAAGACGTGACAACCACCAACCCACCCTGGGCCGGCGTGGTGGATTATGGCGCCCTCCCTCTCACAGAGAGGAGGCCTATGTCCTAGCAGTGGGAACATTATAGGTTGATAACGTATGACCTAAATTCAACCTTCCGAAACTCTTCGGCCTCCCAGTTGATTGCAACCTTGAGCTCCTTTTTTTTTTAAAAAAAAACTTGACGAGGTGTCAAGGGACACCCGGATGGAACGAAGTTCCTTTCGATTAATTAGTGAAGGAATTGTAATATATATTTTTTTTAAGTTATAATAATATTTTTTTATTATTAACAAATAAAAAAAAACTGGCTTGCTTACTATCGCGATAAGGAACTTCGTTCCAAAAATCGTTGCTCCACACTAGGAATCTCTCCTGTATCGTAGGTGCGTTTACAAACGTTTAAACTCACATACACCAACAGTCAGACCCGGAACAACTACTTGTAGGCCATACAAATATTTGTTTCGTACGGGAATCGAATCCGCGACACGCAGCGCAGCAGTCAATCGTTTAACCACTGCGCCAACCGTGCCGTCGTCCTTCCGAAGCGGTTGCGCCGGCGTCCTCGACGGCCTGACTCCACAACATCTAAAGCAAGGCAGTTCAACCCTAGGTGTGCGGGCCAGCAAGTGCCCAAGCGGCCCGCCAAAAGCTATCTGCTGGCGATAGTCGGAACAGATTTCAGGACTTCAAGCCAGCACCCTTATTGTATAATACATTAAACATCATAATCTGAATCATTTTGAAGGAATTAGGAAAGGAATTAATTAGGAATTTTAAACAGATCTGCCTGTCGATTCTGTAAAAATCTCACCGTGAAAAGTTAGGTGAAGTAAGCTGTCAATCCCTAGCATTAGTTGGAATGACAGCTCACTTCACAAGAGTTTTCACGGTGAGATAAAAATATTTTGCTTCCGAAGAACCCATCTACTCAATTAGCCAACAGTAAAACTTGTTTTCTTTCAGACATGATTTTATTGTCGACCTCAGTTTTGTCGCTAAATCTATATATAAACTGATCCTGATAATATTATTTATACGTGAAAGTTTGTATGGATGGATGGATATTTGTTACTCTTTCACGCAAAAAACTATTGAACAGATTTGGATGAAATTGGGCACACAGATAGTTTGTAACCAGGATTAACACATAGGATACTTTTTATCCCGATATTCTTACAGGATCGAAACTTATGCGGGGGAAACCGCGGGGCGCAGCTAGTAATATTATAATCATGAAAGTTTGTATGGATGGATATTTGTTACTCTTTCACGAAAAAACTGTTGAATTAATTTGGATGAAATTGGGCACAGATGTTTTATAACCAGGATTAACACATAGGATACTTTTTATCCCGATATTCCCACGGGATCGAAACTTATTTGGGTGACACCGCGGGGCGCAGCTAGTATTAAAATAAAGAGGTGAGAGAGAGAGAATACTCTTTATTGTACATCATACAAATTACAGAACATGAATATATAAAAGTTTGATTGTATGCAGGGGGTAATCTCTGAAAGTGCCAGCCGGATTTGAAAAATCTTATTTGCAGGCGACGCGATGCGACGGGGTGGGTTGGGGGAACAAGATGGTGGAATTCAACAGGCGTCCAGTAAACGAACAGAAAGCTAATTCTCGTAATGTAAAACGTTCAAAATCTAGTCGCAGTTTATCTCGACGACAAACAAATGTCAAAATGTAGGAAAATTAGAGGTATTTTTGACTGATTGAGACTGAGATCAGACTGTGAACGTTCTTAAAATTACGAGAATTGCCCCTCTGGCCACCAAATTGACCACAATAAGGCCTTGCCTTTGGAATCAAAATGAACAACCAAAGTATACTGATCACACTGTACCTAGGGAGAAAAATAAACGCTGTTGAAAACATTGTAGGCTGAGTACTGCGATACCTTAGCCAATACTTTAAAAGTTGTTACTTTCTCGCTTACACGCAATGTCCTTTTCATATAATAATAATAATATCCCTGGACATTTCACACAGCGCCATCTAGTCCCAAGCTAAGCAACCTAATGCTTGTGTTAAGATAACAAGATGGCTGTTAGACTATATAATATATATCGTACGTGACGTAGTTTCCTGTTGATTGTTCTAGAAAATTCGAAGTCTAGAATACTCTAGAAGATCTGACAACGTCGCATCCATTTCCGGGTATGTTCGCATAAATTATAATGGTGGGACCAGACATTAGGATTTAGATTACTTGAACCGATTTAAAAAGATTGTGTTAAATTAGTTACTTACCCATAATAACTACAATACTGCTTTGTATTAACACTGTACGATAATAATTATCGCAAATGTATCAATTTTAATTGAATAAGGTTTGATTAGCAATGCTCGCTACGTTGGGTCGCCGGAAATGTAAGAGACGTAAGAGTGGCAACACCATCGATCCAACTAATACATTTCTAAACGTGAAGCTTCATCATTTGACTAGCCTTTTCCCAACTATGTTGGCGCGGCTTCCAATCTAACCGGATGCAGCTGAATACTAGTATTTTACATGGAGTGACTGCCTACATGACGTCCACAACCTAGTTACTGGGTAATACGATACCCCTTGGTAGACTGGTTGTCAGACTTTAGGGCTTCTGGCTACTCCTGTAAATAATAATAAAAAAATGTGTGTGAACGCGGCAACGGGGAGTATACACCCACGCCCGCGCTTCCACGCTAACGCCACGATCGCGACCCGCTCTGTTCTAGTTTTGATTATTTTTATATTTACCCATTGGGGTAAAGCTAGTTTGTGCCTTTCACTGTGTTTTACTACAAATACATAGGTATTATACTTTTACTGTTAAACGTGCGCTCCAATAATTTCAATAGACTCAACATACACCCTGAGTTACCTTTCCTACAATCATATTTAAACTTACATAAAAACTATGTTGTATTTTTCCATTCTCCACATTAAACTTAACTATCTGTGTACTCACATATACGATTTAAAAAATGAAAATGTCTGGTACCGGCATTACATTTTCTTCCCTGTAATCGCGGGTAGTTCTACATACAATTTTTATTAATGAAGGTAATCGTAACCATGTGTCGTTTTGCCTTGCGCTATGTTGCCACTCTTACGTCTCTTACATTTCCGGCGACCCACAACGTAGCGAGCATTGCTAATAAAACCATATTCAATTAAAATTGATACATTTGCGATAATTATTATCGTACACTGTTAATACAAAGCAGTATTGTAGTCAGTATGGGTAAGTAACTAATTTAAATCTATAAAGCAGTTGTAAATTAAGATTTTTGTTCGAGATTCGAAACGTGTCTATGGTGACGCCATTTTCCAAACTTTGATCAACTTTACGCAGGTCTTCTTATAACGTGAAGCCTCTTCATCTGTCCGCTTCATAATCATAGTTCTCCGGCCCTTGTCCAATTTATTTGGGGTCGGCGAAGTATGTCTTTTTCTTCCTTACTCCTCTATTATTCGTCATCTCGGGTGTGGGTGACTCTCGAGATGATGACTCTAATAGAGAAGTATGGAAGAAAAATACAAGCCTTTCTATCCATATCATCTTTCACACAGTCCATCCATCGTTTCTTTGGTCTTCTCCTACTCCTAAAGCCATCCACATTCATACTCAAAACGGTGCGTCTAGAGCTGATTTTATACGACTACCTACTTTTTCAAATTGTGAATAGGTAATCCTTTTGTCTGGCGTGGTTTTAGTCAATGTTCAGTTACTCGTTACAAGGAACGTTTCTCATTATATGTAAATAATTTATTTTCTGTTTTTGACAAATAAATGCTGTACCATACTTTGTTTGGACGCCTAACCACGCTACGCCTTCATGTAAGTACGCTGTCGCCACCTCAGAAATAAACGATAATTTACAGAGGAATCATTATCACCAATAGAAAACAGTAGAAGCATCCTAGAGCGGTACTCGTTTGTTCTATGTAAATACATTACGAGGTTTTGTACACAACAAATAAATAACAAGTAAAACGAGGTTTTTCACTGTACGGTTACGTGGTGTGCCCCGCCCACTGCCACTTGAGTTTGGCAATTTAGGAATAATTAGAAACTTTTTAGATATAAATCTATAAATTTCTTTTGTTTTTTCAGAGCGTATCGTTCAACGAAGACTGCCGAGTTATACCGAGCGTTGCCGAGTCCAAAATAACGAAAACTCTTTCCGGATATCAGCATGTCCAGCCAAGATCTCTTGAGAAGGTAAGGTTGGGTTCCAGGGTGTGATACTGTCCCATCAGATCTTCAAGACCAATTCGAAGAAATTAAACAGGAACACAGACTGAAACGTGATACAGGTAAAATACTTACAGAAAAACATTTTTTTGTTTCTTTTCATGGTTTTGGTTTAGGTGTTAAAAGTAGACAGACAGAGCGGTGGTGGCCTAGTGGTAACGTCCGTGACTTACGAGCGTGAGGTCGTAGGTTTGAACCCAGGCAGGCGTTTTACTTTGTGCATATTATTTCATTACGACTGCTCTCAAAACGGTTAAGGAAAACATCGTGAGGAAACCGGCATGTCATCAAACCAAAAAATTCGAAGACATGTGACATCTTCCAACCCGCACTGGGCCCGCGTGGTGAAATACAGCCCACTCCCTCTCACCGAGAGGAGGCCTGTGTCCCAGCAGTGGGAACATTATGGGCTCATTATGTTTATGTGTATTAATAGTAGGTACAGCGACGATATATTGGCTATGGGCGGTAGCTACCCCCCATACTTTTGGCTGGTGGTCAAAATTGGAACTAATGAAACCAGCTTGTTTTCTTAATACATTTCACTAAACAAATAGTTCATATTCATATTCGTTTATTTGCATTCCACAAGGTATAAAGATGTTCACAAAAGGCTTATATCTAAGAGCCGTTGTAAATACTGTCAGGGCAGAACAAAAATAAAAATCTAAATCGTAGAACAGCGCCCCATGTTAACATCGATATTCATTGTGTTTATCCTACGTTGTTGAGAAGACGGTACTTTCAAACTTTTCTAAAATTCTTTGTTACATTGATCATGGGTAAAGCGAGCCGCACAAACGCGCCTCTAAGCGTCAGAGCAGCCCTTCTCTGATTGGCCGCAATTTGAATCGTATTTGAATTTATTTGAACTTCGAACCAATCAAGCGCCACCTCACCATGCGAGCGAGCTTGAAACTTCTTTAATTTTCTTTTTCTCGCGCCATGCGACCTGCGCGCACGCGTTTATATTATTGCCTTCAGGAAGACATTTTGTAATTTATGAAACCCCATTAAATTTTATTTTTGAACTGGAGCAGTTAGAATCAATACACGCATATTCCGACACAATTTGAAGTAAACCTTACAAGCTGGATCCAGCCCTGAAGAACACGCTCATGAAAGGTACGGCCAGACATCCCGATCCCACTTCACGTCCTCCATTTCCACTGTGCAATACTATGCTAATAACTGATTACAACTCATTCCAGCTGGTTGCTGTTGGCGTGCTCAACCCTGCCGCGATCGCGAAGTACCTACACTTGTTGCTTCTTCACCGGTAACGGTGCCACCTGCGTCCCATTCACCTCCAACACTTGGAAATCGTGAGTACTCCACATTCTTACTACCTATTCTTAGTTAGCCGCCAAGATGACCGACGAGAAAGAATGACAGTGTAAAAACGTGGCATTGGTAAAGGTCGAATTTAAGTTTGATAGTTATGTTTCTCCCGCTTATGTTTCGATCCCGGAAGAATACCGGGATGAAAATTATCGTTTTAATCCTGGTTATAAATCATCTGTGTGTCAAATTCTGTTGATTTTTGCGTATCAGAGTACATAACAAACATCCATCCGTCCTTATAAACTTTCGCGTTTAAATTATGTTAAGAGTAGGATTTGTTAACTATTTTAGAGCAAAATCAGGTCAGTGGGTAGCCTAATCAAAAGTCATTTATTCAAATTAGGCTGAGAATCAGCACTTTTCGTACGTCAAAATTACAAAAGACAGTCCCCCAAAAACGCCCGCCCTTCACCACTTCCTAGTGCTATCGCTGGGAAGAAGTGGCGCAACAAACTCCCCAGCAGCACAGCTGTCTGTTCAGAGAGATTAAAGTTTACCTGATAAAAATCTCAATCATCTTAAGTTAAGAATAATAACGGCCGATCAAAGAGATTTAAGATAGGTTACAATAAATAATTTAATGTCTCTGCGGCCGATGAATCATAGATAAACGATTCAGTCTATACGGTCGTTTTTAACAATTATTATTTTCTTTTAGCGCGCTAACACTGAGTGAGGTGTTGAAAAGGACCTGGGACCGCAGGCATGACCACCGCAAACACACCTGAAGCCTGACGCCTGGACAGAGGTCCCGGTGGTCTGAGTTGAGGGAGCAGAAGGAAGCAGGCTGATTTCTGCTTCCTGAGCGAAAGCAGAGAAGTTATGAGTTTGTCTCAAATTAACTTGTGATAAAATGACTCGTTTTGTCTTACTTTCAAATATTTTACCAAAAACCGTCGCCAACTCGGATCCCGTGTCCCCTTGTACCGGGGAAACCGACAACCCCTCCTCCCAGGAAAAGAGGTACTGGGAGGTAGAAGCAGGGCCATCGACAAGCACAGGTTTGTTGTTTTTACTTAATTTAATGTGGCTTGCACATTATTATATTATTATTGACTTATTCTTTTAACATAGTTTGCTCTCTTTACAGAACGGGACGTCGACTGCGATTGACCGTGGCGCGCGTGCAGCCCGTCCACATCCGAAGGTAGTTTGTTTAAAAATTACCTCATTCCACATACTAATGACCACATTTCTCTAGCTTCTATACACTGGCCGCGATTTCGTCCGCGTGAAATTTCTTGCCCCGCCGCCATACTTCGTCTTCGCTTAGCGTTCTCCGACTTTTTTCTTATTGCTTTGCTCCCTAGGGTCATAGCGTGATGTTAAAAATAAATATTATTATTATTAAATAGCCTATGACCTTTCTTATGAATTGGGCTATCAAACGCAGAAAGATTTTATCAAATCCGACTGGTAGTTCCGGTTATTATTCCCTACATTATACAAACAAAAAAACGAACTTATTAGTATAGATTAGCTAAAAGTTAACTTTAAAATAAATACATATATAAACGGCCTTATCTTATTTATGGCTTCTTACAGACATTAAATACCCTGTGATTGTCAGTTTTAACAAAAAATAATTATAATCACTAGTTCGATCTGTCATAAAACGGCTAACTTAGTGGACTGAGTATAAAACTTCATTATTGTTTTTTTTGTACAGAAGTAATTAAACTGGTTTATTTTGCAGGTGCCTCATAGAAACCTAGACGGTTTGCAAGAGATTTGATGAACGCTTGTACAGCTCAACAACTCAGCTCAACAACAATGGACACTTAGGTAAGTTGCTTCACTTGGTTTTTAGAGACTTGCCAAAACATCCAGATTTCTTCATTGAGTATAATGTAAGTTTGTATTATACATAAACCTTCTGAAATTAATTCTCCATATGATGGTGAAAAATCTGACAACACGTCTTACAAGGAGTATTGGGTATCCCAGTAACTGGATTGTAGAGATCAAATAGGGAGTCCCTCCATGTAAAATACTGCTATTCAGCTGTATCTGGTTAGACTGGAAGCCAACCCCAAGTTGGAAACAAGGCTATGCAGATTGACTAGTGCCCTGCCCCTGCTTCGCATTGTCCTTGGGTTGGAATCTAAACCCAGAACCTCACACTAAGCAGAGTGCTTGCGACCAGACCAACGAAGCAAATTCTGTTATAACTAGACATAAAATAAACATAGTCTTATTTCTGAATTTCAGGAGCCTCATACTTCTGTCTCCAGCATCGATTGCTGTCCAGCTCATCATCATCAGCTGTCTACGGTGCTGGCTTTGAGAACGCTACTAACAGATGGCAGCACTGTCACGTCACACATCAAGGGAAGTCTTAATGTTTTGCTACTAACTTATCTTAGTCAGATACGTGGAACTAATGAAATCGCTATGAAAATTGACAAGTTGTCATTTTGTGTTCACTAACAGCACTGCTGTAACCGGGCCGGATGTGCTTGTGGTAATGTAGGTACAGTCCTTACACAGTTATTTTGCCGCTGCCAGCAACCTTATTGTAATGAGAATAAAGTTCACTCTGATTCGGACAGTGACGCAAAATCAGAGGTGAAATAACTGAACGGACTGTAGAGCGCTACAAGGTTCTTATGACGCGTGGCCAAAATCGGAACCAACGCCGAAATTTTGTTTTTCAGTACAATTTCTCTTAACAATTTCACAAATGCTTACGAACAGCGCCACCCTGTCAATGTCATTCGTGCGCCATAAGATCCTTGTAGCAGTGTACTTCATGTGCTCGATTAAAAGTAACTGTTGTGTTAATTCAAATGTTTCTTTACTGTTCATCTTTTGTTTTTATATTGTCTCGCAAGCAGATAGCGTATTTTTAAACGACTGCCCGAGAAAGGAGTGTTATGTTTTTATTTTTCATCTATGTGTTTCTATTCCACTATAACTGAACGACTCGGAAGTATTTGTGACTTTTCGCCATGTTGCATTTTTGAGCGGCTGTATTACCTATATTTTCAATAATTTTGTTGTAAACCTACTAAAAGCGTGTCGGACTTGCGTATTTTGTCGTACGTACCAACCTGTGAAATAACTATTATTCCTTGTTTAATACCTACTCCCTAGAATAAGACAAAGTAACCCATTAGTGTTTACGTGTTAGAGCGCGCACCAAAACCGTTGAAAAATGCGTTCTTTTCGAGACTTCGCGTTTTCAGGTACTTACTAAACGTTACAAAAGCATGCATAGCTTACCAAGGACATTAAGCAAACTGATGGGACTTTGACTCGCAGGTTTTGACTTGGGCTTACCAGGCTTGGGGATACCGATAATGGTGCCTTCTTTCCACGATTGATGTTGCCCATGGCACCATTCAAGATGGTGACCGTAGCATTATTAGAGGTGCAGGGAAGAGCTGGATCACTCTATTGGTGATTCTATCTGAACCAGGGGATTTTCGAGGTTTAAGACTTTTGATGATATCTTGCACTTAGTCTGGAGTGACGGGAGGCAGAGGATTATCAGGGTCTTCGACGCATGGGAGGGAGGCTCTACGTTCGACTTCCGCGTCGACCTTCAATAGGTGAGCTTGGTCTACGAGACTGTCAGCCAGGCATTCGGCCTTATCGGCATCATCGAAGCCTCGAAGGCGATAGTTTTGTCAGGGCGGACCAGGGGTGGTATGGTGACTATTTCGCGGGATCTGAGTTTCCTTCCGACATCGCGACCTGTCGTTGCGAACTGCCGTCTAGACAGTTCGCAAATTATGGGTTGCGGTGGTTGGGCTTGAGGAATATCTCTTGTACGAGGAAGATGTCAATTTGATGGTCGCGAAGGAAGGTGGCGATCTCAGCTCTTTGATCTTGGATGCCATTGGCATTAAAGTTTGCCAACTTGAGGGATCGGGGTTTGGTTCGCGCGATGATACCTTTATCCATTATTGGGTTTAGGTTTGGTGACGAATGCGGTCAAGGCTTGCATAATTTCAGGGTACGCATTGTAAATTACTTGGATTTGTTAGAGATTGCCAGAATTCCTGGTGGCGACATCTTGGAGGACGAAGCCAACGGGGTGGGGGTAGCGGCGACTTCTTAGAGGACGAAGCCAACGGGGTGGGGGTAGCGGCGGGGGAGGAGGGGGCAGTGGTCGTTTCCGTGGCCACTATCTTATTCTGTTGGGAAGAGAAATTCTTCCTTTTGTTCCCCTTTCCGACTGCCAACGTGTAGCCGTCGTCGTCGGAGGAGGGGGCGGAAGACGAGGAATGCTGGGACTCCATGTCGGACGGGTAATGGGCTCTCTTGGCCGAAACTCCTCCGTGTCATGTGCATAATCAGGTCGATTGGCCCGGGGATGTGCGCACCCTCCCTGTCGGGTGTAGACTGGGAGGTGAGCCTTAAGCTAGTAGTCCGTCGCCAATCTCAATGTGCGAACGGGGCCCTGGCTAGTCTAGCGCGAAGGGTGTGGATACACCCTAAAGACGCTAGGTGTGTTGCTGTGGAGGGAAAACTCACCAGTACCGGCTAAGAGATCCCCTAAGGCCGGGAACTGGGACCCGTCCAATTGACTGCCTAGCCCTGAAGGGGTTCGGCCGGTGTTATTGGGACAACACCCCACTCCACTTAGTTGGCGCCGTAAGGTTTCCGCCGAGGACCACGAAACTTGTTTTTATTCTAGTGAATTAAACACAACGCGCGATATAAAAAACAGTATTTGCCTTGAAGAAGGCCTGGCAAGAGCCAATTCAGCAATGAGTGTCTGTTTTGGTTGGCGCCCCCAACATCGTAACCAGATCTAACCGGTAGCGTTGTAGTGAGTATCGAGCGACTTGGGGTCTTGGGGTGTGTGTGCATCACTCGTGTGGTTCCTGTGTTTCTAAGCGAGTGTGGAGTACTGTGTGTGTGAGCCACGTGCGTGGCGCCTATATTACCTTAGCCCGCTTTGTGCGCGGTGGGCGTCATGCGGCGAGTATGGAGTTCTTTTGGTTGAGTAGGTCGCGTGTGGTGTGAGGGCGACCTACTCTGGCGTCAAGTCCGGTGGTTGCGCGACAGCTGTTGCCACTGTTTGTGAAGGCGCCTCTTCTCGGCGATCAGCGCCTTAATGCGTGCCGGCAGGCGCTTCAATAGCCCTCTCCCCTGCGGCTGCGTGCTTGTCGCCGTCTGTAAGGCGCTCTGTATGCAAACTGACGTCATCCGCCGTCGAGTCTACGTCCGCGGAGGTAGTGATAGGCCGAGTGGCGTGGTGGTCTCTACTTCCTCTGCGAACTTGGTCCAATCCATGTGTCGGCGTGGCGCTATGGGCTTCAGTTGGGCCGGCGTCCATGATAAGACGAAGAGTACAGGTTGATGGTCCAACTGCAACTCGTCGTCTATCACTTGTTGCGTGATCTGGCGACGTAGCCCTCGGTGGACTACGATGTCCAGCACGTCCGGTGTATTCCGTGCGACATCGGGCTAGTGGGTCGGCGCCTCTGGGCCGGACACCGAGTAGCCGAAGGCTTCCGCGTCCGCGAAGAGTCGTCTCCCCTCGGTATTCGCCTGCAGAGAGTTCCACGCCGGGTGCTTGCAATTCCAATCGCCGGCGAGGATGGTGGCGCGCGGCGTGCCAACAAGTAGGGCCCGCAGCTCAGCTAAGTCTAAGCGAGCCGCGGGCGGTTTGTAGCACGCGTACACATTTATGTCCTCGCCGGCTACATGTAGCTGGACACCCAGCGCGTAAAAGCAGCTAGGCGACGGCAAGGGGAGCTCTTGATGGACGACCCTTGGCCTCACAAGTACCACCAGACCACGGTACCTCATGTGAGCCGACCTTTCGTCCTTCCTATAAGCGAGATAACCCGGGAATCTAATCTTGTCCTCGGGTCCCAGGAGAGTCGCTTATTAGCGCCACGTCGACATCCTGTTCCCGAAGGAGGTGGCGGAGGGGGGCGACCTTATCCTTTAGGCCGCGGGCGTTCCAATGGATCACCCTAAGTGGTCTAGCCATGGTACAGTGTCAGTAGCGTGGCCAGACCATCAAGGATGACCGTCTCTACATCCTGTCCCTGCCTTATGGCCTTAATAAGGTCCATTAAAAGCTGAATGGCACAGGTCGTAAATTCCTTCTTCTCGGGTTGGCTTCTTGTTGTTGTTTTATTAGCGCCTGAGGCGCCGCGACTCGCTTTTGCTGTGAACTGTTGTAGTTCGTCTTGCTGCCGCGGCGCTGTACCGGCGCTAGTAGTCGGTTTCTGTTTATTTACGACCTGTGCCCCGTCTAAGGCAGGGGCGGCCGTTAGGATCTCTTCCTGGGTCGCTTGGGGGGGGGGGGGGGGATTCTTACCCCGTCCTTTCCCCCACGTCCCTTCTTCCTCCGCCGGGAGGAGGCTTGGGTCCTGTTGCTGGGCTCGTTGGCCGCCGCCATCAACGTTGATGCGGCCTGTCCGGCCTCCTGTGGCGTCTCTGACGGCCGCGCCTGGGCCGTTTTTTGTTGGCCGCTTGCAGTGGCCGTGATGGCGGCGGTCCCCGCTCGCTTGTTCCTAATTTCTTTTTGGAACACGGGGCACTTTATGTTGCACGCGGTGCGATGTAGGGGGATGGAGGGGTTAAGTAAACAGCATGATGTGTAGTTCTCCAAGAGTCGACTGGCAACTGACTCCTGTCCCTTTAATTGGTAACGTATATATACATAGCTCGTATGTGACAATATGCAAATACTAAGACTACGAACACAGCATATCTATCTTAACTTAACTATGTGCTATACGTGATGAGCTGATGTACGTGACATCACACCGATGCGGGCCCCCGCAATTTGCGCAGGTGGCCGGTTCCTCCCGCGGGCGTGGACAGTCGCGCGCTGCGTGCTCGCCCCCGCATCTCACGCAAGCGAGCGGGCGGTGGCACATGTGCGAGCTGTGTCTGAAGCGTTGGCACCTGTGACACTGAGCGGGCCCACGCTTACCACGCCAGGCCTCTATTTTGACACCACGCATAAACACAGTGGTGTCATAAATGGCCCGGACGTCTGGCTTCTTTTTAAGTATTACGTGGAATACGCAACCGGGTCTTCCCGCCGCCCCCTTGATGTGGCGGACGTACTCCGGTTGGTACCCCAACGCTCGAAGCTCCTCCTCTATATCCTTCGGGTCTGTGTCCGCTGGCAGTCCCCGGATGGCGATCTTCATATTTTTGTCCGCTGGCAGCGAATATGCGAACCAGGAGACCCCGCTGTCCTTCTCCAGGCCCGTCAAGTACCGCTGGACCAGCCGGTACTCCTCTTCGCTGTCTGGGGTGAAGCGAACTCCACCCCTGTATGGACGAGCGTTCGGTGGCCGGCCCAGCTTGGCACTGATGGCCCGGAAATGGGTCGCCCAGTTCGGTAGTTTTTCTACTACCAGCGGCGGGAATCTTAGTTTTTTCCCCGGCTTTTGCTTGGTGGCGGCGCCGGGGACGGCAGCTTGCTGCGTGTCGGGGGCCGGGGGTAGTGTGTGTGAACTTGCCCCCGATGTCGATGGTTGGGGAGAAGGCGATCGCGGCGGTGTGCGGCGCGCCGGCGGCGTGCGGCGCGTCGCCTCGGCGAAGGTGGGCGACGCCGGTGCGTCCCGACGTTCCTCTGCCGGTGCCTTTTCCCGTAGAGTGACGCTAAGAGCCGCTTTTACGGAGCGCACCATTCGCTCCCATGCGCCGCCTTGGTTGGGCGCGCCAGTGGGTATGAAGCGCCACTCTAGTCTATGTACCAGCCCTTCGTCTCGCAGGGCGGGCATCCACTCTGTGTAGGCTTTGCGAAGTTCTTGGTCTGCCCCGCGGAAGTTAGTTGCGTTGTCCGAATACATTATCCTTGGCCAGCCTCTGCGTGCGGCCATCCGCCTCAGCGCCATGATTGCTGAGTCGGTGGAGAGCGATGCGACGAGCTCGATGTGCACGGCGCGGTAAGTAATGCATGTGAAGAGTGCGCCCCACCTCTTTTCTCGTCGGCGCCCTACCTTGACTGTCATTGGCCCGAAATAGTCCACCCCGCAGTTAGTGAACGGGCGGTGGAAAGGGTCAAGACGGGCGGGCGGCAGGTCCCCTGTTGCTGGTGGCTGCGGCGTTGCTCGCCGCCTCTTGCAGAAGGCGCAGTTTCTCTCCACAGCGCGCACTGTAGGTCGTAGATGGATGACCCAGTACCGCTGTCGTAGGTCATTCGTCACGCGTTCTCGGTTGGCGTGTCCCGCGGCGCAGTGCTCCCGTAGCACGAGAAGCTTGGTCAGTTCATGGCGTCCGTCCAGTATAATCGGCCGTTTCGTGACGGTTGGCGCGGAGGAGGCCCCGATCCAGCCCCGCACCCTCAAGACACCGTCTTCCAATACTGGATCCAGCCGGTACAGTCGACTCGACTTCATCAGGGGCCGACTAGATCGAATCCTCTTGAGGTCTTCGCCAAAGCTGTCTTCTTGAGCTTGGCGTATCAGCTCGGCTTCGGCGCGCAGGATGTGGCGATGTTCCATCGTGGTTGCCTTTCTTCTGCAGATGTCGGTGAAGGCGATTGCTCGGGCGGTAGCCCTTACCAATACTTCGTACTTCGAGAACCGGGCTGGGTTTGGTAGCCAACTGCTGTCTTGCCCCGTCTTCTCGCTAATGTGGAGGACCTCTTCGTCTTCCGGTTCGTCTGTCGTTGCCGTGGGCCACTGTTCCTCTGGCAGGAACAGGAAATCCGGTCCTCGGAACCATCGGTCCGTTCTGCTGATGGGCGTGTCGACTAGCCGCGTAGCTCATCGGCTACGTTGCAGGCGGTGGGTAGCCAACGCCAGTCTTCCTTTTTAGATAGTTCCGCGATCTCTCCCAGCCGATGTGCGACGAACGGTGTGTACCGACGCATGTCGTGATGGATCCAATGCACTACGGTGATAGAACCGCTTCTTCCTTTAGTGATTCCGCTGGCTTTGAGTCTTCTGTCTTTGTTCCTCGTTCTTGATGGAGGGTCGCGTGATGCGGGCGGCTACATTGGTCTACGCCACACGGCTTTGCTTTGCAGTTCATGCGCCTATGTGGTTTCTGAGCACATTTAAAGCACAATTTCTTCTCCTTCACGAACTTCCAGCGGTCGTCCACTGTGAGTGCCTTGTACTCGGGGCACCTTGTCAGGGTGTGAGCTTGTTCACATTTAGGGCACTTATCCGTTCCTTCTTCCGTTTCCCCCGTAGTGTTGAACACACTCGCCTTTTTCTTCAGTGTCACGGCGGGGCGAGTCTCCTTTTTCTGAGTCGCGACGCTTGCGGACGGAGTGTACGTGTAGCGTAGTGCCCTGTCCGCCTCTCGCATCAGGAAGTGAGACATGACGACAATCTCCGGGTCCGTTGTACCTTCGTGATCGTAGGCGTAGTCGCACCATCTGGATCGTAGGTGCGGGCTCAACTTGTCCAACACTTCTCTTGTCATCAAGGGGTTGAATAAGTATCCTCTTCGGTCGATCGTTCTTAATACGCAGATAATGTTTTGCAGCTTGATTGCAAAACTGTTCAGTTCGGCCGCTGATGCACCTGGTTTCGGCAGTTTCTTGAGGTCTTCCAATGCTTTGTCAATAATCACTTCAGGCCTTCCGAAGCACTGTTCGAGAGTCTTCATCACGACGTCTGGATCGGTTGCCGTGTGCAGAAGGGCGGCCACGGCGTCTCTTGCTTCCCCTTTAAGACAGCTTCTTAATCGCTGAATGTTTTCTGCTGCCGAGATCTGGTACATGCGGGTTGAGTCTTGCACTGCTGCTTTGAACGGTAGCCATTCGTTCGCCGCTCCGGTGAACGTCGGTAGGTCGGTGTATCGGGGCCTGGGTCCGGCCATTTTTTCTAACGTGGCTGCCAGGTACTCGATACTGTTCCTCTTCCTAGTCGGCGTCGGCGATCTTCCTCGTGTGGTTTCGAATCGTGTCTGCTTCGGTTCTTCGCGTGTTCCTTCCTCCCCCCGTGTGCTAATGGGGTTCGTCCTTAGCCATTCGTCCACCTTCTGATGTGGTTCGCGAGAGAGGGTAGGTTCTTCTTCATGCACGCTTTCTTCATCTTGGATGACCGATACTTCGACGGCTAACCGCTTCTTGACTATGTCGGCTTCCAGCTCTAATTCCCTTCTTCTTATGGCAGCCAGCTTCTCTGCTGCTTCCAGTTCAGCTACCCGTAGTCGTGTGTTGACACTTGTCGTTGACCGTACCGATTGGGTTGGTGATCCTGCTCTTTTTTGCGCCGTAGTTGTTGTCGGTGGAAGTCTCGAAGGCCCCGCTGTGCTGGTATCCGTTGGCTTCAAAAGGGGCGATGCCGGTGGGTCCAGTGAGAGTCTTCTCATACGTTCTCGTTCAATCAGCTGGGCTTCTGTGAGTCGCGTCGCTTGTTGTAGTTGGACGCGTCGTTGTTCTTCTACTTCCGCCGTATCTCCTTGGCTCCTTGTAATCACCATCTCGAATGTTCTTTGTTAAATTCTCGTTGCAAAGAACCGGTCTTGTTCAGGGTTCTTTTAAATCTGGATGCGAAGGACCAGACTATTCAGGACTGTATTGTTGTAGTCAAATAAAAGTCTTCTTGAGTGTTTCTTCCTTTATTTTCTTGAGGGATGTTTTTCGGATGAGAGCTGGTTGCCGACTGTGTCAGTCCTTCAGGAGATCGCGTCGCCTCCGCAAGGGGGCGAGGCGAGCGGTACCGGGGCGTAGCCCCGGGCCCTCATTGTATTGTAACTACGGGCCCCTCATTGTATCCGCTACAAAGGCTTATTAGCCTGTCGGGCGCGCGTGAGTTGCGCGCGCCCGTGTGAGAGAGAGACTGGAGATGTCGCAGCAGGAGTGCTTCGAACACCTTGGAGACTGTCGGCAGCAGAGTGATCGGCCGATAGCTCTCCGGCTTCAGGATATTCTTACCCGCCCTGGGCAGCATTATGACGCGCCCTTCCTTCCACGAAGCGGGAAAGGCCCCGGTGCGCAGTATCGCCGTAAACAGGCGCGCCAGCGCCGCTACCATACGGTACGGCAGGTGGCGCAGCGCTGTATTGGTGATACCGTCGGCACCGGGGGCCTTTCTGGGCTTCGTCCTAAGGATGGCGCGTCTGACTGCGCCAGGCGAGAAGAAGATCGGGTCTTCATCGGGAGCTATCGGCGTGGCGAAGTAGTCTCCCAGGTGTTTCTCGACTGCTGCGACATGGTCGGTGTCGCTGGTCGGGTTGGGGCGGAACTGACGCTCCAGGTGCTCGGCGAAGACCTCCGCTGCGTATCTGAGCGCCCCGTCGCTGTTGCGGAGCGGTCGCACCGGGGCTGGGGTACTCGTAAGCTGGCCGCACAGTCTGTGTAGTGACGGCCAGCTGTCCGTCGTGGCATCAATCCTGTCTTCCCAGCCTGCGGCGGTGTGTGCCTTGAGCTCGGCCTTGACCCTCTCCGCGAGACGGTTGAGCTTGCTTTTCAGCGTTGGGCATCTAAGTTGTTGCCACTGCTTGCGTAGGCGCCTCTTCTCGGCGATCAATGCCATTAAGCGCGCCGGCAGGGGCGGCAGTAGCCCTCTCCCCTGCGGCTGCGTGCACGTCGCATTCTTTAAGGCGCTCTGTATGCAAGCAGTGACGTCATCCGCTACTATGTCAACGTCCGCGGAGGTAGTAATGGGCCGAGTCGGCACGGTGGTCTCTACTTCCTCTGCGAACTTTGTCCAGTCCGTGTATCGGCGTGGCGCTACGGGCTTCAGTTAGGTCGGCATCCCCGATAAGACTACGAGTACAGGTTGGTGGTCCGACTGTAACTCGTCGTCTATCACCTGCTGGGTGATCTGGTGGCGTAGCCCTTGGTGGACTACGATGTCCAGCACATCCGGAGTATTCTGGATCACATCCGGATAATGCGTTGGCGTCTCTGGGCCGGACACCGTATAGCCGAAGTGTGCAGCGAGTGGACTGTATGATTTTAGAGCTCCTCTGATTCCAGGACAGTGATGACGTTCCTCCTGTTCCTGCAGCGGTTCCAGGGGGGCTCCAAGAGAGAGAGAGTTTCTCGGGGATTTATGTAAATGAAAATATGCAACTTTGAATATGTAGACTGGGTAGAGACTTAAAATACGGATTTTTACTGGAGCCTGACGGGCATAGTGACGCCTTACTTTGGTGAATTTCTACTGGTTGGTGTGTTGGCGAGCGCGCGCTCCTTTATACTGGCCGATTTGAGCTGGCCAGTGGCCCAATTCAGTTTGCACAATTTTTATGTCGGCAAACTCGCGTCCAAGCTCATGCCCTCTCTGATTGGGTATTGTAAGTCTCCGCCCACTTTATTTTATTAACATTTCTCATTTATGTACATTAAACATTGCTTTACTTATTTAAACAATACTCTGGTTATTGCACGACATTTCACATATGATTTCTTTGCGTACGACGGTCGAGGTCCACGGGGCGACGCATTCTTTCTTAGTGCTAAATCTATAAATATAACCTACTGTCGCCGACCGGGAGCTATCACTTTAATCTGACCGTCGTAGCGACAACATCTATATACTTTACAGTTTTATGAATTCTAGGTGTAAGTATCTTACTTTATAAACATTTAGCGCTAGGTTATTTCTAGGGTGGGTAATGAAACAAGGTAGGTACACATTTATCTTACAAACTAGGTAGGAGATAGCAAAGGATATTTATTTGTCTTACAACTAGGTAGGAAATAACAAAGGAACTTCATTTATCTTACGACTAGGTACTTATTGGTAATACTAATGACAAGATTCAGTTATATACTAACAAAGAGATTTAAGATAGGTAGGGATTTCGGCGACGCCGCTCGTATGTGTGTCGCTGTCGTGCACACTCTTTGTTCGACTTCAGCATCGACCGATAAAAGGTGAGCTTGGTCTACTGGTTGAGAGCTGGGTGAGCATTGTGCTTCGAGGCTGATGGCCAGGCACTCGGCTTTGTCATCGTCTTCGAAGGCGATGGATTTGTCGGGTCGGGTCAAGGGAGGTATATTGGTTACTTCGCGGGATTTGAGTTTCCTTTGAAGGTCCCAGAAGGCTTGGTGAGTGGGCTCTAGGTCGCTTAACAGCTTGTCCCAGCTGGCTTCACGCCACTCCGATATGCGAGTCCTTACAGCACGCTGTAAGTAACGCATATGGGCTTTGTTAGCGGTGCAGGGAAAGTTGCTGTAGGCACGGACAGCCGCGTTCTTCTCATTCAGCAGTTCACGCACGTCTTCAGGCAACTTCCAGCTACAGTCCTCCGTTTCTGGAATTTCCCTGGAGCAGTCGCTCAGTACTGAGCGTACGTGTTCCGTGAATGAGTCGACCGCGGCCGTCGTGTCCGCGACAGAGTTTAGTTGATCGGGGATAGAGTCTAGGTGAGGGGACGTGGCGGTTTTCAGGGAATCCCTTACTTTCCTCCACTCCGTTACCACTTTTTTTTTGAGAAGCTTGACTGGGATCAAGTAGACCAGTGCGTGGGGCCAGACGGATGATGATTGGGCGGTGGTCAGAGGTAAGCTCTTGAACCACTTCAATGGAGTCTAACCTTAGGTTGACATTCTTAAGGAGCGCTACGTCAAGGACATCGGGGGTGTGGTTGGGGTCATGAGGAAAGTGAGTGGGAGAGATTGGACCAATGACGTCGAAGTTAAGAAAGGGGCAGAGGTCAAAGCGGTGTCTGCCTCTGGTGTTAATTATGGAACTGTTCCAGGCAGTATGCTTGGCGTTAAGATCCCCCGCTAGTATTACGGAGTCACTCATACCGAGGAGGATGGCCAGGTCGTCTGAGAGGAGCTGGTAGTTTTCAGCAATGTTTTGAGGAGGAAGATAGGCTGACACTAGGGTGATCGGCTGATGGCCTGACATGCCCAGTTGACAGATTGACACTTCAAGTCGTGAAAGTGGGGGAGGGTCCATAGGTATGCAGTATAGAGCCTTTTTGTAGTAAATTAAGGTACCGCCTTTATGGCAGCGTGTCCTGTCGTTTCTGACGAGACGATAGTTTGCTATGTAGGGGTTTCGGTGATGGGGTTTGAGGAATGTCTCTTGAACGAGGAATATGTCAATCTGATGATCGCGGAGGAAGGTGGCGATCTCGGCTCTTAGGTGTTGGAGGCCGTTGGCATTGTAGTATGCCAACTTAAGGGATCGGGGTTTCGTTCTTGCAATTATATCTTTATCCATTACGGAACGGTAACAAAGGCAGTTAGGGCTTGCGTAATGTCTAGGTACGCGTTATATATCGCTTGAATGCGATATAAGTCACCAGAGTTTCTGGCGGTAACAATCTCTTGTGCCATTTGGTTGGCACGTGGGGTCATGAAGGTCAGGAAAGTACTTGAGATCACTTGGAATGCATCAAGATTCGCTGACTGGAAGGGTGCAGTAGGGGGAGGGGGAGGGGGAGCTCGGGCGGCGAGCGCGGCTTTGTTTGCCGGGGTGGTTGCCGAAGGGGCCGTGGGTTGAGGCGCTGGCAAGCGGGGGTAGGGATTTGCCTTGGGGGGGGGGGAGGGGGGAGTGAGCGGCTGGGAAGCTGCTGAGAGGGCTGGGAATGCTCTCATGTGGTTGAGCTGGTTCCACGGACTTGGCCGTTGGGGACTTAGTCGCTCGGTTTGCTGGGTCGGGGGGTTGTGGGAAGGGGATTCCCTTAGCTGGTGGGCGTTAGCTCGCTTGGCTAGTTTGGGGGACGCCGATTTCGGGGCCTTTGGGCAGCCGCGGTAGTTGGCTGGATGCCCAACTTCGCCACAGAGTACGCAGCTTGGAGGTTCCTTACAAAGGGAACGATCTTTCGGGCGGGGGCAGTCAGAGGTGCCGTGTTCGCCTAGGCATTTGACACACCTGGGTTTGGCATGGCAGAAGTTCTGGGAGTGGCCGTAGAGTTGGCAACGATGGCATTGCCCTACGACGCCGCTTTTTCGGGGTTTTTCAACCTCGAGACCGGCGAGCCCGCAAATGGTCTTGATTTGGAATATCGGGTGGTGGGTTTTCCCCTCTACAGGGGGACATACGACCAGGACCATTTCGAATGCGACCTGTCCTCGGGCTCTGTGCATCCTGTGCACCTCAGACACAGGGATGTTTTGAGCCTGAATGTCGGCTTTAATGTCCTCCACAGGGATCTCCTTCGGGACCCTGCGGATTACCACCCTGGTTTGTTTTTCTTCGGCAAGGGCGTAGGTGTGGAATGCCACACCTCTCTGCCGGAGTAGCCGGGTCAGTTCCCTAAAGTCTTTCGACGTAGGGACTGTTACTTTAATACCCTGCTGGGTAGAGCGGGCGCTTGTGAACCCAACCTTTAGGTCGGTGCACCATTTGGACACGACGGTCCATTTCCCCTTGTCCTGAATGAACACAGGGGGGGGGGGGGATCTTCCTTGGAGCGGAAGTAGTGGGGCCATCGTCTTGCTTAGAAGACGAGGCGATCGGGGAATCGGCGCGGGGGGCCTGAGAGCCAGGGGCAGGGGGGGAGGAGGAGGCGGCTGTGCCAGTGGCCGCTACCTTAGGGATCTGCTGGGAAGAGAATTTTTTCTTCTTCCTCTTGTTCCCCTTTCCTGAAGCCAGCGTGAAGCCGTCTTCGTCGGAGGAGGAGGCGGATGAGGAGGAGAAACGAGGGGATTCCTCGTCTGTGAGGTGGTGAGCCCTTTTTGATGAGAACTCCTCAGTGACCATTGCCACTGGGGAGCTGGGGTTCCCCGAGGGAGATTACACTCGGGTTTGAAGGGAGGGGGGAGTCCTGCTGGAGGACGGCGAACTGTCCGCCATATTTGCTGATGAAATCAGGGTCCTTGAAGAGGACCTCTTTGAAGAAGGAAATTATAAGTTGGTCCGTCATTCTGACGGACACAACAACAAAGTTTACGTAACTTTATTGAAAATAAAAAAAAAAGTTATTAGAATGACGAACGCCCCGGGTGGATTGGCCCGGGGGTGTGTACCCTCCCTGTCGGGTAAAGACAGGGAGGTGAGTGCCTATTGGTGAGCCCTAAGCTTGTAATCCGTTGCCAGTCTTATTGTGCAAACGGGACCCTAACCAGTCTAGCGCGAAGGGTGTAGACACACCCTAAAGACGCTAGGTGAGTAGCTGTTGATAAAAACTGTCACCAGTGCCGACTAGGAGATCCCCCAAGGCCGGAAACTGGGACCCGTCCAATTAATTGCCTAGCCCTGAAGGGGTTCGGCGGGTGTATTGGGTCAACACCCCACTCGGTTTCGTTGGCACCGGAAGGTATCCACCGAGGACCACGAAACTGTGGTTTTATCCCTGAAGGGGCCTAGTGAATTTAAAAACAACAAAACGCGCTATTAAAGAAATAATATTTGCTCTGAAAAGAGCAGTTGTGTTTACCAACCGGTCGACAGATGAGTCGGCCGATTGATCGAGTGTAGACTGGGCGTCTACGAGAATCGTTACGAGAGCGCAACGAGGGGGACGGGGGGCACTGAGCCGTGAGCGATGTACTTGGGCACGTTCGCTCGCGACTAGTGTCGAACGTCCAATGTACAAATTTACTTTCAAGAGATCGCGTCGCCCCCGCAAGGGGGCGAGGCGAGTGGTACCGGGGCGTAGCCCCCCGGCCGCGGAGGCGGTATGGTGACCCGTAACTACGGGCCCCTCGTCGTGTCCGCTGCATTGGCTTTTTAGCCTGTCGGGCGCGCGTGAGTTGCGCGCGCCCGTGTGAGTGGTTGCTATGTGTTTTTCTGTAGGCGCGCCGCGACGCCGACTCACGGCGCCGCTTTCTTCACGACACCTCGGCGGTCTGTCCCCGCCAGGTGAGACCCCCAGTTACCTGGGGGAGGCCCGGCGGGGGACGACCAGCGACGGAGGTGCCGACTCGACGCTCCTACAGAATATAGGTGTATTGCACCCGCTCGTCCCGTTCCCAGAGCCAGCCGGTTACGTTCCGAGCTAAGGTGCAGTCGTGTGTGTGTGGGCGGTATTGTGTTGTGTAACACCGCCCAGTGTCTACGCGTATCGCGGCCCGCGCTGCGCCTACGCGTGTGAGTTTAGGCGTCTGTGGAGTTTGTGGTTGTCTGCGTTCGCTACATAACGTGCCTATATTAACTTAGCACACGCTACGTAGCGAGTGTATGTTGTGAATGTAGAGTTCAGTTGGGTCTAGTGAGCCGTGTGTAACCTGGGTGCGGCTCACTAGAGGCGTCCGGTGGTGTGGGGTCGTCGTCCGCTACCAGGTCGCGGGGCAAGGGTTTCGCGTCGGGGGGGCGCGCGTGCCAGGGCGCAATGTCTTGGACATGCGGCCAAGAAGATGCGCCGGCACGCGCGAACATTCCCTTCGCGAGGCGCCGCACAAACTCATCCAGGCTCTCAATCCCGAGGTCGCGCTGGATGACCTCATTCCTCACGTAGAGAGGAGCGTCAACTATAGTCCGCAGCGCATGGTATTGTTGCGCGCGGAGCGTTCTTCGGCTCGACTCGCTCGTGAGGGTGAACCAAGCGGGCGCGGCGTACGTCAAAATCGGGCGTATGTACAACTTGTACACGCCCAATTTGACGCGCGCCGGGATGCGGGACGAGAGCACTGGTTTGAGTAGGTTGCGGGCGACCCTACCCCGTGCGGCGACCGAGCGGACGTGCGACCCCATTGTGAGCCGACGGTCTATGGTTACCCCCAGGTACTTGACCGAGGGCGACCACGAGATGTCGGCTCCTTGGAGTCTCAGGGGTGGTGGGAGGTGCGAATATCCGGTGATAATCGCCTGCGTCTTACTCACGTTCACCGACAGCCGCCACTTCGACAGCCACTCGGGAAGCAGGTCTAGCGCGCGCTGCATCTTGACGGCCGCGTACTTCGCGTTGAACGACGTAGTAATGTACGCGGCGTCGTCTGCGTACAGCGCGAGTATTGCCTCCGAGGTAGTGGGGATGTCGTCGGTATAGCGTGAGTAACACGCCGGCGACAGACAGCTGCCCTGCGGCACACCCGCGAGCACCGGCCGGGCGCCGGATAGCGCCCCGTCGACCACCACCCTGAAAGTCCTGTTAGAGAGGAAGCTAGAAACCACTTTTATCGCGCGACGGGGCGCGTCGGTGGTGGCCATCTTGTGGATGAGGCCGTCGTGCCACACACGGTCGAAGGCCTTCTCCATGTCGAGGAATACTGCCACCCCGTATTCCTTCTTATTGAGCGCGGCTGTGAGGTGGTGCAGTACCCTCGACAGCTGGAGCGTCGTGCTATGCTCCGCCCGAAACCCGAATTGCTCCGGGCGCGGCGTCAGATGAGACTGGAGATGTCGCAGCAGGAGTGCTTCGAACACCTTGGAGACTGTCGGCAGCAGAGTGATCGGCCGATAGCTCTCCGGCTTCAGGATGTTCTTACCCGCCTTGGGCAGCATTATGACGCGCCCTTCCTTCCACGAAGCGGGGAAGGCCCCGGTGCGCAGTATCGCCGTAAACAGGCGCGCCAGCGCCGCTACCATACGGTACGGCAGGTGGCGCAGCGCTGTGTTGGTGACACCGTCAGCACCGGGGGCCTTCCTGGGCTTCGTCCTAAGGATGGCGCGTCTGACTGCGCCAGGCGAGAAGAATATCGGATCTTCATCGGGAGCTATCGGCGTGGCGAAGTAGTCTCCCAGGTGTTTCTCGACTGCTGCGACATGGTCGGTGTCGCTGGTCGGGTTGGGGCGGAACTGACGCTCCAGGTGCTCGGCGAAGACCTCCGCCCGGTCCTCCGCTGCATATCTGAGCGCCCCGTCGCTGTTGAGGAGCGGTCGCTGTTGAGGAGCGGTCGCACCGGGGCTGGGGTATTCGTAAGCTGGCCGCACAGTCTATGTAGAGACGGCCAGCTGTCCGTTGTGGAATCGATTCTGTCTTCCCAGCCCGCGGCGGTGTGTGCCTTGAGCTCGGCCTTGACCCTCTCCGCGAGACGGTTGAGCTGCGTTTTCAACGTAGGGCATCTGAGTTGTTGCCACTGCTTGCGTAGGCGCCTCTTCTCGGCGATCATTGCCATTAGGCGCGCCGGCAGGGGCGGCAGTAGCCCTCTCCCCTGCGGCTGCGTGCACGTCGCCGTCTTTAAGGCGCTCTGTATGCAAGCAGTGACGTCATCCGCTACTGTATCAACGTCCGCGGAGGTAGTAATGGGCCGAGTCGGCACGGTGGTCTCTACTTCCTCTGCGAACTTTGTCCAGTCCGTGTATCGGCGTGGCGCTACGGGCTTCAGTTGGGTCGGCATCCCCGATAAGACGACGAGTACAGGTTGGTGGTCCGACTGTAACTCGTCGTCTATCACCTGTTGGGTGATCTGGTGGCGTAGCCCTCGGTGGACTACGATGTCCAGCACATCCGGAGTATTCTGAGTAGCGTCCGGATAGTGCGTAGGCGTCTCTGGGCCGGACACCGTATAGCCGAAGGCTTCCGCGTCCGCGAAGAGTCGTTTCCCCTCGCTATTGGCCCGCACTGCGTTCCACGCCGGGTGCTTGCAATTTAGGTCGCCGGCGATTATAGTAGCGCGCGGCGTGCCGACAAGAAGGGCCCGCAGCTCCGCTAAGTCTAAGCGAGCCGCGGGCGGCTTGTAGCACGCGTACACGTTTATATCCGCGCCGGCGACATGTAGTTGCACACCCAGCGCGTAAAAGCTGCTGAGCGATGGCAAGGGGAGCTCTTGGTGGACGACCCTTCGCCTCACTAGTACCACCAGACCACGGTACCGCATGTGAGCCGACCTTTCGTCCTTCCTATAAGCGAGATACCCCGGGAATCTGACCTTGTCCTCGGGCCCCAGGTGTGTCTCGCTTATTAGCGCCACGTCGATATCCTGTTCCCGAAGGAGCTGGCGGAGGGGGGCGACCTTGTCCCTAAGGCCGCGGGCGTTCCAATGGATCACCCTTAATGGCCTAGCCATGGTAAAGGGTCAGTAGTGTGGCCAGACCATCAAGGATGACCGTTTCTACGTCCTGTCCCTTCCTTATAGCTTTTATAAGGTCCATTAAAAGCTGGATGGCACAGGTCGTAAACTGCTCTTTCTCGGGTTGGCTTCGTTGTTGTTTCTTTGCGCCGGTGTCGCCGCGGCTCGGTTTTTCTGCGAACTGGGTTTGTTCTGCCTGTTGCCGCGGCGCTGCGCCGGCGCTAGTTGTATGTTGGCTCTGCTTTACGACCTGTGCCCTGTCTAAGGCAGGGGCGGCCGCAGGGACCTCTTCCTGGGTCGCTTGGGGGGGGGATTCTTACCCCGTCCTTTCCCCCTGCGTCCCTTCTTCCTCCGCCGGGAGGAGGTAGCTGTTGTCCTTTCCGTGGGCTCGTTGGCCGCCGCCATCAATGTATTGGCCTGTTCGGCCTCTGCTGGCGTCTCTGTTTGCGGCCCCTTCTGGGCCGCTTTCTGTTGGCCGCTTGTGGCCGTAATGGCGGCGGTCCCCGCTCGCTTGTTCCGGATCTCCCTCTGGAACACGGGGCACTTTGTGTTGCACGCGGGATGCGGCCCCCCGCAGTTCGCGCAGGTGGCCGGCTCTTCCCGCGGTCGCGGGCAGTCGCGTGCCGCGTGCTCGCCCCCGCATCGCACGCAAGCGAGCGGTCGGTGACACATGTGCGAGCTGTGTCTAAATCGCTGGCACCTGTGGCACTGAGCGGGCCCACGTTTACCGCGCCAGGCCTCAATCTTGACACCACGCATGTACATAAACACGGTGGTGTCGTATATGGCCCGGACGTCCGGCGTCTTTTTTAGGATCGCGTGGAACACGCAACCGGGTCTTCCCGCCGCCCCCTTTATGTGGCGGACGTACTCCGGCTGGTATCCCAGCGTCCGGAGCTCCTCCTCTATCTCCTTCGGGTCCGTATCCGCCGGTAGCCCCCGAATGGCGATCTTGAGGTTCTTTTCCGCTGGTAGCGAGTACGCGAACCATGACACGCCGCTGTCCTTCTCCAGGCCTGTCAGGTAGCGCTGGACCAGCCTGTATTCCTCCTCCGTGTCGGTAGTGAAGCGTACTCCACTCCCGTAAGGCCGAGCATTAGGAGGCCGGCCCAGCTTGGCGCTGATGGTGCGGAAATGAGCGGCCCAGTTTGGCAGCTTCTCCACTACCAGCGGGGGGTATCTCAGTTTTTTCCCCGGCTTCTTCTTACTTCCGGAGCCGGGGACGGCAGCATGCTGTGCCTCGGGTGCGTCCGATGGCGCATCGGGGGTAAGGGAAGAGCACTTACCCCCGAGGTCGTCGCTTGCGGTGATGGCGATCGCGGCGGTGTGCGGCGCGCCGGCGGCGTGCGACGCGCCGCGTCAGCAAAGGAGGGCGATGCCGGTGCGTCCCGACCGCGCGGCGCGGCGCGTTCGCGTTGCGGCCGCGGCGGGTCAAGGCAGTACCGCTTCGCCTCCTCCTCCGCTGAGTCGTCAGTGCTCCGCCGGCGCCGCTGAGGTCTGACCCCGAGTTGAAACTCGTAATCAAACCCGAGCGGCGGCATCGGCGAAGTTGGTGTCTGTGACACCGGGTCCGATCCTCCCTCGGTGGGCCGTCGCCCGGGTCGCGGGGTCATGTCCGGAGACATGTCGCCGCGACCGGACGCGGCCGAGCCCACCGACGCCAGCGACATGCTCGACCCCGCATTGGAGGAGCATGCCGACAGCATCGCGGGCAAGTCGAAGGCGGAGGCACGGGGAGGCGCCGGCGAAGCGGGCGCCTGCGGCGTCGACAGCGCCGGCCGGTATACGGCGCCGGCACTGGCCGGCCGCTCACGCTCGGCCAACACCGGTCCCGCCAGCGACAGGCGGGGACTGGGTGTGGCGGTGCGCGGAGCTGGCACGGCTTGTGGTTGCGGCGGCCCCGCGTGCGCAGCCCTAGTGGGCGTGGGTGGGGACGCAAGGCTCGGTGCCGGCGCGGTAGTACGCGTCGGAGGTGCGCGAGAACGCGCAGGGGTGTGCGCGGGCTGTGCGTGCGGCGCGGCACTGCGCGCGGTCGGCGCGGCAGTGTGCGTGGCCGGCGCGGCAGGGCGCGCGGGTGCGGGCACGCGGGCGGGGGGCAGCGAGGCGCGCGCTTGTTGTGCGCGGCCTGGGTTCGCGGCGGGCCCCGGCGCCTGAATAGGCACCGGGCGGAACGCTGCGGGGCGGATGGGGACCGCGTGCTGACGGCTCGACGACGGCGTTGGCGCAACGCGCGCAGGCGCCGATGTCGTCGGTGGGCCGGCAGCCGCTACGGCTCCCGATCCCCCCCTTCCTCTCACCTCCAACGTCTTCTTTGGTGGTCGGGCGGCAGGCCCGGCCGGCGGCGCACCGGACGACGCATCACCGATGTTTGGCAGAGACGTCGCCCGGTCCAGCGTCGGGCGGGGTTCTTCGTCCCCGGCGTCGCAGCCCAATGAGCCGCGCACACCGGGTTTCGGCATCTTGGGTGGGGTGTGGTCCCCGCGATCGCTGCGGCGGCGATCCGCCGAGCGGCACTGGGTGCTCCCCCTGCGCTTGTACCGGTAGTCACCTAGCACAAACACAAGAGAAACAATTAAAATTCGCGATCCGCGCGGGGGGGAGCCAAAAACTCGCACACGAAAACTGAGACTAGTTAGTGGCTCGACCACTGGCTAATCCTCGTACAAATTTTGTTTTTTTTTTGTTTTTTTATATATGGCATCTCGTAGTTGACCTTGAGAGGTCGTGACTACTTAACCGGACTATCCTGTGGTTGCCTTAAGAAAACTTAAAGCCTCCAGCCAGGGCTTATAACTAAAATTTTTAAGTGACTACACGCTAAGGGCTCCCCCTGTGGGGAACGAACCTCGGCTTAGGGTGTCACTGAGAGAGGGCAGCAAAAGGGATTCGGCTGGATCGAATTTTAATTATTAGTGCTTTGATGAGCACGGCGTTTCCTAGGACTATCTCTGAGAAGAAAGGCCGAAACAAACTCAGAGGTCATAGTCATGAGTTTACATTTACATTAGGCACAGCTACCGCGCGAGCTGGCACTTCACTTAAGAAGGATCGGGCGGGTGACTCTACTTGGGGGTTACGCGGTGGACCTCGGCGGCGAGGTCGGAATGTCGGTTTTTTAATTTTGTATTTTGTGCTGGTTTCCCTATTACTCTCTTGAAGGAGCGTTGTGGGGTCGTCAGGGTCAGTGAGAACGTGCCTTGGCCGGCGAAGTTTACTAATTTTGGAGGGAGTGTAGTTAGCAGCCGCGACAACCAGAGGGTTGCGATGTTTAGCGGCTGTGTCAAAGAAACGCTTTGAAAGGCGTTTCATGAACTGTTGAATGGTGGGCATTTTGAGGTCTACGTGGAGGATCTCATTGCGAACGAACCAGGGGGAGTTGGTGGCCTTTCGGAGGATACGATTTTGGAGGGTCTGCATCCTATGTATATAACGGGGCTTTGTGTGTGCGAAGACTACACAAGCGTATGTCATTATTGGACGAATGCACGCTGTGTACAAGCGCAGTTTGCACTTAAGTGACAGCTTACTGCGTGCGTTGAAAAGTGAGTGGAGGCAACCGAGAGCGTAAGCGGCTCGCGAGCGGGCCGCCTTAATGTGCTCTGAGAAGGTAAGGTTGTTATCGAGAATAACACCTAAGTATTTGGCTTGCTTTGCCCAAGGGATTGGCTTGCCGAACATGGTGATAGGTGAGGGGGGGATAGGTTTTAATCTGGGTTTGGAGTAGAGGACCGCTTGGCTCTTGTCAGGGTTGACTTCAATACGCCATTTCCTAAACCAAGCAGCCAGCTCATTGACTGCGGTTTGGAGGCGGAGCCGAATTTGGATGAGACTGCGACCAGTGTAGTAAATGGTCTGCGAACAGAGCCAGGTGGGTTCTATTGCTTCTAGGGATGTCACTGGTAAACAGCGTGAATATGAGTGGGGCGAGCACAGAGCCTTGGGGGACTCCTGCACGAATGGGATGAGGAGGGGAGAGCGCTCCTTCGATTTTATAGCGAAAGGTGCGATTTGACAGGAAGTCTCGTAGGATGAGAACGAGCCTGTCCGGCACTCCGAGTTGGTATAGCTTGTATAGTAAGCCATTGTGCCAGACTTTGTCGAAAGCTTTCGCTATGTCGAAGTAGATTACACCTGTCATCAAACCACGTAGGAACCCTGCGTGGATGTGTTCGGTGATTCGGTGGACCTGTTGAACACAAGAGTGTTGGGTTCGGAACCCGAATTGTTCCTCGGGAATGAGGCCTTTTGTTTCGGCATAGCTCCTGAGGCGTTTGTGAATGAGCCTCTCATAGATTTTGCCGAGGGCATTGAGCAGACTAATGGGACGGTAGCTCGTCGGTTCGGATCTGGGCTTTCCGGGTTTATGGATGCCAATAACTGTGGCTTCTTTCCACGTTTGTGGGAAAATGTTGTTGCCCATGGCACCGTTGAAAATGGTGACCAGTATCATGATTAGGTGAGCAGGGAGGAGCTGCATCACTCTGTTAGTAATTCCGTCTGAACCGGGGGCCTTTTTTGGTTTGAGACCCTTGATGATGTCCTGCACTTCGTCTGGAGTGACGGGAGGCAGAGGATTATCAGGGTCTTCGACGGGCGGCAGGGAGGCTCTTTGTTCGACTTCAGCATCGACCAGTAGAAGGTGAGCTTGGTCTACTGGTTGGGAGCTGGGTGAGCATTGTGCTTCGAGGCTGATGGCCAGGCACTCGGCTTTGTCATCGTCTTCGAAGGCGATGGTTTTGTCGGGTCGGGTCAATGGAGGTATATTGGTTACTTCGCGGGATTTGAGTTTCCTTTGAAGGTCCCAGAAGGCTTGGTGAGTGGGCTCTAGGTCGCTTAACAGCTTGTCCCAGCTGGCTTCACGCCACTCCGATATGCGAGTCCTTACAGCACGCTGTAAGTAACGCATATGGGCTTTGTTAGCGGTGCAGGGAAAGCTGCTGTAGGCACGGACAGCCGCGTTCTTCTCATTCAGCAGTTCACGCACGTCTTCAGGCAACTTCCAGCTACGGTCCTCCGTTTCTGGAATTTCCCTGGAGCAGTCGCTCAGTACTGAGCGTACGTGTTCCGTGAATGAGTCGACCGCGGCCGTCGTGTCCGCGATAGAGTTTAGTTGATCGGGGATAGAGTCTAGGTGGGGGGACTTGGCGGTTTTCAGGGAATCCCTTACTTTCCTCCAGTCCGTTACCACTTTTATACGTACGTTACACTTTTTTACAGGTAGACCAGTGCGTGGGGCCAGACGGATGATGATTGGGCGGTGGTCAGAGGTAAGCTCTTGAACCACTTCGATGGAGTCTAACCTTAGGTTGACATTCTTAAGGAGCGCTACGTCAAGGACATCGGGGGTGTGGTTGGGGTCATGAGGGAAGTGAGTGGGAGAGATTGGACCAATGACGTCGAAGTTAAGAAAGGGGCAGAGGTCAAAGAGGTGTCTGCCTCTGGTGTTAATTATGGAACTGTTCCAGGCAGTATGCTTGGCGTTAAGATCCCCCGCTAGTATTACGGAGTCACTCATACCGAGGAGGATGGACAGGTCGTCTGAGAGGAGCTGGTAGTTTTCAGCGATGTTTTGAGGAGGAAGATAGGCTGACACTAGGGTGATCGGCTGATGGCCTGACATGCCCAGTTGACAGATTGACACTTCAAGTCGTGAAAGTGGGGGAGGGTCCATAGGTATGCAGTATAGAGCCTTTTTGTAGTAAATTAGGGTACCGCCTTTATGGCAGCGTGTCCTGTCGTTTCTGACGAGACGATAGTTTGCTATGTAGGGGTTTCGGTGATGGGGTTTGAGGAAGGTCTCTTGAACGAGGAATATGTCAATCTGATGATCGCGGAGGAAGGTGGCGATCTCGGCTCTTTGGTGTTGGAGGCCGTTGGCATTGTAGTATGCCAACTTAAGGGATCGGGGTTTCGTTCTTGCAATGATATCTTTATCCATTACGGAACGGTAACAAAGGCAGTTAGGGCTTGCGTAATGTCAGGGTACGCGTTATATATCGCTTGAATGCGATATAAGTCGCCAGAGTTTCTGGCGGCAACAATCTCTTGTGCCATTTGGTTGGCACGTGGGGTCAGGAAGGTCAGGAAAGTGCTTGAGATCACTTGGAATGCATCAAGATTCGCTGACTGGAGGGGTGCAGTAGGGGGATTGGGAGGGGGAGCTCGGGCGGCGAGCGCGGCTTTGTTTGCCGGGGTGGTTGTCGAAGGGGTCGTGGGTTGAGGCGCTGGCGAACGGGGGTGGGGATTTAACTTGGGGGGGGGAGGGGGGAGTGAGCGGCTGGGAAGCTGCTGAGAGGGCTGGGAATGCTCTCATGTGGTTGAGCTGGTTCCACGGACTTGGCCGTTGGGGACTTAGTCGCTCGGAATGCTGGGTCGGGGGGTTGTGGGAAGGGGATTCCCTTAGCTGGCGGGCGTTTGCTCGCTTGGCTAGTTTGGGGGACGCCGATTTCGGGGCCTTTGGGCAGCCGCGGTAGTTGGCTGGATGCCCAACTTCGCCACAGAGTACGCAGCTTGGGGGTTCCTTACAAAGGGAACGATCTTTCGGGCGGGGGCAGTCAGAGGTGCCGTGTTCACCCAGGCATTTGACACACCTGGGTTTGGCATGACAGAAATTTTGAGAGTGGCCGTAGAGTTGGCAACGATGGCATTGCCCTACGACGCCGCTTTTGCGGGGTTTTTCAACCTCAAGACCGGCGAGCCCGCAAATGGTCTTGATTTGGAAGATTGGGTGGTGAGTTTTACCCTCTACAGGGGGACATACCACTAGGACCATGTCGAATGCGACCTGTCCTCGGGCTCTGTGCATCCTGTGCACCTCAGACACAGGGATGTTTTGAGCCTGAATGTCGGCTTTAATGTCCTCCACAGGGATCTCCTTCGGGACCCTGCGGATTACCACCCTGGTTTGTTTCTCTTCGGCAAGGGCGTAGGTGTGGAACGCCACACCTCTCTGCCGGAGTAGCCGGGTCAGTTCCCTAAAGTCTCTAGACGTAGGGACTGAAACTTTGATGCCCTGCTGGGTAGAGCGGGCACTAGTGTAACCAACCTTGAGGTCGGTGCACCACTTTAAAATGTCAGTCCATCTCCCCTTGTCCTGAACGAACACAGGGGGAGGGGGGGGAATCTTCCTTGGGGGGAAGTTCGTGGAGCCCTCGACTTGCTTGGAGGACGAGGTGATCGGGGAAGCGGCGCGGGGGGCCTGAGAGCCAGGGGCGGGGGGGGAGGGGGTAGTGGCTGAGTCGGTGGCCGCTATCTTTGGGATCTGAGGGGAAGAAAACTTTTTCTTCTTCCTCTTGTTCCCCTTTCCGGAAGCCAGCGTGAAGCCGTCTTCATCGGAGGAGGAGGCGGATGAGGAGGAGAAGCGAGGGGATTCCTCGTCCGAGATCTGGAGTGCCCTTTTGGCAGAAAACTCCTCAGTGACCATTGCCACTGGGGAGCTGGGTTCACCGAGTGAGATAACACTCGGGTTAGGTGGGGGGGGGGAGTCCTGCTGGAGGACAGAAAATTGGGCGCCATATTTGGCGATAAATTCTGGGTCCTTGAAGAGGACCTCTTTCATAAAAGAAATTATAAGTTGGTCCGTCATTCTGACGGACACAACAACAAAGTTTACGTTTACGTAACTTATAGAAATTTAAAAAAGAGTTTTTAAAATGACGAACTCCCCGGGTGGATTGGCCCGGGGGTGTGTACCCTCCCTGTCGGGTAAAGACAGGGAGGTGAGTGCCTATTGGTGAGCCCTGAGCTTGTAATCCGTTGCCAGTCTTATTGTGCAAACGGGACCCTAACCAGTCTAGCGCGAAGGGTGTAGACACACCCTAAAGACGCTAGGTGAGTGGCTGTTGATAAAAACTGTCACCAGTGCCGACTAGGAGATCCCCCAAGGCCGGAAACTGGGACCCGTCCAATTAATTGCCTAGCCCTGAAGGGGTTCGGCGGGTGTATTGGGTCAACACCCCTCTCGGTTTCGTTGGCACCGTATGGTATCCACCGAGGACCACGAAACTGTGGTTTTATCCCTGATGGGGCCTAGTGAGTTTAAGAAACAAACGCGCTATTAAAGAAATAGTATTTGCTCTGAAAAGAACAGTTGGGTTTGCCAACCGGTCGACAGATGAATCGACCGATCGATCCGTAGACTGGCCGTCTACGAGTCGTAAAAATTCGTTTGCGAGAGCGCAACGAGGGGAACGGGGGGCACTGAGCCGTGAGCGATGTACTTTGGCACGTTCGCTCGCGACTAGTGTCGAACGTCCAATGGCCCGACCATTTCAAGTGACTTTCAAGTGATCGCGTCGCCCCCGCAAGGGGGCGAGGCGAGCGGTACCGGGGCGTAGCCCCCCGGCCGCGGAGGCGGTACGGTGGCCCGTAACTACGGGCCCCTCATCGTGTCCGCTTACTATGGCTTCTTAGCCTGCCGGGCGCGCGTGAGTTGCGCGCGCCCGTGTGAGTGGTTGCTATGTGTTTTTCTGTAGGCGCGCCGCGACGCCGACTCACGGCGCCGCTTTCTTCACGACACCTCGGCGGTCTGTCCCCGCCAGGTGAGACCCCCAGTTACCTGGGGGAGGCCCGGCGGGGGACGACCAGCGACGGAGGTGCCGACTCGACGCTCCTACAGAATATAGGTGTATTGCACCCGCTCGTCCCGTACCCAGAGCCAGCCGGTTACGTTCCGAGCTAAGGTGCAGTCGTGTGTGTGTGGGCGGTATTGTGTTGTGTAACACCGCCCAGTGTCTACGCGTATCGCGGCCCGCGCTGCGCCTACGCGTGTGAGTTTAGGCGTCTGTAGAGTTTGTGGTTGTCTGCGTTCGCTACATAACGTGCCTATATTAACTTAGCACACGCTACGTAGCGAGTGTATATAGTGAGTGTAGAGTTCAGTTGGGTCTAGTGAGCCGCGTGTAACCTGGGTGCGGCTCACTAGAGGCGTCAATCCGGTGGTGTGGGGTCGTCGTCCGCTACCAGGTCGCGGGGCAAGGGTTTCGCGTCGGGGGGGCGCGCGTGCCAGGGCGCAATGTCTTGGACATGCGGCCAAGAAGATGCGCCGGCACGCGCGAACATTCCCTTCGCGAGGCGCCGCACAAACTCATCCAGGCTCTCAATCCCGAGGTCGCGCTGGATGACGTCATTCCTCACGTAGCGAGGAGCGTCAACTATAGTCCGCAGCGCAAGATATTGTTGCGCGCGGAGCGTTCTTCGGCTCGACTCGCTCGTGAGGGCGAACCAAGCGGGCGCGGCGTACGTCAAAATCGGGCGAATGTACAGCTTGTACACGCCCAATTTGACGCGCGCCGGGATGCGGGACGAGAGCACTGGTTTGAGTAGGTTGCGGGCGACCCTACCCCGTGCGGCGACCGAGCGGACGTGCGACCCCATTGTGAGCCGACGATCTATGGTTACCCCCAGGTACTTGACCGAGGGCGACCACGAGATGTCGGCTCCTTGGAGTCTCAGGGGTGGTGGGAGGTGCGAGTATCCGGTGATAATCGCCTGCGTCTTACTCACGTTCACCGACAGCCGCCACTTCGACAGCCACTCGGGAAGCAGGTCTAGCGCGCGCTGCATCTTGACGGCCGCGTACTTCGCGTTGAACGACGTAGTAATGTACGCGGCGTCGTCTGCGTACAGCGCGAGCATTGCCTCCGAGGTAGTGGGGATGTCGTCGGTATAGCGTGAGTAACACGCCGGCGACAGACAGCTGCCCTGCGGCACACCCGCGAGCACCGGCCGGGCGCCGGATAGCGCCCCGTCGACCACCACCCTGAAAGTCCTGTTGGAGAGAAAGCTAGAGACCACCTTTACCGCGCGACGGGGCGCGTCGGTGGTGGCCATCTTATAAATAAGGCCGTCGTGCCACACACGGTCGAAGGCCTTCTCCATGTCGAGGAATACTGCCACCCCATATTCCTTTTTGTTGAGCGCGGCTGTGAGGTGGTGCAGTACCCTCGACAGCTGGAGCGTCGTGCTATGCTCCGCCCGAAACCCGAATTGCTCCGGACGCGGCGTCAGGTGAGACTGGAGATGTCGCAGCAGGAGTGCTTCGAACACCTTGGAGACTGTCGGCAGCAGAGTGATCGGCCGATAGCTCTCCGGCTTCAGGATGTTCTTTCCCGCCTTGGGCAGCATTATGACGCGCCCTTCCTTCCACGAAGCGGGGAAGGCCCCGGTGCGCAGTATCGCCGTAAACAGGCGCGCCAGCGCCGCTACCATACGGTACGGCAGGTGGCGCAGCGCTGTGTTGGTGACACCGTCAGCACCGGGGGCCTTCCTGGGCTTCGTCCTAAGGATGGCGCGTCTGACTGCGCCAGGCGAGAAGAATATGGGATCTTCATCGGGAGCTATCGGCGTGGCGAAGTAGTCTCCCAGGTGTTTCTCGACTGCTGCGACATGGTCGGTGTCGCTGGTCGGGTTGGGGCGGAACTGACGCTCCAGGTGTTCGGCGAAGACCTCCGCCCGGTCCTCCGCTGCGTATCTGAGCGCCCCGTCGCTGTTGAGGAGCGGTCGCACCGGGGCTGGGGTACTCGTAAGCTGGCCGCACAGTCTATGTAGAGACGGCCAGCTGTCCACAGTAGAGTCAATTCTATCTTCCCAGCCCGCGGCGGTGTGTGCCTTGAGCTCGGCCTTGACCCTCTCCGCGAGACGGTTGAGCTTCGTTTTCAACGTAGGGCATCTGAGTTGTTGCCACTGCTTGCGTAGGCGCCTCTTCTCGGCGATCAATGCCATTAGGCGCGCCGGCAGGGGCGGCAATAGCCCTCTCCCCTGCGGCTGCGTGCACGTCGCCGTCTTTAAGGCGCTCTGTATGCAAGCAGTGACGTCATCCGCTACTGTATCAACGTCCGCGGAGGTAGTAATGGGCCGAGTCGGCACGGTGGTCTCTACTTCCTCTGCGAACTTTGTCCAGTCCGTGTATCGGCGTGGCGCTACGGGCTTCATTCGGGTCGGCATCCCCGATAAGACGACGAGTACAGGTTGGTGGTCCGATTGTAACTCGTCGTCTATCACTTGTTGCGTGATCTGGTGGCGTAGCCCTCGGTGGACTACGATGTCCAGCACGTCCGGAGTATTTCTCGTGTCATCCGGGTAGTGGGTTGGAGTCTCCGGGCCGGACACCGTATAGCCGAAGGCTTCCGCGTCCGCGAAGAGTCGTTTCCCCTCGCTGTTGGCCCGCACTGCGTTCCACGCTGAGTGCTTGCAGTTCAAGTCGCCGGCGATTATAGTGGCGCGCGGCGTGCCGACAAGAAGGGCCCGCAGCTCCGCTAAGACTAAGCGGGCCGCGGGCGGCTTGTAGCACGCGTACACGTTAATATCCTCGCCGGCAACATGCAGCTGCACACCCAGCGCGTAGAAGCTGCTGAGCGATGGCAAGGGGAGCTCTTGGTGGACGACCCTTCGCCTCACTAGTACCACCAGACCACGGTACCTCATGTGAGCCGACCTTTCGTCCTTCCTATAAGCGAGATACCCCGGGAATCTGATCTTGTCCTCGGGTCCCAGGTGTGTCTCGCTTATTAGCGCCACGTCGATGTCCTGTTCCCGAAGGAGGTGGCGGAGGGGGGCGACCTTGTCCCTTAGGCCGCGGGCGTTCCAATGGATCACCCTCAACGGCCTAGCCATGGTAAAGGGTCAGTAGTGTGGCCAGACCGTCGAGGATGACTGTTTCTACATCCTGTCCCTGCCTTATAGCTTTGATTAGATCCATCAAAAGCTGGATGGCACAGGTCGTAAACTGCTCTTTCTCGGGTTGGCTTCTATGTTTGATTGCGCCGGTGGCGCCGCGGCTCGACTTATCTGCGAACTGTGTTGGTTCAGTCTGCTGCCGCGGCGCTGCGCCGGCGCTAGTTGTTGGTAGGCTCTTTTTTACGACCTGTGCCCTGTCTAAGGCAGGGGCGGCCGTAGGGACCTCTTCCTGGGTCGCTTGGGGGGGGGGATTTTTCTTACCCCGTCCTTTCCCCCTGCGTCCCTTCTTCCTCCGCCGGGAGGAGGTAGCTGCAGTCCTGTCTGTGGGCTCGTTGGCCGCCGCCATCAATGTTGTGGCCTGTTCGGCCTCTAGTGGCGTCTCTGTCGGCCCCTTCTGGGCCGTTTGCTGTTGGCCGCTTGTGGCCGTAATGGCGGCGGTCCCCGCTCGCTTGTTCCGGATCTCTCTCTGGAACACAGGGCACTTGGTGTTGCACGCGGGATGCGGCCCCCCGCAGTTTGCGCAGGTGGCCGGCTCTTCCCGCGGTCGCGGGCAGTCGCGTGCCGTGTGCTCGCCCCCGCATCTGACGCAAGCGAGCGGTCGGTGACACATGTGCGAGCTGTGACGGAATCGCTGGCACCTGTGGCACTGAGCGGGCCCACGTTTACCGCGCCAGGCCTCAATCTTGACACCACGCATGTACATAAACACGGTGGTGTCGTATATGGCCCGGACGTCCGGCGTCTTCTTGAGCATCGCGTGGAACACGCAACCGGGTCTTCCTGCCGCCCCCTTTATATGGCGGACGTACTCCGGTTGGTATCCCAGCGATCGGAGCTCCTCCTCTATCTCCTTCGGGTCTGTATCCGCCGGTAGCCCCCGAATGGCGATCTTCAAACTTTTGTCCGCCGGTAGTGAGTAGGCGAACCAAGAAACGCCGCTATCCTTTTCCAGGCCCGTCAGGTAGCGCTGGACCAGCCTGTACTCGTCCTCGGTGTCGGGAGTGAACCGTACTCCACTCCCGTAAGGCCGAGCATTTGGAGGCCGGCCCAGCTTGGCGCTGATGGCCCGGAAGTGAGCGGCCCAGTTAGGTAGCCTCTCCACTACCAGCGGAGGAAATCTTAGCTTCTTCCCCGGCTTCTTCTTGTTTCCGGTGCCGGGGGCGGCAGCATGCTGTGCCTCGGGTGCGTCGGATGGCGCATCGGGGGCGGGGGGTAAGGGAAGAACACTTACCCCCGAGGTTGTAGCTTGTGGCGACGGTGATCGCGGCGGTGTGCGGCGCGCCGGTGGCGTGCGGCGCGCTGCGTCAGCGAAGGTGGGCGACGCCGGTGCGTCCCGACCGCGCGGCGCGGCGCGTTCGCGCTGCGGCCGCGGCGGGTCGAGGCAATAGCGTTTCGCCTCCTCCTCCGCCGAGTCGTCTGTGCTCCGCCGGCGCCGCTGAGGTCTGGCTCCGAGTTGAAACTCGAAGTCGAACCCGAGCGGCGGCATCGGCGAAGCCGGCGCAGGTGGCGCGGGGTCCGCTCCTCCCTCGGTGGGCCGTCGCCCGGGTCGCGGGGTCATGTCCGGGGACATGTCGCCGCGACCGGACGCGGCCGAGCCCACCGACGCCAGCGACATGCTCGACCCCGCGTTAGAGGAGCATGCCGACAGCATCGCGGGCGAGTCGAAGGCGGAGGCACGGGGGGGCGCCGGCGAAGCGGGCGCCTGCGGCGTCATCAGCGCCGGCCGGTATATGGCACCGGCACTGGCCGGCCGCTCTCGCTCGGCCAACACCGGTCCCGCCAGCGAGAGGCGGGGACTGGGTGTAGCGGTGCGCGGAGCTGGCACGGCTTGTGAGTGCGGCGCCCCCGTAGGCGCAGCCCTAATGGGCGCGGGCGGGGACGCGGGACTAGTTGCCGGCGCGGTAGTACGCGCCGGAGGTGCGCGAGAACGCGCAGGCGGTACCGGGGTGTGCGCGGGTAGCGCGGGCGGTGCGTGTGATGCGGCACTGCGCGCGGCCGGCGCACTAGTGTGCGCGGCCGGCGTAGCAGAGCGCGCGGACGACGCAGGGGTGTGCGCGGGAAGCGCGGGCGGTGCGTGCGGCGCGGCACTGCGCGCGGTCGGCGCGACAGTATGCGTGGCCGGCGCGGCAGGGCGCGCAGGCGGCGCCGCCCGCACGGCGGGCGCGGTCGAGCGCCCGGGTGCGGGCACACGGGCGGGGGGCAGCGTGGCGCGCGCTTGTTGCGCGCGGCCTGGGTTCGCGGCGGGCCCCGGCGCCTGGATGGGCACCGGGCGGAACGCTGCGGGGCGGATGGGGACCGCGTGCTGACGGCTCGACGACGGCGTTGGCGCAACGCGCGCAGGCGCCGATGTCGTCGGTGGGCCGGCAGCCGCTACGGCTCCCGATCCCCCTCCTCCTCTTACCTCGTTCGTCTTCTTCGTTGGTCGGGCGGCTGACCCGGCCGGCGGCGCACCGGACGACGCGTCCCCAATGTTGGGCAACGAAATCGCCCGGTCCAACGTCGGGCGGGGCTCCTCGGACCCGGCATCGCGGCCCAGCGAGCCGCGGTTGCCGGGTTTGGGCATCCCGGGGGCGGGTGGTCCCCGCGACCGCTTCGGCGGCGATCCGCCGAGCAGCACTGGGTGCTCCCCCTGTGTTTGCACCAGTAGGCACCTAATGCAAACACAAGAGAAACAGTTAAAAAGTTCGCGGTCCGCGCGGGGGGGGAGCCAAAAGCTAGCTACGCGTACTTGGACTAGTTCGTGGCTCGACCACAGGCTAATCCGGCCCGACCAGTCGAGAGATCGCGTCACCCCCGTAAGGGGGTGAGGCGAGCGGTACCGGGGCGTTGCCCCCCGGCCGCAGAGAGCTATGCCGTGGCCCGTAAATACGGGCCCGTCGTTGGGGTAGCTCTAGGCTGAGAGCCTGCTAGACGCGCGTGAGTTGCGCGCGTCTGTGTGAGTAATTGCAGCGAGTTTTTCCGTAGGCGCGCCGCGGCGCCGACTCACGGCGCCGCTTTCTTCACGACACCTCGGCGGTCTGTCCCCGCCAGGTGAGACCCCCAGTTACCTGGGGGAGGCCCGGCGGGGGACGACCAGCGACAGAGGTGCCGACTCGACGCTACTACGGAATAGAGGTGTGTTGCTCCCGCCCGTCCCGTTTCCAGAGCTAGCCGGTTACGTTCCGGGCTGCGGAGCAGTCGTGTGTGTGTGGGCGGTATTGTTTTGTGTAACACCGCCCAGTGTCTACGTGCGTCGCGGCCCGCGCTGCGCCTGCACGTGTGAGTTTGGCGTCTGTGTAGTTTGTGATTGTCTGCGTTCGCCGCGTAACGTGCCTATATTAACCTAGAACACGCTACGCAGCGAGTGTATGTAGTGTATGTAGAGTACAGTTGGGTCTAGTGAGCCGCGTGTAACCTGGGTGCGGCTCACTAGAGGCGTCAGTCCGGTGGTGTGGGGTCGTCGTCCGCTACCAGGTCGCGGGGCAAGGGTTTCGCGTCGGGGGGGCGCGCGTGCCAGGGCGCAATATCCTGGACATGTGGCCAGGAAGATGCGTCGGCACGCGCGAACATTCCCTTCGCGAGGCGCCGCACATACTCATCCAGGCTCTCAATCCCGAGGTCGCGCTGGATGACATGGTTCCTCACACAGCGAGGAGCGTCAACGATTGTCCGCAGCGCTAGGTTTTGCTGCGCGCGGAGCGTCTTTCGGCTCGACTCGCTTGTGAGAGCGAACCATGCCGGTGCGGCGTACGTCAAGATTGGGCGTATGTACAGCTTGTACACGCCCAACTTGACGCGCGCCGGGATGCGGGACGAGAGCACTGGTTTGAGCAGGTGGCGGGCTACCCTGCCCCGTGCGGCGACCGAGCGGACGTGCGGCCCCATTGAGAGCCGACGATCGATGGTTACCCCCAGGTACTTGACCCGGGGCGACCACGCGATGTCGGCTCCTTGGAGTCTCAGGGGTGGTGGGAGGTGCGAATATCCTATGACTATCGCCTGCGTCTTACCCACGTTCACCGACAGCCGCCACTTCGACAGCCACTCGGGAAGCATCTCTAGCGCGCGCTGCATCTTGACGGCCGCGTACTTCGCATTGAGCGATGTAGTAATGTACGCGGCGTCGTCTGCGTACAGCGCGAGCGTCGCCTCCGAGGTAGTGGGGATGTCGTCGGTGTAGCGCGAGTAACACGCCGGCGACAGACAGCTGCCCTGCGGTACCCCCGCGAGCACTGGCCGGGCGCCGGATAGCGCCCCGTCGACCACCACCCTGAAAGTCCTGTTCGAGAGAAAGCTAGAGACCACCTTTACGACGCGACGGGGCGCGTCGGTGGTGGCCATCTTATAGATTAGGCCGTCGTGCCACACACGGTCGAAGGCCTTCTCCATGTCGAGGAATACTGCCACCGAGAATTCCTTCTTATTTAGCGCTGCTGTGAGGTGGTGCAGTACCCTCGACAGCTGGAGCGTCGTGCTATGTTCCGCCCGGAACCCGAATTGCTCTGGGCGTGGCGTCATGTGCTGTTGGAGATGTCGCAGCAGGAGTGCTTCGAACACCTTGGAGACGGTCGGCAGGAGAGTGATCGGCCGATAGCTCTCCGGCTTCAGGATATTCTTTCCCGCCTTGGGCAGCATAATGACGCGCCCCTCCTTCCACGAAGCGGGAAAAGCCCCCGTGCGCAGTATCCCCGTAAACAGGCGCGCCAGCGCCGCTACCATACGGTACGGCAGGTGGCGCAGCGCTGTATTGGTGACACCGTCGGCACCGGGGGCCTTTCTGGGCTTCGTCCTAAGGATGGCGCGTCTGACTGCGCCAGGCGAGAAGAAGATTGGGTCTTCCTCGGGAGCTATCGGCGTGGCGAAGTAGTCTCCCAGGTGTTTCTCGACTGCTGCGACATGGTCGGTGTCGCTGGTCGGGTTGGGGCGAAACTGACGCTCCAGGTGTTCGGCGAAGACCTCCGCCCGGTCCTCCGCTACATATTTTAGCGCCCCGTCGCTGTTTAGCAGCGGTCGTACCGGGGCTGGGGTACTCGTGAGTTGGCCGCAGAGTTTGTGTATCGACGGCCAACTGTCCGTCGTGGCGTCGATTCTTTCCTCCCAGCCCGCGGCGGTGTGAGCCTTGAGCTCGGCCTTGACCTTCTCCGCGAGACGGTTTAGCTGCGTCTTGAGCGTCGGACATCTTAGCTGTTGCCACTGTTTGCGAAGGCGCCTCTTCTCGGCGATCAATGCATTCAGGCGCGCCGGCAGGGGCGGCAATAGCCCTCTCCCCTGCGGCTGCGTGCTCGTCGCCGTCTGTAAGGCGCTCTGTATGCAAACAGTGACGTCATCCGCCATCGAGTCAACGTCCGCGGAGGTAGTAATTGGCCGAGTCGGCGTGGTGGTCTCTACTTCCTCTGCGAACTTAGTCCAGTCCATGTGTCGGCGTGGCGCTAGTGGCTTCAATTGGGTCGGCGTCCCTGATAAGACGACGAGTACCGGTTGGTGGTCCGATTGTAACTCGTCGTCTATCACTTGTTGCGTGATCTGGCGGTGTAGCCCTCGGTGGACTACGACGTCCAGCACGTCCGGCATGTTCCGCACGACGTCAGGATAGTGGGTCGGCGCCTCTGGGCCGGACACCGTATAGCCGAAGGCTTCCGCGTCCGCGAAGAGCCGTCTCCCCTCGGTATTCGTATACATGGAATTCCACGCCGGGTGCTTGCAGTTTAAGTCGCCGGCGAGAATGGTGGCGCGCGGCGTGCCAACAAGAAGGGCCCGCAGCTCAGCTAGGTTCAAGCGAGCCACGGGCGGCTTGTAGCACGCGTACACGTTGATGTCCTCGCCGGCTACATGTAGCTGCACACCCAGCGCGTAAAAACTGCTGAGCGACGGCAAGGGGAGTTCTTGATGGACGACTCTCCGCCTCACTAGTACCGCCAGACCACGGTACTTATGGTGAGCCGACCTTTCGTCCTTCCTGTACACGAGGTATCCCGGGAATCTGACCTTGTCCTCGGGTCCCAGGAAGGTCTCGCTTATTAGCGCCACGTCGACATCCTGTTCCCGAAGGAGGTGGCGGAGGGGGGCGACCTTATCCCTTAGGCCGCGGGCGTTCCAGTGGATCACCCTCAATGGTCTAGCCATGGTACAGCGTCAACAACGTGGCCAGACCATCCAGGATGACCGTCTCCACGTCCTGCCCCTGCCTTATGGCCTTTATAAGGTCCATAAGTAATTTTATGGCACAGGTCGTGAATTCCTTTTTCTCGGGTTGACTTCTATGTGCTGTGTTTGCGCCGGTGGCGCCGCGGCTCGGTTTTGCTGTGAACTGTTTTTGTTCACTTTGTTGCCGCGGCGCTGTGCCGGCGCTAGTTGTTGCTTCCTGCTTATTTTCCTTCACGACCTGTGTCCTGGGTAGGGCAGGGATGGCCGTTGGGATCTCTTGCTCGGTCGCTGGGGGGGGGGGGGTTCTTACCCCGTCCTTTCCCCCTGCGTCCCTTCTTCCTCCGCCTAGAGGAGGAGGCTTGGGTCCTCGCTGTGGGCTCGTTGGCCGCCGCCATCAGCGTCGTGCCTTGTTCCCGGCCCGACCATGTTTTTTTTTTTTTTTTTTTTTTTTTTTTTTTTTTTTTTTTTTTTTTATAAATGGCATCTCGTAGTTGACCTTGAGAGGTCGTGACTACTTAACCGGACTATCCTGTGGTTGCCTTAAGAAAACTTAAAGCCTCCAGCCAGGGCTTATAACTAGATTTTTAAGTGACTACACGCTAAGGGCTCCCCCTGTGGGGAACGAACCTCGGCTTAGGGTGTCACTGAGAGAGGGCAGCAAAAGGGATTCGGCTGGGTCGAATTATAATTATTAGTGCTTTGATGAGCACGGCGTTTCCTAGGACTATCTCTGAGAAGAAAGGCCGAAACAAACTCAGAGGTCATAGTCATGAGTTTACATTTACATTAAGCACAGCTACCGCGCGAGCTGGCAAACCGCCCTTCTTTTATAGTTAAAATTTATAGCGCCTGACCAATCAGAGCCCTTCAGTATTGCGCACGGCACTAATGCCCCGCCCCCTGACCAATCAGGTTGCAGGTGACTTTTTGTATGGGAAACCCAAAACTGCGTGTTTTTCGTGGTAGGACATTCCTTACAATGTTTCCTTATATGTCTAGCTTTAGATATAGGTTATCTCTAACAAATACAAAAATCAGTCTCAAAATCCTTAAATAACACCTTAAAATAATTAAAATACTGAAACGGTCCTCATTACGGTAAAGTTTCGCGGTAATTAAGCTTACGTATCAACATGGTACAAGTGGCGCCTCTAGTGGCTGGAATGTTCAACTTATAATCAACAATCTTACGAGGGAAGTATTACGATGAAAGATCACTTAATTAATCTAATTAGAATTTACATACTTAACTAATAGTTAATCATCACTGTTGCCAACAAGGCTACTTAGTCTTATTGGAAATAACACATTCGACCAATGGTTACAAGTCGTCATTATAGAATAATCTAATTTGAAACAACACACTTATCTAATAGTTACATGAATCATAATTGCTTACGTGATCTAATTAGAAATAACGCGCTTAATTAATAGTTACGTGTCATCGTCGCCAACAGTAATACTAATGACAAGATTAAGTATATGTGTTGCTGTCGTGCACACTAGTTCTATGTTAATATGACGTAGTTAACAAAGACGCTTAAGTATACGTTATAATTTAAGATTTACACTTTTAACGCTAATAGTATATAATCGCTGTGGGTTACAAGAGTCACTTTACGTTACACATAAGGCACTCACTATTCGTTATCACCTAACAAGTTTACATTGTGTACCTTATGGTGTCGTGCACAATATTCAACAAAGGAATTAGATACGTTGCACGATTTTGTGTGCCAAACGGAGTTTGAATGCTCTCTGATGACTGTGAAAACGAAAAGAGGGGGAAGCTCAAGGCCTCCTCAGCGGCCGCCAAGTCGCAAGTACCACCAGCCAAAGGTACCTTATGGCGTTGTGCACACTGTGTATTATTCTTTAAATCGCTGAAAATACTTACTTTACCCTCATATATATTTTTGAAATTAGTGTTTTCGTCAAAACAAACATGAGGTTATTCGAAAAAGTGTCAAAGTTACGAGATGTTGCGATTCGTAGCCAATACGCAAGCAATCAGTGCTGTAGCCTTAGTGAGAAAGAGCGTTTTAGATAAGCACCGCGTATTTACAATAAATTGATGAAAAATGTTGTTATACGACTGATGAATTTCTGAATGATAAATTAATGTAGACTTATTTATTTATTTGACTGGTGAAACAAACTTTAATTGTATATTGTGACTAATTTTAATTTATGATTATTTATTTATGCATTGACTGTAGAAATTATTCCATATTGTTTTATTTAGCATGCAACTATATTTGTATGCCTCTTGGCATAACATAGCGACCTATGAACTTTAATTTAGGAACTGTATTCACTACCTATGTTACACAGATAAAAAATGATTATGATTAATGTTTTATTTTTTAAATTAATTTTTATGAAATTTCTTTCTTAGTTATTCATGTTTATATTTTTAGTTTAACTTTTCCTTATGTGCTTTATTCTCGACAATTATTTCAATTATTGTAATTCAGACTCGTCCTTTTTTATGTGAATGATGTGCATGCCTGTAAGTGACTTATTTACACAGAATCCCATCGTAAAGGTCTGTACATGTCTTATTTGCAAATAATTTGTTGGTGTGCCTATATCAAATAAATAAATAAATGTATAGCTTAATAATTAGCCGTTCATTCATTGAAAATTGCAAATCTGATGTAACCTGCACCCTAATTGCGTAAGATACTAATATCAATCTCAATCTGATTCATTTTGAAGGATATTGATAATCCATTGCTTCATATGTTCGAAAAACGTGTCTACTCAACAACGTAAATAACGCAATGATGTTGTTGAAACGTCAAAATGAAACCCATGGCTACTACTAATAGTGTGTTATGCAATTACCCCGCTGAGCATGACTCTACTTACCGACTTTGTGCTTGCGCCATATCCTACGAATAAATATCTTTGTTTATTGTAAAACTGTTTTCTGTGAAAATAAAATATAGTCTATGTTGATAATTGCCGTTTTATTTTGTAAATGAACTGTGTTAAATGTGGGCCTTTCACGACAAATCGTATTTAACGCTAAACGTGTTTAAAACCATCATTCTGTCTCTGTCATCTTCAAACGACTGACGGAAACTGAACGATCGATGTTATAAATTCATGTACGTTTGCCCCGCACGGCCCCCCAGAATTTGTGTTTTAGGTGTGCACTAATGCAATGTACTCGCCTCTAGGAGTATATGTACCGTTTTCTTTTTCAATGTACCTCTGTACTTTTGAAGATATTTGCAAAAAAAGGGGGCCGTGCCAGCCAAACGTTTTCAGCACGGCCCCCGTGTAACTTGAAAAATATATAGCGTATTAAAAAGTTTCTTAAACTCAAGGAATGTACTCTATTAACACGTTATATGTACCGCAACAGATATTGTGAATTCGTAATGACAAATAATATATAGAAGCGGATAGGGGGCCGTGCTGGAAAAAAAAATTATAAGAAAATATCTAAAAAAGACAAAACAATCTTAGCCAAAAACTATTAAAAAATAATTGATGTTTGGCAAGTAACATATGTACCGCATTGGTTTCTTATACAACTTGCTAAATTTGAAAAATAAACCAATTTTAGTTCATTCAGCACGGCCCTCTATAGTTGCCTATATCTTTTTAAATATGACATGTTTGTTTACGAAATTCGTCTTTCTGAATTATGTATAGGAGTACATTCGTTCCAAATAAATTGCGAAACTGCAGTATTAGTACTATAAGAAATAAATAGGATCAAAAATATCATATATTACAACTGATAGGGTGACCATGATTCCATATATTAGGTACATATTTTCTATCCTACCTATGTATACGTATATTAATTAAATGATGTGACTACATTGAAATAATAGTAGATTGTACAACTAATGCATAAAAGAAGGGATAAAATAGCTCGTTCATGCCCGAGTTAAACACTGCTTTTCACTTCGATTGCTAGAAAATGAAACAGGCATAAAGTATATAGGTAACAGTATTTTTACTGTTCAAAAATGTTGCTAAATTGAAGATGAGAATAGCTAATTCCCGCCACGAAACTTTATATAAGATTTCTTTTTAATTTTCAACATGATTTTGTTGTGTCATTCGACTTGGGTACCTACTTCATACTGCCAGGTCATAAAAATGTTTCTTTGCGTTTTTAAATAATAAATGACCACTATTTTATCTAGTTTTATTAAATTATCGATACAAAACACGGAAGTGATATAAATTAAAGCAAATGAAATAAAATATCGAATTAATCTGCGACGTTTTATTGCACGTGTTGGGCTTGATTATCTTGGCTTAGAAAAAAAAAAACGAGCACGGAAATGGATTGCTAAAATAAACAGGTAAGTTTTAAGTTATAATATAATTTATTTGTACTAACTAATAGTCGGTTGCTTGCTAATTGTTTCTCTTGTAGGGCATCACTTTGTTGTTGCGTTTCGAGTATTTGTGTATAATGAGTAGTAATTAAAAAAAATTTTTGAATAATTATTAGGGTATAAAAAATAATTACTACATTATATTGACCGTTTTTTACTAACATAAAAAATGAAATTAAAAATTTGAAAAACCCTCGACACAAAATAATAATAAAAATAGTACGAATATAAAAAAGCCTAAAACAATTTTTAAAAAACTATTGGAAAATAGCCACAAATAGAACAAAATAGGTGTAAACGTGAAACCCTATAAAAAGAAAAAAATAACCTTGAGATTATGACCCTACGTAAGTACGTATGAAATTTTTTGATTATATGTTGTCCCGTCGCGTCGGGGGACCGCTCTAATTATTAGCCTAAAGTTCTGTTAAAGTTTAAAATAGTAGCGACGAGTAACGTAACGTTATTTTTTTCTTTTAGAGTTTCACGTTTACACCTATTTTGTTCTACTTCCGTGTTTTGTATCGTTAATTTAATAAAACCAGATAAAATAGTGGTCATTTATTATTTAAAAACGCAAAGAAACATTTTTTATGACTTGGCAGTATGAAGTAGGTACCCAAGTCGAATGACACAACAAAATCATGATGAAAATTAAAAAAAAATCTTTTATAAAGTTTCGTGGCGGGAATTAGCTATTCTCATCTTCAATTTAGCAACATTTTTGAACAGTAAAAATACTGTTACCTATATACTTTATGCCTGTTTCATTTTCTAGCAATCGAAGTGAAAAGCAGTGTTTAACTCGGGCATGAACGAGCTATTTTATCCCTTCTTTTATGCATTAGTTGTACAATCTACTATTATTTCAATGTAGTCACATCATTTAATTAATATACGTATACATAGGTAGGATAGAAAATATGTACCTAATATATGGAATCATGGTCACCCTATCAGTTGTAATATATGATATTTTTGATCCTATTTATTTCTTAAAGTACTAATACTGCAGTTTCGCAATTTATTTGGAACGAATGTACTCCTATACATAATTCAGAAAGACGAATTTCGTAAACAAACATGTCATATTTAAAAAGATATAGGCAACTATAGAGGGCCGTGCTGAATGAACTAAAATTGGTTTATTTTTCAAATTTAGCAAGTTGTATAAGAAACCAATGCGGTACATATGTTACTTGCCAAACATCAATTATTTTTTAATAGTTTTTGGCTAAAATTGTTTTGTCTTTTTTAGATATTTTCTTATAATTTTTTTTTCCAGCACGGCCCCCTATCCGCTTCTATATATTATTTGTCATTACGAATTCACAATATCTGTTGCGGTACATATAACGTGTTAATAGAGTACATTCCTTGAGTTTAAGAAACTTTTTAATACGCTATATATTTTTCAAGTTACACGGGGGCCGTGCTGAAAACGTTTGGCTGGCACGGCCCCCTTTTTTTGCAAATATCTTCAAAAGTACAGAGGTACATTGAAAAAGAAAACGGTACATATACTCCTAGAGGCGAGTACATTGCATTAGTGCACACCTAAAACACAAATTCTGGGGGGCCGTGCGGGGCAAACGTACATATAAATTCGTTTAGTGCTAATTGCATGTGTGATTTGTGGTGTAAGCGCGCCTGGCATCTAGATGTCGCTACTTGCGATACATATGTACAAAAAACTGATGTATAACTAAAAAGTAATATTGCAATACAATTGGAAGTACTATGTAGTTGTTTAGCTTAATAAGTACAAGCACCGACTGCTAGATGTCGCTACTTGTGTACATAATAAACCTATCAGAGCCATCTAGCCAGGAAGAGCTAAACTAAATAAAATAATTGTACTTGTGATGTTCATTTAATTTATATTTCGGCTACTAGATGTCGCTACTAGTTGAATGTATAATTTATAATCTATAGAAAATATATGAATTTAAAAAACAGTATGACTATTATTTGTAGTACCTACCTGTGTGCTAACTGTCAATAGAAGATAATCTTTCACGAACATATAAGGGCGCGTTCACATTTAACGTCCGTTTTACAGGTCCGTTAAAACGTGTATGTTATTAACGTAAGTAGTTGTATGAGCGAGAGAGAATAGATGTATCAGGCAGCAGGAGCTGCCGAGGCGTGCTTTGTCGTGCCGCAACACACCGTGGCATGCCGTGGCAAGGCGCTGGAATGCCGCAGTATGTAAGCGGCTAATGTGCGCTGACTGACTGCAAAATCCCTTGCCATGCCGTCCCGGACTGCGTAGGCCTTTATGCGGGTGAAACCGCGGGGCGCAGCTAGTTAATCATAAAGACCTACTAGATCAGTTATCAGCGCCATCTAGCAATTATTTGTAGAACTACTTCGAACCCATGACTTTATTAGAGTTAATGATTCATGAACTAGATGACGCCACTATATTGCAACATCGAATTTTAGTTCATGAGAAGCATCTTGGACAGAATTCTCGAGACTGTCAGACTGTTGGTTGCGATTAATCTCTGAAACGGCTTTACCGATTTTGTCGGGAGATAGCTGATTTTATAAGGAGTAACATGGGCTACTTTTTGTCCCAGTAGCACGTTCCCGTTGGATAATTTCCGTAATAAAAATAGATTTATACAATCAATCAACAGCTCTAGACCAGTGGTAACGGCCGCGACCTACAAGTTGTATGTACAAATTATTTCATCACCACTGCTCTCAAAACGGTGAAGGAAAACATCGTGAGGACACCGGCATGTCCTAGAACCAAAAATTCGAAGACATGTGGCACCAACCCGCACTGGGCCCGCGTGGTGGATTACGGCCCACTCCCTCTCGAAGAGAGGAGGCCTGTGTCCCAGCAGTGGGAACATAGGCTGATTATAGAAAAGAAAGAAAGAAAAAACATTTATTTAGCACAGACCAAAAGACACACAATACACCAGATACATTACATCAGATAACACAAATAAAAGAACAAATAGAAAACAGTTTACATACCGATGTAAGAAATTAGCAGGAAAGTGTGCCTCACGGCTGCACCAAAAAGGCCCAGTTCAGCAAAAATGCCAGACAATAGTGCCTGACGGTGGTTTTCAACTGAACCTGATGTGTGAGGTGACGGATGTAGGTAAATCAGTTTTAAACCGCAACGTGACGTGTGTATGCATACTTAAATAAGATAAATATGTGACAAATAAAAAATATGACTTATTAATAAAAATAGATTTATGCTATCATCATCATCTGCCTAGCCATTTCCCAACTATGTTGGGGTCGGCTTCCAGTCTAACCGGATGCAGCTGAATAGGTACCAGTATTTTACATGGAGCGACTGCCTATCTGACCTCCACAACCCAGTTACTGGGTAATACGATACCCCTTGGTAAGACTGGTTGTCAGCTCTAAAGAGTATACACCCAGCGCCTGCCGATGGTCTCGAGTCAAATTTGGTTGGTTTGTATGGTTTCAAAATTCAACCTTCCAGTTTGTGGGACTTGTGGCTAAGTAATAACAGCTGCACGGTTCGATCGATCAGGTTAAGCTACGGTTGCCACGGTTGGTCCGTGGATGGGTGACCATCTTCACGTACTGAGACCCCTCCGTGCCTAGGACAGCACGTTAAGCCGTTGGTTCCGGCTGTCATTCGTGGATCATCTTGACTGTCGATACGTACGGGTCGTCAAAAGCCCGAAAGTCTGACAACCAGCCTTATCAAGGGGGTATCGTATTACCCAGTAACTGGGTCGTGGTGGTCAGATAGGCAGTCGCTCCATGTAAAATACTGGTCTCAGCATCCGATTAGACTGGAAGCCGACCCCGACATAGTTGGGAAAAGGCTAGGCAAATGCTGAGGTTTGCAGCCGTGGGCTCCTTCCGAAGCGGTTCCGCCGGCGTCGTCGAATGGACTAACTCCACAACATCTAAAGGATCTATTGAGTTCAGGCGCCGGGGACGCTGGTGACTGGTGAACCGCTTTCGAAGGCGCTTGCAGCCCTCATGAACTTCATGATAAATGATTTTATTTCTTTAAGTAGACAGGTTCGTGCAAACACTTTTACATTATTTTATTTTTATTTTATTTATTCAGGGACAATAAACGGCTACAATATGTGTGGTACAGACGAAAAGATAATACATAATATTAACAATATTGCAGCCAACTACATTATCCGCATATTAACAAGAGAAAATAAGTAGGTATGATAATGAGCCACTAAATACTTAGGTAATAAATAATTACATCACATTAATAATAAATAATTATACAAATATCAATTAGTAATCATTAAATAAACGAAGTATTAATTTCAACATGCAAAATATTGATTCCAATTAATTTGATTGCTTGGCAACTGAGAAATAATTAACACTAAAATAATAAACTCTAGATTAAAGCTAATCTAGAGTTTATTATTTATTATATTTTTAATTTTGAGCATACAAAAATATCAATACTTATTAACAAAATTACAATTATAAGATTCAACCATTCGACGGATAGGATAGCGCAAACCAGAATTAGTACAACAGGTAAGTATTGACAGAAAATAGGGTACCTGCTCGGGTACTACGCATGTTAACGGTGGATGCTCCAAGGTAGCCCGCGAAATTCAAATTTTCTTACGTTTTTTTCAATTTGCTGGTCAGTACTAAGTTGTACGTTGATTAAAATACACTCGAGAGCAATGAATCCGGGTCACTTAAAGAATGTTAAAAATCTCGGAAACTAAAAATGATAGGTTAATGCAATAAATTGTATTTAATAGACAATGTAATACTCCTTAAATGAAAGTAAAAAAAATATGAGTCACCATACATTTTATTAACACAAAATTACATAAAGAAAAAAACTGCTGATCTCTCCTTAAAACAAAAATAGGAAACATGAAATTTTTTAACTTTATTACGATTTTCTTGAATTTTAATACTTCGTATTGCCTCCTCGTGCTTCCATTACTGCGTTTACGCGGTTTGGCATGCTGTACACCAAGTTCCTTATACGATTTTGGGGAATATTCTCCCATTCCTCTGTGAGAGCAATTTTGAGCTCACGAAGCGTGATTGGGGGAGGGTTTCGTTGTTTTACGCATCTGCCTAGCTCGTCCCAAGCATGCTCGATCGGGTTGATATCCGGGCTGCGCGCTGGCCACTCCATACGAGTAATGTTCATCTCTTGAAGGTAGTCATTCACAACCCTACCTGTATGAGGTCGGGCATTGTCATGCATAAATATAGCATCCTCACCTAAATTGACCATAAATGGACCAACGTGATCATTGAGGATTTCTTCCACATATCTTACGCTAGTTAAAGAGCCGTTTTCTATGATCACCAGCTCTGTGCGACTTTCAGAAGAAATTCCGGCCCACACAAGTACAGACCCACCACCGTAGGCTACTTTTTCTTCGATGCATGCTTGCTTGAATCTTTCCCCTGGTCTTCGATACACTCTGTGTCTTCCATCGTGCTTGTAGAGCATAAATTTTGATTCGTTGGAGAACATAACTTTTGACCAATCTTCAATACTCCAATTTACGTGGCTCTGGGCATATCTTAGTCTTGAAATACGATGCCCACGCTCCAGTTTAGGGCCGTTTGCAGGTCTAAGGGGTTTTAAGTTAGATTCAGCAAGCCGACGTCTTACTGTCCATGCACTTGGGTTACTTCCTCCGAGGCGTCGAAACTGATTTGTGAGTTCAGTTCCTGTGAGAAAGCGATTTCGAAGCATAGTGTTCACCAAGTATCGGTCTTCTCGTGCTGTGGTACACCTGGTTCTGCCCGTTTCTGGTCTGCGTAGGTTAGAACCAGTTTCTTCGTAACGTCGGAGAACTCTTTTTACTGTTGACAGCGACACACCGACAGTCCTGGCTGTATCGCGCTGACTCCGGCCGGTTTCCAGCATTGTAAGTATTCTGGTGCATTCTTCAGGCGTAAGCGACATAATTTCAGCTTGAATAATGAATATAGAGCACTATCAACATGGTTTATGTACCCACATAAATGACAGATTACAAACAAAAGCAAAACCAAATGCTGTAATTTCGTAGTTCCATCTTCGAAAGTGGCCCTTTTTCAAATTTGATTTTTTTATGATATAACTTTACAAAAACTAAGAAGTTTTAATACCTTCATTTAAGGAGTATTACATTGTCTATTAAATACAATTTATTGCATTAACCTAGCATTTTTAGTTTCCGAGATTTTTAGGATTCTTCAAGTGACCCGGATTCATTGCTCTCGAGTGTATGATTCGCGGCCGTAACAAATATGTATTTACAGAATTATAACCATTAAAATCAGTAATACAACTTGTTAAGTTAGCATAATCCTAAAATGTCAAGATTTTATGAAATAGTCATTCAGTAGGATTATTTGATCTTAGAGAGTTGTGTTGATGACTTTAATTATTATAATTCTGTAAATACATATTTGTTACGGCCGCGAATCGTATTTTAATCAACGTACAACTTAGTACTGACCAGCAAATTGCAAAAAACGTAAGAAAATTTGAATTTCGCGGGCTACCTTGGAGCATCCACCTTAACGGTGCGTGGGACTAAGTACGTAACATAGTTTGCTCGTGAGATCGATGCAGTCAAAATCACCATAAACAATACCATACAGTACAGAAGCTTCTAGATATTTACGTCTAGATTGTAGGTTGTCCTGCCCATATTTATCCAGCAATTGTGAGTACGACAAATACGTTTTCTGGCATCTTTAATGCGTGGCTCGTGGAAACTTACGCTGGACCTTTTCGATCTCGTTTACCTACACGTCAATCATATTTTAAAAACTAGATGAGGTCGGCGTTTCCTATCCGACTTCTCTGTGAAGAAAGGCCGAAACAAACTCAGAGGTCACAGTCTCTTTTAAATTCACATATTGTTAAATACCGAACACCTGCGGGGTAATTCTCGTAATTTTAAGAACGTTCACAGTCTGATCTCTGTCTCAATCTGTCAAAAATACGTCTAATTTCCCTACATTTTGACAAGTTTTTGACATTTGTTTGTCGCCGAGATGAGACTGCGACTAGATTTTGAACGTTTTAAATTACGGGAATACGGGCCCTGGTATGGTACTCAGTACTTAAATTTTGACCTTATGTGTATACTAGTAGGGTTGAAGGTCTAAATAAAACAATCAAACTGTATACTGTTCTTTAGCTGATAATATATTTGCTGAAATTCAGATGAACCCAACCAAATCGTTGTCACACTACGCTTGCGAGTTCTAATTTGACGTCAACGCCATCTAGTTACATCTTGCAAAAACCTTTTGACAAAAACACATTTTAAGGACGCTTTTACATTTTTCTACAAATAACAGTGCTTTTCAGGTACCATTTTAACGTATAAGCAATCACAAATCTTAACATATCATAGTCTTAATTTAAAGGTAATATATTCATCTCCACATTGGCATCACAAAAATTGTATGACGTCATACAAAATTTTCGCACAAATACGTTTTTCCCTACTCAATAATCGCAGAAAATTTAAAAAATAGGTGTCCGAATAGGTACCAGTTTAGGTAAATTTACAGCATATTTTATCTTCAAAATTATAATAAATTGCGGTATATATAGTCCTTTATAGATTTAGCTAATTGTTTTGTATATAAATCAATATATTTTTCAATTATTAGCTAAAATAAAAACACTTGCAGACTTTTTCATACATTTTGCACTCACGGTTCATCATTCCGCGCTCAGAAGCGCTCATGGAAGGACGGGTATATCCATGCTATGGCAACTTAGAACAAAACTAAAATTCCATTTTTTTTATTGAAAACAGCGCCATCTATCAAATCAATAGGGGAAACAAATTAAGGTATTGCTACGGTAAAATATTTTATTTTTTGCTGGGAGTTACTTTGTAATATTAATCAAGAAAAAAAATACAATTTCATGATCTTCTTAAATAAAAATAATAGAATATATAAATCAGTACATAATTAGGTTTTTATTATGAGCTTAATAGTGGAAAAGTTATATTTTGGTATTTAAACGTACAAAAGTTTGTTTTTTTATGGCCACACTTGAATTGCAAATGGCTGCGTGAGAAAGTAACTACTCGTGCGCATTTATTTTCCTTTTGCAATAACAATAAAGTTCTTTTTGTTTCGCTAATGCATCTGCATGTTGAGTTGAGTTCTCGTTCCTCTATGTTGTTGAGCCGCGTTACAATTCGTTCGTACGTTCGTGTTGAGTTGTGTATGCTCATCATGGAGAACTTGTGAAGTTACTGTGGAGTTGTGGACTTGCTTATTCACTCTTTATAGTTTGGACCTGTAATTGCAAACAGTGAACTTCAACCATGTCTCAAAATTCTTGCTTGGTAAGTCAAGTGGATTTTTCTATGGGAGCTGGCATAGCACCCCATCGCCGTTTTGATCACACGATGAAACTTAGAGGTCTAGGGTTGTACAATGTATCACACTTAACAGTATAATCATTCATGTTTCCAGGTGTGCCTCTACACTGATTCCCGGATCCAGAGACAAGTGAAGAGAAATCTAAAATATGGATCTTAAATATTGGTGGTGAAATAGCTAAATTGGATCATCAAGTTATATTTCACAACAGACGTGTCTGTCATAGACATTTTGAACATATTCATAAATATCCAAGTGGTAGACTGTCTAAATTGGCAATTCCAACAATACATATCCCAGGTAATACTACTATTTAGTAGCAATATAATATTCGTCAATGCATTTATTTTGTTGAAACAAATAATAAAAACATACAATATTTTTATAATATTCTAGATCCGCAAGCTCAATCACTTGGTGAAGCAATGGTTATGTCAGAGTCTGATACATCCCAAAGAAGTCAGTTACAAAAATGTGGTTCTAACACATCAGGTATGTATCTATTATTCCAAAAAAAAAATATGTTAAAATGAAAATAAATAAGAAAAGCCTGTAAGAAGTCTTCAGTATTATATAATATGTTATAAAATATAAAATTCGTTTGGAACCCTTTGCATTCGAGTCCGACTCGCACAGCTAGTTTTTTTTTTTTTCATTTGTTATCAGCCTTTAATGTTAGGATTATGACAATAACAGTCAGTTAGTATACACTACACTTGACAGGCATATTGCTGATTGCAATATGTTCTTATCACAAGGAGCAAGCAAGGATGCTGTTGTCCGTCTTCTACACAATCCCTAACTCCTAAATGGTGACTTTATTGTCGAAAACTACACTACAATAGTTTTGTTAATATATATTTTTTTCATTTGCAGGATGTGGAGTCTGAAAAGGACAGTACGGACACAGCAGATCTCATGTTTTATTCGACAGCGTCGATGGTAGTTTTAGCACCATAAGAGGAGGAAAAATTTACAGGACTGCAGTGACCCCAAGCTCACCTTATCACAAATTGTGGAATTATAGTCTACCGATTCTGAAATCTATGAAATTTTGTAACGCCAATAACCAAGGAGTAGTGCCTTCATTGTCAAGTTGGATCATAGAAGGTTTTAAACTATTTGTATTCTATTTAAATTCCAAAGGGATTAATTCTTTATTGCTGCGTAATTTCAATCAAGAGGCATTCGAAAACTTTTTTGGGGCAATTAGAGCTCATGGCTACAGCAACATCATGCCTACGTCGTCTGCATTTGAAGGAGCCTTCAAAACTTTACTCTTTAATAATATTTCATTTTCACATTCTGTTGGGTCAAATTGTGATAAAGATGATAGTGTTTGCCTTCAATCACTTAAATATTTTTTAAATAATCCAGTGAACACACACATAATTGAATTCGAAAATAAAATTAACAGATATTCATCATTTAGATATGTCAATGCGAAATACAGAAGACCTAATACAGAGCCAAACTTCAATGCTTATTGAAAGAAGCGCAGCAATAGGGTATTGCAGTGGGTGGATGGCACAACTTGCCAAAAAGAACATTTATAAAAATTTTGTGGCCTGCAGAAACTCTATGGAAGCAGAAGAGCCACGACAAGCTTTGTTTTTGACGTTCGAAAAGTGCTGATTCTCAGCCTAATTTGTATAAATGACTTGATTTTGATTCCACAGTTTCATGAGTAGATAAAAATGTAAGAATTTGGCAACAAAAAGTGGTTATGCTATCCTACAAGAGCTTTATTTGATTTCTTTGTGTAAAGTATATGTATAAAAATTTTAAAAGAGCACTGCAATGAAAAAAATGTTTCAGTATACTATTATATAAAATTTATTATAAATATTAATGTAAGTGTTTCGTTTATTAATTGTGCAGATCACGCAGATAAATTTGTGAAATGATTTAATAAATAAAAGCACAATGGTTTTTATAAATAACTGGTGCAAAGATATCAATAATGTTTTCACTGGCAAAATAACCTTTTGGGATATTAACGATCCAATGAAAGAAAAGGCTAATCGGCACTACCTTAATCATAAAGGACAAAAAAGGCGAACACAAAATTGTATTTTAAATGTGTGATGTTGATAAAATAAAATATAATATTCAATTCTGTTGTTTTATTCCTTTACGTAGTACGTATGCTTGTAGTATATAGCGGACACACTAATCTCTCTACATAATATCCTAGACTCTAGGATATTATGTAGAGAGATTAGTGTGTCCTCCTAGAGGATCGGACAGAAGCTGTATACACCTACCAACCTATACATTTACTTATATAAATTAGTTCCCCTAACGAAAAACTAGATGGCGCTGAGTTCGACCACTTCCTAATATTAAAAAATAAGGTAGAGTTGACTGTCTATAGACAGTATACTATTGTAGTCTTTGGGTATATCGCTCTCTCGCAAAAAATAAATACGATAAAAGTAATAGAAAAAGATTGTTGTGCGAGTACCGTCGTTGGTTATCGTGATCGGAAGGAGTTGATACTTTTGGACTGAAATAAAAGTAAGTACGAGTTTCATACTTAAATTATTTTTATTTTGTAAGTATAAAAAAATATTATTATGTTGTGTAAGATCGGGATTTGGATGGGTGGGGTTAAGCAGCTGTGGACAAGGTTGAGAAATGGATGGGTTTAAGGAGCTCTTAGTAAGGTTAGGATTTGGATGGCTAAGGTCAACCTGTCGGCGGTGAGGTCTGGAAGTGGATGGGCGGGAGGAGAGTTATGGGTTTAACCGGTTTGTATGTAGTTATGTATGTTACCAATGTGCGGTCAAAACCCAGACTATGACAAAAAGTGGTCATTTCATGGTTTTTGGGGTTGCTAATATCGAAAATGGGGTCAAAACCAAAATCCAAGATGGCGCCGATAAAAATTTTACAACTTTTCGTCATGGGTCTCATTTTTATGGTTTTTGGGGTCGCTAATAACGGATATAGGATCAAAACCAAAATCCAAAATGGCGCCGACGAAAATTTGACATTTTTTCGTCATGGGTGTCATTTTCACGGTTTTTTGGTTAGCTAATAACGAATATGGGGTCAAAACCAAAATCCAAGATGGCGCCTACGAAAATTAGACATCTTTTCGTCATAGGTGTCATTTTCATGGTTTTTGGGGTAGCTAATAACGAATATGGGGTCAAAACCAAAATCCAAGATGGCACCGACAAAAACTTGGCCACTTTTCGTCATGGGTGTCAATGTCATAAATATGGCATGGTAGATGTCACAAATAGCGTTTGACAAAAAAGACAGGCCTTGGCAGCGGGACTTTGTGATTTGTACTTGGTGAGCTCTGCCACCAAGTGTAGCATTTAGTTTTTATGTAGGTTATTTTGTTAATATATTTATCTTTATTTTTTAGATGCCCCATATTCGGAAATTTGGATATAGACCAAAAAAATCTACAAACGTAGCAATAAGTTGGTGTACTTTTGTAACATGCCTTTATTAAATATATTATAGATTTTTACTACTTCCGTGTGTTTTAATTTTCATCAAAAATGCTGAGCCTACACCACAGTCACAAAGAAGATCATTCGGGAGTGGAGATTTATTTTTACCAAAAATTTTAACTAAATGCCCAGGCTAGTATGTCATAACTCATTAGCTCACTATGTAACTCGTAAAATTTTAGATAATAATATTTTATATGTTCCATGTAATAGCAATATCGATGGTCGTTTTTAATCCTTATGAACGGAAATTGTTTTATTTTAAGTACCTACTTATTTCACATAGCGTGCTTTACAAAATGAAAAAAAAATTTCTTTTCGGAAGTCGGTGTCGGTATCTATTGTTTTTTGTTTTTCGACACAGGACAGTTTTTTTCCTTTTAGTTTTGGTTGGTACTCCATATTGGGTGTTGACATCTGTTTTCCCGCTAAAACCGAAACAGTGATAAAAACTTTCTCACAAAAAATAAAACAGTCTTCCAAAAAAAAAAAAAACCGGCCAAGTGCGAGTCGGACTCGCCCATGAAGGGTTCCGTTACGTTACGATTTATGACGTATTAAAAAAAAACTACTCACTAGATCTCGTTCAAACCAATTTTCGGTGGAAGTTTATATGGTAATGTACATCATATATTTTTTTTAGTTTTATCATTCTCTTATTTTAGAAGTTACAGGGGGGGGGGACACACATTTTACCACTTTGGAAGTGTCTCTCGCGCAAACTATTCAGTTTAGAAAAAAATGATATTAGAAACCTCAATATCATTTTTGAAGACCTATCCATAGATACCCCACACGTATGGGTTTGATGAAAAAAAAAATTTTGAGTTTCAGTTCTAAGTATGGGGACTCCGGTTCACAGAATACATCTACTTACCAAGTTTCAACAGTATAGCTCTTATAGTTTCGGAAAAAAGCGGCTGTGACATACGGACGGACAGACAGACAGACAGACAGACAGACAGACAGACAGACAGACATGGCGAATCCATAAGGGTTCCGTTGCCATTTGGCTACGGAACCCTAAAAATCACCACAAAGTGAAAAATAACTTTGATTTCGGAAGTCGGTGTCTTTGGTTTTGTATTTTCGTTTTCTTGATGACGATACTAATAGTAACAGTTACCAAATGCATTTTCAAAGATCCAAGTAATCTTCCGGAATCAATTTCAATAAAATAAAAAAATAATATCAAGGACCAAGATTATATGTGATGTATAAAATCGAGGACTCAATGTGTGCGTACGTGTGATGTTGCTGTGTGCGACTTTAGATACCTAAATTTGAGTTCGTCGAAAATGTAACAGCGTCCTTAATGAACTTATGAGCGGCTTTTGATTCTGCATGATCATTAACACATATTTTTGAAGGTAAGTAATATTTTTAATTGCGTGTCACAGGATTAATCACACTGAATCATTTTGTGAAGGATAATGCTAATCCATTGCTTCATATGTTCGACAAATTTGTCTGTTTAACAACGTAAATAACGCAATGGATGTTGTTGAACTGTCAGAATGAAAGCGATTTCTGCTGATAGTACAATTATACCCCGCTGAAGAGTTTGTATGTTTGGAAGCGCTGATCTCTGGAACTACCACTCAGATTTGATAAAAGACTTGATATTTATACGGGTAGTAGGGGCCCGGTGGATAATTAATAACAGCCGCATAGACCGATCGAGCAGGTTAAGCTACGCCAGCCGCGGTTGGTCCGTGGATGGGTGACTATCTATACATACCAAGACCCTCCGTGCCTCGGAAAGCACGTTAAGCCGTTGCTCTCGGCTGTCATTCGTGGATCTTTGACAGTCGTTACGGGTCGTCAGAAGCCCGAAAGTCTGACAACCAGTCTTACCAAGGGGTATCGTGTTACCCTGTAACTGGGTTGTGGAGGTCAGATAGGCAGTCGCTCCATGTAAAATACTGGTATTCAGCTGCATCCGGTTAGACTGGAATCTGACCCCAACATAGTTGGGTAAAGGCTAGGCAGATGATAACCTACCTAGTTAGAGTCAACCGTATGTCTTAGCATCACTTACGCTACGAAAACCGCTCTCACTGAGTACTACAAGATAAAGGAGCTATCTACGTTTGATGTGTGATTGACTGTACTTACCTTCTTCGACCGGTTCACATAAAAATATCTCTTAAAAACACTTCAGACTCCCTTGTTGGTGTGGTGGTCGCAAGCACTACTGCCCAAGCAGCACACAAGCGTTTTCAACATCAATATACCAACCTATTTAGAACTTAGAGTTCTTTTAGAGACGTACAAGAGTGTTATAAAATGCTTTTGTCTTTATAAGAGTGATTTATGAGTTTATACAGCTCAAACTGTATAAAATCTTTATTGAGGGATCTGCGTAAGCTTGGGGTGCTTAAACAGAATATTAAAATTCTACTATACAGCTTTAAGTATTTTGTGACACTTCAATCTGGTTTCATCGTTAAAGCTGTATACAGGCTGTATTTTACATGTGATCACTTACTTATTACAACTCTAAGTGTTATTACAGTATCACTTGATACTTGTTTCTGTACAATGGTGTATGCAAACTCCGTTCTCAAGCTTATTTTTATGGCGTAATTGTACACTATTGTAAATACAGTGGTTTTATGACTTCTGTCTATGAGGGTGTTTTAAAACTAAAAAAATAAATGACAGCTATAGTACAGCTTTAGTCTGTATTACTGACACAGTCACTTGATTGCATGACGAATAAAATTAATGTTTTCACTGTGAAGAAATGCAACATGTGGAAAAAAAGAAAAAGATCTGGTGCAGTCAAGAGGAGGATTGAAAGGGAATATTTGAATATTACAAATTATCAACCAAGTAACAGTTATGATAGTGAACCATCATTTATTGAGGAAGCAAGATAATCATTAATAAATCGGACAACCGTCAAGCGGTCAAGCGTCAATTCCATCGACGTCCAACGAAGAAGGTTCCGTAGCAAAAACATTAAACAGTGATAATAATGATCATAACAGTTATATCAAATGTGTAGATTTAGGACAACCTTCGGAACCTGATAATGAAGTTTTTTCATTATGTGCGAAAATTAGTGTGATTTAAATAAAAAGGCAACAGGCACATGTAACGTCTATGAGTTTTTAATAACAAGTAAAAGTGACACATGAATGATGTGCGTACGAGCACATAACAAAAACATAATACATAGTTTAGGTAGGACGGAACACTTAGAGCTATGATCAATGTCGTAGGCGCTCCAACATTCCCCCGAGCGTTGAAAGTCGAGCTTTCAACCAGACTTCGATTCTGGTAATGGGCATATCCTGTTGAAGGCCCTCCGGATGACTCCAGTAGAGGTCTTTATATCTGCTACCCGGACAATTCCATCAGTACCTGGATGTATGGCGATGACTCTTCCTAGTCTCCACTTCAGAGGTGGAAGATTCTCCTCTTTCATGACTAGGAAGGCTACAAAAACAACAATAGAATTTTTTGTCTCCGGGAGAACCACAGCAACGAGATTACGTGTTTCTCTTAAATACTAACAAGCTCGTATAAACAAAATTTAATAACAAATAACATTTACATAAACGTTGTGACTTAAGGACAATGGACAATCAAATTAACATGATTATTAAGTGTTTTTCTATGAAAGGTTTAAAAAGTAAATTAACCTCTTGAAAAGATCACCCTATAAAAGTTCATTATTGTAAAACTAACAAAGAGATTCCTCCTCCTCTTCTTCAATAATTTCTTTTTCGCCTGTAGCGTTTTTGTCGATTTTACCTTTTTCACCTGTATCCATTTTATTTTGATTCCTCTCGATTTCCCTGATCTGATTCATTTTCAGCTATATTTTTTTTAAGCGCATCTTTTTTGGTTCTCATACTTTTAGTTGCTCTTTCATTCTTACTGAGTTTCCTCTTCACAGAATTTTTCAAGACGTTTCTATGATTTTAAACGGCATATTTTCCTGAAAATAAAGTAAAACAGATGTAACATACACAACACACTAATAATACTTTGCAATAAGTTTACTTAGGTATAATAATGTTCATACAAAACAATGTATTTTATATGAACGAGTTATAAACTCTACTTTTCACTTCGATTGCGAGTAAATCAAACAGTGATATAGCAAGTTAACATATATTTTAGTTTAAATTAACAATTTTTGGAACAATTTTTCAACTTTTTTACCTGAGTAAATAAACATTAGGCTTGTGTGTAGGAGAACTATACTGCCAAATCACAAGTGCGTTTTAATAAAATATTATTGATAAAGTGAGGAACGGATCAAAGTAATTTTGAGCTCAGGGTTTTTCATTTCTTTAAGCGTAACTCTAAAGAGCATTATAAGTTATGCATAGAGAACTAATATACAGCCTAAGTAATAAACATATTCTATTATAAAGCTGATTAAAAGCCAATAGCTGTACAATGTAATCCATAACTTACTTAGTACAGCTATTCAGACTATAATACTCTCCAAATATTATGTAGGCTGCTTAGCTAATTGTCGCCATTTTCGAATGTTTAATAACAAAATTTAAAGTATAATTAAAGGATTTTTTTACAAAATCTTAAGCCGCATCTTGATAATCAGCTTGAATAATGATCACTGTGCCCTTATATCTATTACTTTAAAATTATTTTTTTATGCTAACCTTAAAAACAAACATTTACTTACCGTATTTAGTATTTTTTAACCCCCGACGTAAAAACGACGGGGTGTTATAAGTTTGACGTGTCTGTGTGTGTGCGTGTGTGTGTGTGTGTGTGTGTGTGTGTGTGTGTGTGTGTATGTCTGTCTGTGGCATCGTAGCTCCCGAACGGATGAACCGATTTTAATTTTGTTTTTTTTGTTTGAAAGGTGAATTTGTCGGGAGTGTTCTTAGCTATGTTTGATGAAAATCGGTCCAAGATGGCCGCCGCTACAAAATGGCGGATTATATATTTTATCACAACTCCCTCAATATGGGTATCAAATGAAAGGGCTTGACTAGTAGAATACTATACACTATAATAAATTTCAAATCCAAGATGGCCGCCACCACAAAATGGCAAAAAACATTTTTTTTTTTCACAACTCCCTTAATATAGGTATCAAATGAAAGGGCTTGACTAGTAGAATACTATACACTATGACAAAATTTCAAATCCAAGATGGCCACCACCACAAAATGGCGAATTACAAAAACCTGATTAAATACCAAATTACCTGAATCTTAAAACGCAAGAAAATAAAAGAAAAGAAATACTAAGGAGTCCCTACAAAAAGCATGAAATAAAAAATTAAATTAAAAATTTAAAAAACCCCCGACTACGTGAAACCCTATAAAAAGAAAAAAATAACCTTGAAATTATGACCCTACGTAAGTACGTATGATATTTTTTGATTAAATATTGTCCTGTCGGGGGACCGCTACTATTTTAAACTTTAACAGAACGTTAGGCTAATAATTAGAGCGGTCCCCCGACGGGACAACATTTAATCAAAAAATATCATACGTACTTACGTAGGGTCATAATTTCAAGGTTATTTTTTTCTTTTTATAGGGTTTCACGTAGTCGGGGGTTTTTTAAATTTTTAATTTTCTTTATGTCAGCTCGATTATTTTGCTGGCGCGTGAATATTTTGAAGGAAAACATACACAGGTTCACAATAAATTTAATTTGCACTTTCAATTCACCAAATAACAACATCAGATATACAAATCTACGGTTATCTTTTACTTCTAGTAATAAATATTAAATAATAGTGTCGCCATTTCTACTACACGCATAATGTCATCGAAAATAGTTTTGTTTTATTTTTATTCTTTTGTAATCCTCTTCAAACACCTATTTAGAACACTTTTCGTTACAAAAGAATTATAAGATAATATCTGTAGTATAATGGTTTCTTTGTACACCGAATAACAGCTTTAATACAGCTATTGTACAGCTTCTCTTTTGCTTGTACAGCTACTATACAGCTCTAATAACGACAAAAGCTGTATAATATGGGCCCTTTTTTTACTTACAGGGGCTGTTTAAGCGCTTAAACAGCCTATATACAGCCTGAATATGCAGCTTCTAGTATAAAAACCAACTTAAATACAGCTTGTATACAGCTTGCAATGCTACTTGGGTGGTATGCACGAGGTCCTGGTTTCGATTCCCAGGTCAGGCAAAGTGTTATTAGGTTTTTCCATCTGGAATCATCTTATTAGCAGTCTGGAGTCTGACCTAGTGCCTGGGTGATGGCAATAAGCTCGCCCCACATCTCATGGGACTTAAACATTATTGACGAAACGTGGGTGTATTGTAGGTAGGTACACCTCTGCTTACCCTTCGGGGAATTCCGGCGTGATGTTATGTGTAGTAAAACATTTCGACTCTGAAATCGAACCCAAGACTTTCCTAACAGTCACACTTTCAACATCTGTGTTCATCTACCTATACCAAATGGGCGGGGCTTATTGTCTTACTAGTGCTAAGCCCCGCCCACTTGCTTTTGATTGGTTATTAGATTTGTTAGTGAGTCACCTTCGTTATTGTCTTCGTTGTGATTGGTGGATTAGAAATGCATTTTTTATAAAATTACTTTTTTCTTTTAATTTTGATTGGTTGTTATTTGAGTTTGAATATTTTTTTTTTTATATTTTTATTTGGTTGTTTGTGATTGGTTGAATATTTTTGTAAGTATTTTTATATGAGTAGAGATTGAATTTTAATGTTAACTAACTGTGTTCCGCGACTTCGTTCGCTTGTTTATTGGATTTCATGGGTTTTAAGTTTATTTTTTTTTATTTATTTATGTAAGACAGACAGAAAGGGAGTGAGTAAGAAAGAGTATAAGTTTAAAATTATGTTAGTAGGTAATTATGTTTTTGCGCGGAAACCTATTTCTTTTTCTGATAATAAAAGTAGTCAAAGTTACTTCTTATCCTCCACTATCTGCCAGAGTAAGTTCCGTTAAAATCGGTCCAGCCGTTTTAGAGATTAGTTGGAACAAACAAATGGATATACAGACAGACATTTTTTTTTTTTTTTATGTTTAGGTAGTTAGGTACTATAAATAAGTGCTTTCATTATGTATTTAGTAAAAAGCTGTTATTTTGATATTATAAACATACACTTTAATTTTAATCATACACGACATAATAATGCCCTTGCTTATATATGCAACATACTACACGCGCTATGTTGACGTTTGTTCTACGCGTGAAAAGCCCATCGCCACTGCCCCACTGAACTGGAGCTGAGGTGTATACTGGAATTGAAAAATAAAAGCAAAACATTAGTAGACCATAATATTCAATACTTAGGTACTTACTTACTTACTTACCTACCTACCTACTTACGTGTTGTTTCTTGTGTAGAACATCTACCTACCTACCTACCTACCTACCTAGGTACCTAGTCGTTTGATCGCCCCTCGGTGCGCGTGCCGTTTGTTTATGTGGATGTTCGATGTCGTTTGTGTGATGATTATTATTGCAATATTTAACTCTCGGATGTTATTTATTATTTCGCGTATATTCTTTGCTAGTCGTTATTACTTCGTTACACACGTAGCTCCTACTAACAACAGACTCGCCGTCTGAAGAGAGTGTAGTAGAGCCACGCACGGACAGCATCCGCGCCCGTCCGAGTACCTACGCGGACGGGCCTATTGTCTATTTACACATTGTTTAATACGCGATCTCTGATGCGATTGCACCGATCTGTACACTGTCAACTCGTCGAAGGGCACTCTCGTCTTTTAATAATATCACTAGATATTAATAGGTTGCACGTCCTGGACGTAGTCGTCCGTCCTTAGCGGTTCGGCGCTCGCGGTGTTTTACGACGCTTCACTTTTAGGTCGATAATACCTTCGCGAGACTGTGTGATATCGACGGAGTCCTGTTGCCACACAAGCTCGATATCCTCCTAGTTGACGCGTCGACGTTTATCGGCACCAACTATCAATTTAATAGAGAAAATAACGTTTTGAACACGACCCGACCTACGCTTCGTACGCAGTCGTCAAAATAAAACGACGCCACCGGCCGAACGATCGCCTCACGCTCCCCGAATTCGCACACCCGCATCGTCAACTTCATGACCTATCCGAAACCGTAACACTGCGTCCCGCTGAGGGCCGTTAACCATTATTTTTATTTATTTTATTAGATACGTGTTAGTGAAAACTTTCAAGCGTTCATACGAGAAAACGTCCCGCGACATCACGGCGCTCGTTACGGTAAAGTTCCGCCGTGCTTGAGCGTACGTATACGAAACTCGTGAAACCTATAAGTGGCGACATCTAAGTCTCTCTCATAGTATTGAAAGTTATTATTACAACAGTGTGTTGTGTTGTGTTGCGTGAAGTCAAGCAATTTTAACTAATTAATATAACAAAATGGCAGACACCGCAGTTGCTACCGAGGCACCAGCGCCCGCTACACCAGCGAAGAAGCAGGCGAGACAGGCCGGCGGCGCCGGTGCCGCGAAGAAACCGAAGGCGAAGCCTACCCATCCCAAAACATCTGAGATGGTCACCAACGCCATCAAGGAGATGAAGGAGCGCAGCGGATCTTCCCTGCAGGCGATCAAGAAGTATATCGCCGCGCAGTACAAGGTCGACGCGGAGAAACTGGCTCCGTTCATCAGGAAATACCTGAAGAGCGCCGTCGAATCTGGGGCGCTGATCCAGACCAAGGGCAAGGGTGCCTCCGGTTCGTTCAAGCTCGAGTCGAAATCGTCCGCGGCCAAGAAACCCGCCGGCGCAGCTGGCAAGGCCGCCGGCAAGGCGCCCGCCGCCGCCGCCGCGAAGACGAAGAAGGCGACCGCTTCTGCGGCCGGCGCCAAGACCAAGAAGGCAGCAGCCGCCGCCGCGGCCGCCTCTGCCGCCTCCGGCTCACCTTCAAAGTCCAAGGCATCGGCCGCCGCCGCCGCCGCCAAGGACAAGAAGGCCGCCGCCGCTAAGAAGAAGCCGGCACCCAAGAAGGCCGCCGCCCCCGCTAAGGCGAAGGGAGGCGCCGCTCCCAAAGCTAAGAAGACAGCGAAGCCGCCAACCAAGAAACCTAAAGCGCCTAAACCCAAGAAGGCCGCGGCTACACCCAAGTCTAAGCCGGCGGCCAAGAAAGCGTCCGCCGCTAAGAAGTAAGCTACGGTCGCATTCGCGTTACACCGGCGACGGCGACGGCGACGACGACAGCGCGCCGCAGAGTCGGCTGACCAGACGACCACCATCAACACATACACGCTACAACAACAACAACAACAGCAACAACAGCAGCTGATGAGTGATAGATAGTGTGTGTTTGTGTGTGTGTGACAAATGTGCGTGCGCGTCTTACCTACTGCATCATCATACACGCACCGTGTAGTAGAGAGAGGCGCGCGCGTGCTTTGTGCGTCTGTTTTCATCATCGTCCAACCGCGCGCACGCAGTACGTACGCGTCTATCGTCCTCGGGTAGAGGAGGGTGCGAAACGCGCTCGACGTGTCTCGAGCTCGTCCGACCAACGATTCATCAGAAGCAGCAAGCAACTGAAGAAACCACAGACGGCGGCACCGAGATGCTTAGCGCGCGTGCATGCGCTCACCGCACCAAAAAGCCCTTTTCAGGGCTAACAATACTTTCATGAATATGAACAATATTCGTTTCTGTAACACGGACGAGTCAAAACGTTGTAAAATAATCACATAGGTACATACATACTCACGAAATACATTACCTGCCATGTATCTAGGTAGGATATAGTGAGAGAGAAACAATGAAATAGTTCAAATAAATAAACAGAGACCTATTTAGATACCTATACATACAAAACATAAATACGTTACGTTACGTTACGTTACTTACATATATATATATATATACATACATACATACATACATATATACATACATACATACCTACCTACCTACCTACCTACCTACCTACCTACCTAAAACTCGCATACGTGATGATACAATTTCCCATCTCCACTCACGCTATGTTATTTATTCTTCAGGAAGCGCTCACAGTCTATAATAAATAACAGAAAAGAAGGAAATGTATGTAATGGTTAAGTTAGTTTTATACAAAATAAGTTTGATTATTCAATCAAAACTAAGTGAAAATCGTATTGGGAAGTACCTACTTCATAATTATATGCTACTACAGTAATTTCAAGGGAGGGAGAGAGAGAAAAAAAAAAAAAAAAAAAAAAAACATCTTAGCAGTCTATTAGATTCTGCTAAATATCTCTCTACCCACCCCGTATCCCGTATCCATGGTGCAGTGTACGCTTGCGCGTTTTGTGAATTAGTTTCGTTTGCCGCGTACCCCTCCCACTGACACAGCTGCGCGGACATCTCCAGCCTCATTTGACGCCACGCCCGGAGCAATTCGGGTTTCGGGCGGAGCATAGCACGACGCTCCAGCTGTCGAGGGTACTGCACCACCTCACAGCAGCGCTTAACAAGAAGGAATACTCGGTAGCAGTATTCCTCGACATGGAGAAGGCCTTCGACCGTGTATGGCACGACGGCCTGATCTACAAGTTGGCCACGTCAGGCGCGCCCCGTCGCGTCGTAAAAGTGGTCTCTAACTTTTTGTCCCACAGAGCCTTCAGAGTGGTGGTCGACGGGGCGCTGTCAAGCACGCGCCCGGTGCTAGCGGGCGTGCCGCAGGGCAGCTGCATATCGCCGGCGTGTTACTCACGATACACGGACGACATCCCCACGACACAGGAAGCGACGCTCGCGCTGTACGCAGACGACGCCGCGTACATTACCACCTCGCTTAATGCGAAGTACGCGGCGGTCAAAATGCAGCGCGCGCTAGAGCTCCTTCCCGACTGGTTGTCCAAGTGGCGGCTGTCGGTGAACGTGGGTAAGACGCAGGCGATGGTCACCGGATCAGCGCCCCTCCCGCCACCCTTGAAGCTACAAGGAGCCGACGTCGCGTGGTCGCCCCGGGTCAAATACCTGGGGGTCACCATCGACCGTCGGCTCACGATGGGGCCACACGTCCGCTCGGTCGCCGCACGGGGTAGGGTAGCCCGCACCTTGCTCAAACCAGTGCTCTCATCCCGCATCCCGGCGCGCGTCAAGTTGAGCGTGTACAAACTGTACATTCGCCCAATCTTGACGTACGCCGCTCCGGCATGGTTCGCCCTCACAAGCGAGACCAATCGCAAGCTGCTCCGCGCGCAGCAAAGTCTCGCGCTGCGGGCTATAGTCGACGCCCCTCGCTTTGTGAGGAACGACATCATCCAGAGGGATCTCGGGATCGGGAGCCTGGATGAGTTTGTGCGGCATCTCGCGAAGGAATTGTTCGCGCGTGCCGACGCATCTGCATGGCCCCATGTCATGCACATTGCGCCCTGGCACGCGCGCCCCCCTGACGCGAGACCCTTGCCCCGCGACCTGGTAGCGGACGACGACCCCATCGCACCGGATTGACGCCTCTAGTGAGCCGCACCCAGGTTACACGCGGCTCACTAGACCCAACTGAACTCCACATACATTACATACACTCGTTGCGTAGCGTGTTCTAGGTTAATATAGGCACGTTGCGCAGCGAACGCAGACATCCACTACTATACAGACGCTATACTCACACGTGTAGGCGCAACGCGGGCTGCGATACACGTAGACACTGGGCGGTGTTACACAATACAATACCGCCCACACACACACGATTCGCTCCTTAGCCCGAAACGTAACCGGCTGGCTCTGGAAACGGGACGGGCGGGAGCAAAACACCCTTATTCTGTAGGAGCGTAGAGTCGGCACCTTCGTCGCTGGTCGTCCCCCGCCGGGCCTCCCCCAGGTAACTGGGGGTCTCACCTGGCGGGGACAGACCGCCGAGGTGTCGTGAAGAAAGCGACGCTGTGAGTCGGCGTCGTGACGCGCCTACAGAAATACACATTGCAATCACTCACATAGACGCGCGCAACTCACGCGCGTCAATATGCTAGGGGCCATTGTCGCCGATCTAGTGAGGGGCCCGTATTAGCGGGCCAACGTATCGCTATCTGCGGCCTGGGGGCGAAGCCCCGGTGCCGCTCGCCACGCCCCCTAACGGGGGCGTTGCGACTTCCAATCTGTTGTGGCATTTATAATCAGATTCTGTCGGCGCGCGCACTGTTGTACGCGTGTTTCGTTATTTTCGTGAGTCGTTATATAAACAAATCCTTCAATTATGTCCGGTCGCGGTAAAGGTGGCAAGGTGAAGGGAAAGGCAAAGTCCCGTTCCAACCGTGCTGGTCTCCAGTTCCCCGTGGGTCGTATTCACAGGCTGCTGCGTAACGGAAACTACGCCGAGCGCGTGGGTGCCGGCGCTCCCGTCTACTTGGCCGCCGTGATGGAGTATCTGGCTGCTGAGGTCCTCGAGTTGGCCGGTAACGCCGCGAGAGACAACAAAAAGACCAGGATCATCCCGCGTCATCTTCAATTGGCCATCCGCAACGACGAGGAGCTGAACAAGCTGCTCTCCGGTGTCACGATCGCTCAAGGTGGTGTGCTGCCGAACATCCAGGCCGTGCTGCTGCCCAAGAAGACCGAGAAGAAGGCTTAAACGTGGTGCCGCGACGTGTCTGAACGCGTGGTGCTTCGTGCGAGTGCCCCCGCACGCGTACTTCGATATAATATTTATGCCTATTTCCCATAAATCTATTATGTCGGTTGCGCGATGCTCTCCGCTCGTATGCATTCAAAACAAAAGGCCCTTTTCAGGGCCACAATATGATTCGTCAAATATAATAACAAAGACAGTTTCTTTAACGGTGTTGTCGTCAAACAAAAACGTACCTACCTACCTACCTACCTACCTACCTACCTACCTACCTGACTTACTTACTTACTTACTTACTAACTAACTAACTAACTACAATGTACACATATTATTGAATGAATGTGTCACTATAATACTCGGGCCATTACAAACGAAAAGTTTTGCCCTCTCCTGTTAATTATGTAGGTACACACAGTTTAAATGAGCAGTACAAAATTGTGTCGGTATGTACATACATACAATAAGTAAGTAAGTATAGCAGAAATTATTTTGGCTACGATGGTGTTTCATTATAATGTTTGTTTACATAATAAAACAACACAGAACTGTTGAAGAAGATGATATATATATTTTTTTTTGTTTTTTACTAAAAAACAACCTTGAGTTGAGCGGGAATAGGTTTTGATACTTTTAATCATAGTAACTTTAAAAAAAAAAATACATTTTTTTTTTTTTTAATACAGATTGGTTTATTTTTATTTAAATATTTTGTTTATTATTATTCTAAAATCTAATAGGATTAGAGTAAGTTTTGTTTTGTTTTTTTTTTTTTACATTTTCTATAATGACGAACGAACACGATCGTCGCCCCGCTCCCTTTGGCTACCTCCCGGGCGTCCCCTCACCCCGCGCTCGATCTACACTCTGGCCTAGGAGCGTTGTGATTGGTCCGCCGCTGCGCCGAATTCCTCACCGCTTGCCGCAACCGTGAGCCGCGAGGGCGCATTATAAATACAACTGTTCGTCGCGGTGCCGTTTTTAGGGACCTTACCCGCGTTCTCCGGCAGAGAGGTGTGTCGTTTCACACCTACTCCCTCCCGGAAGAACGCCAGACACGTGTCGTGATCCGAAGGGTCCCCAAGGAGATCCCTGTCACCGACATCAAGGCGGACCTCGAGGCACAGAATATCCCTGTGTCCGACGTCCACCGCATGCACCGCGCCAGGGGTCAAGTCGCCTTCGACATGATCCTTGTGGTCTGTCCCCCCGTTGAAGGGCAAAAGCTCCACCCTATATTTAACCTCAAGGCTATCTGTGGTCTCACAGGCCTAGTCTTAGAAAAACCCCGCAAGAGCGGCATCGTTGGGCAATGCCACCGATGCCAGCTCTACGGCCACTCTCAGGCCCACTGCCACGCCAAACCCAGGTGCGTCAAGTGCCTGGGCGAGCATGGTACGTCCGACTGCCCTCGTCCTAAAGATCGTACCTTATGTACGGAACCTCCCAGCTGCGTCCTATGCGGCAACTCAGGCCACCCAGCCAACTACCGTGGCTGCCCAAAGGCCCCCAAATCCTCCTCCCCCAAGTTGGCCAAGCGTGCGGACGCCCGCCAACAAAGAGAATCCCCTTCTTCCTCCTCTCAAAACCTCCCGACCCAGCTCCCCGAGCGACTAAGTCCCCAAAGGCCTAGTCCTTGGAATATATTAAATCACCAGCGAGCGTTCCCCGCTCTCACGCAGGCAGCATCCCAGCCGCCTACCCCTCTCACCCCCGCCAGAGCGGACCCCCGCCTCTGCCCCCCCGCGCTACAAGCCTACTTTGCTGGCAAGCCCCCCACCGCCGCTCCTAAAGCCGCCCCCTCTCCCGCTCCTAAAGCCGCCCCCGCCCCCGCTCCTAAAGCCGCCCCCGCCCCCGCTCCTAAAGCCGCCCCCGCCGCTCTAGCTGCCCCTTCAGAGGACCCCGACCCCTTCACGGTGATTACAAGCACCTATCTAATCTTCCTCACCCCTCGTGCTAAACAAATGGCACAGGAGATCACCGCCGCTAGGGCATCCTGTGATCTTTTCCGCATCCAGGAAATATTCAAAGCGTACCCTGAGATTACGCAAGCCCTCTCTTCCTACGCTACAAAACCGTAATGGATAGTAGCATCATCACGCGAACGAAACCCCGATCCCTCAAGTTGGCATCTTACAATGCCAACGGCCTCAAGTCACAACGAGATGAGATCGCCACCTTCCTCCGCGATCATCAAATCGACATTCTCCTCGTCCAAGAGACCTTCCTCAAGCCCATCATCCGCAGCCCTGCAATTGCTAACTATCGTCTAGTTCGCAATGACAGGCTGAGGTGCCACAAGGGCGGCACTCTAATTTACTACAAAAAGGCTCTGTATTGCACCCCTATGGACCCTCCCCCACTCTCACGACTTGAAGTGTCTATCTGTCGACTAGGCATGACAGGCCACCAGCCTATCACCATAGTCTCAGCCTACCTTCCTCCCCAAACCACTCCAGAGGACCCGCAGCTTCTATCTGACGACCTCTCTACCCTTCTTGGCATGAGCGACTCCGTTATCATAGCGGGCGACCTCAACGCCAAACACACTGCCTGGAACAGTGTCACGACCAACTCTCGAGGCAGACACCTCTTCAACCTCTGCCCACTGCTCAACTTCGACGTCATAGGCCCTATGACCCCCACCCACTTTCCCCACGACCCCTCCCACACCCCAGATGTCCTGGACGTGGTGCTTCTGAAGAGAGTCAACCTACGGTTAGACTCTCTAGAAGTAGTACAAGAGCTCACCTCTGACCATCGACCAATCACCATTCGATTGGCCCCTCGCACTGGACTCACCGACCCCGACCTACCTCCCCTGACAAAAGTGGTAACGGACTGGAGGAAAGTAAGGGAATGCCTGAAATCCACCACATCCCCCCACTTAGACACCATCCCCGGTCACTTCAGCTCTATCGCGGACACGACGGCCGCGATCGACTCATTCACGGAACACGTACAGTCAGTCATGAACGATTGTTCTAGGGAAGTTCTAGTGACGGACGACCGTCGCTGGAAACTACCCGACGATGTGCGTGAACTGCTGAATGAGAAGAACGCGGCTGTCCGTGCCTACAGTAGCTTTCCCTGCGACGCTAACAAAGCCCATATGCGTTACTTGCAGCGTGCTGTAAAGTCTCGCTTATCGGAGTGGCGTGAAGCTAGCTGGGACAAGATGCTAAGCGAGCTTGAGCCCACCCATCAGGCCTTCTGGGAGCTTCAAAGGAAACTCAAATCCCGCGAAGTCGTCCCCATACCACCCCTGGTCCGCCCAGACAAAACCATCGCCTTCGATGATGATGAAAAGGCCGAGTGCCTGGCCATCAGCCTCGAAGCTCAATGCTCACCCAGCACTCAACCAGTAGACCAAGCTCACCTCTCAGAGGTTGACGCAGAAGTCGAACGTAGAGCCTCCCTCCCACCCGTCGAAGACCCTGATGATCCTCTGCCTCCCGTCACTCCAGACGAAGTGCAGGACATCATCAAGGGTCTCATACCCAGAAAAGCCCCCGGTTCAGATGGAATCACCAATAAAGTGATCCAACTTCTCCCTGCCCCCCTAATACTGCTACTGGCCACCATCTTCAATGGCGCCATGAGCAACAACATTTTCCCACAATCGTGGAAAGAAGCCACTGTCATTGGCATCCATAAGCCCGGAAAGCCCAGGACCGAACCGACGAGCTACCGTCCCATCAGTCTGCTCAAAGTTCTCGGCAAAATCTATGAGAGGCTTATTTACAAGCGTCTCAGGTCCTTTGCCGAAAACAAGGGCCTTTTCCCTGATGAACAATTTGGTTTTCGAACCCAACACTCCTGTGTCCAACAAGTCCACCGCATCACCGAACAAATCCACTATGGATTCATGCGCGGTATGATGACAGGTGTTATTTACTTCGACATAGCGAAAGCGTTCGACAAAGTCTGGCACAATGGCTTATTATACAAGCTGTACCAACTCGGGGTGCCAGACAGGCTCGTGCTCATCATACGAGACTATCTGTCGAACCGCTCATTCCGCTACAAAATCGAAGGAGCGCTCTCGTCGCCTCACCCCATCCGAGCAGGAGTCCCCCAGGGCTCCGTACTCGCCCCTCTCTTATTCACGCTGTTCACTAGCGATATTCCTAAAAATCCCAAGTCCCAACTGGCTCTGTTCGCAGACGACACAGCCATCTACTACACTGGTCGTAGCCACATCCAACTTCGGCTCCATCTCCAAACCGCAGTCAACAAGTTGGCTGCTTGGTTCAGGAAATGGCGTATCGAAGTCAATCCCGATAAGAGTCAAGCGGTTCTCTACACGAAACCCAGACATCTTCCCACCCCCCCTCCACCCATCACCATGTTCGGCAAGCAGATCCCCTGGGAGAAGCGAGCCAAATACCTAGGTGTCATCCTAGATCAGCACCTCACCTTCTCGGAGCACATAAAGACGGTCCGTTCGCGTGCCGCTTTCGCTCTCGGTCGCTTCCACTACCTCCTCAATGACCGCAGCAAGCTGTCACTCAAGTGCAAAATGCGCCTGTACACAGCCTGCATCCGTCCCATCATGACCTACGCTTCCGTTGTCTTTGCTCATGCAAAGCCCCGTCACATCCATAGGATGCAAACCCTACAGAACCGATTCCTCCGCAAGGCCACAAACTCCCCTTGGTTCGTTCGCAATGAGATCCTCCACGTTGATCTCAAGATCCCCACTATCCAGCAGTTCATGAAACGCCTCTCCAAGCGTTTCTTTGCCACAGCCGCCACTCACCGCAACCCTCTGGTTGTCGCGGCCGTCAATTATATCCCCTCTAGAATCAGCAAAATTCGCCGTCCAAGGCATGTACTAGATGACCCCGATGACCCCACAACCCTCCTCCAGGAGAGCGATAGGGCTACCAGCACATTACAGAAACAGAAATTACCGTCATTCCGACCTCGCCGCCGAGGTCCCTCGCGACGCCCCCAAGTAAATTCTTTGCCCGTTGAAGCGCCAGCCCGCGTCGTAGCTGAGCCTGTAACTGTAAATCCCCCGACTGTGACCTCTGAGTTTGTTTCGGCCTTTCTTCTCAGAGATAGTCCTAGGAAACGCCGTGCTCATCAAAGCATTAATACTATTTCGATCCAGCCTGTCCCTTTGCTGCCCTCTCCCAGCGACGCCCTAAGCCGAGGTTCGTTCCCCACAGGGGGAGCCCTTAGCGCGCAGTCGCTTAGTTTAAACCTAGATTTAGCCCTGGCTGGAGGCTTTAAGAATTCTTAAGGCAACCACAGGATAGTCCGGTTAAGTAGTTACGACCTCTCAAGGTCAACTACGAGATGCCATACATAAAAAAAAAAAAAAAAAAAAAAAAAAAAAAACGGTGCCGTTTTATACTGCGACTGAACTCCGTTTCGGTAGCACGTGTACTCGACAAATTTCATAATGCCGCCCAAGACAAGTGGTAAAGCCGCCAAGAAGTCTGGCAAAGCCCAGAAGAACATCTCTAAGACCGACAAGAAGAAGAAGAAGCACAAGAGGAAGGAGAGTTACGCCATCTACATCTATAAGGTGTTGAAGCAGGTGCACCCCGACACCGGTATCTCCAGCAAGGCCATGTCCATCATGAACTCGTTCGTGAACGACATCTTCGAGCGTATCGCCGCCGAAGCTTCCCGTCTCGCCCACTACAACAAGAGATCTACCATCACGTCCAGGGAGGTGCAGACGTCCGTCAGGCTCCTGCTGCCCGGCGAGCTCGCCAAGCACGCCGTCAGTGAAGGCACCAAGGCCGTCACCAAATACACCAGCTCCAAGTGAGCGGTCGGTCGGTCGGTCGGCAGGCTAACCAAGAGCCGCCGACGACGCTCCGCCTCAACGCCGCCTCGTGTCTGTGTACAGTGTTAAATCCAGTGCGGCTTGTTCGTGTGTCTTGTTGACTGTGATGCGTGTTTATTGTGTTAGTGTCATCGTATTGTGCATACATGTATACATACACCTAGGTCTGTGTGTCATGTATGTACGTACGAGCGACGCGCATGATGCACGTGCTACGAGCAAACCACGACAAACGTCTGGACGCGCACGCACACCACCGCGGGATGGCAGGAGTAAAAATAAAAGGCCCTTTTCAGGGCCACAAATATGTTCATGTGATAAATTCACGTTTCTTTAAATTTGAGTACAGTCAAAACGTTACTATTTACATACACACCTACACCTACCTACCTACCTACCTACCTACCTACCTACCTACCTACATAGCTATACATTTATGTACAAAGTTACTTACTACTCTTACCGCTTTGATAGTACCTACGGCTGCTCCTGCTTACGTACACTACACCTATCTTAAGTAAATTTTTAAACTTAATGACAAATTGAATGAAGCATTCAGGGTCATTATTTAGTCATTGCAAATGCATCAACAAATAAATACAACATGCACAGAAAATTTCCCGCGTAAACGATAGCGTATTGATACTTATTGAGATGATGGCATGCAAGTAAATTCATTAGCGAGTACTGTTATGTTCCACATCATATAAACATAATAATAACAACACACAAAAAGTATGTACCTACCTAGGTAGTTTCTCAATACTTTTTTTTTTTTTTTTTTTTTTTTAATTATTATTATTATTATTATTTTTCATTATCTATTCAACACCGTTAGACCGGTGTATTTTCACATAAAAGTGATGCAATCACAACTTATGTACAAATTATGTTTTAAAAATATGTAGGTATTAAATTCTATACAATAATTTTAGTTAGCTCGTTGTACTTAAGATGGCGCACTCGCTCCTGCCGGCCGGTCGGTCGGTCGCTCGCTCGCTACGTTGCGTCAGGTATAAATATCCCGAACGCGCGGTCTGGGTTTTTTTTTCACCCGCCCGATCCTTCTTAAGTGAAGTGCCAGCTCGCGCGGTAGCTGTGCTTAATGTAAATGTAAACTCATGACTATGACCTCTGAGTTTGTTTCGGCCTTTCTTCTCAGAGATAGTCCTAGGAAACGCCGTGCTCATCAAAGCACTAATAATTAAAATTCGATCCAGCCGAATCCCTTTTGCTGCCCTCTCTCAGTGACACCCTAAGCCGAGGTTCGTTCCCCACAGGGGGAGCCCTTAGCGTGTAGTCACTTAAAAATTTAGTAATAAGCCCTGGCTGGAGGCTTTAAGTTTTCTTAAGGCAACCACAGGATAGTCCGGTTAAGTAGTCACGACCTCTCAAGGTCAACTACGAGATGCCATTTATAAAAAAAAAAAAAAAAAAAAAAAAAAAGTCTGGGTTTTTACCCGCCCGATCCTTCTTAAGTGAAGTGCCAGCTCGCGCGGTAGCTGTGCTTAATGTAAATGTAAACTCATGACTATGACCTCTGAGTTTGTTTCGGCCTTTCTTCTCAGAGATAGTCCTAGGAAACGCCGTGCTCATCAAAGCACTAATAATTATAATTCGACCCAGCCGAATCCCTTTTTGCTGCCCTCTCTCAGTGACACCCTAAGCCGAGGTTCGTTCCCCACAGGGGGAGCCCTTAGCGTGTAGTCACTTAAAAATCTAGTTATAAGCCCTGGCTGGAGGCTTTAAGTTTTCTTAAGGCAACCACAGGATAGTCCGGTTAAGTAGTCACGACCTCTCAAGGTCAACTACGAGATGCCATTTATAAAAAAAAAAAAAAAAAAAAAAAAAAAAGTCTGGGTTTTTATTCTCACTCGTACGTTCGAACTGCGCGCACGTCCGTTGCGTGTATTTTGACTGTGTTGACTTGATTAGATTATTATTTGTCTCTCCTCGTTCCGTGCTTACAATGGCGCGTACCAAGCAGACCGCTCGTAAATCCACCGGTGGTAAGGCCCCGAGGAAACAGCTCGCCACCAAGGCTGCGCGCAAGAGCGCACCGGCCACCGGTGGCGTTAAGAAACCCCATCGTTACAGGCCCGGCACTGTGGCCCTCCGTGAGATTCGTCGCTACCAGAAGAGTACCGAACTGCTGATCCGCAAGCTTCCGTTCCAGCGTCTCGTGCGTGAGATCGCACAGGACTTCAAGACCGATCTCCGTTTCCAGAGCTCCGCTGTTATGGCGCTGCAGGAGGCTAGCGAAGCTTACCTCGTCGGTCTCTTCGAAGACACCAACTTGTGCGCTATTCACGCGAAGCGCGTCACCATCATGCCCAAGGACATCCAGTTGGCGCGCAGGATCAGAGGCGAACGCGCTTAAACTGCTGACGTCACATAATACACATCGCCCTACGACACTATGACTGCCTTCGTGCAGTGCAGCGTGTCTGCGGCTGTGGCTGTGCGTTAACATAAAAGGCCCTTTTCAGGGCCACAATATGTATCAGATTATTAAAAATGTTTCTTTATATCAGACGTCACAAAAAACGTTTCCCTGCATCCCTCCCTAAATCTTCCTACCTACCTACCACATACTATGATCCGTTCGAGCAACGAACGGATACCTATAATAATATTATTATTTTATTTTACATTACTATTAATAAGATCAGATAAGTACGTAGGTACATACTTACAATAAATTCATTATATCTATTTGTAATAGTCCTTATAATAGATGATACCTTACATATTAGATGGGTGAGTCAACAAAACATACTTTTGTGTACTAGTAGGGACACACAGGTTTATATATATATATATATATATATATATATATATATATATATATATATATTATTTCGCACCTATAGGTAGGTACATTGATATGAAGGGAATACTGTATGTATCATCGGCTACGATCGTTATAATATTATGCATTTGATTTACTTACCTACAATACCTATAGATAGGTAGATAGATCTATAGCGTATGAACTACATAGCGGCGTTGTTACGGGTATTTTTTTTGTTTTGTTTTGCTATTTGAACTGTAATTTTGGATAATCTAATAATTATAAGTAAGTTTTGTTTATTAGCTGTACCTAAATGCTATTCTACGAAACAACTGAGAGATATCGTCCAACCGACCAACCAGCGACGAGCGTCGGCTACCCTCTCCCCGCGCACCTCCAGTTTCGGTCTCCCCGCCCGCTGAGATCCGCCGTTCAGTATAAATATAAGTAGATCTCGCGCTCGGAAAGAGAAAATCAGACACCGTTTGACTCTCGTCGCGCGCGTACGTGCTCAAGCGCCTACGCCCCCGGCTCATTGTCGCTCGCTGTCGCTCTCGTTGCGTTCTCGTAACGGCTCTCCGTAGTCGCCCCGACTACTCTCGATCTTTCATCGAATTTATTCTTTGAATTATAAGATCGCTCAAACTGCCTTTTTCAAGGCTCTATTTCTTTATCGTACAGACTCGTCGTAAATTCACCAGGCCCCTTCCGGGTTAAAACCACAGTTTCGTGGTCCTCGGCTGAAACCTTACGGTGTAAACGAAACCGAGTGGGGTGTTGTCCCAATCACACCCGCCGAACCCCTTCAGGGCAAGGCAGTCAATTGGACGGGTCCCAGTTCCCGGCCTTGGGGGGCCTCCTAGTCGGGACTGGATGACAGTTTTCCTTCCCCAGCTACACACCTAGTGTCGTTAGGGTGTCTCTACACCCTTAGCACTAGACTGGCTAGGGCCCCGTTCGCACAATAAGACTGGCGACGGGTTACAAGCTTAGGGCTCACCAGTAGGTACTCACCTCCCTGTCTACACCCGACAGGGAGGGTACACATCCCCGGGCCCATCCACCCGGGGAGTTAGGTATAGGGAAACTCTCCCCCGTCCCCCGCTATGGCAGACGCCATATTACTCTTTGTGAAAGAGGTCCTCCTCAAGGACCCCGACTTCCTTGCCAAGTATGGCTCAAAGTTAGCTGCTCTGCAGCTTCCCTCCCCCGCCACGACCAGCAAATCGAGCTTGCTCGATGAGCCGGTCAACTCTCTGGTGTCTATGGACACCGAAGAGGCCTCTGGCAAACGCCCCCACGACTCGTCAGAAGAGGATTCCCTCCTCTTCTCTGAGTCCTCTTCAACCCCTTCCTCTGACGACGACGGCTTCACGTTGGCGTCGGGGAAGAAAAATAAGAGGAAGAAGAAGAAAGCAGATTCTCCTTCCTCGAGAAAAATAGCCGCCACTGAATCGGCCGCTATCCCCTCCTCCGCCCCCGCTTCCCAGGCCTCTCGCGCCGCTACCCCCACCCCGTCCGCCCCGCGCGCCTCACGCGCCGCTACCCCCTCCCCGACCGCTAGCCTCAGTGCCGGCGCCACTACTTCCGCCCCTCGGAAATTACCCCCTCCACCCCCTGTGTTCATTCAGGACAAAGGGAAGTGGACGGACGTTTCGAGTTGGTGCACCGATCTTAAGATCGGTTTCTCCAGCGCCCGATCTACCCAACAGGGTATTAAAGTCTCGGTCCCGACGTCGAAAGACTATAGGGATCTTACCCGCGTTCTCCGGCAGAGAGGTGTGTCGTTTCACACCTACTCCCTCCCGGAAGAACGCCAGACACGTGTCGTGATTCGAAGGGTCCCCAAGGAGATCCCTGTCACCGACATCAAGGCGGACCTCGAGGCACAGAACATCCCTGTGTCCGACGTCCACCGCATGCACCGCGCCAGGGGTCAAGTCGCCTTCGACATGATCCTTGTGGTCTGTCCCCCCGTTGAAGGGCAAAAGCTCCACCCTATATTTAACCTCAAGGCTATCTGTGGTCTCACAGGCCTAGTCCTAGAAAAACCCCGCAAGAGCGGCATCGTTGGGCAATGCCACCGATGCCAGCTCTACGGCCACTCTCAGGCCCACTGCCACGCCAAACCCAGGTGCGTCAAGTGCCTGGGCGAGCATGGTACGTCCGACTGCCCTCGTCCTAAAGATCGTACCTTATGTACGGAACCTCCCAGCTGCGTCCTATGCGGCAACTCAGGCCACCCAGCCAACTACCGTGGCTGCCCAAAGGCCCCCAAATCCTCCTCCCCCAAGTTGGCCAAGCGTGCGGACGCCCGCCAACAAAGGGAATCCCCTTCCTCCTCTCAAAACCCCCCGACCCAGCTCCCCGAGCGACTAAGTCCCCAAAGGCCTAGTCCTTGGAATATATTAAATCACCAGCGAGCGTTCCCCGCTCTCACGCAGGCAGCATCCCAGCCGCCTACCCCTCTCGCCCCCGCCAGAGCGGACCCCCGCCTCTGCCCCCCCGCGTTACAAGCTTACTTTGCTGGTAAGCCCCCCACCGCCGCTCCTAAAGCCGCCCCCTCCCCCGCTCCTAAAGCCGCCCCCGCCCCCGCTCCTAAAGCCGCCCCCGCCCCCGCTCCTAAAGCCGCCCCCGCCGCTCTAGCTGCCCCTTCAGAGGACCCCGACCCCTTCACGGTGATTACAAGCACCTACCTAATCTTCCTCACCCCTCGTGCTAAACAAATGGCACAGGAGATCACCGCCGCTAGGGCATCCTGTGATCTTTTCCGCATCCAGGAAATATTCAAAGCGTACCCTGAGATTACGCAAGCCCTCTCTTCCTACGCTACAAAACCGTAATGGATAGTAGCATCATCACGCGAACGAAACCCCGATCCCTCAAGTTGGCATCTTACAATGCCAACGGCCTCAAGTCACAACGAGATGAGATCGCCACCTTCCTCCGCGATCATCAAATCGACATTCTCCTCGTCCAAGAGACCTTCCTCAAGCCCATCATCCGCAGCCCTGCAATTGCTAACTATCGTCTAGTTCGCAATGACAGGCTGAGGTGCCACAAGGGCGGCACTCTAATTTACTACAAAAAGGCTCTGTATTGCACCCCTATGGACCCTCCCCCACTCTCACGACTTGAAGTGTCTATCTGTCGACTAGGCATGACAGGCCACCAGCCTATCACCATAGTCTCAGCCTACCTTCCTCCCCAAACCACTCCAGAGGACCCGCAGCTTCTATCTGACGACCTCTCTACCCTTCTTGGCATGAGCGACTCCGTTATCATAGCGGGCGACCTCAACGCCAAACACACTGCCTGGAACAGTGTCACGACCAACTCTCGAGGCAGACACCTCTTCAACCTCTGCCCACTGCTCAACTTCGACGTCATAGGTCCTATGACCCCCACCCACTTTCCCCACGACCCCTCCCATACCCCAGATGTCCTGGACGTGGTGCTTCTGAAGAGAGTCAACCTACGGTTAGACTCTCTAGAAGTAGTACAAGAGCTCACCTCTGACCATCGACCAATCACCATTCGATTGGCCCCTCGCACTGGACTCACCGACCCCGACCTACCTCCCCTGACAAAAGTGGTAACGGACTGGAGGAAAGTAAGGGAATCCCTGAAATCCACCACATCCCCCCACTTAGACACCATCCCCGGTCACTTCAGCTCTATCGCGGACACGACGGCCGCGATCGACTCATTCACGGAACACGTACAGTCAGTCTTGAACGATTGTTCTAGGGAAGTTCTAGTGACGGACGACCGTCGCTGGAAACTACCCGACGATGTGCGTGAACTGCTGAATGAGAAGAACGCGGCTGTCCGTGCCTACAGTAGCTTTCCCTGCGACGCTAACAAAGCCCATATGCGTTTCTTGCAGCGTGCTGTAAAGTCTCGCTTATTGGAGTGGCGTGAAGCTAGCTGGGACAAGATGCTAAGCGAGCTTGAGCCCACCCATCAGGCCTTCTGGGAGCTTCAAAGGAAACTCAAATCCCGCGAAGTCGTCCCCATACCACCCCTGGTCCGCCCAGATAAAACCATCGCCTTCGATGATGATGAAAAGGCCGAGTGCCTGGCCATCAGCCTCGAAGCTCAATGCTCACCCAGCACTCAACCAGTAGACCAAGCTCACCTCTCAGAGGTTGACGCAGAAGTCGAACGTAGAGCCTCCCTCCCACCCGTCGAAGACCCTGATGATCCTCTGCCTCCCGTCACTCCAGACGAAGTGCAGGACATCATCAAGGGTCTCATACCCAGAAAAGCCCCCGGTTCAGATGGAATCACCAATAAAGTGATCCAACTTCTCCCTGCCCCCCTAATACTGCTACTGGCCACCATCTTCAATGGAGCCATGAGCAACAACATTTTCCCACAATCGTGGAAAGAAGCCACTGTCATTGGCATCCATAAGCCCGGAAAGCCCAGGACCGAACCGACGAGCTACCGTCCCATCAGTCTGCTCAAAGTTCTCGGTAAAATCTATGAGAGGCTTATTTACAAGCGTCTCAGGTCCTTTGCCGAAAACAAGGGCCTTTTCCCTGACGAACAATTTGGTTTTCGAACCCAACACTCCTGTGTCCAACAAGTCCACCGCATCACCGAACAAATCCACTATGGATTCATGCGCGGTATGATGACAGGTGTTATTTACTTCGACATAGCGAAAGCGTTCGACAAAGTCTGGCACAATGGCTTATTATACAAGCTGTACCAACTCAGGGTGCCAGACCGGCTCGTGCTCATCATACGAGACTATCTGTCGAACCGCTCATTCCGCTACAAAATCGAAGGAGCGCTCTCGTCGCCTCACCCCATCCGAGCAGGAGTCCCCCAGGGCTCCGTACTCGCCCCTCTCTTATTCACGCTGTTCACTAGCGATATTCCTAAAAATCCCAAGTCCCAACTGGCTCTGTTCGCAGACGACACAGCCATCTACTACACTGGTCGTAGCCACATCCAACTTCGGCTCCATCTCCAAACCGCAGTCAACAAGTTGGCTGCTTGGTTCAGGAAATGGCGTATCGAAGTCAATCCCGATAAGAGTCAAGCGGTTCTCTACACGAAACCTAGACATCTTCCCACCCCCCCTCCACCCATCACCATGTTCGGCAAGCAGATCCCCTGGGAGAAGCGAGCCAAATACCTAGGTGTCATCCTAGATCAGCACCTCTCCTTCTCGGAGCACATAAAGACGGTCCGCTCGCGTGCCGCTTTCGCTCTCGGTCGCCTCCACTACCTCCTCAATGACCGCAGCAAGCTGTCACTCAAGTGCAAAATGCGCCTGTACACAGCCTGCATCCGTCCCATCATGACCTACGCTTCCGTTGTCTTTGCTCATGCAAAGCCCCGTCACATCCATAGGATGCAAACCCTACAGAACCGATTCCTCCGCAAGGCCACAAACTCCCCTTGGTTCGTTCGCAATGAGATCCTCCACGTTGATCTCAAGATCCCCACTATCCAGCAGTTCATGAAACGCCTCTCCAAGCGTTTCTTTGCCACAGCCGCCACTCACCGCAACCCTCTGGTTGTCGCGGCCGTCAATTATATCCCCTCTAAAATCAGCAAAATTCGCCGTCCAAGGCATGTACTAGACGACCCCGATGACCCCACAACCCTCCTCCAGGAGAGCGATAGGGCTACCAGCACATTACAGAAACAAAAATTACCGTCATTCCGACCTCGCCGCCGAGGTCCCTCGCGACGCCCCCAAGTAAATTCTTTGCCCGTTGAAGCGCCAGCCCGCGTCGTAGCTGAGCCTGTAACTGTAAATCCCCCGACTGTGACCTCTGAGTTTGTTTCGGCCTTTCTTCTCAGAGATAGTCCTAGGAAACGCCGTGCTCATCAAAGCATTAATACTATTTCGACCCAGCCTGTCCCTTTGCTGCCCTCTCCCAGCGACGCCCTAAGCCGAGGTTCGTTCCCCACAGGGGGAGCCCTTAGCGCGCAGTCGCTTAGTTTAAACCTAGATTTAGCCCTGGCTGGAGGCTTTAAGAATTCTTAAGGCAACCACAGGATAGTCCGGTTAAGTAGTTACGACCTCTCAAGGTCAACTACGAGATGCCATACATAAAAAAAAAAAAAAAAAAAAAAAAAAAAAAAAAAAAAAAAAAAACGCTCGGAAAATTGTTACCGTTCCGTAATGGATAAAGATATCATTGCAAGAACGAAACCCCGATCCCTTAAGTTGGCATACTACAATGCCAACGGCCTCCAACACCAAAGAGCCGAGATCGCCACCTTCCTCCGCGATCATCAGATTGACATATTCCTCGTTCAAGAGACCTTCCTCAAACCCCATCACCGAAACCCCTACATAGCAAACTATCGTCTCGTCAGAAACGACAGGACACGCTGCCATAAAGGCGGTACCCTAATTTACTACAAAAAGGCTCTATACTGCATACCTATGGACCCTCCCCCACTTTCACGACTTGAAGTGTCAATCTGTCAACTGGGCATGTCAGGCCATCAGCCGATCACCCTAGTGTCAGCCTATCTTCCTCCTCAAAGCATCGCTGAAAACTACCAGCTCCTCTCAGACGACCTGTCCATCCTCCTCGGTATGAGTGACTCCGTAATACTAGCGGGGGACCTTAACGCCAAGCACACTGCCTGGAACAGTTCCATAATTAACACCAGAGGCAGACACCTCTTTGACCTCTGCCCCTTTCTTAACTTCGACGTCATTGGTCCAATCTCTCCCACTCACTTTCCTCATGACCCCAACCACACCCCCGATGTCCTTGACGTAGCGCTCCTTAAGAATGTCAACCTAAGGTTAGACTCCATCGAAGTGGTTCAAGAGCTTACCTCTGACCACCGCCCAATCATCATCCGTCTGGCCCCACGCACTGGTCTACCTGATCCCAGTCAAGCTTCTCAAATAAAAATGGTAACGGACTGGAGGAAAGTAAGGGATTCCCTGAAAACCGCCAAGTCCCCCCACCTAGACTCTATCCCCGATCAACTAAACTCTATCGCGGACACGACGGCCGCGGTCGACTCATTCACGGAACACGTACGCTCAGTACTGAGCGACTGCTCCAGGGAAATTCCAGAAACGGAGGACCGTAGCTGGAAGTTGCCTGAAGACGTGCGTGAACTGCTGAATGAGAAGAACGCGGCTGTCCGTGCCTACAGCAGCTTTCCCTGCACCGCTAACAAAGCCCATATGCGTTACTTACAGCGTGCTGTAAGGACTCGCATATCGGAGTGGCGTGAAGCCAGCTGGGACAAGCTGTTAAGCGACCTAGAGCCCACTCACCAAGCCTTCTGGGACCTTCAAAGGAAACTCAAATCCCGCGAAGTAACCAATATACCTCCATTGACCCGACCCGATAAAACCATCGCCTTCGAAGACGATGACAAAGCCGAGTGCCTGGCCATCAGCCTCGAAGCACAATGCTCACCCAGCTCCCAACCAGTAGACCAAGCTCACCTTCTATCGGTCGATGCTGAAGTCAAACAAAGAGCCTCCCTGCCGCCCGTCGAAGACCCTGATAATCCTCTGCCTCCCGTCACTCCAGACGAAGTGCAGGACATCATCAAGGGTCTCAAACCAAAAAAGGCCCCCGGTTCAGACGGAATTACTAACAGAGTGATGCAGCTCCTCCCTGCTCACCTAATCATGATACTGGTCACCATTTTCAACGGTGCCATGGGCAACAACATTTTCCCACAAACGTGGAAAGAAGCCACAGTCATTGGCATCCATAAACCCGGAAAGCCCAGATCCGAACCGACGAGCTACCGTCCCATTAGTCTGCTCAATGCCCTCGGCAAAATCTATGAGAGGCTCATTCACAAACGCCTCAGGAGCTATGCCGAAACAAAAGGCCTCATTCCCGAGGAACAATTCGGGTTCCGAACCCAACACTCTTGTGTTCAACAGGTCCACCGAATCACCGAACACATCCACGCAGGGTTCCTACGTGGGTTGATGACAGGTGTAATCTACTTCGACATAGCGAAAGCCTTCGACAAAGTCTGGCACAATGGCTTACTATACAAGCTATACCAACTCGGAGTGCCTGACAGACTCGTTCTCATCCTACGAGACTTCCTGTCAAATCGCACCTTTCGCTATAAAATTGAAGGAGCGCTCTCCCCTCCTCATCCCATTCGTGCAGGAGTCCCCCAAGGCTCTGTGCTCGCCCCACTCATATTCACGCTGTTTACCAGTGACATCCCTAGAAGTAATAGAACCCACCTGGCTCTGTTTGCAGACGACACAGCCATTTACTACTCTGGTCGCAGTCTCATCCAAATTCGGCTCCGCCTCCAAACCGCAGTCAATGAACTGGCTGCTTGGTTTAGGAAATGGCGTATTGAAGTCAACCCTGACAAGAGCCAAGCGGTCCTCTACTCCAAACCCAGATTAAAACCTATTCCCCCCTCACCTATCACCATGTTCGGCAAGCCAATCCCTTGGACAAAGCAAGCCAAATACTTAGGTGTTATTCTCGATAAAAACCTTACCTTCTCAGAGCACATTAAGACGGCCCGCTCGCGAGCCGCTTACGCTCTCGGTTGCCTCCACTCACTTTTCAACACACGCAGTAAGCTGTCACTTAAGTGCAAATTGCGCTTGTACACAGCGTGCATTCGTCCAATAATGACATACGCTTGTGTAGTCTTCGCACACACAAAGCCCCGTTATATACATAGGATGCAGACCCTCCAAAATCGTATCCTCCGAAAGGCCACCAACTCCCCCTGGTTCGTTCGCAATGAGATCCTCCACGTAGACCTCAAAATGCCCACCATTCAACAGTTCATGAAACGCCTTTCAAAGCGTTTCTTTGACACAGCCGCTAAACATCGCAACCCTCTGGTTGTCGCGGCTGCTAACTACACTCCCTCTAAAATTAGTAAACTTCGCCGGCCAAGGCACGTTCTCACTGACCCTGACGACCCCACAACGCTCCTTCAAGAGAGTAATAGGGAAACCAGCACAAAATACAAAATTAAAAAACCGACATTCCGACCTCGCCGCCGAGGTCCACCGCGTAACCCCCAAGTAGAGTCACCCGCCCGATCCTTCTTAAGTGAAGTGCCAGCTCGCGCGGTAGCTGTGCTTAATGTAAATGTAAACTCATGACTATGACCTCTGAGTTTGTTTCGGCCTTTCTTCTCAGAAATAGTCCTAGGAAACGCCGTGCTCATCAAAGCACTAATAATTAAAATTCGATCCAGCCGAATCCCTTTTGCTGCCCTCTCTCAGTGACACCCTAAGCCGAGGTTCGTTCCCCACAGGGGGAGCCCTTAGCGTGTAGTCACTTAAAAAATTTAGTTATAAGCCCTGGCTGGAGGCTTTAAGTTTTCTTAAGGCAACCACAGGATAGTCCGGTTAAGTAGTCACGACCTCTCAAGGTCAACTACGAGATGCCATTTATAAAAAAAAAAAAAAAAAAAAAAAAAAAAAAAAAAAAAAAAAAAAAAAAAAAAAAAACGCTCGGAAAATATACCAGTCGCTCGCGTCGTTCGTGTGCGCGCACCCGTGTTGTTATTATTATCGTGTTTTTTGAAACCCCACTGCAAAGAAGATGACCGGTCGCGGTAAGGGAGGAAAGGGTCTGGGAAAAGGAGGAGCCAAGCGTCACAGGAAGGTACTTCGTGATAACATCCAAGGTATCACGAAGCCCGCCATCCGTCGTCTGGCTCGCAGAGGCGGCGTGAAACGTATCTCCGGTCTGATCTACGAAGAGACTCGCGGTGTGCTTAAAGTGTTCCTAGAGAACGTCATCCGCGACGCTGTCACCTACACCGAGCACGCCAAGAGGAAGACCGTCACCGCCATGGACGTCGTCTACGCTCTGAAGCGCCAGGGTCGCACCCTGTACGGTTTCGGCGGTTAAACACCTGCATCCCCCGCGTGTACGTGTTGCCTGCGCAACCAGCTCTGCATACTGTGGTGGACGTGTGTGTGTTGTGTTTGTTGTGAACATAATCATGCCGTTCGACCATGCGTATATAGAGGCGCACTTAAAAAAAGGCCCTTTTCAGGGCCGCATATGATTCGATACCATTAAATATGTTTCTTTACTGGAATTGTCTAAAAAACGTACCTCTACATACACCTACCTACCTACCGAACCTCCTACTTACTTACTACTCGGATGTACGCAAGTTTATACACTTTATACACAAATTCATTACTCGCAGTAATACGTACTTAGGTTTTGGAGTTACCTCTACGAGACATCGGTACCTACATACACGACATAATAATGCCCTTGCTTATATATGCAACATACTACACGCGCTATGTTGACGTTTGTTCTACGCGTGAAAAGCCCATCGCCACTGCCCCACTGAACTGGAGCTGAGGTGTATACTGGAATTGAAAAATAAAAGCAAAACATTAGTAGACCATAATATTCAATACTTAGGTACTTACTTACTTACTTACCTACCTACCTACTTACGTGTTGTTTCTTGTGTAGAACATCTACCTACCTACCTACCTACCTACCTAGGTACCTAGTCGTTTGATCGCCCCTCGGTGCGCGTGCCGTTTGTTTATGTGGATGTTCGATGTCGTTTGTGTGATGATTATTATTGCAATATTTAACTCTCGGATGTTATTTATTATTTCGCGTATATTCTTTGCTAGTCGTTATTACTTCGTTACACACGTAGCTCCTACTAACAACAGACTCGCCGTCTGAAGAGAGTGTAGTAGAGCCACGCACGGACAGCATCCGCGCCCGTCCGAGTACCTACGCGGACGGGCCTATTGTCTATTTACACATTGTTTAATACGCGATCTCTGATGCGATTGCACCGATCTGTACACTGTCAACTCGTCGAAGGGCACTCTCGTCTTTTAATAATATCACTAGATATTAATAGGTTGCACGTCCTGGACGTAGTCGTCCGTCCTTAGCGGTTCGGCGCTCGCGGTGTTTTACGACGCTTCACTTTTAGGTCGATAATACCTTCGCGAGACTGTGTGATATCGACGGAGTCCTGTTGCCACACAAGCTCGATATCCTCCTAGTTGACGCGTCGACGTTTATCGGCACCAACTATCAATTTAATAGAGAAAATAACGTTTTGAACACGACCCGACCTACGCTTCGTACGCAGTCGTCAAAATAAAACGACGCCACCGGCCGAACGATCGCCTCACGCTCCCCGAATTCGCACACCCGCATCGTCAACTTCATGACCTATCCGAAACCGTAACACTGCGTCCCGCTGAGGGCCGTTAACCATTATTTTTATTTATTTTATTAGATACGTGTTAGTGAAAACTTTCAAGCGTTCATACGAGAAAACGTCCCGCGACATCACGGCGCTCGTTACGGTAAAGTTCCGCCGTGCTTGAGCGTACGTATACGAAACTCGTGAAACCTATAAGTGGCGACATCTAAGTCTCTCTCATAGTATTGAAAGTTATTATTACAACAGTGTGTTGTGTTGTGTTGCGTGAAGTCAAGCAATTTTAACTAATTAATATAACAAAATGGCAGACACCGCAGTTGCTACCGAGGCACCAGCGCCCGCTACACCAGCGAAGAAGCAGGCGAGACAGGCCGGCGGCGCCGGTGCCGCGAAGAAACCGAAGGCGAAGCCTACCCATCCCAAAACATCTGAGATGGTCACCAACGCCATCAAGGAGATGAAGGAGCGCAGCGGATCTTCCCTGCAGGCGATCAAGAAGTATATCGCCGCGCAGTACAAGGTCGACGCGGAGAAACTGGCTCCGTTCATCAGGAAATACCTGAAGAGCGCCGTCGAATCTGGGGCGCTGATCCAGACCAAGGGCAAGGGTGCCTCCGGTTCGTTCAAGCTCGAGTCGAAATCGTCCGCGGCCAAGAAACCCGCCGGCGCAGCTGGCAAGGCCGCCGGCAAGGCGCCCGCCGCCGCCGCCGCGAAGACGAAGAAGGCGACCGCTTCTGCGGCCGGCGCCAAGACCAAGAAGGCAGCAGCCGCCGCCGCGGCCGCCTCTGCCGCCTCCGGCTCACCTTCAAAGTCCAAGGCATCGGCCGCCGCCGCCGCCAAGGACAAGAAGGCCGCCGCCGCTAAGAAGAAGCCGGCACCCAAGAAGGCCGCCGCCCCCGCTAAGGCGAAGGGAGGCGCCGCTCCCAAAGCTAAGAAGACAGCGAAGCCGCCAACCAAGAAACCTAAAGCGCCTAAACCCAAGAAGGCCGCGGCTACACCCAAGTCTAAGCCGGCGGCCAAGAAAGCGTCCGCCGCTAAGAAGTAAGCTACGGTCGCATTCGCGTTACACCGGCGACGGCGACGGCGACGACGACAGCGCGCCGCAGAGTCGGCTGACCAGACGACCACCATCAACACATACACGCTACAACAACAACAACAACAGCAACAACAGCAGCTGATGAGTGATAGATAGTGTGTGTTTGTGTGTGTGTGACAAATGTGCGTGCGCGTCTTACCTACTGCATCATCATACACGCACCGTGTAGTAGAGAGAGGCGCGCGCGTGCTTTGTGCGTCTGTTTTCATCATCGTCCAACCGCGCGCACGCAGTACGTACGCGTCTATCGTCCTCGGGTAGAGGAGGGTGCGAAACGCGCTCGACGTGTCTCGAGCTCGTCCGACCAACGATTCATCAGAAGCAGCAAGCAACTGAAGAAACCACAGACGGCGGCACCGAGATGCTTAGCGCGCGTGCATGCGCTCACCGCACCAAAAAGCCCTTTTCAGGGCTAACAATACTTTCATGAATATGAACAATATTCGTTTCTGTAACACGGACGAGTCAAAACGTTGTAAAATAATCACATAGGTACATACATACATACTCACGAAATACATTACCTGCTATGTATCTAGGTAGGATATAGAGAGAGAGAGAAACAATGAAATAGTTCAAATAAATAAACAGAGACCTATTTAGATACCTATACATACAAAACATAAATACGTTACGTTACGTTACTTACATACATACATATATATATATATATATATATACATACATACATACATATATACATACATACATACATACATACATACATACATACATACATACATACATACATACCTACCTACCTACCTACCTACCTACCTACCTACCTAAAACTCGCATACGTGATGATACAATTTCCCATCTCCACTCACGCTATGTTATTTATTCTTCAGGAAGCGCTCACAGTCTATAATAAATAACAGAAAAGAAGGAAATGTATGTAATGGTTAAGTTAGTTTTATACAAAATAAGTTTGATTATTCAATCAAAACTAAGTGAAAATCGTATTGGGAAGTACCTACTTCATAATTTCATGCTACTACAGTAATTTCAAGGGAGGGAGGGAGAGAGAAAAAAAAAAAAAAAAACATCTTAGCAGTCTATTAGATTCTGCTAAATATCTCTCTACCCACCCCGTATCCCGTATCCATGGTGCAGTGTACGCTTGCGCGTTTTGTGAATTAGTTTCGTTTGCCGCGTACCCCTCCCACTGACACAGCTGCGCGGTGCGAGTATAAATAGCGTGAAACCCCGGGTTGTGGCATTATAGACACCGTTTGACTCTCGTCGCGCGCGTACGTGCTCAAGCGCCTACGCCCCCGGCTCATTGTCGCTCGCTGTCGCTCTCGTTGCGTTCTCGTAACGGCTCTCCGTAGTCGCCCCGACTACTCTCGATCTTTCATTGAATTTATTCTTTGAATTATAAGATCGCTCAAACTGCCTTTTTCAAGGCTCTATTTCTTTATCGTACAGACTCGTCGTAAATTCACCAGGCCCCTTCCGGGTTAAAACCACAGTTTCGTGGTCCTCGGCTGAAACCTTACGGTGTAAACGAAACCGAGTGGGGTGTTGTCCCAATCACACCCGCCGAACCCCTTCAGGGCAAGGCAGTCAATTGGACGGGTCCCAGTTCCCGGCCTTGGGGGGCCTCCTAGTCGGGACTGGATGACAGTTTTCCTTCCCCAGCTACACACCTAGTGTCGTTAGGGTGTCTCTACACCCTTAGCGCTAGACTGGCTAGGGCCCCGTTCGCACAATAAGACTGGCGACGGGTTACAAGCTTAGGGCTCACCAGTAGGTACTCACCTCCCTGTCTACACCCGACAGGGAGGGTACACATCCCCGGGCCCATCCACCCGGGGAGTTAGGTATAGGGAAACTCTCCCCCGTCCCCCGCTATGGCAGACGCCATATTACTCTTTGTGAAAGAGGTCCTCCTCAAGGACCCCGACTTCCTTGCCAAGTATGGCTCAAAGTTAGCTGCTCTGCAGCTTCCCTCCCCCGCCACGACCAGCAAATCGAGCTTGCTCGATGAGCCGGTCAACTCTCCGGTGTCTATGGACACCGAAGAGGCCTCTGGCAAACGCCCCCACGACTCGTCAGAAGAGGATTCCCTCCTCTTCTCTGAGTCCTCTTCAGCCCCTTCCTCTGACGACGACGGCTACACGTTGGCGTCAGGGAAGAAAAATAAGAGGAAGAAGAAGAAAGCAGATTCTCCTTCCTCGAGAAAAATAGCCGCCACTGAATCGGCCGCTATCCCCTCCTCCGCCCCCGCTTCCCAGGCCTCTCGCGCCGCTACCCCCACCCCGTCCGCCCCGCGCGCCTCACGCGCCGCTACCCCCTCCCCGACCGCTAGCCTCAGTGCCGGCGCCACTACTTCCGCCCCTCGGAAATTACCCCCTCCACCCCCTGTGTTCATTCAGGACAAAGGGAAGTGGACGGACGTTTCGAGTTGGTGCACCGATCTTAAGATCGGTTTCTCCAGCGCCCGATCTACCCAACAGGGTATTAAAGTCTCGGTCCCGACGTCGAAAGACTATAGGGATCTTACCCGCGTTCTCCGGCAGAGAGGTGTGTCGTTTCACACCTACTCCCTCCCGGAAGAACGCCAGACACGTGTCGTGATCCGAAGGGTCCCCAAGGAGATCCCTGTCACCGACATCAAGGCGGACCTCGAGGCACAGAACATCCCTGTGTCCGACGTCCACCGCATGCACCGCGCCAGGGGTCAAGTCGCCTTCGACATGATCCTTGTGGTCTGTCCCCCCGTTGAAGGGCAAAAGCTCCACCCTATATTTAACCTCAAGGCTATCTGTGGTCTCACAGGCCTAGTCCTAGAAAAACCCCGCAAGAGCGGCATCGTTGGGCAATGCCACCGATGCCAGCTCTACGGCCACTCTCAGGCCCACTGCCACGCCAAACCCAGGTGCGTCAAGTGCCTGGGCGAGCATGGTACGTCCGACTGCCCTCGTCCTAAAGATCGTACCTTATGTACGGAACCTCCCAGCTGCGTCCTATGCGGCAACTCAGGCCACCCAGCCAACTACCGTGGCTGCCCAAAGGCCCCCAAATCCTCCTCCCCCAAGTTGGCCAAGCGTGCGGACGCCCGCCAACAAAGGGAATCCCCTTCCTCCTCTCTAAACCCCCCGACCCAGCTCCCCGAGCGACTAAGTCCCCAAAGGCCTAGTCCTTGGAATATATTAAATCACCAGCGAGCGTTCCCCGCTCTCACGCAGGCAGCATCCCAGCCGCCTACCCCTCTCGCCCCCGCCAGAGCGGACCCCCGCCTCTGCCCCCCCGCGCTACAAGCTTACTTTGCTGGTAAGCCCCCCACCGCCGCTCCTAAAGCCGCCCCCTCCCCCGCTCCTAAAGCCGCCCCCGCCCCCGCTCCTAAAGCCGCCCCCGCCCCCGCTCCTAAAGCCGCCCCCGCCGCTCTAGCTGCCCCTTCAGAGGACCCCGACCCCTTCACGGTGATTACAAGCACCTACCTAATCTTCCTCACCCCTCGTGCTAAACAAATGGCACAGGAGATCACCGCCGCTAGGGCATCCTGTGATCTTTTCCGCATCCAGGAAATATTCAAAGCGTACCCTGAGATTACGCAAGCCCTCTCTTCCTACGCTACCAAACCGTAATGGATAGTAGCATCATTACGCGAACGAAACCCCGATCCCTCAAGTTGGCATCTTACAATGCCAACGGCCTCAAGTCACAACGAGATGAGATCGCCACCTTCCTCCGCGATCATCAAATCGACATTCTCCTCGTCCAAGAGACCTTCCTCAAGCCCATCATCCGCAGCCCTGCAATTGCTAACTATCGTCTAGTTCGCAATGACAGGCTGAGGTGCCACAAGGGCGGCACTCTAATTTACTACAAAAAGGCTCTGTATTGCACCCCTATGGACCCTCCCCCACTCTCACGACTTGAAGTGTCTATCTGTCGACTAGGCATGACAGGCCACCAGCCTATCACCATAGTCTCAGCCTACCTTCCTCCCCAAACCACTCCAGAGGACCCGCAGCTTCTATCTGACGACCTCTCTACCCTTCTTGGCATGAGCGACTCCGTTATCATAGCGGGCGACCTCAACGCCAAACACACTGCCTGGAACAGTGTCACGACTAACTCTCGAGGCAGACACCTCTTCAACCTCTGCCCACTGCTCAACTTCGACGTCATAGGTCCTATGACCCCCACCCACTTTCCCCACGACCCCTCCCACACCCCAGATGTCCTGGACGTGGTGCTTCTGAAGAGAGTCAACCTACGGTTAGACTCTCTAGAAGTAGTACAAGAGCTCACCTCTGACCATCGACCAATCACCATTCGATTGGCCCCTCGCACTGGACTCACCGACCCCGACCTACCTCCCCTGACAAAAGTGGTAACGGACTGGAGGAAAGTAAGGGAATCCCTGAAATCCACCACATCCCCCCACTTAGACACCATCCCCGGTCACTTCAGCTCTATCGCGGACACGACGGCCGCGATCGACTCATTCACGGAACACGTACAGTCAGTCTTGAACGATTGTTCTAGGGAAGTTCTAGTGACGGACGACCGTCGCTGGAAACTACCCGACGATGTGCGTGAACTGCTGAATGAGAAGAACGCGGCTGTCCGTGCCTACAGTAGCTTTCCCTGCGACGCTAACAAAGCCCATATGCGTTACTTGCAGCGTGCTGTAAAGTCTCGCTTATCGGAGTGGCGTGAAGCTAGCTGGGACAAGATGCTAAACGAGCTTGAGCCCACCCATCAGGCCTTCTGGGAGCTTCAAAGGAAACTCAAATCCCGCGAAGTCGTCCCCATACCACCCCTGGTCCGCCCAGATAAAACCATCGCCTTTGATGATGATGAAAAGGCCGAGTGCCTGGCCATCAGCCTCGAAGCTCAATGCTCACCCAGCACTCAACCAGTAGACCAAGCTCACCTCTCAGAGGTTGACGCAGAAGTCGAACGTAGAGCCTCCCTCCCACCCGTCGAAGACCCTGATGATCCTCTGCCTCCCGTCACTCCAGACGAAGTGCAGGACATCATCAAGGGTCTCATACCCAGAAAAGCCCCCGGTTCAGATGGAATCACCAATAAAGTGATCCAACTTCTCCCTGCCCCCCTAATACTGCTACTGGCCACCATCTTCAATGGCGCCATGAGCAACAACATTTTCCCACAATCGTGGAAAGAAGCCACTGTCATTGGCATCCATAAGCCCGGAAAGCCCAGGACCGAACCGACGAGCTACCGTCCCATCAGTCTGCTCAAAGTTCTCGGTAAAATCTATGAGAGGCTTGTTTACAAGCGTCTCAGGTCCTTTGCCGAAAACAAGGGCCTTTTCCCTGATGAACAATTTGGTTTTCGAACCCAACACTCCTGTGTCCAACAAGTCCACCGCATCACCGAACAAATCCACTATGGATTCATGCGCGGTATGATGACAGGTGTTATTTACTTCGACATAGCGAAAGCGTTCGACAAAGTCTGGCACAATGGCTTATTATACAAGCTATACCAACTCGGGGTGCCAGACCGGCTCGTGCTCATCATACGAGACTATCTGTCGAACCGCTCATTCCGCTACAAAATCGAAGGAGCGCTCTCGTCGCCTCACCCCATCCGAGCAGGAGTCCCCCAGGGCTCCGTACTCGCCCCTCTCTTATTCACGCTGTTCACTAGCGATATTCCAAAAAATCCCAAGTCCCAACTGGCTCTGTTCGCAGACGACACAGCCATCTACTACACTGGTCGTAGCCACATCCAACTTCGACTCCATCTCCAAACCGCAGTCAACAAGTTGGCTGCCTGGTTCAGGAAATGGCGTATCGAAGTCAATCCCGATAAGAGTCAAGCGGTTCTCTACACGAAACCCAGACATCTTCCCACCCCCCCTCCACCCATCACTATGTTCGGCAAGCAGATCCCCTGGGAGAAGCGAGCCAAATACCTAGGTGTCATCCTAGATCAGCACCTCACCTTCTCGGAGCACATAAAGACGGTCCGTTCGCGTGCCGCTTTCGCTCTCGGTCGCTTCCACTACCTCCTCAATGACCGCAGCAAGCTGTCACTCAAGTGCAAAATGCGCCTGTACACAGCCTGCATCCGTCCCATCATGACCTACGCTTCCGTTGTCTTTGCTCATGCAAAGCCCCGTCACATCCATAGGATGCAAACCCTACAGAACCGATTCCTCCGCAAGGCCACAAACTCCCCTTGGTTCGTTCGCAATGAGATCCTCCACGTTGATCTCAAGATCCCCACCATCCAGCAGTTCATGAAACGCCTCTCCAAGCGTTTCTTTGCCACAGCCGCCACTCACCGCAACCCTCTGGTTGTCGCGGCCGTCAATTATATCCCCTCTAAAATCAGCAAAATTCGCCGTCCAAGGCATGTACTAGATGACCCCGATGACCCCACAACCCTCCTCCAGGAGAGCGATAGGGCTACCAGCACATTACACAAACAGAAATTACCGTCATTCCGACCTCGCCGCCGAGGTCCCTCGCGACGCCCCCAAGTAAATTCTTTGCCCGTTGAAGCGCCAGCCCGCGTCGTAGCTGAGCCTGTAACTGTAAATCCCCCGACTGTGACCTCTGAGTTTGTTTCGGCCTTTCTTCTCAGAGATAGTCCTAGGAAACGCCGTGCTCATCAAAGCATTAATACTATTTCGATCCAGCCTGTCCCTTTGCTGCCCTCTCCCAGCGACGCCCTAAGCCGAGGTTCGTTCCCCACAGGGGGAGCCCTTAGCGCGCAGTCGCTTAGTTTAAACCTAGATTTAGCCCTGGCTGGAGGCTTTAAGAATTCTTAAGGCAACCACAGGATAGTCCGGTTAAGTAGTTACGACCTCTCAAGGTCAACTACGAGATGCCATACATAAAAAAAAAAAAAAAAAAAAAAAAAAAAAAAAAAAAAAAAAAAAAAAAGGTTGTGGCATCTTAGACACCGTTTGACTCTCGTCGCGCGCGTACGTGCTCAAGCGCCTACGCCCCCGGCTCATTGTCGCTCGCTGTCGCTCTCGTTGCGTTCTCGTAACGGCTCTCCGTAGTCGCCCCGACTACTCTCGATCTTTCATCGAATTTATTCTTTGAATTATAAGATCGCTCAAACTGCCTTTTTCAAGGCTCTATTTCTTTATCGTACAGACTCGTCGTAAATTCACCAGGCCCCTTCCGGGTTAAAACCACAGTTTCGTGGTCCTCGGCTGAAACCTTACGGTGTAAACGAAACCGAGTGGGGTGTTGTCCCAATCACACCCGCCGAACCCCTTCAGGGCAAGGCAGTCAATTGGACGGGTCCCAGTTCCCGGCCTTGGGGGGCCTCCTAGTCGGGACTGGATGACAGTTTTCCTTCCCCAGCTACACACCTAGTGTCGTTAGGGTGTCTCTACACCCTTAGCGCTAGACTGGCTAGGGCCCCGTTCGCACAATAAGACTGGCGACGGGTTACAAGCTTAGGGCTCACCAGTAGGTACTCACCTCCCTGTCTACACCCGACAGGGAGGGTACACATCCCCGGGCCCATCCACCCGGGGAGTTAGGTATAGGGAAACTCTCCCCCGTCCCCCGCTATGGCAGACGCCATATTACTCTTTGTGAAAGAGGTCCTCCTCAAGGACCCCGACTTCCTTGCCAAGTATGGCTCAAAGTTAGCTGCTCTGCAGCTTCCCTCCCCCGCCACGACCAGCAAATCGAGCTTGCTCGATGAGCCGGTCAACTCTCCGGTGTCTATGGACACCGAAGAGGCCTCTGGCAAACGCCCCCACGACTCGTCAGAAGAGGATTCCCTCCTCTTCTCTGAGTCCTCTTCAGCCCCTTCCTCTGACGACGACGGCTTCACGTTGGCGTCGGGGAAGAAAAATAAGAGGAAGAAGAAGAAAGCAGATTCTCCTTCCTCGAGAAAAATAGCCGCCACTGAATCGGCCGCTATCCCCTCCTCCGCCCCCGCTTCCCAGGCCTCTCGCGCCGCTACCCCCACCCCGTCCGCCCCGCGCGCCTCACGCGCCGCTACCCCCTCCCCGACCGCTAGCCTCAGTGCCGGCGCCACTACTTCCGCCCCTCGGAAATTACCCCCTCCACCCCCTGTGTTCATTCAGGACAAAGGGAAATGGACGGACGTTTCGAGTTGGTGCACCGATCTTAAGATCGGTTTCTCCAGCGCCCGATCTACCCAACAGGGTATTAAAGTCTCGGTCCCGACGTCGAAAGACTATAGGGATCTTACCCGCGTTCTCCGGCAGAGAGGTGTGTCGTTTCACACCTACTCCCTCCCGGAAGAACGCCAGACACGTGTCGTGATCCGAAGGGTCCCCAAGGAGATCCCTGTCACCGACATCAAGGCGGACCTCGAGGCACAGAACATCCCTGTGTCCGACGTCCACCGCATGCACCGCGCCAGGGGTCAAGTCGCCTTCGACATGATCCTTGTGGTCTGTCCCCCCGTTGAAGGGCAAAAGCTCCACCCTATATTTAACCTCAAGGCTATCTGTGGTCTCACAGGCCTAGTCCTAGAAAAACCCCGCAAGAGCGGCATCGTTGGGCAATGCCACCGATGCCAGCTCTACGGCCACTCTCAGGCCCACTGCCACGCCAAACCCAGGTGCGTCAAGTGCCTGGGCGAGCATGGTACGTCCGACTGCCCTCGTCCTAAAGATCGTACCTTATGTACGGAACCTCCCAGCTGCGTCCTATGCGGCAACTCAGGCCATCCAGCCAACTACCGTGGCTGCCCAAAGGCCCCCAAATCCTCCTCCCCCAAGTTGGCCAAGCGTGCGGACGCCCGCCAACAAAGGGAATCCCCTTCCTCCTCTCAAAACCCCCCGACCCAGCTCCCCGAGCGACTAAGTCCCCAAAGGCCTAGTCCTTGGAATATATTAAATCACCAGCGAGCGTTCCCCGCTCTCACGCAGGCAGCATCCCAGCCGCCTACCCCTCTCGCCCCCGCCAGAGCGGACCCCCGCCTCTGCCCCCCCGCGTTACAAGCTTACTTTGCTGGTAAGCCCCCCACCGCCGCTCCTAAAGCCGCCCCCTCCCCCGCTCCTAAAGCCGCCCCCGCCCCCGCTCCTAAAGCCGCCCCCGCCCCCGCTCCTAAAGCCGCCCCCGCCGCTCTAGCTGCCCCTTCAGAGGACCCCGACCCCTTCACGGTGATTACAAGCACCTACCTAATCTTCCTCACCCCTCGTGCTAAACAAATGGCACAGGAGATCACCGCCGCTAGGGCATCCTGTGATCTTTTCCGCATCCAGGAAATATTCAAAGCGTACCCTGAGATTACGCAAGCCCTCTCCTCCTACGCTACAAAACCGTAATGGATAGTAGCATCATCACGCGAACGAAACCCCGATCCCTCAAGTTGGCATCTTACAATGCCAACGGCCTCAAGTCACAACGAGATGAGATCGCCACCTTCCTCCGCGATCATCAAATCGACATTCTCCTCGTCCAAGAGACCTTCCTCAAGCCCATCATCCGCAGCCCTGCAATTGCTAACTATCGTCTAGTTCGCAATGACAGGCTGAGGTGCCACAAGGGCGGCACTCTAATTTACTACAAAAAGGCTCTGTATTGCACCCCTATGGACCCTCCCCCACTCTCACGACTTGAAGTGTCTATCTGTCGACTAGGCATGACAGGCCACCAGCCTATCACCATAGTCTCAGCCTACCTTCCTCCCCAAACCACTCCAGAGGACCCGCAGCTTCTATCTGACGACCTCTCTACCCTTCTTGGCATGAGCGACTCCGTTATCATAGCGGGCGACCTCAACGCCAAACACACTGCCTGGAACAGTGTCACGACCAACTCTCGAGGCAGACACCTCTTCAACCTCTGCCCACTGCTCAATTTCGACGTCATAGGTCCTATGACCCCCACCCACTTTCCCCACGACCCCTCCCACACCCCAGATGTCCTGGACGTGGTGCTTCTGAAGAGAGTCAACCTACGGTTAGACTCTCTAGAAGTAGTACAAGAGCTCACCTCTGACCATCGACCAATCACCATTCGATTGGCCCCTCGCACTGGACTCACCGACCCCGACCTACCTCCCCTGACAAAAGTGGTAACGGACTGGAGGAAAGTAAGGGAATCCCTGAAATCCACCACATCCCCCCACTTAGACACCATCCCCGGTCACTTCAGCTCTATCGCGGACACGACGGCCGCGATCGACTCATTCACGGAACACGTACAGTCAGTCATGAACGATTGTTCTAGGGAAGTTCTAGTGACGGACGACCGTCGCTGGAAACTACCCGACGATGTGCGTGAACTGCTGAATGAGAAGAACGCGGCTGTCCGTGCCTACAGTAGCTTTCCCTGCGACGCTAACAAAGCCCATATGCGTTACTTGCAGCGTGCTGTAAAGTCTCGCTTATCGGAGTGGCGTGAAGCTAGCTGGGACAAGATGCTAAGCGAGCTTGAGCCCACCCATCAGGCCTTCTGGGAGCTTCAAAGGAAACTCAAATCCCGCGAAGTCGTCCCCATACCACCCCTGGTCCGCCCAGATAAAACCATCGCCTTCGATGATGATGAAAAGGCCGAGTGCCTGGCCATCAGCCTCGAAGCTCAATGCTCACCCAGCACTCAACCAGTAGACCAAGCTCACCTCTCAGAGGTTGACGCAGAAGTCGAACGTAGAGCCTCCCTCCCACCCGTCGAAGACCCTGATGATCCTCTGCCTCCCGTCACTCCAGACGAAGTGCAGGACATCATCAAGGGTCTCATACCCAGAAAAGCCCCCGGTTCAGATGGAATCACCAATAAAGTGATCCAACTTCTCCCTGCCCCCCTAATACTGCTACTGGCCACCATCTTCAATGGAGCCATGAGCAACAACATTTTCCCACAATCGTGGAAAGAAGCCACTGTCATTGGCATCCATAAGCCCGGAAAGCCCAGGACCGAACCGACGAGCTACCGTCCCATCAGTCTGCTCAAAGTTCTCGGTAAAATCTATGAGAGGCTTATTTACAAGCGTCTCAGGTCCTTTGCCGAAAACAAGGGCCTTTTCCCTGACGAACAATTTGGTTTTCGAACCCAACACTCCTGTGTCCAACAAGTCCACCGCATCACCGAACAAATCCACTATGGATTCATGCGCGGTATGATGACAGGTGTTATTTACTTCGACATAGCGAAAGCGTTCGACAAAGTCTGGCACAATGGCTTACTATACAAGCTGTACCAACTCGGGGTGCCAGACCGGCTCGTGCTCATCATACGAGACTATCTGTCGAACCGCTCATTCCGCTACAAAATCGAAGGAGCGCTCTCGTCGCCTCACCCCATCCGAGCAGGAGTCCCCCAGGGCTCCGTACTCGCCCCTCTCTTATTCACGCTGTTCACTAGCGATATTCCAAAAAATCCCAAGTCCCAACTGGCTCTGTTCGCAGACGACACAGCCATCTACTACACTGGTCGTAGCCACATCCAACTTCGGCTCCATCTCCAAACCGCAGTCAACAAGTTGGCTGCTTGGTTCAGGAAATGGCGTATCGAAGTCAATCCCGATAAGAGTCAAGCGGTTCTCTACACGAAACCCAGACATCTTCCCACCCCCCCTCCACCCATCACTATGTTCGGCAAGCAGATCCCCTGGGAGAAGCGAGCCAAATACCTAGGTGTCATCCTAGATCAGCACCTCACCTTCTCGGAGCACATAAAGACGGTCCGTTCGCGTGCCGCTTTCGCTCTCGGTCGCTTCCACTACCTCCTCAATGACCGCAGCAAGCTGTCACTCAAGTGCAAAATGCGCCTGTACACAGCCTGCATCCGTCCCATCATGACCTACGCTTCCGTTGTCTTTGCTCATGCAAAGCCCCGTCACATCCATAGGATGCAAACCCTACAGAACCGATTCCTCCGCAAGGCCACAAACTCCCCTTGGTTCGTTCGCAATGAGATCCTCCACGTTGATCTCAAGATCCCCACCATCCAGCAGTTCATGAAACGCCTCTCCAAGCGTTTCTTTGCCACAGCCGCCACTCACCGCAACCCTCTGGTTGTCGCGGCCGTCAATTATATCCCCTCTAAAATCAGCAAAATTCGCCGTCCAAGGCATGTACTAGATGACCCCGATGACCCCACAACCCTCCTCCAGGAGAGCGATAGGGCTACCAGCACATTACAGAAACAGAAATTACCGTCATTCCGACCTCGCCGCCGAGGTCCCTCGCGACGCCCCCAAGTAAATTCTTTGCCCGTTGAAGCGCCAGCCCGCGTCGTAGCTGAGCCTGTAACTGTAAATCCCCCGACTGTGACCTCTGAGTTTGTTTCGGCCTTTCTTCTCAGAGATAGTCCTAGGAAACGCCGTGCTCATCAAAGCATTAATACTATTTCGATCCAGCCTGTCCCTTTGCTGCCCTCTCCCAGCGACGCCCTAAGCCGAGGTTCGTTCCCCACAGGGGGAGCCCTTAGCGCGCAGTCGCTTAGTTTAAACCTAGATTTAGCCCTGGCTGGAGGCTTTAAGAATTCTTAAGGCAACCACAGGATAGTCCGGTTAAGTAGTTACGACCTCTCAAGGTCAACTACGAGATGCCATACATAAAAAAAAAAAAAAAAAAAAAAAAAAAAAAACGCGGTGCCGTTTTATACTGCGACTGAACTCCGTTTCGGTAGCACGTGTACTCGACAAATTTCATAATGCCGCCCAAGACAAGTGGTAAAGCCGCCAAGAAGTCTGGCAAAGCCCAGAAGAACATCTCTAAGACCGACAAGAAGAAGAAGAAGCACAAGAGGAAGGAGAGTTACGCCATCTACATCTATAAGGTGTTGAAGCAGGTGCACCCCGACACCGGTATCTCCAGCAAGGCCATGTCCATCATGAACTCGTTCGTGAACGACATCTTCGAGCGTATCGCCGCCGAAGCTTCCCGTCTCGCCCACTACAACAAGAGATCTACCATCACGTCCAGGGAGGTGCAGACGTCCGTCAGGCTCCTGCTGCCCGGCGAGCTCGCCAAGCACGCCGTCAGTGAAGGCACCAAGGCCGTCACCAAATACACCAGCTCCAAGTGAGCGGTCGGTCGGTCGGTCGGCAGGCTAACCAAGAGCCGCCGACGACGCTCCGCCTCAACGCCGCCTCGTGTCTGTGTACAGTGTTAAATCCAGTGCGGCTTGTTCGTGTGTCTTGTTGACTGTGATGCGTGTTTATTGTGTTAGTGTCATCGTATTGTGCATACATGTATACATACACCTAGGTCTGTGTGTCATGTATGTACGTACGAGCGACGCGCATGATGCACGTGCTACGAGCAAACCACGACAAACGTCTGGACGCGCACGCACACCACCGCGGGATGGCAGGAGTAAAAATAAAAGGCCCTTTTCAGGGCCACAAATATGTTCATGTGATAAATTCACGTTTCTTTAAATTTGAGTACAGTCAAAACGTTACTATTTACATACACACCTACACCTACCTACCTACCTACCTACCTACCTACCTACCTACCTACATAGCTATACATTTATGTACAAAGTTACTTACTACTCTTACCGCTTTGATAGTACCTACGGCTGCTCCTGCTTACGTACACTACACCTATCTTAAGTAAATTTTTAAACTTAATGACAAATTGAATGAAGCATTCAGGGTCATTATTTAGTCATTGCAAATGCATCAACAAATAAATACAACATGCACAGAAAATTTCCCGCGTAAACGATAGCGTATTGATACTTATTGAGATGATGGCATGCAAGTAAATTCATTAGCGAGTACTGTTATGTTCCACATCATATAAACATAATAATAACAACACACAAAAAGTATGTACCTACCTAGGTAGTTTCTCAATACTTTTTCTTTTTTTTTTTTTTTTTTAATTATTATTATTATTATTATTTTTCATTATCTATTCAACACCGTTAGACCGGTGTATTTTCACATAAAAGTGATGCAATCACAACTTATGTACAAATTATGTTTTAAAAATATGTAGGTATTAAATTCTATACAATAATTTTAGTTAGCTCGTTGTACTTCCCGCCCGATCCTTCTTAAGTGAAGTGCCAGCTCGCGCGGTAGCTGTGCTTAATGTAAATGTAAACTCATGACTATGACCTCTGAGTTTGTTTCGGCCTTTCTTCTCAGAGATAGTCCTAGGAAACGCCGTGCTCATCAAAGCACTAATAATTATAATTCGACCCAGCCGAATCCCTTTTGCTGCCCTCTCTCAGTGACACCCTAAGCCGAGGTTCGTTCCCCACAGGGGGAGCCCTTAGCGTGTAGTCACTTAAAAATCTAGTTATAAGCCCTGGCTGGAGGCTTTAAGTTTTCTTAAGGCAACCACAGGATAGTCCGGTTAAGTAGTCACGACCTCTCAAGGTCAACTACGAGATGCCATTTATAAAAAAAAAAAAAAAAAAAAAAAAAAAAAAAAAAAAAAAAAAAAAAAAAAAAAAGTCTGGGTTTTTATTCTCACTCGTACGTTCGAACTGCGCGCACGTCCGTTGCGTGTATTTTGACTGTGTTGACTTGATTAGATTATTATTTGTCTCTCCTCGTTCCGTGCTTACAATGGCGCGTACCAAGCAGACCGCTCGTAAATCCACCGGTGGTAAGGCCCCGAGGAAACAGCTCGCCACCAAGGCTGCGCGCAAGAGCGCACCGGCCACCGGTGGCGTTAAGAAACCCCATCGTTACAGGCCCGGCACTGTGGCCCTCCGTGAGATTCGTCGCTACCAGAAGAGTACCGAACTGCTGATCCGCAAGCTTCCGTTCCAGCGTCTCGTGCGTGAGATCGCACAGGACTTCAAGACCGATCTCCGTTTCCAGAGCTCCGCTGTTATGGCGCTGCAGGAGGCTAGCGAAGCTTACCTCGTCGGTCTCTTCGAAGACACCAACTTGTGCGCTATTCACGCGAAGCGCGTCACCATCATGCCCAAGGACATCCAGTTGGCGCGCAGGATCAGAGGCGAACGCGCTTAAACTGCTGACGTCACATAATACACATCGCCCTACGACACTATGACTGCCTTCGTGCAGTGCAGCGTGTCTGCGGCTGTGGCTGTGCGTTAACATAAAAGGCCCTTTTCAGGGCCACAATATGTATCAGATTATTAAAAATGTTTCTTTATATCAGACGTCACAAAAAACGTTTCCCTGCATCCCTCCCTAAATCTTCCTACCTACCTACCACATACTATGATCCGTTCGAGCAACGAACGGATACCTATAATAATATTATTATTTTATTTTACATTACTATTAATAAGATCAGATAAGTACGTAGGTACATACTTACAATAAATTCATTATATCTATTTGTAATAGTCCTTATAATAGATGATACCTTACATATTAGATGGGTGAGTCAACAAAACATACTTTTGTGTACTAGTAGGGACACACAGGTTTATATATATATATATATATATATATATATATATATATATATATATATATTATTTCGCACCTATAGGTAGGTACATTGATATGAAGGGAATACTGTATGTATCATCGGCTACGATCGTTATAATATTATGCATTTGATTTACTTACCTACAATACCTATAGATAGGTAGATAGATCTATAGCGTATGAACTACATAGCGGCGTTGTTACGGGTATTTTTTTTGTTTTGTTTTGCTATTTGAACTGTAATTTTGGATAATCTAATAATTATAAGTAAGTTTTGTTTATTAGCTGTACCTAAATGCTATTCTACGAAACAACTGAGAGATATCGTCCAACCGACCAACCAGCGACGAGCGTCGGCTACCCTCTCCCCGCGCACCTCCAGTTTCGGTCTCCCCGCCCGCTGAGATCCGCCGTTCAGTATAAATATAAGTAGATCTCGCGCTCGGAAAATATACCAACAAGTCCACCGCATCACCGAACAAATCCACTATGGATTCATGCGCGGTATGATGACAGGTGTTATTTACTTCGACATAGCGAAAGCGTTCGACAAAGTCTGGCACAATGGCTTATTATACAAGCTGTACCAACTCGGGGTGCCAGACCGGCTCGTGCTCATCATACGAGACTATCTGTCGAACCGCTCATTCCGCTACAAAATCGAAGGAGCGCTCTCGTCGCCTCACCCCATCCGAGCAGGAGTCCCCCAGGGCTCCGTACTCGCCCCTCTCTTATTCACGCTGTTCACTAGCGATATTCCTAAAAATCCCAAATCCCAACTGGCTCTGTTCGCAGACGACACAGCCATCTACTACACTGGTCGTAGCCACATCCAACTTCGGCTCCATCTCCAAACCGCAGTCAACAAGTTGGCTGCTTGGTTCAGGAAATGGCGTATCGAAGTCAATCCCGATAAGAGTCAAGCGGTTCTCTACACGAAACCCAGACATCTTCCCACCCCCCCTCCACCCATCACCATGTTCGGCAAGCAGATCCCCTGGGAGAAGCGAGCCAAATACCTAGGTGTCATCCTAGATCAGCACCTCTCCTTCTCGGAGCACATAAAGACGGTCCGTTCGCGTGCCGCTTTCGCTCTCGGTCGCCTCCACTACCTCCTCAATGACCGCAGCAAGCTGTCACTCAAGTGCAAAATGCGCCTGTACACAGCCTGCATCCGTCCCATCATGACCTACGCTTCCGTTGTCTTTGCTCATGCAAAGCCCCGTCACATCCATAGGATGCAAACCCTACAGAACCGATTCCTCCGCAAGGCCACAAACTCCCCTTGGTTCGTTCGCAATGAGATCCTCCACGTTGATCTCAAGATCCCCACTATCCAGCAGTTCATGAAACGCCTCTCCAAGCGTTTCTTTGCCACAGCCGCCACTCACCGCAACCCTCTGGTTGTCGCGGCCGTCAATTATATCCCCTCTAAAATCAGCAAAATTCGCCGTCCAAGGCATGTACTAGATGACCCCGATGACCCCACAACCCTCCTCCAGGAGAGCGATAGGGCTACCAGCACATTACAGAAACAGAAATTACCGTCATTCCGACCTCGCCGCCGAGGTCCCTCGCGACGCCCCCAAGTAAATTCTTTGCCCGTTGAAGCGCCAGCCCGCGTCGTAGCTGAGCCTGTAACTGTAAATCCCCCGACTGTGACCTCTGAGTTTGTTTCGGCCTTTCTTCTCAGAGATAGTCCTAGGAAACGCCGTGCTCATCAAAGCATTAATACTATTTCGATCCAGCCTGTCCCTTTGCTGCCCTCTCCCAGCGACGCCCTAAGCCGAGGTTCGTTCCCCACAGGGGGAGCCCTTAGCGCGCAGTCGCTTAGTTTAAACCTAGATTTAGCCCTGGCTGGAGGCTTTAAGAATTCTTAAGGCAACCACAGGATAGTCCGGTTAAGTAGTTACGACCTCTCAAGGTCAACTACGAGATGCCATACAAAAAAAAAAAAAAAAAAAAAAAAAAAAAAAAAAACGGAAAATATACCAGTCGCTCGCGTCGTTCGTGTGCGCGCACCCGTGTTGTTATTATTATCGTGTTTTTTGAAACCCCACTGCAAAGAAGATGACCGGTCGCGGTAAGGGAGGAAAGGGTCTGGGAAAAGGAGGAGCCAAGCGTCACAGGAAGGTACTTCGTGATAACATCCAAGGTATCACGAAGCCCGCCATCCGTCGTCTGGCTCGCAGAGGCGGCGTGAAACGTATCTCCGGTCTGATCTACGAAGAGACTCGCGGTGTGCTTAAAGTGTTCCTAGAGAACGTCATCCGCGACGCTGTCACCTACACCGAGCACGCCAAGAGGAAGACCGTCACCGCCATGGACGTCGTCTACGCTCTGAAGCGCCAGGGTCGCACCCTGTACGGTTTCGGCGGTTAAACACCTGCATCCCCCGCGTGTACGTGTTGCCTGCGCAACCAGCTCTGCATACTGTGGTGGACGTGTGTGTGTTGTGTTTGTTGTGAACATAATCATGCCGTTCGACCATGCGTATATAGAGGCGCACTTAAAAAAAGGCCCTTTTCAGGGCCGCATATGATTCGATACCATTAAATATGTTTCTTTACTGGAATTGTCTAAAAAACGTACCTCTACATACACCTACCTACCTACCGAACCTCCTACTTACTTACTACTCGGATGTACGCAAGTTTATACACTTTATACACAAATTCATTACTCGCAGTAATACGTACTTAGGTTTTGGAGTTACCTCTACGAGACATCGGTACCTACATACACGACATAATAATGCCCTTGCTTATATATGCAACATACTACACGCGCTATGTTGACGTTTGTTCTACGCGTGAAAAGCCCATCGCCACTGCCCCACTGAACTGGAGCTGAGGTGTATACTGGAATTGAAAAATAAAAGCAAAACATTAGTAGACCATAATATTCAATACTTAGGTACTTACTTACTTACTTACCTACCTACCTACTTACGTGTTGTTTCTTGTGTAGAACATCTACCTACCTACCTACCTACCTACCTAGGTACCTAGTCGTTTGATCGCCCCTCGGTGCGCGTGCCGTTTGTTTATGTGGATGTTCGATGTCGTTTGTGTGATGATTATTATTGCAATATTTAACTCTCGGATGTTATTTATTATTTCGCGTATATTCTTTGCTAGTCGTTATTACTTCGTTACACACGTAGCTCCTACTAACAACAGACTCGCCGTCTGAAGAGAGTGTAGTAGAGCCACGCACGGACAGCATCCGCGCCCGTCCGAGTACCTACGCGGACGGGCCTATTGTCTATTTACACATTGTTTAATACGCGATCTCTGATGCGATTGCACCGATCTGTACACTGTCAACTCGTCGAAGGGCACTCTCGTCTTTTAATAATATCACTAGATATTAATAGGTTGCACGTCCTGGACGTAGTCGTCCGTCCTTAGCGGTTCGGCGCTCGCGGTGTTTTACGACGCTTCACTTTTAGGTCGATAATACCTTCGCGAGACTGTGTGATATCGACGGAGTCCTGTTGCCACACAAGCTCGATATCCTCCTAGTTGACGCGTCGACGTTTATCGGCACCAACTATCAATTTAATAGAGAAAATAACGTTTTGAACACGACCCGACCTACGCTTCGTACGCAGTCGTCAAAATAAAACGACGCCACCGGCCGAACGATCGCCTCACGCTCCCCGAATTCGCACACCCGCATCGTCAACTTCATGACCTATCCGAAACCGTAACACTGCGTCCCGCTGAGGGCCGTTAACCATTATTTTTATTTATTTTATTAGATACGTGTTAGTGAAAACTTTCAAGCGTTCATACGAGAAAACGTCCCGCGACATCACGGCGCTCGTTACGGTAAAGTTCCGCCGTGCTTGAGCGTACGTATACGAAACTCGTGAAACCTATAAGTGGCGACATCTAAGTCTCTCTCATAGTATTGAAAGTTATTATTACAACAGTGTGTTGTGTTGTGTTGCGTGAAGTCAAGCAATTTTAACTAATTAATATAACAAAATGGCAGACACCGCAGTTGCTACCGAGGCACCAGCGCCCGCTACACCAGCGAAGAAGCAGGCGAGACAGGCCGGCGGCGCCGGTGCCGCGAAGAAACCGAAGGCGAAGCCTACCCATCCCAAAACATCTGAGATGGTCACCAACGCCATCAAGGAGATGAAGGAGCGCAGCGGATCTTCCCTGCAGGCGATCAAGAAGTATATCGCCGCGCAGTACAAGGTCGACGCGGAGAAACTGGCTCCGTTCATCAGGAAATACCTGAAGAGCGCCGTCGAATCTGGGGCGCTGATCCAGACCAAGGGCAAGGGTGCCTCCGGTTCGTTCAAGCTCGAGTCGAAATCGTCCGCGGCCAAGAAACCCGCCGGCGCAGCTGGCAAGGCCGCCGGCAAGGCGCCCGCCGCCGCCGCCGCGAAGACGAAGAAGGCGACCGCTTCTGCGGCCGGCGCCAAGACCAAGAAGGCAGCAGCCGCCGCCGCGGCCGCCTCTGCCGCCTCCGGCTCACCTTCAAAGTCCAAGGCATCGGCCGCCGCCGCCGCCAAGGACAAGAAGGCCGCCGCCGCTAAGAAGAAGCCGGCACCCAAGAAGGCCGCCGCCCCCGCTAAGGCGAAGGGAGGCGCTGCTCCCAAAGCTAAGAAGACAGCGAAGCCGCCAACCAAGAAACCTAAAGCGCCTAAACCCAAGAAGGCCGCGGCTACACCCAAGTCTAAGCCGGCGGCCAAGAAAGCGTCCGCCGCTAAGAAGTAAGCTACGGTCGCATTCGCGTTACACCGGCGACGGCGACGGCGACGACGACAGCGCGCCGCAGAGTCGGCTGACCAGACGACCACCATCAACACATACACGCTACAACAACAACAACAACAGCAACAACAGCAGCTGATGAGTGATAGATAGTGTGTGTTTGTGTGTGTGTGACAAATGTGCGTGCGCGTCTTACCTACTGCATCATCATACACGCACCGTGTAGTAGAGAGAGGCGCGCGCGTGCTTTGTGCGTCTGTTTTCATCATCGTCCAACCGCGCGCACGCAGTACGTACGCGTCTATCGTCCTCGGGTAGAGGAGGGTGCGAAACGCGCTCGACGTGTCTCGAGCTCGTCCGACCAACGATTCATCAGAAGCAGCAAGCAACTGAAGAAACCACAGACGGCGGCACCGAGATGCTTAGCGCGCGTGCATGCGCTCACCGCACCAAAAAGCCCTTTTCAGGGCTAACAATACTTTCATGAATATGAACAATATTCGTTTCTGTAACACGGACGAGTCAAAACGTTGTAAAATAATCACATAGGTACATACATACATACTCACGAAATACATTACCTGCTATGTATCTAGGTAGGATATAGAGAGAGAGAGAAACAATGAAATAGTTCAAATAAATAAACAGAGACCTATTTAGATACCTATACATACAAAACATAAATACGTTACGTTACGTTACTTACATACATACATATATATATATATATATATATACATACATACATACATATATACATACATACATACATACATACATACATACATACATACATACATACATACATACCTACCTACCTACCTACCTACCTACCTACCTACCTAAAACTCGCATACGTGATGATACAATTTCCCATCTCCACTCACGCTATGTTATTTATTCTTCAGGAAGCGCTCACAGTCTATAATAAATAACAGAAAAGAAGGAAATGTATGTAATGGTTAAGTTAGTTTTATACAAAATAAGTTTGATTATTCAATCAAAACTAAGTGAAAATCGTATTGGGAAGTACCTACTTCATAATTTCATGCTACTACAGTAATTTCAAGGGAGGGAGGGAGAGAGAAAAAAAAAAAAAAAAACATCTTAGCAGTCTATTAGATTCTGCTAAATATCTCTCTACCCACCCCGTATCCCGTATCCATGGTGCAGTGTACGCTTGCGCGTTTTGTGAATTAGTTTCGTTTGCCGCGTACCCCTCCCACTGACACAGCTGCGCGGTGCGAGTATAAATAGCGTGAAACCCCGGGTTGTGGCATCAAAATCATTCAGACACCGTTTGACTCTCGTCGCGCGCGTACGTGCTCAAGCGCCTACGCCCCCGGCTCATTGTCGCTCGCTGTCGCTCTCGTTGCGTTCTCGTAACGGCTCTCCGTAGTCGCCCCGACTACTCTCGATCTTTCATCGAATTTATTCTTTGAATTATAAGATCGCTCAAACTGCCTTTTTCAAGGCTCTATTTCTTTATCGTACAGACTCGTCGTAAATTCACCAGGCCCCTTCCGGGTTAAAACCACAGTTTCGTGGTCCTCGGCTGAAACCTTACGGTGTAAACGAAACCGAGTGGGGTGTTGTCCCAATCACACCCGCCGAACCCCTTCAGGGCTAGGCAGTCAATTGGACGGGTCCCAGTTCCCGGCCTTGGGGGGCCTCCTAGTCGGGACTGGATGACAGTTTTCCTTCCCCAGCTACACACCTAGTGTCGTTAGGGTGTCTCTACACCCTTAGCACTAGACTGGCTAGGGCCCCGTTCGCACAATAAGACTGGCGACGGGTTACAAGCTTAGGGCTCACCAGTAGGTACTCACCTCCCTGTCTACACCCGACAGGGAGGGTACACATCCCCGGGCCCATCCACCCGGGGAGTTAGGTATAGGGAAACTCTCCCCCGTCCCCCGCTATGGCAGACGCCATACTCTTGTTCGTCAAAGAGGTCCTCCTCAAGGACCCTGCCATCCTTGCCAAATATGGCTCGGAATTAGCTGCTCTGCAGATCCCCTCCCCCGCCACGACCAGCAAATCGAGCTTGCTCGATGAGCCGGTCAACTCTCCGGTGTCTATGGACACCGAAGAGGCCTCTGGCAAACGCCCCCACGACTCGTCAGAAGAGGATTCCCTCCTCTTCTCTGAGTCCTCTTCAGCCCCTTCCTCTGACGACGACGGCTTCACGTTGGCGTCAGGGAAGAAAAATAAGAGGAAGAAGAAGAAATCAGATTCTCCTTCCTCGAGAAAAATAGCCGCCACCGAATCGGCCGCTATCCCCTCCTCCGCCCCCGCTTCCCAGGCCTCTCGCGCCGCTACCCCCACCCCGTCCGCCCCGCGCGCCTCACGCGCCGCTACCCCCTCCCCGACCGCTAGCCTCAGTGCCGGCGCCACTACTTCCGCCCCTCGGAAATTACCCCCTCCACCCCCTGTGTTCATTCAGGACAAAGGGAAGTGGACGGACGTTTCGAGTTGGTGCACCGATCTTAAGATCGGTTTCTCCAGCGCCCGATCTACCCAACAGGGTATTAAAGTCTCGGTCCCGACGTCGAAAGACTACAGGGACCTTACCCGCGTTCTCCGGCAGAGAGGTGTGTCGTTTCACACCTACTCCCTCCCGGAAGAACGCCAGACACGTGTCGTGATCCGAAGGGTCCCCAAGGAGATCCCTGTCACCGACATCAAGGCGGACCTCGAGGCACAGAACATCCCTGTGTCCGACGTCCACCGCATGCACCGCGCCAGGGGTCAAGTCGCCTTCGACATGATCCTTGTGGTCTGTCCCCCCGTTGAAGGGCAAAAGCTCCACCCCATATTTAACCTCAAGGCTATCTGTGGTCTCACAGGCCTAGTCATAGAGAAACCCCGCAAGAGCGGCATCGTTGGGCAATGCCACCGATGCCAGCTCTACGGCCACTCTCAGGCCCACTGCCACGCCAAACCCAGGTGCGTCAAGTGCCTGGGCGAGCATGGTACGTCCGACTGCCCTCGTCCTAAAGATCGTACCTTATGTACGGAACCTCCCAGCTGCGTCCTATGCGGCAACTCAGGCCACCCAGCCAACTACCGTGGCTGCCCAAAGGCCCCCAAATCCTCCTCCCCCAAGTTGGCCAAGCGTGCGGACGCCCGCCAACAAAGGGAATCCCCTTCCTCCTCTCAAAACCCCCCGACCCAGCTCCCCGAGCGACTAAGTCCCCAAAGGCCTAGTCCTTGGAATATATTAAATCACCAGCGAGCGTTCCCCGCTCTCACGCAGGCAGCATCCCAGCCGCCTACCCCTCTCGCCCCCGCCAGAGCGGACCCCCGCCTCTGCCCCCCCGCGTTACAAGCTTACTTTGCTGGTAAGCCCCCCACCGCCGCTCCTAAAGCCGCCCCCTCCCCCGCTCCTAAAGCCGCCCCCGCCCCCGCTCCTAAAGCCGCCCCCGCCCCCGCTCCTAAAGCCGCCCCTGCCGCTCTAGCTGCCCCTTCAGAGGACCCCGACCCCTTCACGGTGATTACAAGCACCTATCTTATCTTCCTCACCCCTCGTGCTAAACAAATGGCACAGGAGATCACCGCCGCTAGGGCATCCTGTGATCTTTTCCGCATCCAGGAAATATTCAAAGCGTACCCTGAGATTACGCAAGCCCTCTCTTCCTACGCTACAAAACCGTAATGGATAGTAGCATCATCACGCGAACGAAACCCCGATCCCTCAAGTTGGCATCTTACAATGCCAACGGCCTCAAGTCACAACGAGATGAGATCGCCACCTTCCTCCGCGATCATCAAATCGACATTCTCCTCGTCCAAGAGACCTTCCTCAAACCCATCATCCGCAGCCCTGCAATTGCTAACTATCGTCTAGTTCGCAATGACAGGCTGAGGTGCCACAAGGGCGGCACTCTAATTTACTACAAAAAGGCTCTGTATTGCACCCCTATGGACCCTCCCCCACTCTCACGACTTGAAGTGTCTATCTGTCGACTAGGCATGACAGGCCACCAGCCTATCACCATAGTCTCAGCCTACCTTCCTCCCCAAACCACTCCAGAGGACCCGCAGCTTCTATCTGACGACCTCTCTACCCTTCTTGGCATGAGCGACTCCGTTATCATAGCGGGCGACCTCAACGCCAAACACACTGCCTGGAACAGTGTCACGACCAACTCTCGAGGCAGACACCTCTTCAACCTCTGCCCACTGCTCAACTTCGACGTCATAGGCCCTATGACCCCCACCCACTTTCCCCACGACCCCTCCCACACCCCAGATGTCCTGGACGTGGTGCTTCTGAAGAGAGTCAACCTACGGTTAGACTCTCTAGAAGTAGTACAAGAGCTCACCTCTGACCATCGACCAATCACCATTCGATTGGCCCCTCGCACTGGACTCACCGACCCCGACCTACCTCCCCTGACAAAAGTGGTAACGGACTGGAGGAAAGTAAGGGAATGCCTGAAATCCACCACATCCCCCCACTTAGACACCATCCCCGGTCACTTCAGCTCTATCGCGGACACGACGGCCGCGATCGACTCATTCACGGAACACGTACAGTCAGTCATGAACGATTGTTCTAGGGAAGTTCTAGTGACGGACGACCGTCGCTGGAAACTACCCGACGATGTGCGTGAACTGCTGAATGAGAAGAACGCGGCTGTCCGTGCCTACAGTAGCTTTCCCTGCGACGCTAACAAAGCCCATATGCGTTACTTGCAGCGTGCTGTAAAGTCTCGCTTATCGGAGTGGCGTGAAGCTAGCTGGGACAAGATGCTAAGCGAGCTAGAGCCCACCCATCAGGCCTTCTGGGAGCTTCAAAGGAAACTCAAATCCCGCGAAGTCGTCCCCATACCACCCCTGGTCCGCCCAGATAAAACCATCGCCTTCGATGATGATGAAAAGGCCGAGTGCCTGGCCATCAGCCTCGAAGCTCAATGCTCACCCAGCACTCAACCAGTAGACCAAGCTCACCTCTCAGAGGTTGACGCAGAAGTCGAACGTAGAGCCTCCCTCCCACCCGTCGAAGACCCTGATGATCCTCTGCCTCCCGTCACTCCAGACGAAGTGCAGGACATCATCAAGGGTCTCATACCCAGAAAAGCCCCCGGTTCAGATGGAATCACCAATAAAGTGATCCAACTTCTCCCTGCCCCCCTAATACTGCTACTGGCCACCATCTTCAATGGCGCCATGAGCAACAACATTTTCCCACAATCGTGGAAAGAAGCCACTGTCATTGGCATCCATAAGCCCGGAAAGCCCAGGACCGAACCGACGAGCTACCGTCCCATCAGTCTGCTCAAAGTTCTCGGCAAAATCTATGAGAGGCTTATTTACAAGCGTCTCAGGTCCTTTGCCGAAAACAAGGGCCTTTTCCCTGATGAACAATTTGGTTTTCGAACCCAACACTCCTGTGTCCAACAAGTCCACCGCATCACCGAACAAATCCACTATGGATTCATGCGCGGTATGATGACAGGTGTTATTTACTTCGACATAGCGAAAGCGTTCGACAAAGTCTGGCACAATGGCTTATTATACAAGCTGTACCAACTCGGGGTGCCAGACAGGCTCGTGCTCATCATACGAGACTATCTGTCGAACCGCTCATTCCGCTACAAAATCGAAGGAGCGCTCTCGTCGCCTCACCCCATCCGAGCAGGAGTCCCCCAGGGCTCCGTACTCGCCCCTCTCTTATTCACGCTGTTCACTAGCGATATTCCTAAAAATCCCAAGTCCCAACTGGCTCTGTTCGCAGACGACACAGCCATCTACTACACTGGTCGTAGCCACATCCAACTTCGGCTCCATCTCCAAACCGCAGTCAACAAGTTGGCTGCTTGGTTCAGGAAATGGCGTATCGAAGTCAATCCCGATAAGAGTCAAGCGGTTCTCTACACGAAACCCAGACATCTTCCCACCCCCCCTCCACCCATCACCATGTTCGGCAAGCAGATCCCCTGGGAGAAGCGAGCCAAATACCTAGGTGTCATCCTAGATCAGCACCTCTCCTTCTCGGAGCACATAAAGACGGTCCGTTCGCGTGCCGCTTTCGCTCTCGGTCGCCTCCACTACCTCCTCAATGACCGCAGCAAGCTGTCACTCAAGTGCAAAATGCGCCTGTACACAGCCTGCATCCGTCCCATCATGACCTACGCTTCCGTTGTCTTTGCTCATGCAAAGCCCCGTCACATCCATAGGATGCAAACCCTACAGAACCGATTCCTCCGCAAGGCCACAAACTCCCCTTGGTTCGTTCGCAATGAGATCCTCCACGTTGATCTCAAGATCCCCACTATCCAGCAGTTCATGAAACGCCTCTCCAAGCGTTTCTTTGCCACAGCCGCCACTCACCGCAACCCTCTGGTTGTCGCGGCCGTCAATTATATCCCCTCTAAAATCAGCAAAATTCGCCGTCCAAGGCATGTACTAGATGACCCCGATGACCCCACAACCCTCCTCCAGGAGAGCGATAGGGCTACCAGCACATTACAGAAACAGAAATTACCGTCATTCCGACCTCGCCGCCGAGGTCCCTCGCGACGCCCCCAAGTAAATTCTTTGCCCGTTGAAGCGCCAGCCCGCGTCGTAGCTGAGCCTGTAACTGTAAATCCCCCGACTGTGACCTCTGAGTTTGTTTCGGCCTTTCTTCTCAGAGATAGTCCTAGGAAACGCCGTGCTCATCAAAGCATTAATACTATTTCGATCCAGCCTGTCCCTTTGCTGCCCTCTCCCAGCGACGCCCTAAGCCGAGGTTCGTTCCCCACAGGGGGAGCCCTTAGCGCGCAGTCGCTTAGTTTAAACCTAGATTTAGCCCTGGCTGGAGGCTTTAAGAATTCTTAAGGCAACCACAGGATAGTCCGGTTAAGTAGTTACGACCTCTCAAGGTCAACTACGAGATGCCATACATAAAAAAAATAAAAAAAAAAAAAAAGGTTGTGGCATCTTAGACACCGTTTGACTCTCGTCGCGCGCGTACGTGCTCAAGCGCCTACGCCCCCGGCTCATTGTCGCTCGCTGTCGCTCTCGTTGCGTTCTCGTAACGGCTCTCCGTAGTCGCCCCGACTACTCTCGATCTTTCATCGAATTTATTCTTTGAATTATAAGATCGCTCAAACTGCCTTTTTCAAGGCTCTATTTCTTTATCGTACAGACTCGTCGTAAATTCACCAGGCCCCTTCCGGGTTAAAACCACAGTTTCGTGGTCCTCGGCTGAAACCTTACGGTGTAAACGAAACCGAGTGGGGTGTTGTCCCAATCACACCCGCCGAACCCCTTCAGGGCAAGGCAGTCAATTGGACGGGTCCCAGTTCCCGGCCTTGGGGGGCCTCCTAGTCGGGACTGGATGACAGTTTTCCTTCCCCAGCTACACACCTAGTGTCGTTAGGGTGTCTCTACACCCTTAGCGCTAGACTGGCTAGGGCCCCGTTCGCACAATAAGACTGGCGACGGGTTACAAGCTTAGGGCTCACCAGTAGGTACTCACCTCCCTGTCTACACCCGACAGGGAGGGTACACATCCCCGGGCCCATCCACCCGGGGAGTTAGGTATAGGGAAACTCTCCCCCGTCCCCCGCTATGGCAGACGCCATATTACTCTTTGTGAAAGAGGTCCTCCTCAAGGACCCCGACTTCCTTGCCAAGTATGGCTCAAAGTTAGCTGCTCTGCAGCTTCCCTCCCCCGCCACGACCAGCAAATCGAGCTTGCTCGATGAGCCGGTCAACTCTCCGGTGTCTATGGACACCGAAGAGGCCTCTGGCAAACGCCCCCACGACTCGTCAGAAGAGGATTCCCTCCTCTTCTCTGAGTCCTCTTCAGCCCCTTCCTCTGACGACGACGGCTTCACGTTGGCGTCGGGGAAGAAAAATAAGAGGAAGAAGAAGAAAGCAGATTCTCCTTCCTCGAGAAAAATAGCCGCCACTGAATCGGCCGCTATCCCCTCCTCCGCCCCCGCTTCCCAGGCCTCTCGCGCCGCTACCCCCACCCCGTCCGCCCCGCGCGCCTCACGCGCCGCTACCCCCTCCCCGACCGCTAGCCTCAGTGCCGGCGCCACTACTTCCGCCCCTCGGAAATTACCCCCTCCACCCCCTGTGTTCATTCAGGACAAAGGGAAATGGACGGACGTTTCGAGTTGGTGCACCGATCTTAAGATCGGTTTCTCCAGCGCCCGATCTACCCAACAGGGTATTAAAGTCTCGGTCCCGACGTCGAAAGACTATAGGGATCTTACCCGCGTTCTCCGGCAGAGAGGTGTGTCGTTTCACACCTACTCCCTCCCGGAAGAACGCCAGACACGTGTCGTGATCCGAAGGGTCCCCAAGGAGATCCCTGTCACCGACATCAAGGCGGACCTCGAGGCACAGAACATCCCTGTGTCCGACGTCCACCGCATGCACCGCGCCAGGGGTCAAGTCGCCTTCGACATGATCCTTGTGGTCTGTCCCCCCGTTGAAGGGCAAAAGCTCCACCCTATATTTAACCTCAAGGCTATCTGTGGTCTCACAGGCCTAGTCCTAGAAAAACCCCGCAAGAGCGGCATCGTTGGGCAATGCCACCGATGCCAGCTCTACGGCCACTCTCAGGCCCACTGCCACGCCAAACCCAGGTGCGTCAAGTGCCTGGGCGAGCATGGTACGTCCGACTGCCCTCGTCCTAAAGATCGTACCTTATGTACGGAACCTCCCAGCTGCGTCCTATGCGGCAACTCAGGCCATCCAGCCAACTACCGTGGCTGCCCAAAGGCCCCCAAATCCTCCTCCCCCAAGTTGGCCAAGCGTGCGGACGCCCGCCAACAAAGGGAATCCCCTTCCTCCTCTCAAAACCCCCCGACCCAGCTCCCCGAGCGACTAAGTCCCCAAAGGCCTAGTCCTTGGAATATATTAAATCACCAGCGAGCGTTCCCCGCTCTCACGCAGGCAGCATCCCAGCCGCCTACCCCTCTCGCCCCCGCCAGAGCGGACCCCCGCCTCTGCCCCCCCGCGTTACAAGCTTACTTTGCTGGTAAGCCCCCCACCGCCGCTCCTAAAGCCGCCCCCTCCCCCGCTCCTAAAGCCGCCCCCGCCCCCGCTCCTAAAGCCGCCCCCGCCCCCGCTCCTAAAGCCGCCCCCGCCGCTCTAGCTGCCCCTTCAGAGGACCCCGACCCCTTCACGGTGATTACAAGCACCTACCTAATCTTCCTCACCCCTCGTGCTAAACAAATGGCACAGGAGATCACCGCCGCTAGGGCATCCTGTGATCTTTTCCGCATCCAGGAAATATTCAAAGCGTACCCTGAGATTACGCAAGCCCTCTCCTCCTACGCTACAAAACCGTAATGGATAGTAGCATCATCACGCGAACGAAACCCCGATCCCTCAAGTTGGCATCTTACAATGCCAACGGCCTCAAGTCACAACGAGATGAGATCGCCACCTTCCTCCGCGATCATCAAATCGACATTCTCCTCGTCCAAGAGACCTTCCTCAAGCCCATCATCCGCAGCCCTGCAATTGCTAACTATCGTCTAGTTCGCAATGACAGGCTGAGGTGCCACAAGGGCGGCACTCTAATTTACTACAAAAAGGCTCTGTATTGCACCCCTATGGACCCTCCCCCACTCTCACGACTTGAAGTGTCTATCTGTCGACTAGGCATGACAGGCCACCAGCCTATCACCATAGTCTCAGCCTACCTTCCTCCCCAAACCACTCCAGAGGACCCGCAGCTTCTATCTGACGACCTCTCTACCCTTCTTGGCATGAGCGACTCCGTTATCATAGCGGGCGACCTCAACGCCAAACACACTGCCTGGAACAGTGTCACGACCAACTCTCGAGGCAGACACCTCTTCAACCTCTGCCCACTGCTCAATTTCGACGTCATAGGTCCTATGACCCCCACCCACTTTCCCCACGACCCCTCCCACACCCCAGATGTCCTGGACGTGGTGCTTCTGAAGAGAGTCAACCTACGGTTAGACTCTCTAGAAGTAGTACAAGAGCTCACCTCTGACCATCGACCAATCACCATTCGATTGGCCCCTCGCACTGGACTCACCGACCCCGACCTACCTCCCCTGACAAAAGTGGTAACGGACTGGAGGAAAGTAAGGGAATCCCTGAAATCCACCACATCCCCCCACTTAGACACCATCCCCGGTCACTTCAGCTCTATCGCGGACACGACGGCCGCGATCGACTCATTCACGGAACACGTACAGTCAGTCATGAACGATTGTTCTAGGGAAGTTCTAGTGACGGACGACCGTCGCTGGAAACTACCCGACGATGTGCGTGAACTGCTGAATGAGAAGAACGCGGCTGTCCGTGCCTACAGTAGCTTTCCCTGCGACGCTAACAAAGCCCATATGCGTTACTTGCAGCGTGCTGTAAAGTCTCGCTTATCGGAGTGGCGTGAAGCTAGCTGGGACAAGATGCTAAGCGAGCTTGAGCCCACCCATCAGGCCTTCTGGGAGCTTCAAAGGAAACTCAAATCCCGCGAAGTCGTCCCCATACCACCCCTGGTCCGCCCAGATAAAACCATCGCCTTCGATGATGATGAAAAGGCCGAGTGCCTGGCCATCAGCCTCGAAGCTCAATGCTCACCCAGCACTCAACCAGTAGACCAAGCTCACCTCTCAGAGGTTGACGCAGAAGTCGAACGTAGAGCCTCCCTCCCACCCGTCGAAGACCCTGATGATCCTCTGCCTCCCGTCACTCCAGACGAAGTGCAGGACATCATCAAGGGTCTCATACCCAGAAAAGCCCCCGGTTCAGATGGAATCACCAATAAAGTGATCCAACTTCTCCCTGCCCCCCTAATACTGCTACTGGCCACCATCTTCAATGGAGCCATGAGCAACAACATTTTCCCACAATCGTGGAAAGAAGCCACTGTCATTGGCATCCATAAGCCCGGAAAGCCCAGGACCGAACCGACGAGCTACCGTCCCATCAGTCTGCTCAAAGTTCTCGGTAAAATCTATGAGAGGCTTATTTACAAGCGTCTCAGGTCCTTTGCCGAAAACAAGGGCCTTTTCCCTGACGAACAATTTGGTTTTCGAACCCAACACTCCTGTGTCCAACAAGTCCACCGCATCACCGAACAAATCCACTATGGATTCATGCGCGGTATGATGACAGGTGTTATTTACTTCGACATAGCGAAAGCGTTCGACAAAGTCTGGCACAATGGCTTACTATACAAGCTGTACCAACTCGGGGTGCCAGACCGGCTCGTGCTCATCATACGAGACTATCTGTCGAACCGCTCATTCCGCTACAAAATCGAAGGAGCGCTCTCGTCGCCTCACCCCATCCGAGCAGGAGTCCCCCAGGGCTCCGTACTCGCCCCTCTCTTATTCACGCTGTTCACTAGCGATATTCCTAAAAATCCCAAGTCCCAACTGGCTCTGTTCGCAGACGACACAGCCATCTACTACACTGGTCGTAGCCACATCCAACTTCGGCTCCATCTCCAAACCGCAGTCAACAAGTTGGCTGCTTGGTTCAGGAAATGGCGTATCGAAGTCAATCCCGATAAGAGTCAAGCGGTTCTCTACACGAAACCCAGACATCTTCCCACCCCCCCTCCACCCATCACCATGTTCGGCAAGCAGATCCCCTGGGAGAAGCGAGCCAAATACCTAGGTGTCATCCTAGATCAGCACCTCACCTTCTCGGAGCACATAAAGACGGTCCGTTCGCGTGCCGCTTTCGCTCTCGGTCGCTTCCACTACCTCCTCAATGACCGCAGCAAGCTGTCACTCAAGTGCAAAATGCGCCTGTACACAGCCTGCATCCGTCCCATCATGACCTACGCTTCCGTTGTCTTTGCTCATGCAAAGCCCCGTCACATCCATAGGATGCAAACCCTACAGAACCGATTCCTCCGCAAGGCCACAAACTCCCCTTGGTTCGTTCGCAATGAGATCCTCCACGTTGATCTCAAGATCCCCACTATCCAGCAGTTCATGAAACGCCTCTCCAAGCGTTTCTTTGCCACAGCCGCCACTCACCGCAACCCTCTGGTTGTCGCGGCCGTCAATTATATCCCCTCTAAAATCAGCAAAATTCGCCGTCCAAGGCATGTACTAGATGACCCCGATGACCCCACAACCCTCCTCCAGGAGAGCGATAGGGCTACCAGCACATTACAGAAACAGAAATTACCGTCATTCCGACCTCGCCGCCGAGGTCCCTCGCGACGCCCCCAAGTAAATTGTTTGCCCGTTGAAGCGCCAGCCCGCGTCGTAGCTGAGCCTGTAACTGTAAATCCCCCGACTGTGACCTCTGAGTTTGTTTCGGCCTTTCTTCTCAGAGATAGTCCTAGGAAACGCCGTGCTCATCAAAGCATTAATACTATTTCGATCCAGCCTGTCCCTTTGCTGCCCTCTCCCAGCGACGCCCTAAGCCGAGGTTCGTTCCCCACAGGGGGAGCCCTTAGCGCGCAGTCGCTTAGTTTAAACCTAGATTTAGCCCTGGCTGGAGGCTTTAAGAATTCTTAAGGCAACCACAGGATAGTCCGGTTAAGTAGTTACGACCTCTCAAGGTCAACTACGAGATGCCATACATAAAAAAAAAAAAAAAAAAAAAAAAAAAAAAAAAAAAGGTTGTGGCATTTATAATCAGATTCTGTCGGCGCGCGCACTGTTGTACGCGTGTTTCGTTATTTTCGTGAGTCGTTATATAAACAAATCCTTCAATTATGTCCGGTCGCGGTAAAGGTGGCAAGGTGAAGGGAAAGGCAAAGTCCCGTTCCAACCGTGCTGGTCTCCAGTTCCCCGTGGGTCGTATTCACAGGCTGCTGCGTAACGGAAACTACGCCGAGCGCGTGGGTGCCGGCGCTCCCGTCTACTTGGCCGCCGTGATGGAGTATCTGGCTGCTGAGGTCCTCGAGTTGGCCGGTAACGCCGCGAGAGACAACAAAAAGACCAGGATCATCCCGCGTCATCTTCAATTGGCCATCCGCAACGACGAGGAGCTGAACAAGCTGCTCTCCGGTGTCACGATCGCTCAAGGTGGTGTGCTGCCGAACATCCAGGCCGTGCTGCTGCCCAAGAAGACCGAGAAGAAGGCTTAAACGTGGTGCCGCGACGTGTCTGAACGCGTGGTGCTTCGTGCGAGTGCCCCCGCACGCGTACTTCGATATAATATTTATGCCTATTTCCCATAAATCTATTATGTCGGTTGCGCGATGCTCTCCGCTCGTATGCATTCAAAACAAAAGGCCCTTTTCAGGGCCACAATATGATTCGTCAAATATAATAACAAAGACAGTTTCTTTAACGGTGTTGTCGTCAAACAAAAACGTACCTACCTACCTACCTACCTACCTACCTACCTACCTACCTGACTTACTTACTTACTTACTTACTAACTAACTAACTAACTACAATGTACACATATTATTGAATGAATGTGTCACTATAATACTCGGGCCATTACAAACGAAAAGTTTTGCCCTCTCCTGTTAATTATGTAGGTACACACAGTTTAAATGAGCAGTACAAAATTGTGTCGGTATGTACATACATACAATAAGTAAGTAAGTATAGCAGAAATTATTTTGGCTACGATGGTGTTTCATTATAATGTTTGTTTACATAATAAAACAACACAGAACTGTTGAAGAAGATGATATATATATTTTTTTTTGTTTTTTACTAAAAAACAACCTTGAGTTGAGCGGGAATAGGTTTTGATACTTTTAATCATAGTAACTTTAAAAAAAAAAATACATTTTTTTTTTTTTTAATACAGATTGGTTTATTTTTATTTAAATATTTTGTTTATTATTATTCTAAAATCTAATAGGATTAGAGTAAGTTTTGTTTTGTTTTTTTTTTTTTACATTTTCTATAATGACGAACGAACACGATCGTCGCCCCGCTCCCTTTGGCTACCTCCCGGGCGTCCCCTCACCCCGCGCTCGATCTACACTCTGGCCTAGGAGCGTTGTGATTGGTCCGCCGCTGCGCCGAATTCCTCACCGCTTGCCGCAACCGTGAGCCGCGAGGGCGCATTATAAATACAACTGTTCGTCGCGGTGCCGTTTTAGGATTAGCCAGTGGTCGAGCCACTAACTAATCTCAGTTTGTGTGTGCGAGTTTTTGGCTCCCCCCCCCGCGCGGATCGCGAGTTTTAATTACTTCTCTTGTGTTTGTGCTAGGTGACTACCGGTACAAGCACAGGGGGAGCACCCAGTGCCGCTCGGCGGATCGCCGCCGCAGCGATCGCGGGGACCACACCCCACTCAAGATGCCGAAACCCGGTGCGCGCGGCTCATTGGGCCGCGACGCCGGGGACGAAGAACCCCGCCCGACGCTGGACCGGGCGACGTCTCTGCCGAACATCGGTGACGCGTCGTCCGGTGCGCCGCCGGCCGGGCCTGCCGCCCGACCACCAAAGAAGAAGACGTTGGAGGTGAGAGGAAGGGGGGGATTGGGAGCCGTAGCGGCTACCGGCCCACCGACGACATCGGCGCCTGCGCGCGTTGCGCCAACGCCGTCGTCGAGCCGTCAGCACGCGGTCCCCATCCGCCCCGCAGCGTTCCGCCCGGTGCCTATTCAGGCGCCGGGGCCCGCCGCGAACCCAGGCCGCGCGCAACAAGCGCGCGCCTCGCTGCCCCCCGCCCGCGTGCCCGCACCCGCGCGCACGATGACCCCCGCCGTGCGGGCGGCGCCGCCTGCGCGCCCTACCGCGCCGGCCACGCACACTGCCGTGCCGACCGCGCGCAGTGCCGCGCCGCACGCACCGCCCGCGCCACCCGCGCACACCCCTGTGCCGCCTGCGCGTTCTCGCGCACCTCCGACGCGTACTAACGCGCCGGCACCGAGTCTCGCGTCCCCGCCCGCGCCCACTAGGGCTGCGCACGCGGGGCCGCCGCAACCACAAGCCGTGCCAGCTCCGCGCACCGCCACACCCAGTCCCCGCCTCTCGCTGGCGGGATCGGTGTCGGCCGAGCGTGAGCGGCCGGCCAGTGCCGGCGCCGTATACCGGCCGGCGCTGTCGACGCCACAGGCGCCCGCTTCGCCGGCGCCCCCCCGTGCCTCCGCCTTCGACTCGCCCGCGATGCTGTCGGCATGCTCCTCCAATGCGGGGTCGAGCATGTCGCTGGCGTCGGTGGGCTCGGCCGCGTCCGGTCGCGGCGATATGTCTTCGGACATGACCCCGCGACCCGGGCGACGGCCCACCGAGGGAGGAGCGGACCCGGTGTCACAGACACCAACTTCGCCGTTGCCGCCGCTCGGGTTTGATTACGAGTTCCAACTCGGGGTCAGACCTCAGCGGCGCCGGCGGAGCACTGACGACTCAGTGGAGGAGGAGGCGAAGCGGTACTGCCTTGACCCGCCGCGGCCGCAGCGCGAACGCGCCGCGCCGCGCGGTCAGGACGCACCGGCATCGCCCTCCTTTGCTGACGCGGCGCGTCGCACGCCGCCGGCGCGCCGCACACCGCCGCGATCGCCATCACCGCACGCGACGACCTCGGGGGTAAGTGCTCTTCCCTTACCCCCCGCCCCCGATGCCCCATCGGACGCACCCGAGGCACAGCATGCTGCCGTCCCCGGCTCCGGAAGTAAGAAGAAGCCGGGGAAGAAACTAAGATACCCCCCGCTGGTAGTGGAGAAACTGCCAAACTGGGCCGCTCATTTCCGGGCCATCAGCGCCAAGCTGGGCCGGCCTCCTAATGCTCGGCCTTACGGGAGTGGAGTACGCTTCACTCCCGACACAGAGGAGGAGTACAGGCTGGTCCAGCGCTACCTGACAGGCCTGGAGAAGGACAGCGGCGTGTCATGGTTCGCGTACTCGCTGCCAGCGGAGAAGAACCTAAAGATCGCCATTCGGGGGTTACCGGCGGATACGGACCCGAAGGAGATAGAGGAGGAGCTCCGGACGCTGGGATACCAACCGGAGTACGTCCGCCACATAAAGGGGGCGGCGGGAAGACCCGGTTGCGTGTTCCACGCGATCCTCAAGAAGACGCCGGACGTCCGGGCCATATACGACACCACCGTGTTTATGTACATGCGTGGTGTCAAGATTGAGGCCTGGCGCGGTAAACGTGGGCCCGCTCAGTGCCACAGGTGCCAGCGATTTAGACACAGCTCGCACATGTGTCACCGACCGCTCGCTTGCGTGCGATGCGGGGGCGAGCACGCGGCACGCGACTGCCCGCGACCGCGGGAAGAGCCGGCCACCTGCGCGAACTGCGGGGGGCCGCATCCCGCGTGCAACACAAAGTGCCCCGTGTTCCAAAGAGAGATCCGGAACAAGCGAGCGGGGACCGCCGCCATTACGGCCACAAGTGGCCAACAACAAACGGCCCAGAAGGGGCCCGCAGAGACGCCAGCAGAGGCCGAACAGGCCACAACGTTAATGGCGGCGGCCAACGAGCCCACGGATAGGAGCAAAGCAACCTCCTCTCGGCGGAGGAAGAAGGGACGTAGAGGGAAAGGGCGGGGTAAGAATCCCCCCCCCCAAGCGACCCAGGAAGAGGTCCCTACGGCCGCCCCTGCCTCAGACAGGGCACAGGTCGTAATGAAGAGCCAACCGACAGCTAGCGCCGGCGCAGCGCCGCGGCAACAGGCAGAACAAACACAGTTCGCAGAAAAGGCGAGCCGCGGCGCCACCGGCGCAAAGAAACAACGAAGCCAACCCGAGAAAGAGCAGTTTACGACCTGTGCCATCCAGCTTTTAATGGATTTAATTAAAGCGATAAGGCAGGGACAGGACGTAGAAACGGTCATCCTTGATGGTCTGGCCACACTTCTGACCCTTTACCATGGCTAGGCCATTGAGGGTGATCCACTGGAACGCCCGCGGCCTTAGGGACAAGGTCGCCCCCCTCCGCCACCTCCTTCGGGAACAGGACATCGACGTGGCGCTAATAAGCGAGACACACCTGGGGCCCGAGGACAGGGTCCGATTCCCGGGGTATCTCGCTTATAGGAAGGATGAAAGGTCGGCTCACATGAGGTACCGTGGTCTGGTGGTACTAGTGAGGCGAAGGGTCGTCCACCAAGAGCTCCCCTTGCCATCGCTCAGCAGCTTCTACGCGCTGGGTGTGCAGCTGCATGTTGCCGGCGAGGATATTAACGTGTACGCGTGCTACAAGCCGCCCGCGGCCCGCTTAGTCTTAGCGGAGCTGCGGGCCCTTCTTGTCGGCACGCCGCGCGCCACTATAATCGCCGGCGACCTGAACTGCAAGCACTCAGCGTGGAACGCAGTGCGGGCCAACAGCGAGGGGAAACGACTCTTCGCGGACGCGGAAGCCTTCGGCTATACGGTGTCCGGCCCGGAGACTCCAACCCACTACCCGGATGACATAAGAAATACTCCGGACGTGCTGGACATCGTAGTCCACCGAGGGCTACGCCACCAGATCACGCAACAAGTGATAGACGACGAGTTACAATCGGACCACCAACCTGTACTCGTCGTCTTATCGGGGATGCCGACCCGAATGAAGCCCGTAGCGCCACGCCGATACACGGACTGGACAAAGTTCGCAGAGGAAGTAGAGACCACCGTGCCGACTCGGCCCATTACTACCTCCGCGGACGTTGATACAGTAGCGGATGACGTCACTGCTTGCATACAGAGCGCCTTAAAGACGGCGACGTGCACGCAGCCGCAGGGGAGAGGGCTATTGCCGCCCCTGCCGGCGCGCCTAATGGCACTGATCGCCGAGAAGAGGCGCCTACGCAAGCAGTGGCAACAACTCAGATGCCCCACATTGAAAACGCAGCTCAACCGTCTCGCGGAGAGGGTCAAGGCCGAGCTCAAGGCACACACCGCCGCGGGCTGGGAAGATAGAATTGACTCTACTGTGGACAGCTGGCCGTCTCTACATAGACTGTGCGGCCAGCTTACGAGTACCCCAGCCCCGGTGCGACCGCTCCTCAACAGCGACGGGGCGCTCAGATACGCAGCGGAGGACCGGGCGGAGGTCTTCGCCGAGCACCTGGAGCGTCAGTTCCGCCCCAACCCGACCAGCGACACCGACCATGTCGCAGCAGTCGAGAAACACCTGGGAGACTACTTCGCCACGCCGATAGCTCCCGATGAAGACCCAATATTCTTCTCGCCTGGCGCAGTCAGACGCGCCATCCTTAGGACGAAGCCCAGGAAGGCCCCCGGTGCTGACGGTGTCACCAACACAGCGCTGCGCCACCTGCCGTACCGTATGGTAGCGGCGCTGGCGCGCCTGTTTACGGCGATACTGCGCACCGGGGCCTTCCCCGCTTCGTGGAAGGAAGGGCGCGTCATAATGCTGCCCAAGGCGGGAAAGAACATCCTGAAGCCGGAGAGCTATCGGCCGATCACTCTGCTGCCGACAGTCTCCAAGGTGTTCGAAGCACTCCTGCTGCGACATCTCCAGTCTCACATGACGCCGCGCCCGGAGCAATTCGGGTTTCGGGCGGAGCATAGCACGACGCTCCAGCTGTCGAGGGTACTGCACCACCTCACAGCCGCGCTCAATAAAAAGGAATACGGGGTGGCAGTATTCCTCGACATGGAGAAGGCCTTCGACCGTGTGTGGCACGACGGCCTTATTTATAAGATGGCCACCACCGACGCGCCCCGTCGCGCGGTAAAGGTGGTCTCTAGCTTTCTCTCCAACAGGACTTTCAGGGTGGTGGTCGACGGGGCGCTATCCGGCGCCCGGCCGGTGCTCGCGGGTGTGCCGCAGGGCAGCTGTCTGTCGCCGGCGTGTTACTCACGCTATACCGACGACATCCCCACTACCTCGGAGGCAATGCTCGCGCTGTACGCAGACGACGCCGCGTACATTACTACGTCGTTCAACGCGAAGTACGCGGCGGTCAAGATGCAGCGCGCGCTAGACCTGCTTCCCGAGTGGCTGTCGAAGTGGCGGCTGTCGGTGAACGTGAGTAAGACGCAGGCGATTATCACCGGATACTCGCACCTCCCACCACCCCTGAGACTCCAAGGAGCCGACATCTCGTGGTCGCCCTCGGTCAAGTACCTGGGGGTAACCATAGATCGTCGGCTCACAATGGGGTCGCACGTCCGCTCGGTCGCCGCACGGGGTAGGGTCGCCCGCAACCTACTCAAACCAGTGCTCTCGTCCCGCATCCCGGCGCGCGTCAAATTGGGCGTGTACAAGTTGTACATTCGCCCGATTTTGACGTACGCCGCGCCCGCTTGGTTCGCCCTCACGAGCGAGTCGAGCCGAAGAACGCTCCGCGCGCAACAATACCTTGCGCTGCGGACTATAGTTGACGCTCCTCGCTACGTGAGGAATGACGTCATCCAGCGCGACCTCGGGATTGAGAGCCTGGATGAGTTTGTGCGGCGCCTCGCGAAGGGAATGTTCGCGCGTGCCGGCGCATCTTCTTGGCCGCATGTCCAAGACATTGCGCCCTGGCACGCGCGCCCCCCCGACGCGAAACCCTTGCCCCGCGACCTGGTAGCGGACGACGACCCCACACCACCGGATTGACGCCTCTAGTGAGCCGCACCCAGGTTACACGCGGCTCACTAGACCCAACTGAACTCTACACTCACAATATACACTCGCTACGTAGCGTGTGCTAAGTTAATATAGGCACGTTATGTAGCGAACGCAGACAACCACAAACTCCACAGACGCCTAAACTCACACGCGTAGGCGCAGCGCGGGCCGCGATACGCGTAGACACTGGGCGGTGTTACACAACACAATACCGCCCACACACACATGACTGCACCTTAGCTCGGAACGTAACCGGCTGGCTCTGGGTACGGGACGAGCGGGTGCAATACACCTATATTCTGTAGGAGCGTCGAGTCGGCACCTCCGTCGCTGGTCGTCCCCCGCCGGGCCTCCCCCAGGTAACTGGGGGTCTCACCTGGCGGGGACAGACCGCCGAGGTGTCGTGAAGAAAGCGGCGCCGTGAGTCGGCGTCGCGGCGCGCCTACAGAAAAACACATAGCAACCACTCACACGGGCGCGCGCAACTCACGCGCGCCCGGCAGGCTAAGAAGCCATTGCTGCGGACATAATGAGGGGCCCGTAGTTACGGGCCACCGTATCGCAATCCGCGGCCGGGGGGCTACGCCCCGGCACCGCTCGCCTCGCCCCCTTGCGGGGGCGACGCGATCTCCTAAGAGTGCCGTTTTATACTGCGACTGAACTCCGTTTCGGTAGCACGTGTACTCGACAAATTTCATAATGCCGCCCAAGACAAGTGGTAAAGCCGCCAAGAAGTCTGGCAAAGCCCAGAAGAACATCTCTAAGACCGACAAGAAGAAGAAGAAGCACAAGAGGAAGGAGAGTTACGCCATCTACATCTATAAGGTGTTGAAGCAGGTGCACCCCGACACCGGTATCTCCAGCAAGGCCATGTCCATCATGAACTCGTTCGTGAACGACATCTTCGAGCGTATCGCCGCCGAAGCTTCCCGTCTCGCCCACTACAACAAGAGATCTACCATCACGTCCAGGGAGGTGCAGACGTCCGTCAGGCTCCTGCTGCCCGGCGAGCTCGCCAAGCACGCCGTCAGTGAAGGCACCAAGGCCGTCACCAAATACACCAGCTCCAAGTGAGCGGTCGGTCGGTCGGTCGGCAGGCTAACCAAGAGCCGCCGACGACGCTCCGCCTCAACGCCGCCTCGTGTCTGTGTACAGTGTTAAATCCAGTGCGGCTTGTTCGTGTGTCTTGTTGACTGTGATGCGTGTTTATTGTGTTAGTGTCATCGTATTGTGCATACATGTATACATACACCTAGGTCTGTGTGTCATGTATGTACGTACGAGCGACGCGCATGATGCACGTGCTACGAGCAAACCACGACAAACGTCTGGACGCGCACGCACACCACCGCGGGATGGCAGGAGTAAAAATAAAAGGCCCTTTTCAGGGCCACAAATATGTTCATGTGATAAATTCACGTTTCTTTAAATTTGAGTACAGTCAAAACGTTACTATTTACATACACACCTACACCTACCTACCTACCTACCTACCTACCTACCTACCTACCTACATAGCTATACATTTATGTACAAAGTTACTTACTACTCTTACCGCTTTGATAGTACCTACGGCTGCTCCTGCTTACGTACACTACACCTATCTTAAGTAAATTTTTAAACTTAATGACAAATTGAATGAAGCATTCAGGGTCATTATTTAGTCATTGCAAATGCATCAACAAATAAATACAACATGCACAGAAAATTTCCCGCGTAAACGATAGCGTATTGATACTTATTGAGATGATGGCATGCAAGTAAATTCATTAGCGAGTACTGTTATGTTCCACATCATATAAACATAATAATAACAACACACAAAAAGTATGTACCTACCTAGGTAGTTTCTCAATACTTTTTTTTTTTTTTTTTTTTTTTTAATTATTATTATTATTATTATTTTTCATTATCTATTCAACACCGTTAGACCGGTGTATTTTCACATAAAAGTGATGCAATCACAACTTATGTACAAATTATGTTTTAAAAATATGTAGGTATTAAATTCTATACAATAATTTTAGTTAGCTCGTTGTACTTAAGATGGCGCACTCGCTCCTGCCGGCCGGTCGGTCGGTCGCTCGCTCGCTACGTTGCGTCAGGTATAAATATCCCGAACGCGCGGTCTGGGTTTTTATTCTCACTCGTACGTTCGAACTGCGCGCACGTCCGTTGCGTGTATTTTGACTGTGTTGACTTGATTAGATTATTATTTGTCTCTCCTCGTTCCGTGCTTACAATGGCGCGTACCAAGCAGACCGCTCGTAAATCCACCGGTGGTAAGGCCCCGAGGAAACAGCTCGCCACCAAGGCTGCGCGCAAGAGCGCACCGGCCACCGGTGGCGTTAAGAAACCCCATCGTTACAGGCCCGGCACTGTGGCCCTCCGTGAGATTCGTCGCTACCAGAAGAGTACCGAACTGCTGATCCGCAAGCTTCCGTTCCAGCGTCTCGTGCGTGAGATCGCACAGGACTTCAAGACCGATCTCCGTTTCCAGAGCTCCGCTGTTATGGCGCTGCAGGAGGCTAGCGAAGCTTACCTCGTCGGTCTCTTCGAAGACACCAACTTGTGCGCTATTCACGCGAAGCGCGTCACCATCATGCCCAAGGACATCCAGTTGGCGCGCAGGATCAGAGGCGAACGCGCTTAAACTGCTGACGTCACATAATACACATCGCCCTACGACACTATGACTGCCTTCGTGCAGTGCAGCGTGTCTGCGGCTGTGGCTGTGCGTTAACATAAAAGGCCCTTTTCAGGGCCACAATATGTATCAGATTATTAAAAATGTTTCTTTATATCAGACGTCACAAAAAACGTTTCCCTGCATCCCTCCCTAAATCTTCCTACCTACCTACCACATACTATGATCCGTTCGAGCAACGAACGGATACCTATAATAATATTATTATTTTATTTTACATTACTATTAATAAGATCAGATAAGTACGTAGGTACATACTTACAATAAATTCATTATATCTATTTGTAATAGTCCTTATAATAGATGATACCTTACATATTAGATGGGTGAGTCAACAAAACATACTTTTGTGTACTAGTAGGGACACACAGGTTTATATATATATATATATATATATATATATATATATATATATATATATATATATATTATTTCGCACCTATAGGTAGGTACATTGATATGAAGGGAATACTGTATGTATCATCGGCTACGATCGTTATAATATTATGCATTTGATTTACTTACCTACAATACCTATAGATAGGTAGATAGATCTATAGCGTATGAACTACATAGCGGCGTTGTTACGGGTATTTTTTTTGTTTTGTTTTGCTATTTGAACTGTAATTTTGGATAATCTAATAATTATAAGTAAGTTTTGTTTATTAGCTGTACCTAAATGCTATTCTACGAAACAACTGAGAGATATCGTCCAACCGACCAACCAGCGACGAGCGTCGGCTACCCTCTCCCCGCGCACCTCCAGTTTCGGTCTCCCCGCCCGCTGAGATCCGCCGTTCAGTATAAATATAAGTAGATCTCGCGCTCGGAAAACTCAGACACCGTTTGACTCTCGTCGCGCGCGTACGTGCTCAAGCGCCTACGCCCCCGGCTCATTGTCGCTCGCTGTCGCTCTCGTTGCGTTCTCGTAACGGCTCTCCGTAGTCGCCCCGACTACTCTCGATCTTTCATCGAATTTATTCTTTGAATTATAAGATCGCTCAAACTGCCTTTTTCAAGGCTCTATTTCTTTATCGTACAGACTCGTCGTAAATTCACCAGGCCCCTTCCGGGTTAAAACCACAGTTTCGTGGTCCTCGGCTGAAACCTTACGGTGTAAACGAAACCGAGTGGGGTGTTGTCCCAATCACACCCGCCGAACCCCTTCAGGGCTAGGCAGTCAATTGGACGGGTCCCAGTTCCCGGCCTTGGGGGGCCTCCTAGTCGGGACTGGATGACAGTTTTCCTTCCCCAGCTACACACCTAGTGTCGTTAGGGTGTCTCTACACCCTTAGCACTAGACTGGCTAGGGCCCCGTTCGCACAATAAGACTGGCGACGGGTTACAAGCTTAGGGCTCACCAGTAGGTACTCACCTCCCTGTCTACACCCGACAGGGAGGGTACACATCCCCGGGCCCATCCACCCGGGGAGCTAGGTTTAGGGAAACTCTCCCCCGTCCCCCGCTATGGCAGACGCCATATTACTCTTTGTGAAAGAGGTCCTCCTCAAGGACCCCGACTTCCTTGCCAAGTATGGCTCAAAGTTAGCTGCTCTGCAGCTTCCCTCCCCCGCCACGACCAGCAAATCGAGCTTGCTCGATGAGCCGGTCAACTCTCCGGTGTCTATGGACACCGAAGAGGCCTCTGGCAAACGCCCCCACGACTCGTCAGAAGAGGATTCCCTCCTCTTCTCTGAGTCCTCTTCAGCCCCTTCCTCTGACGACGACGGCTTCACGTTGGCGTCGGGGAAGAAAAATAAGAGGAAGAAGAAGAAAGCAGATTCTCCTTCCTCGAGAAAAATAGCCGCCACTGAATCGGCCGCTATCCCCTCCTCCGCCCCCGCTTCCCAGGCCTCTCGCGCCGCTACCCCCACCCCGTCCGCCCCGCGCGCCTCACGCGCCGCTACCCCCTCCCCGACCGCTAGCCTCAGTGCCGGCGCCACTACTTCCGCCCCTCGGAAATTACCCCCTCCACCCCCTGTGTTCATTCAGGACAAAGGGAAGTGGACGGACGTTTCGAGTTGGTGCACCGATCTTAAGATCGGTTTCTCCAGCGCCCGATCTACCCAACAGGGTATTAAAGTCTCGGTCCCGACGTCGAAAGACTATAGGGATCTTACCCGCGTTCTCCGGCAGAGAGGTGTGTCGTTTCACACCTACTCCCTCCCGGAAGAACGCCAGACACGTGTCGTGATCCGAAGGGTCCCCAAGGAGATCCCTGTCACCGACATCAAGGCGGACCTCGAGGCACAGAACATCCCTGTGTCCGACGTCCACCGCATGCACCGCGCCAGGGGTCAAGTCGCCTTCGACATGATCCTTGTGGTCTGTCCCCCCGTTGAAGGGCAAAAGCTCCACCCTATATTTAACCTCAAGGCTATCTGTGGTCTCACAGGCCTAGTCCTAGAAAAACCCCGCAAGAGCGGCATCGTTGGGCAATGCCACCGATGCCAGCTCTACGGCCACTCTCAGGCCCACTGCCACGCCAAACCCAGGTGCGTCAAGTGCCTGGGCGAGCATGGTACGTCCGACTGCCCTCGTCCTAAAGATCGTACCTTATGTACGGAACCTCCCAGCTGCGTCCTATGCGGCAACTCAGGCCACCCAGCCAACTACCGTGGCTGCCCAAAGGCCCCCAAATCCTCCTCCCCCAAGTTGGCCAAGCGTGCGGACGCCCGCCAACAAAGGGAATCCCCTTCCTCCTCTCAAAACCCCCCGACCCAGCTCCCCGAGCGACTAAGTCCCCAAAGGCCTAGTCCTTGGAATATATTAAATCACCAGCGAGCGTTCCCCGCTCTCACGCAGGCAGCATCCCAGCCGCCTACCCCTCTCGCCCCCGCCAGAGCGGACCCCCGCCTCTGCCCCCCCGCGTTACAAGCTTACTTTGCTGGTAAGCCCCCCACCGCCGCTCCTAAAGCCGCCCCCTCCCCCGCTCCTAAAGCCGCCCCCGCCCCCGCTCCTAAAGCCGCCCCCGCCCCCGCTCCTAAAGCCGCCCCCGCCGCTCTAGCTGCCCCTTCAGAGGACCCCGACCCCTTCACGGTGATTACAAGCACCTACCTAATCTTCCTCACCCCTCGTGCTAAACAAATGGCACAGGAGATCACCGCCGCTAGGGCATCCTGTGATCTTTTCCGCATCCAGGAAATATTCAAAGCGTACCCTGAGATTACGCAAGCCCTCTCTTCCTACGCTACCAAACCGTAATGGATAGTAGCATCATTACGCGAACGAAACCCCGATCCCTCAAGTTGGCATCTTACAATGCCAACGGCCTCAAGTCACAACGAGATGAGATCGCCACCTTCCTCCGCGATCATCAAATCGACATTCTCCTCGTCCAAGAGACCTTCCTCAAGCCCATCATCCGCAGCCCTGCAATTGCTAACTATCGTCTAGTTCGCAATGACAGGCTGAGGTGCCACAAGGGCGGCACTCTAATTTACTACAAAAAGGCTCTGTATTGCACCCCTATGGACCCTCCCCCACTCTCACGACTTGAAGTGTCTATCTGTCGACTAGGCATGACAGGCCACCAGCCTATCACCATAGTCTCAGCCTACCTTCCTCCCCAAACCACTCCAGAGGACCCGCAGCTTCTATCTGACGACCTCTCTACCCTTCTTGGCATGAGCGACTCCGTTATCATAGCGGGCGACCTCAACGCCAAACACACTGCCTGGAACAGTGTCACGACCAACTCTCGAGGCAGACACCTCTTCAACCTCTGCCCACTGCTCAACTTCGACGTCATAGGTCCTATGACCCCCACCCACTTTCCCCACGACCCCTCCCACACCCCAGATGTCCTGGACGTGGTGCTTCTGAAGAGAGTCAACCTACGGTTAGACTCTCTAGAAGTAGTACAAGAGCTCACCTCTGACCATCGACCAATCACCATTCGATTGGCCCCTCGCACTGGACTCACCGACCCCGACCTACCTCCCCTGACAAAAGTGGTAACGGACTGGAGGAAAGTAAGGGAATCCCTGAAATCCACCACATCCCCCCACTTAGACACCATCCCCGGTCACTTCAGCTCTATCGCGGACACGACGGCCGCGATCGACTCATTCACGGAACACGTACAGTCAGTCTTGAACGATTGTTCTAGGGAAGTTCTAGTGACGGACGACCGTCGCTGGAAACTACCCGACGATGTGCGTGAACTGCTGAATGAGAAGAACGCGGCTGTCCGTGCCTACAGTAGCTTTCCCTGCGACGCTAACAAAGCCCATATGCGTTACTTGCAGCGTGCTGTAAAGTCTCGCTTATCGGAGTGGCGTGAAGCTAGCTGGGACAAGATGCTAAGCGAGCTTGAGCCCACCCATCAGGCCTTCTGGGAGCTTCAAAGGAAACTCAAATCCCGCGAAGTCGTCCCCATACCACCCCTGGTCCGCCCAGATAAAACCATCGCCTTCGATGATGATGAAAAGGCCGAGTGCCTGGCCATCAGCCTCGAAGCTCAATGCTCACCCAGCACTCAACCAGTAGACCAAGCTCACCTCTCAGAGGTTGACGCAGAAGTCGAACGTAGAGCCTCCCTCCCACCCGTCGAAGACCCTGATGATCCTCTGCCTCCCGTCACTCCAGACGAAGTGCAGGACATCATCAAGGGTCTCATACCCAGAAAAGCCCCCGGTTCAGATGGAATCACCAATAAAGTGATCCAACTTCTCCCTGCCCCCCTAATACTGCTACTGGCCACCATCTTCAATGGCGCCATGAGCAACAACATTTTCCCACAATCGTGGAAAGAAGCCACTGTCATTGGCATCCATAAGCCCGGAAAGCCCAGGACCGAACCGACGAGCTACCGCCCCATCAGTCTGCTCAAAGTTCTCGGTAAAATCTATGAGAGGCTTATTTACAAGCGTCTCAGGTCCTTTGCCGAAAACAAGGGCCTTTTCCCTGACGAACAATTTGGTTTTCGAACCCAACACTCCTGTGTCCAACAAGTCCACCGCATCACCGAACAAATCCACTATGGATTCATGCGCGGTATGATGACAGGTGTTATTTACTTCGACATAGCGAAAGCGTTCGACAAAGTCTGGCACAATGGCTTATTATACAAGCTGTACCAACTCGGGGTGCCAGACCGGCTCGTGCTCATCATACGAGACTATCTGTCGAACCGCTCATTCCGCTACAAAATCGAAGGAGCGCTCTCGTCGCCTCACCCCATCCGAGCAGGAGTCCCCCAGGGCTCCGTACTCGCCCCTCTCTTATTCACGCTGTTCACTAGCGATATTCCTAAAAATCCCAAATCCCAACTGGCTCTGTTCGCAGACGACACAGCCATCTACTACACTGGTCGTAGCCACATCCAACTTCGGCTCCATCTCCAAACCGCAGTCAACAAGTTGGCTGCTTGGTTCAGGAAATGGCGTATCGAAGTCAATCCCGATAAGAGTCAAGCGGTTCTCTACACGAAACCCAGACATCTTCCCACCCCCCCTCCACCCATCACCATGTTCGGCAAGCAGATCCCCTGGGAGAAGCGAGCCAAATACCTAGGTGTCATCCTAGATCAGCACCTCTCCTTCTCGGAGCACATAAAGACGGTCCGTTCGCGTGCCGCTTTCGCTCTCGGTCGCCTCCACTACCTCCTCAATGACCGCAGCAAGCTGTCACTCAAGTGCAAAATGCGCCTGTACACAGCCTGCATCCGTCCCATCATGACCTACGCTTCCGTTGTCTTTGCTCATGCAAAGCCCCGTCACATCCATAGGATGCAAACCCTACAGAACCGATTCCTCCGCAAGGCCACAAACTCCCCTTGGTTCGTTCGCAATGAGATCCTCCACGTTGATCTCAAGATCCCCACTATCCAGCAGTTCATGAAACGCCTCTCCAAGCGTTTCTTTGCCACAGCCGCCACTCACCGCAACCCTCTGGTTGTCGCGGCCGTCAATTATATCCCCTCTAAAATCAGCAAAATTCGCCGTCCAAGGCATGTACTAGATGACCCCGATGACCCCACAACCCTCCTCCAGGAGAGCGATAGGGCTACCAGCACATTACAGAAACAGAAATTACCGTCATTCCGACCTCGCCGCCGAGGTCCCTCGCGACGCCCCCAAGTAAATTCTTTGCCCGTTGAAGCGCCAGCCCGCGTCGTAGCTGAGCCTGTAACTGTAAATCCCCCGACTGTGACCTCTGAGTTTGTTTCGGCCTTTCTTCTCAGAGATAGTCCTAGGAAACGCCGTGCTCATCAAAGCATTAATACTATTTCGATCCAGCCTGTCCCTTTGCTGCCCTCTCCCAGCGACGCCCTAAGCCGAGGTTCGTTCCCCACAGGGGGAGCCCTTAGCGCGCAGTCGCTTAGTTTAAACCTAGATTTAGCCCTGGCTGGAGGCTTTAAGAATTCTTAAGGCAACCACAGGATAGTCCGGTTAAGTAGTTACGACCTCTCAAGGTCAACTACGAGATGCCATACATAAAAAAAAAAAAAAAAAAAAAAAAAAAAAAAAACGCTCGGAAAATATACCAGTCGCTCGCGTCGTTCGTGTGCGCGCACCCGTGTTGTTATTATTATCGTGTTTTTTGAAACCCCACTGCAAAGAAGATGACCGGTCGCGGTAAGGGAGGAAAGGGTCTGGGAAAAGGAGGAGCCAAGCGTCACAGGAAGGTACTTCGTGATAACATCCAAGGTATCACGAAGCCCGCCATCCGTCGTCTGGCTCGCAGAGGCGGCGTGAAACGTATCTCCGGTCTGATCTACGAAGAGACTCGCGGTGTGCTTAAAGTGTTCCTAGAGAACGTCATCCGCGACGCTGTCACCTACACCGAGCACGCCAAGAGGAAGACCGTCACCGCCATGGACGTCGTCTACGCTCTGAAGCGCCAGGGTCGCACCCTGTACGGTTTCGGCGGTTAAACACCTGCATCCCCCGCGTGTACGTGTTGCCTGCGCAACCAGCTCTGCATACTGTGGTGGACGTGTGTGTGTTGTGTTTGTTGTGAACATAATCATGCCGTTCGACCATGCGTATATAGAGGCGCACTTAAAAAAAGGCCCTTTTCAGGGCCGCATATGATTCGATACCATTAAATATGTTTCTTTACTGGAATTGTCTAAAAAACGTACCTCTACATACACCTACCTACCTACCGAACCTCCTACTTACTTACTACTCGGATGTACGCAAGTTTATACACTTTATACACAAATTCATTACTCGCAGTAATACGTACTTAGGTTTTGGAGTTACCTCTACGAGACATCGGTACCTACATACACGACATAATAATGCCCTTGCTTATATATGCAACATACTACACGCGCTATGTTGACGTTTGTTCTACGCGTGAAAAGCCCATCGCCACTGCCCCACTGAACTGGAGCTGAGGTGTATACTGGAATTGAAAAATAAAAGCAAAACATTAGTAGACCATAATATTCAATACTTAGGTACTTACTTACTTACTTACCTACCTACCTACTTACGTGTTGTTTCTTGTGTAGAACATCTACCTACCTACCTACCTACCTACCTAGGTACCTAGTCGTTTGATCGCCCCTCGGTGCGCGTGCCGTTTGTTTATGTGGATGTTCGATGTCGTTTGTGTGATGATTATTATTGCAATATTTAACTCTCGGATGTTATTTATTATTTCGCGTATATTCTTTGCTAGTCGTTATTACTTCGTTACACACGTAGCTCCTACTAACAACAGACTCGCCGTCTGAAGAGAGTGTAGTAGAGCCACGCACGGACAGCATCCGCGCCCGTCCGAGTACCTACGCGGACGGGCCTATTGTCTATTTACACATTGTTTAATACGCGATCTCTGATGCGATTGCACCGATCTGTACACTGTCAACTCGTCGAAGGGCACTCTCGTCTTTTAATAATATCACTAGATATTAATAGGTTGCACGTCCTGGACGTAGTCGTCCGTCCTTAGCGGTTCGGCGCTCGCGGTGTTTTACGACGCTTCACTTTTAGGTCGATAATACCTTCGCGAGACTGTGTGATATCGACGGAGTCCTGTTGCCACACAAGCTCGATATCCTCCTAGTTGACGCGTCGACGTTTATCGGCACCAACTATCAATTTAATAGAGAAAATAACGTTTTGAACACGACCCGACCTACGCTTCGTACGCAGTCGTCAAAATAAAACGACGCCACCGGCCGAACGATCGCCTCACGCTCCCCGAATTCGCACACCCGCATCGTCAACTTCATGACCTATCCGAAACCGTAACACTGCGTCCCGCTGAGGGCCGTTAACCATTATTTTTATTTATTTTATTAGATACGTGTTAGTGAAAACTTTCAAGCGTTCATACGAGAAAACGTCCCGCGACATCACGGCGCTCGTTACGGTAAAGTTCCGCCGTGCTTGAGCGTACGTATACGAAACTCGTGAAACCTATAAGTGGCGACATCTAAGTCTCTCTCATAGTATTGAAAGTTATTATTACAACAGTGTGTTGTGTTGTGTTGCGTGAAGTCAAGCAATTTTAACTAATTAATATAACAAAATGGCAGACACCGCAGTTGCTACCGAGGCACCAGCGCCCGCTACACCAGCGAAGAAGCAGGCGAGACAGGCCGGCGGCGCCGGTGCCGCGAAGAAACCGAAGGCGAAGCCTACCCATCCCAAAACATCTGAGATGGTCACCAACGCCATCAAGGAGATGAAGGAGCGCAGCGGATCTTCCCTGCAGGCGATCAAGAAGTATATCGCCGCGCAGTACAAGGTCGACGCGGAGAAACTGGCTCCGTTCATCAGGAAATACCTGAAGAGCGCCGTCGAATCTGGGGCGCTGATCCAGACCAAGGGCAAGGGTGCCTCCGGTTCGTTCAAGCTCGAGTCGAAATCGTCCGCGGCCAAGAAACCCGCCGGCGCAGCTGGCAAGGCCGCCGGCAAGGCGCCCGCCGCCGCCGCCGCGAAGACGAAGAAGGCGACCGCTTCTGCGGCCGGCGCCAAGACCAAGAAGGCAGCAGCCGCCGCCGCGGCCGCCTCTGCCGCCTCCGGCTCACCTTCAAAGTCCAAGGCATCGGCCGCCGCCGCCGCCAAGGACAAGAAGGCCGCCGCCGCTAAGAAGAAGCCGGCACCCAAGAAGGCCGCCGCCCCCGCTAAGGCGAAGGGAGGCGCCGCTCCCAAAGCTAAGAAGACAGCGAAGCCGCCAACCAAGAAACCTAAAGCGCCTAAACCCAAGAAGGCCGCGGCTACACCCAAGTCTAAGCCGGCGGCCAAGAAAGCGTCCGCCGCTAAGAAGTAAGCTACGGTCGCATTCGCGTTACACCGGCGACGGCGACGGCGACGACGACAGCGCGCCGCAGAGTCGGCTGACCAGACGACCACCATCAACACATACACGCTACAACAACAACAACAACAGCAACAACAGCAGCTGATGAGTGATAGATAGTGTGTGTTTGTGTGTGTGTGACAAATGTGCGTGCGCGTCTTACCTACTGCATCATCATACACGCACCGTGTAGTAGAGAGAGGCGCGCGCGTGCTTTGTGCGTCTGTTTTCATCATCGTCCAACCGCGCGCACGCAGTACGTACGCGTCTATCGTCCTCGGGTAGAGGAGGGTGCGAAACGCGCTCGACGTGTCTCGAGCTCGTCCGACCAACGATTCATCAGAAGCAGCAAGCAACTGAAGAAACCACAGACGGCGGCACCGAGATGCTTAGCGCGCGTGCATGCGCTCACCGCACCAAAAAGCCCTTTTCAGGGCTAACAATACTTTCATGAATATGAACAATATTCGTTTCTGTAACACGGACGAGTCAAAACGTTGTAAAATAATCACATAGGTACATACATACATACTCACGAAATACATTACCTGCTATGTATCTAGGTAGGATATAGAGAGAGAGAGAAACAATGAAATAGTTCAAATAAATAAACAGAGACCTATTTAGATACCTATACATACAAAACATAAATACGTTACGTTACGTTACTTACATACATACATATATATATATATATATATATACATACATACATACATATATACATACATACATACATACATACATACATACATACATACATACATACATACATACCTACCTACCTACCTACCTACCTACCTACCTACCTAAAACTCGCATACGTGATGATACAATTTCCCATCTCCACTCACGCTATGTTATTTATTCTTCAGGAAGCGCTCACAGTCTATAATAAATAACAGAAAAGAAGGAAATGTATGTAATGGTTAAGTTAGTTTTATACAAAATAAGTTTGATTATTCAATCAAAACTAAGTGAAAATCGTATTGGGAAGTACCTACTTCATAATTTCATGCTACTACAGTAATTTCAAGGGAGGGAGGGAGAGAGAAAAAAAAAAAAAAAAACATCTTAGCAGTCTATTAGATTCTGCTAAATATCTCTCTACCCACCCCGTATCCCGTATCCATGGTGCAGTGTACGCTTGCGCGTTTTGTGAATTAGTTTCGTTTGCCGCGTACCCCTCCCACTGACACAGCTGCGCGGTGCGAGTATAAATAGCGTGAAACCCCGGGTTGTGGCATTTATAATCAGATTCTGTCGGCGCGCGCACTGTTGTACGCGTGTTTCGTTATTTTCGTGAGTCGTTATATAAACAAATCCTTCAATTATGTCCGGTCGCGGTAAAGGTGGCAAGGTGAAGGGAAAGGCAAAGTCCCGTTCCAACCGTGCTGGTCTCCAGTTCCCCGTGGGTCGTATTCACAGGCTGCTGCGTAACGGAAACTACGCCGAGCGCGTGGGTGCCGGCGCTCCCGTCTACTTGGCCGCCGTGATGGAGTATCTGGCTGCTGAGGTCCTCGAGTTGGCCGGTAACGCCGCGAGAGACAACAAAAAGACCAGGATCATCCCGCGTCATCTTCAATTGGCCATCCGCAACGACGAGGAGCTGAACAAGCTGCTCTCCGGTGTCACGATCGCTCAAGGTGGTGTGCTGCCGAACATCCAGGCCGTGCTGCTGCCCAAGAAGACCGAGAAGAAGGCTTAAACGTGGTGCCGCGACGTGTCTGAACGCGTGGTGCTTCGTGCGAGTGCCCCCGCACGCGTACTTCGATATAATATTTATGCCTATTTCCCATAAATCTATTATGTCGGTTGCGCGATGCTCTCCGCTCGTATGCATTCAAAACAAAAGGCCCTTTTCAGGGCCACAATATGATTCGTCAAATATAATAACAAAGACAGTTTCTTTAACGGTGTTGTCGTCAAACAAAAACGTACCTACCTACCTACCTACCTACCTACCTACCTACCTACCTGACTTACTTACTTACTTACTTACTAACTAACTAACTAACTACAATGTACACATATTATTGAATGAATGTGTCACTATAATACTCGGGCCATTACAAACGAAAAGTTTTGCCCTCTCCTGTTAATTATGTAGGTACACACAGTTTAAATGAGCAGTACAAAATTGTGTCGGTATGTACATACATACAATAAGTAAGTAAGTATAGCAGAAATTATTTTGGCTACGATGGTGTTTCATTATAATGTTTGTTTACATAATAAAACAACACAGAACTGTTGAAGAAGATGATATATATATTTTTTTTTGTTTTTTACTAAAAAACAACCTTGAGTTGAGCGGGAATAGGTTTTGATACTTTTAATCATAGTAACTTTAAAAAAAAAAATACATTTTTTTTTTTTTTAATACAGATTGGTTTATTTTTATTTAAATATTTTGTTTATTATTATTCTAAAATCTAATAGGATTAGAGTAAGTTTTGTTTTGTTTTTTTTTTTTTACATTTTCTATAATGACGAACGAACACGATCGTCGCCCCGCTCCCTTTGGCTACCTCCCGGGCGTCCCCTCACCCCGCGCTCGATCTACACTCTGGCCTAGGAGCGTTGTGATTGGTCCGCCGCTGCGCCGAATTCCTCACCGCTTGCCGCAACCGTGAGCCGCGAGGGCGCATTATAAATACAACTGTTCGTCGCGGTGCCGTTTTATACTGCGACTGAACTCCGTTTCGGTAGCACGTGTACTCGACAAATTTCATAATGCCGCCCAAGACAAGTGGTAAAGCCGCCAAGAAGTCTGGCAAAGCCCAGAAGAACATCTCTAAGACCGACAAGAAGAAGAAGAAGCACAAGAGGAAGGAGAGTTACGCCATCTACATCTATAAGGTGTTGAAGCAGGTGCACCCCGACACCGGTATCTCCAGCAAGGCCATGTCCATCATGAACTCGTTCGTGAACGACATCTTCGAGCGTATCGCCGCCGAAGCTTCCCGTCTCGCCCACTACAACAAGAGATCTACCATCACGTCCAGGGAGGTGCAGACGTCCGTCAGGCTCCTGCTGCCCGGCGAGCTCGCCAAGCACGCCGTCAGTGAAGGCACCAAGGCCGTCACCAAATACACCAGCTCCAAGTGAGCGGTCGGTCGGTCGGTCGGCAGGCTAACCAAGAGCCGCCGACGACGCTCCGCCTCAACGCCGCCTCGTGTCTGTGTACAGTGTTAAATCCAGTGCGGCTTGTTCGTGTGTCTTGTTGACTGTGATGCGTGTTTATTGTGTTAGTGTCATCGTATTGTGCATACATGTATACATACACCTAGGTCTGTGTGTCATGTATGTACGTACGAGCGACGCGCATGATGCACGTGCTACGAGCAAACCACGACAAACGTCTGGACGCGCACGCACACCACCGCGGGATGGCAGGAGTAAAAATAAAAGGCCCTTTTCAGGGCCACAAATATGTTCATGTGATAAATTCACGTTTCTTTAAATTTGAGTACAGTCAAAACGTTACTATTTACATACACACCTACACCTACCTACCTACCTACCTACCTACCTACCTACCTACCTACCTACATAGCTATACATTTATGTACAAAGTTACTTACTACTCTTACCGCTTTGATAGTACCTACGGCTGCTCCTGCTTACGTACACTACACCTATCTTAAGTAAATTTTTAAACTTAATGACAAATTGAATGAAGCATTCAGGGTCATTATTTAGTCATTGCAAATGCATCAACAAATAAATACAACATGCACAGAAAATTTCCCGCGTAAACGATAGCGTATTGATACTTATTGAGATGATGGCATGCAAGTAAATTCATTAGCGAGTACTGTTATGTTCCACATCATATAAACATAATAATAACAACACACAAAAAGTATGTACCTACCTAGGTAGTTTCTCAATACTTTTTTTTTTTTTTTTTTTTTTTTAATTATTATTATTATTATTATTTTTCATTATCTATTCAACACCGTTAGACCGGTGTATTTTCACATAAAAGTGATGCAATCACAACTTATGTACAAATTATGTTTTAAAAATATGTAGGTATTAAATTCTATACAATAATTTTAGTTAGCTCGTTGTACTTAAGATGGCGCACTCGCTCCTGCCGGCCGGTCGGTCGGTCGCTCGCTCGCTACGTTGCGTCAGGTATAAATATCCCGAACGCGCGGTCTGGGTTTTTATTCTCACTCGTACGTTCGAACTGCGCGCACGTCCGTTGCGTGTATTTTGACTGTGTTGACTTGATTAGATTATTATTTGTCTCTCCTCGTTCCGTGCTTACAATGGCGCGTACCAAGCAGACCGCTCGTAAATCCACCGGTGGTAAGGCCCCGAGGAAACAGCTCGCCACCAAGGCTGCGCGCAAGAGCGCACCGGCCACCGGTGGCGTTAAGAAACCCCATCGTTACAGGCCCGGCACTGTGGCCCTCCGTGAGATTCGTCGCTACCAGAAGAGTACCGAACTGCTGATCCGCAAGCTTCCGTTCCAGCGTCTCGTGCGTGAGATCGCACAGGACTTCAAGACCGATCTCCGTTTCCAGAGCTCCGCTGTTATGGCGCTGCAGGAGGCTAGCGAAGCTTACCTCGTCGGTCTCTTCGAAGACACCAACTTGTGCGCTATTCACGCGAAGCGCGTCACCATCATGCCCAAGGACATCCAGTTGGCGCGCAGGATCAGAGGCGAACGCGCTTAAACTGCTGACGTCACATAATACACATCGCCCTACGACACTATGACTGCCTTCGTGCAGTGCAGCGTGTCTGCGGCTGTGGCTGTGCGTTAACATAAAAGGCCCTTTTCAGGGCCACAATATGTATCAGATTATTAAAAATGTTTCTTTATATCAGACGTCACAAAAAACGTTTCCCTGCATCCCTCCCTAAATCTTCCTACCTACCTACCACATACTATGATCCGTTCGAGCAACGAACGGATACCTATAATAATATTATTATTTTATTTTACATTACTATTAATAAGATCAGATAAGTACGTAGGTACATACTTACAATAAATTCATTATATCTATTTGTAATAGTCCTTATAATAGATGATACCTTACATATTAGATGGGTGAGTCAACAAAACATACTTTTGTGTACTAGTAGGGACACACAGGTTTATATATATATATATATATATATATATATATATATATATATATATTATTTCGCACCTATAGGTAGGTACATTGATATGAAGGGAATACTGTATGTATCATCGGCTACGATCGTTATAATATTATGCATTTGATTTACTTACCTACAATACCTATAGATAGGTAGATAGATCTATAGCGTATGAACTACATAGCGGCGTTGTTACGGGTATTTTTTTTGTTTTGTTTTGCTATTTGAACTGTAATTTTGGATAATCTAATAATTATAAGTAAGTTTTGTTTATTAGCTGTACCTAAATGCTATTCTACGAAACAACTGAGAGATATCGTCCAACCGACCAACCAGCGACGAGCGTCGGCTACCCTCTCCCCGCGCACCTCCAGTTTCGGTCTCCCCGCCCGCTGAGATCCGCCGTTCAGTATAAATATAAGTAGATCTCGCGCTCGGAAAATATACCAGTCGCTCGCGTCGTTCGTGTGCGCGCACCCGTGTTGTTATTATTATCGTGTTTTTTGAAACCCCACTGCAAAGAAGATGACCGGTCGCGGTAAGGGAGGAAAGGGTCTGGGAAAAGGAGGAGCCAAGCGTCACAGGAAGGTACTTCGTGATAACATCCAAGGTATCACGAAGCCCGCCATCCGTCGTCTGGCTCGCAGAGGCGGCGTGAAACGTATCTCCGGTCTGATCTACGAAGAGACTCGCGGTGTGCTTAAAGTGTTCCTAGAGAACGTCATCCGCGACGCTGTCACCTACACCGAGCACGCCAAGAGGAAGACCGTCACCGCCATGGACGTCGTCTACGCTCTGAAGCGCCAGGGTCGCACCCTGTACGGTTTCGGCGGTTAAACACCTGCATCCCCCGCGTGTACGTGTTGCCTGCGCAACCAGCTCTGCATACTGTGGTGGACGTGTGTGTGTTGTGTTTGTTGTGAACATAATCATGCCGTTCGACCATGCGTATATAGAGGCGCACTTAAAAAAAGGCCCTTTTCAGGGCCGCATATGATTCGATACCATTAAATATGTTTCTTTACTGGAATTGTCTAAAAAACGTACCTCTACATACACCTACCTACCTACCGAACCTCCTACTTACTTACTACTCGGATGTACGCAAGTTTATACACTTTATACACAAATTCATTACTCGCAGTAATACGTACTTAGGTTTTGGAGTTACCTCTACGAGACATCGGTACCTACATACACGACATAATAATGCCCTTGCTTATATATGCAACATACTACACGCGCTATGTTGACGTTTGTTCTACGCGTGAAAAGCCCATCGCCACTGCCCCACTGAACTGGAGCTGAGGTGTATACTGGAATTGAAAAATAAAAGCAAAACATTAGTAGACCATAATATTCAATACTTAGGTACTTACTTACTTACTTACCTACCTACCTACTTACGTGTTGTTTCTTGTGTAGAACATCTACCTACCTACCTACCTACCTACCTAGGTACCTAGTCGTTTGATCGCCCCTCGGTGCGCGTGCCGTTTGTTTATGTGGATGTTCGATGTCGTTTGTGTGATGATTATTATTGCAATATTTAACTCTCGGATGTTATTTATTATTTCGCGTATATTCTTTGCTAGTCGTTATTACTTCGTTACACACGTAGCTCCTACTAACAACAGACTCGCCGTCTGAAGAGAGTGTAGTAGAGCCACGCACGGACAGCATCCGCGCCCGTCCGAGTACCTACGCGGACGGGCCTATTGTCTATTTACACATTGTTTAATACGCGATCTCTGATGCGATTGCACCGATCTGTACACTGTCAACTCGTCGAAGGGCACTCTCGTCTTTTAATAATATCACTAGATATTAATAGGTTGCACGTCCTGGACGTAGTCGTCCGTCCTTAGCGGTTCGGCGCTCGCGGTGTTTTACGACGCTTCACTTTTAGGTCGATAATACCTTCGCGAGACTGTGTGATATCGACGGAGTCCTGTTGCCACACAAGCTCGATATCCTCCTAGTTGACGCGTCGACGTTTATCGGCACCAACTATCAATTTAATAGAGAAAATAACGTTTTGAACACGACCCGACCTACGCTTCGTACGCAGTCGTCAAAATAAAACGACGCCACCGGCCGAACGATCGCCTCACGCTCCCCGAATTCGCACACCCGCATCGTCAACTTCATGACCTATCCGAAACCGTAACACTGCGTCCCGCTGAGGGCCGTTAACCATTATTTTTATTTATTTTATTAGATACGTGTTAGTGAAAACTTTCAAGCGTTCATACGAGAAAACGTCCCGCGACATCACGGCGCTCGTTACGGTAAAGTTCCGCCGTGCTTGAGCGTACGTATACGAAACTCGTGAAACCTATAAGTGGCGACATCTAAGTCTCTCTCATAGTATTGAAAGTTATTATTACAACAGTGTGTTGTGTTGTGTTGCGTGAAGTCAAGCAATTTTAACTAATTAATATAACAAAATGGCAGACACCGCAGTTGCTACCGAGGCACCAGCGCCCGCTACACCAGCGAAGAAGCAGGCGAGACAGGCCGGCGGCGCCGGTGCCGCGAAGAAACCGAAGGCGAAGCCTACCCATCCCAAAACATCTGAGATGGTCACCAACGCCATCAAGGAGATGAAGGAGCGCAGCGGATCTTCCCTGCAGGCGATCAAGAAGTATATCGCCGCGCAGTACAAGGTCGACGCGGAGAAACTGGCTCCGTTCATCAGGAAATACCTGAAGAGCGCCGTCGAATCTGGGGCGCTGATCCAGACCAAGGGCAAGGGTGCCTCCGGTTCGTTCAAGCTCGAGTCGAAATCGTCCGCGGCCAAGAAACCCGCCGGCGCAGCTGGCAAGGCCGCCGGCAAGGCGCCCGCCGCCGCCGCCGCGAAGACGAAGAAGGCGACCGCTTCTGCGGCCGGCGCCAAGACCAAGAAGGCAGCAGCCGCCGCCGCGGCCGCCTCTGCCGCCTCCGGCTCACCTTCAAAGTCCAAGGCATCGGCCGCCGCCGCCGCCAAGGACAAGAAGGCCGCCGCCGCTAAGAAGAAGCCGGCACCCAAGAAGGCCGCCGCCCCCGCTAAGGCGAAGGGAGGCGCCGCTCCCAAAGCTAAGAAGACAGCGAAGCCGCCAACCAAGAAACCTAAAGCGCCTAAACCCAAGAAGGCCGCGGCTACACCCAAGTCTAAGCCGGCGGCCAAGAAAGCGTCCGCCGCTAAGAAGTAAGCTACGGTCGCATTCGCGTTACACCGGCGACGGCGACGGCGACGACGACAGCGCGCCGCAGAGTCGGCTGACCAGACGACCACCATCAACACATACACGCTACAACAACAACAACAACAGCAACAACAGCAGCTGATGAGTGATAGATAGTGTGTGTTTGTGTGTGTGTGACAAATGTGCGTGCGCGTCTTACCTACTGCATCATCATACACGCACCGTGTAGTAGAGAGAGGCGCGCGCGTGCTTTGTGCGTCTGTTTTCATCATCGTCCAACCGCGCGCACGCAGTACGTACGCGTCTATCGTCCTCGGGTAGAGGAGGGTGCGAAACGCGCTCGACGTGTCTCGAGCTCGTCCGACCAACGATTCATCAGAAGCAGCAAGCAACTGAAGAAACCACAGACGGCGGCACCGAGATGCTTAGCGCGCGTGCATGCGCTCACCGCACCAAAAAGCCCTTTTCAGGGCTAACAATACTTTCATGAATATGAACAATATTCGTTTCTGTAACACGGACGAGTCAAAACGTTGTAAAATAATCACATAGGTACATACATACATACTCACGAAATACATTACCTGCTATGTATCTAGGTAGGATATAGAGAGAGAGAGAAACAATGAAATAGTTCAAATAAATAAACAGAGACCTATTTAGATACCTATACATACAAAACATAAATACGTTACGTTACGTTACTTACATACATACATATATATATATATATATATATATACATACATACATACATATATACATACATACATACATACATACATACATACATACATACATACATACATACATACCTACCTACCTACCTACCTACCTACCTAAAACTCGCATACGTGATGATACAATTTCCCATCTCCACTCACGCTATGTTATTTATTCTTCAGGAAGCGCTCACAGTCTATAATAAATAACAGAAAAGAAGGAAATGTATGTAATGGTTAAGTTAGTTTTATACAAAATAAGTTTGATTATTCAATCAAAACTAAGTGAAAATCGTATTGGGAAGTACCTACTTCATAATTTCATGCTACTACAGTAATTTCAAGGGAGGGAGGGAGAGAGAAAAAAAAAAAAAAAAACATCTTAGCAGTCTATTAGATTCTGCTAAATATCTCTCTACCCACCCCGTATCCCGTATCCATGGTGCAGTGTACGCTTGCGCGTTTTGTGAATTAGTTTCGTTTGCCGCGTACCCCTCCCACTGACACAGCTGCGCGGTGCGAGTATAAATAGCGTGAAACCCCGGGTTGTGGCATCATCATGACACCGTTTGACTCTCGTCGCGCGCGTACGTGCACAAGCGCCTACGCTCCCGGCTCATTGTCGCTCGCTGTCGCTCTCGTTGCGTTCTCGTAACGGCTCTCCGTAGTCGCCCCGACTACTCTCGATCTTTCATTGAATTTATTCTTTGAATTATAAGATCGCTCAAACTGCCTTTTTCAAGGCTCTATTTCTTTATCGTACAGACTCGTCGTAAATTCACCAGGCCCCTTCCGGGTTAAAACCACAGTTTCGTGGTCCTCGGCTGAAACCTTACGGTGTAAACGAAACCGAGTGGGGTGTTGTCCCAATCACACCCGCCGAACCCCTTCAGGGCTAGGCAGTCAATTGGACGGGTCCCAGTTCCCGGCCTTGGGGGGCCTCCTAGTCGGGACTGGATGACAGTTTTCCTTCCCCAGCTACACACCTAGTGTCGTTAGGGTGTCTCTACACCCTTAGCACTAGACTGGCTAGGGCCCCGTTCGCACAATAAGACTGGCGACGGGTTACAAGCTTAGGGCTCACCAGTAGGTACTCACCTCCCTGTCTACACCCGACAGGGAGGGTACACATCCCCGGGCCCATCCACCCGGGGAGTTAGGTATAGGGAAACTCTCCCCCGTCCCCCGCTATGGCAGACGCCATACTCTTGTTCGTCAAAGAGGTCCTCCTCAAGGACCCTGCCATCCTTGCCAAATATGGCTCGGAATTAGCTGCTCTGCAGATCCCCTCCCCCGCCACGACCAGCAAATCGAGCTTGCTCGATGAGCCGGTCAACTCTCCGGTGTCTATGGACACCGAAGAGGCCTCTGGCAAACGCCCCCACGACTCGTCAGAAGAGGATTCCCTCCTCTTCTCTGAGTCCTCTTCAGCCCCTTCCTCTGACGACGACGGCTTCACGTTGGCGTCGGGGAAGAAAAATAAGAGGAAGAAGAAGAAAGCAGATTCTCCTTCCTCGAGAAAAATAGCCGCCACTGAATCGGCCGCTATCCCCTCCTCCGCCCCCGCTTCCCAGGCCTCTCGCGCCGCTACCCCCACCCCGTCCGCCCCGCGCGCCTCACGCGCCGCTACCCCCTCCCCGACCGCTAGCCTCAGTGCCGGCGCCACTACTTCCGCCCCTCGGAAATTACCCCCTCCACCCCCTGTGTTCATTCAGGACAAAGGGAAGTGGACGGACGTTTCGAGTTGGTGCACCGATCTTAAGATCGGTTTCTCCAGCGCCCGATCTACCCAACAGGGTATTAAAGTCTCGGTCCCGACGTCGAAAGACTATAGGGATCTTACCCGCGTTCTCCGGCAGAGAGGTGTGTCGTTTCACACCTACTCCCTCCCGGAAGAACGCCAGACACGTGTCGTGATCCGAAGGGTCCCCAAGGAGATCCCTGTCACCGACATCAAGGCGGACCTCGAGGCACAGAACATCCCTGTGTCCGACGTCCACCGCATGCACCGCGCCAGGGGTCAAGTCGCCTTCGACATGATCCTTGTGGTCTGTCCCCCCGTTGAAGGGCAAAAGCTCCACCCTATATTTAACCTCAAGGCTATCTGTGGTCTCACAGGCCTAGTCCTAGAAAAACCCCGCAAGAGCGGCATCGTTGGGCAATGCCACCGATGCCAGCTCTACGGCCACTCTCAGGCCCACTGCCACGCCAAACCCAGGTGCGTCAAGTGCCTGGGCGAGCATGGTACGTCCGACTGCCCTCGTCCTAAAGATCGTACCTTATGTACGGAACCTCCCAGCTGCGTCCTATGCGGCAACTCAGGCCACCCAGCCAACTACCGTGGCTGCCCAAAGGCCCCCAAATCCTCCTCCCCCAAGTTGGCCAAGCGTGCGGACGCCCGTCAACAAAGGGAATCCCCTTCCTCCTCTCAAAACCCCCCGACCCAGCTCCCCGAGCGACTAAGTCCCCAAAGGCCTAGTCCTTGGAATATATTAAATCACCAGCGAGCGTTCCCCGCTCTCACGCAGGCAGCATCCCAGCCGCCTACCCCTCTCGCCCCCGCCAGAGCGGACCCCCGCCTCTGCCCCCCCGCGTTACAAGCTTACTTTGCTGGTAAGCCCCCCACCGCCGCTCCTAAAGCCGCCCCCTCCCCCGCTCCTAAAGCCGCCCCCGCCCCCGCTCCTAAAGCCGCCCCCGCCCCCGCTCCTAAAGCCGCCCCCGCCGCTCTAGCTGCCCCTTCAGAGGACCCCGACCCCTTCACGGTGATTACAAGCACCTACCTAATCTTCCTCACCCCTCGTGCTAAACAAATGGCACAGGAGATCACCGCCGCTAGGGCATCCTGTGATCTTTTCCGCATCCAGGAAATATTCAAAGCGTACCCTGAGATTACGCAAGCCCTCTCTTCCTACGCTACAAAACCGTAATGGATAGTAGCATCATCACGCGAACGAAACCCCGATCCCTCAAGTTGGCATCTTACAATGCCAACGGCCTCAAGTCACAACGAGATGAGATCGCCACCTTCCTCCGCGATCATCAAATCGACATTCTCCTCGTCCAAGAGACCTTCCTCAAGCCCATCATCCGCAGCCCTGCAATTGCTAACTATCGTCTAGTTCGCAATGACAGGCTGAGGTGCCACAAGGGCGGCACTCTAATTTACTACAAAAAGGCTCTGTATTGCACCCCTATGGACCCTCCCCCACTCTCACGACTTGAAGTGTCTATCTGTCGACTAGGCATGACAGGCCACCAGCCTATCACCATAGTCTCAGCCTACCTTCCTCCCCAAACCACTCCAGAGGACCCGCAGCTTCTATCTGACGACCTCTCTACCCTTCTTGGCATGAGCGACTCCGTTATCATAGCGGGCGACCTCAACGCCAAACACACTGCCTGGAACAGTGTCACGACCAACTCTCGAGGCAGACACCTCTTCAACCTCTGCCCACTGCTCAATTTCGATGTCATAGGTCCTATGACCCCCACCCACTTTCCCCACGACCCCTCCCACACCCCAGATGTCCTGGACGTGGTGCTTCTGAAGAGAGTCAACCTACGGTTAGACTCTCTAGAAGTAGTACAAGAGCTCACCTCTGACCATCGACCAATCACCATTCGATTGGCCCCTCGCACTGGACTCACCGACCCCGACCTACCTCCCCTGACAAAAGTGGTAACGGACTGGAGGAAAGTAAGGGAATCCCTGAAATCCACCACATCCCCCCACTTAGACACCATCCCCGGTCACTTCAGCTCTATCGCGGACACGACGGCCGCGATCGACTCATTCACGGAACACGTACAGTCAGTCATGAACGATTGTTCTAGGGAAGTTCTAGTGACGGACGACCGTCGCTGGAAACTACCCGACGATGTGCGTGAACTGCTGAATGAGAAGAACGCGGCTGTCCGTGCCTACAGTAGCTTTCCCTGCGACGCTAACAAAGCCCATATGCGTTACTTGCAGCGTGCTGTAAAGTCTCGCTTATCGGAGTGGCGTGAAGCTAGTTGGGACAAGATGCTAAGCGAGCTTGAGCCCACCCATCAGGCCTTCTGGGAGCTTCAAAGGAAACTCAAATCCCGCGAAGTCGTCCCCATACCACCCCTGGTCCGCCCAGATAAAACCATCGCCTTCGATGATGATGAAAAGGCCGAGTGCCTGGCCATCAGCCTCGAAGCTCAATGCTCACCCAGCACTCAACCAGTAGACCAAGCTCACCTCTCAGAGGTTGACGCAGAAGTCGAACGTAGAGCCTCCCTCCCACCCGTCGAAGACCCTGATGATCCTCTGCCTCCCGTCACTCCAGACGAAGTGCAGGACATCATCAAGGGTCTCATACCCAGAAAAGCCCCCGGTTCAGATGGAATCACCAATAAAGTGATCCAACTTCTCCCTGCCCCCCTAATACTGCTACTGGCCACCATCTTCAATGGAGCCATGAGCAACAACATTTTCCCACAATCGTGGAAAGAAGCCACTGTCATTGGCATCCATAAGCCCGGAAAGCCCAGGACCGAACCGACGAGCTACCGTCCCATCAGTCTGCTCAAAGTTCTCGGTAAAATCTATGAGAGGCTTATTTACAAGCGTCTCAGGTCCTTTGCCGAAAACAAGGGCCTTTTCCCTGACGAACAATTTGGTTTTCGAACCCAACACTCCTGTGTCCAACAAGTCCACCGCATCACCGAACAAATCCACTATGGATTCATGCGCGGTATGATGACAGGTGTTATTTACTTCGACATAGCGAAAGCGTTCGACAAAGTCTGGCACAATGGCTTATTATACAAGCTGTACCAACTCGGGGTGCCAGACCGGCTCGTGCTCATCATACGAGACTATCTGTCGAACCGCTCATTCCGCTACAAAATCGAAGGAGCGCTCTCGTCGCCTCACCCCATCCGAGCAGGAGTCCCCCAGGGCTCCGTACTCGCCCCTCTCTTATTCACGCTGTTCACTAGCGATATTCCTAAAAATCCCAAGTCCCAACTGGCTCTGTTCGCAGACGACACAGCCATCTACTACACTGGTCGTAGCCACATCCAACTTCGGCTCCATCTCCAAACCGCAGTCAACAAGTTGGCTGCTTGGTTCAGGAAATGGCGTATCGAAGTCAATCCCGATAAGAGTCAAGCGGTTCTCTACACGAAACCCAGACATCTTCCCACCCCCCCTCCACCCATCACCATGTTCGGCAAGCAGATCCCCTGGGAGAAGCGAGCCAAATACCTAGGTGTCATCCTAGATCAGCACCTCTCCTTCTCGGAGCACATAAAGACGGTCCGTTCGCGTGCCGCTTTCGCTCTCGGTCGCCTCCACTACCTCCTCAATGACCGCAGCAAGCTGTCACTCAAGTGCAAAATGCGCCTGTACACAGCCTGCATCCGTCCCATCATGACCTACGCTTCCGTTGTCTTTGCTCATGCAAAGCCCCGTCACATCCATAGGATGCAAACCCTACAGAACCGATTCCTCCGCAAGGCCACAAACTCCCCTTGGTTCGTTCGCAATGAGATCCTCCACGTTGATCTCAAGATCCCCACTATCCAGCAGTTCATGAAACGCCTCTCCAAGCGTTTCTTTGCCACAGCCGCCACTCACCGCAACCCTCTGGTTGTCGCGGCCGTCAATTATATCCCCTCTAAAATCAGCAAAATTCGCCGTCCAAGGCATGTACTAGATGACCCCGATGACCCCACAACCCTCCTCCAGGAGAGCGATAGGGCTACCAGCACATTACAGAAACAGAAATTACCGTCATTCCGACCTCGCCGCCGAGGTCCCTCGCGACGCCCCCAAGTAAATTCTTTGCCCGTTGAAGCGCCAGCCCGCGTCGTAGCTGAGCCTGTAACTGTAAATCCCCCGACTGTGACCTCTGAGTTTGTTTCGGCCTTTCTTCTCAGAGATAGTCCTAGGAAACGCCGTGCTCATCAAAGCATTAATACTATTTCGATCCAGCCTGTCCCTTTGCTGCCCTCTCCCAGCGACGCCCTAAGCCGAGGTTCGTTCCCCACAGGGGGAGCCCTTAGCGCGCAGTCGCTTAGTTTAAACCTAGATTTAGCCCTGGCTGGAGGCTTTAAGAATTCTTAAGGCAACCACAGGATAGTCCGGTTAAGTAGTTACGACCTCTCAAGGTCAACTACGAGATGCCATACATAAAAAAAAAAAAAAAAAAAAAAAAAAAAAAAAAAAAAAAAAAAAAAAGGTTGTGGCATTTATAATCAGATTCTGTCGGCGCGCGCACTGTTGTACGCGTGTTTCGTTATTTTCGTGAGTCGTTATATAAACAAATCCTTCAATTATGTCCGGTCGCGGTAAAGGTGGCAAGGTGAAGGGAAAGGCAAAGTCCCGTTCCAACCGTGCTGGTCTCCAGTTCCCCGTGGGTCGTATTCACAGGCTGCTGCGTAACGGAAACTACGCCGAGCGCGTGGGTGCCGGCGCTCCCGTCTACTTGGCCGCCGTGATGGAGTATCTGGCTGCTGAGGTCCTCGAGTTGGCCGGTAACGCCGCGAGAGACAACAAAAAGACCAGGATCATCCCGCGTCATCTTCAATTGGCCATCCGCAACGACGAGGAGCTGAACAAGCTGCTCTCCGGTGTCACGATCGCTCAAGGTGGTGTGCTGCCGAACATCCAGGCCGTGCTGCTGCCCAAGAAGACCGAGAAGAAGGCTTAAACGTGGTGCCGCGACGTGTCTGAACGCGTGGTGCTTCGTGCGAGTGCCCCCGCACGCGTACTTCGATATAATATTTATGCCTATTTCCCATAAATCTATTATGTCGGTTGCGCGATGCTCTCCGCTCGTATGCATTCAAAACAAAAGGCCCTTTTCAGGGCCACAATATGATTCGTCAAATATAATAACAAAGACAGTTTCTTTAACGGTGTTGTCGTCAAACAAAAACGTACCTACCTACCTACCTACCTACCTACCTACCTACCTACCTGACTTACTTACTTACTTACTTACTAACTAACTAACTAACTACAATGTACACATATTATTGAATGAATGTGTCACTATAATACTCGGGCCATTACAAACGAAAAGTTTTGCCCTCTCCTGTTAATTATGTAGGTACACACAGTTTAAATGAGCAGTACAAAATTGTGTCGGTATGTACATACATACAATAAGTAAGTAAGTATAGCAGAAATTATTTTGGCTACGATGGTGTTTCATTATAATGTTTGTTTACATAATAAAACAACACAGAACTGTTGAAGAAGATGATATATATATTTTTTTTTGTTTTTTACTAAAAAACAACCTTGAGTTGAGCGGGAATAGGTTTTGATACTTTTAATCATAGTAACTTTAAAAAAAAAAATACATTTTTTTTTTTTTTAATACAGATTGGTTTATTTTTATTTAAATATTTTGTTTATTATTATTCTAAAATCTAATAGGATTAGAGTAAGTTTTGTTTTGTTTTTTTTTTTTTACATTTTCTATAATGACGAACGAACACGATCGTCGCCCCGCTCCCTTTGGCTACCTCCCGGGCGTCCCCTCACCCCGCGCTCGATCTACACTCTGGCCTAGGAGCGTTGTGATTGGTCCGCCGCTGCGCCGAATTCCTCACCGCTTGCCGCAACCGTGAGCCGCGAGGGCGCATTATAAATACAACTGTTCGTCGCGGTGCCGTTTTATACTGCGACTGAACTCCGTTTCGGTAGCACGTGTACTCGACAAATTTCATAATGCCGCCCAAGACAAGTGGTAAAGCCGCCAAGAAGTCTGGCAAAGCCCAGAAGAACATCTCTAAGACCGACAAGAAGAAGAAGAAGCACAAGAGGAAGGAGAGTTACGCCATCTACATCTATAAGGTGTTGAAGCAGGTGCACCCCGACACCGGTATCTCCAGCAAGGCCATGTCCATCATGAACTCGTTCGTGAACGACATCTTCGAGCGTATCGCCGCCGAAGCTTCCCGTCTCGCCCACTACAACAAGAGATCTACCATCACGTCCAGGGAGGTGCAGACGTCCGTCAGGCTCCTGCTGCCCGGCGAGCTCGCCAAGCACGCCGTCAGTGAAGGCACCAAGGCCGTCACCAAATACACCAGCTCCAAGTGAGCGGTCGGTCGGTCGGTCGGCAGGCTAACCAAGAGCCGCCGACGACGCTCCGCCTCAACGCCGCCTCGTGTCTGTGTACAGTGTTAAATCCAGTGCGGCTTGTTCGTGTGTCTTGTTGACTGTGATGCGTGTTTATTGTGTTAGTGTCATCGTATTGTGCATACATGTATACATACACCTAGGTCTGTGTGTCATGTATGTACGTACGAGCGACGCGCATGATGCACGTGCTACGAGCAAACCACGACAAACGTCTGGACGCGCACGCACACCACCGCGGGATGGCAGGAGTAAAAATAAAAGGCCCTTTTCAGGGCCACAAATATGTTCATGTGATAAATTCACGTTTCTTTAAATTTGAGTACAGTCAAAACGTTACTATTTACATACACACCTACACCTACCTACCTACCTACCTACCTACCTACCTACCTACCTACCTACATAGCTATACATTTATGTACAAAGTTACTTACTACTCTTACCGCTTTGATAGTACCTACGGCTGCTCCTGCTTACGTACACTACACCTATCTTAAGTAAATTTTTAAACTTAATGACAAATTGAATGAAGCATTCAGGGTCATTATTTAGTCATTGCAAATGCATCAACAAATAAATACAACATGCACAGAAAATTTCCCGCGTAAACGATAGCGTATTGATACTTATTGAGATGATGGCATGCAAGTAAATTCATTAGCGAGTACTGTTATGTTCCACATCATATAAACATAATAATAACAACACACAAAAAGTATGTACCTACCTAGGTAGTTTCTCAATACTTTTTTTTTTTTTTTTTTTTTTTTAATTATTATTATTATTATTATTTTTCATTATCTATTCAACACCGTTAGACCGGTGTATTTTCACATAAAAGTGATGCAATCACAACTTATGTACAAATTATGTTTTAAAAATATGTAGGTATTAAATTCTATACAATAATTTTAGTTAGCTCGTTGTACTTAAGATGGCGCACTCGCTCCTGCCGGCCGGTCGGTCGGTCGCTCGCTCGCTACGTTGCGTCAGGTATAAATATCCCGAACGCGCGGTCTGGGTTTTTATTCTCACTCGTACGTTCGAACTGCGCGCACGTCCGTTGCGTGTATTTTGACTGTGTTGACTTGATTAGATTATTATTTGTCTCTCCTCGTTCCGTGCTTACAATGGCGCGTACCAAGCAGACCGCTCGTAAATCCACCGGTGGTAAGGCCCCGAGGAAACAGCTCGCCACCAAGGCTGCGCGCAAGAGCGCACCGGCCACCGGTGGCGTTAAGAAACCCCATCGTTACAGGCCCGGCACTGTGGCCCTCCGTGAGATTCGTCGCTACCAGAAGAGTACCGAACTGCTGATCCGCAAGCTTCCGTTCCAGCGTCTCGTGCGTGAGATCGCACAGGACTTCAAGACCGATCTCCGTTTCCAGAGCTCCGCTGTTATGGCGCTGCAGGAGGCTAGCGAAGCTTACCTCGTCGGTCTCTTCGAAGACACCAACTTGTGCGCTATTCACGCGAAGCGCGTCACCATCATGCCCAAGGACATCCAGTTGGCGCGCAGGATCAGAGGCGAACGCGCTTAAACTGCTGACGTCACATAATACACATCGCCCTACGACACTATGACTGCCTTCGTGCAGTGCAGCGTGTCTGCGGCTGTGGCTGTGCGTTAACATAAAAGGCCCTTTTCAGGGCCACAATATGTATCAGATTATTAAAAATGTTTCTTTATATCAGACGTCACAAAAAACGTTTCCCTGCATCCCTCCCTAAATCTTCCTACCTACCTACCACATACTATGATCCGTTCGAGCAACGAACGGATACCTATAATAATATTATTATTTTATTTTACATTACTATTAATAAGATCAGATAAGTACGTAGGTACATACTTACAATAAATTCATTATATCTATTTGTAATAGTCCTTATAATAGATGATACCTTACATATTAGATGGGTGAGTCAACAAAACATACTTTTGTGTACTAGTAGGGACACACAGGTTTATATATATATATATATATATATATATATATATATATATATATATTATTTCGCACCTATAGGTAGGTACATTGATATGAAGGGAATACTGTATGTATCATCGGCTACGATCGTTATAATATTATGCATTTGATTTACTTACCTACAATACCTATAGATAGGTAGATAGATCTATAGCGTATGAACTACATAGCGGCGTTGTTACGGGTATTTTTTTTGTTTTGTTTTGCTATTTGAACTGTAATTTTGGATAATCTAATAATTATAAGTAAGTTTTGTTTATTAGCTGTACCTAAATGCTATTCTACGAAACAACTGAGAGATATCGTCCAACCGACCAACCAGCGACGAGCGTCGGCTACCCTCTCCCCGCGCACCTCCAGTTTCGGTCTCCCCGCCCGCTGAGATCCGCCGTTCAGTATAAATATAAGTAGATCTCGCGCTCGGAAAATATACCAGTCGCTCGCGTCGTTCGTGTGCGCGCACCCGTGTTGTTATTATTATCGTGTTTTTTGAAACCCCACTGCAAAGAAGATGACCGGTCGCGGTAAGGGAGGAAAGGGTCTGGGAAAAGGAGGAGCCAAGCGTCACAGGAAGGTACTTCGTGATAACATCCAAGGTATCACGAAGCCCGCCATCCGTCGTCTGGCTCGCAGAGGCGGCGTGAAACGTATCTCCGGTCTGATCTACGAAGAGACTCGCGGTGTGCTTAAAGTGTTCCTAGAGAACGTCATCCGCGACGCTGTCACCTACACCGAGCACGCCAAGAGGAAGACCGTCACCGCCATGGACGTCGTCTACGCTCTGAAGCGCCAGGGTCGCACCCTGTACGGTTTCGGCGGTTAAACACCTGCATCCCCCGCGTGTACGTGTTGCCTGCGCAACCAGCTCTGCATACTGTGGTGGACGTGTGTGTGTTGTGTTTGTTGTGAACATAATCATGCCGTTCGACCATGCGTATATAGAGGCGCACTTAAAAAAAGGCCCTTTTCAGGGCCGCATATGATTCGATACCATTAAATATGTTTCTTTACTGGAATTGTCTAAAAAACGTACCTCTACATACACCTACCTACCTACCGAACCTCCTACTTACTTACTACTCGGATGTACGCAAGTTTATACACTTTATACACAAATTCATTACTCGCAGTAATACGTACTTAGGTTTTGGAGTTACCTCTACGAGACATCGGTACCTACATACACGACATAATAATGCCCTTGCTTATATATGCAACATACTACACGCGCTATGTTGACGTTTGTTCTACGCGTGAAAAGCCCATCGCCACTGCCCCACTGAACTGGAGCTGAGGTGTATACTGGAATTGAAAAATAAAAGCAAAACATTAGTAGACCATAATATTCAATACTTAGGTACTTACTTACTTACTTACCTACCTACCTACTTACGTGTTGTTTCTTGTGTAGAACATCTACCTACCTACCTACCTACCTACCTAGGTACCTAGTCGTTTGATCGCCCCTCGGTGCGCGTGCCGTTTGTTTATGTGGATGTTCGATGTCGTTTGTGTGATGATTATTATTGCAATATTTAACTCTCGGATGTTATTTATTATTTCGCGTATATTCTTTGCTAGTCGTTATTACTTCGTTACACACGTAGCTCCTACTAACAACAGACTCGCCGTCTGAAGAGAGTGTAGTAGAGCCACGCACGGACAGCATCCGCGCCCGTCCGAGTACCTACGCGGACGGGCCTATTGTCTATTTACACATTGTTTAATACGCGATCTCTGATGCGATTGCACCGATCTGTACACTGTCAACTCGTCGAAGGGCACTCTCGTCTTTTAATAATATCACTAGATATTAATAGGTTGCACGTCCTGGACGTAGTCGTCCGTCCTTAGCGGTTCGGCGCTCGCGGTGTTTTACGACGCTTCACTTTTAGGTCGATAATACCTTCGCGAGACTGTGTGATATCGACGGAGTCCTGTTGCCACACAAGCTCGATATCCTCCTAGTTGACGCGTCGACGTTTATCGGCACCAACTATCAATTTAATAGAGAAAATAACGTTTTGAACACGACCCGACCTACGCTTCGTACGCAGTCGTCAAAATAAAACGACGCCACCGGCCGAACGATCGCCTCACGCTCCCCGAATTCGCACACCCGCATCGTCAACTTCATGACCTATCCGAAACCGTAACACTGCGTCCCGCTGAGGGCCGTTAACCATTATTTTTATTTATTTTATTAGATACGTGTTAGTGAAAACTTTCAAGCGTTCATACGAGAAAACGTCCCGCGACATCACGGCGCTCGTTACGGTAAAGTTCCGCCGTGCTTGAGCGTACGTATACGAAACTCGTGAAACCTATAAGTGGCGACATCTAAGTCTCTCTCATAGTATTGAAAGTTATTATTACAACAGTGTGTTGTGTTGTGTTGCGTGAAGTCAAGCAATTTTAACTAATTAATATAACAAAATGGCAGACACCGCAGTTGCTACCGAGGCACCAGCGCCCGCTACACCAGCGAAGAAGCAGGCGAGACAGGCCGGCGGCGCCGGTGCCGCGAAGAAACCGAAGGCGAAGCCTACCCATCCCAAAACATCTGAGATGGTCACCAACGCCATCAAGGAGATGAAGGAGCGCAGCGGATCTTCCCTGCAGGCGATCAAGAAGTATATCGCCGCGCAGTACAAGGTCGACGCGGAGAAACTGGCTCCGTTCATCAGGAAATACCTGAAGAGCGCCGTCGAATCTGGGGCGCTGATCCAGACCAAGGGCAAGGGTGCCTCCGGTTCGTTCAAGCTCGAGTCGAAATCGTCCGCGGCCAAGAAACCCGCCGGCGCAGCTGGCAAGGCCGCCGGCAAGGCGCCCGCCGCCGCCGCCGCGAAGACGAAGAAGGCGACCGCTTCTGCGGCCGGCGCCAAGACCAAGAAGGCAGCAGCCGCCGCCGCGGCCGCCTCTGCCGCCTCCGGCTCACCTTCAAAGTCCAAGGCATCGGCCGCCGCCGCCGCCAAGGACAAGAAGGCCGCCGCCGCTAAGAAGAAGCCGGCACCCAAGAAGGCCGCCGCCCCCGCTAAGGCGAAGGGAGGCGCCGCTCCCAAAGCTAAGAAGACAGCGAAGCCGCCAACCAAGAAACCTAAAGCGCCTAAACCCAAGAAGGCCGCGGCTACACCCAAGTCTAAGCCGGCGGCCAAGAAAGCGTCCGCCGCTAAGAAGTAAGCTACGGTCGCATTCGCGTTACACCGGCGACGGCGACGGCGACGACGACAGCGCGCCGCAGAGTCGGCTGACCAGACGACCACCATCAACACATACACGCTACAACAACAACAACAACAGCAACAACAGCAGCTGATGAGTGATAGATAGTGTGTGTTTGTGTGTGTGTGACAAATGTGCGTGCGCGTCTTACCTACTGCATCATCATACACGCACCGTGTAGTAGAGAGAGGCGCGCGCGTGCTTTGTGCGTCTGTTTTCATCATCGTCCAACCGCGCGCACGCAGTACGTACGCGTCTATCGTCCTCGGGTAGAGGAGGGTGCGAAACGCGCTCGACGTGTCTCGAGCTCGTCCGACCAACGATTCATCAGAAGCAGCAAGCAACTGAAGAAACCACAGACGGCGGCACCGAGATGCTTAGCGCGCGTGCATGCGCTCACCGCACCAAAAAGCCCTTTTCAGGGCTAACAATACTTTCATGAATATGAACAATATTCGTTTCTGTAACACGGACGAGTCAAAACGTTGTAAAATAATCACATAGGTACATACATACATACTCACGAAATACATTACCTGCTATGTATCTAGGTAGGATATAGAGAGAGAGAGAAACAATGAAATAGTTCAAATAAATAAACAGAGACCTATTTAGATACCTATACATACAAAACATAAATACGTTACGTTACGTTACTTACATACATACATATATATATATATATATATATATACATACATACATACATATATACATACATACATACATACATACATACATACATACATACATACATACATACATACCTACCTACCTACCTACCTACCTACCTAAAACTCGCATACGTGATGATACAATTTCCCATCTCCACTCACGCTATGTTATTTATTCTTCAGGAAGCGCTCAAGTCTATAATAAATAACAGAAAAGAAGGAAATGTATGTAATGGTTAAGTTAGTTTTATACAAAATAAGTTTGATTATTCAATCAAAACTAAGTGAAAATCGTATTGGGAAGTACCTACTTCATAATTTCATGCTACTACAGTAATTTCAAGGGAGGGAGGGAGAGAGAAAAAAAAAAAAAAAAACATCTTAGCAGTCTATTAGATTCTGCTAAATATCTCTCTACCCACCCCGTATCCCGTATCCATGGTGCAGTGTACGCTTGCGCGTTTTGTGAATTAGTTTCGTTTGCCGCGTACCCCTCCCACTGACACAGCTGCGCGGTGCGAGTATAAATAGCGTGAAACCCCGGGTTGTGGCATTCAGACACCGTTTGACTCTCGTCGCGCGCGTACGTGCTCAAGCGCCTACGCCCCCGGCTCATTGTCGCTCGCTGTCGCTCTCGTTGCGTTCTCGTAACGGCTCTCCGTAGTCGCCCCGACTACTCTCGATCTTTCATCGAATTTATTCTTTGAATTATAAGATCGCTCAAACTGCCTTTTTCAAGGCTCTATTTCTTTATCGTACAGACTCGTCGTAAATTCACCAGGCCCCTTCCGGGTTAAAACCACAGTTTCGTGGTCCTCGGCTGAAACCTTACGGTGTAAACGAAACCGAGTGGGGTGTTGTCCCAATCACACCCGCCGAACCCCTTCAGGGCTAGGCAGTCAATTGGACGGGTCCCAGTTCCCGGCCTTGGGGGGCCTCCTAGTCGGGACTGGATGACAGTTTTCCTTCCCCAGCTACACACCTAGTGTCGTTAGGGTGTCTCTACACCCTTAGCACTAGACTGGCTAGGGCCCCGTTCGCACAATAAGACTGGCGACGGGTTACAAGCTTAGGGCTCACCAGTAGGTACTCACCTCCCTGTCTACACCCGACAGGGAGGGTACACATCCCCGGGCCCATCCACCCGGGGAGTTAGGTATAGGGAAACTCTCCCCCGTCCCCCGCTATGGCAGACGCCATACTCTTGTTCGTCAAAGAGGTCCTCCTCAAGGACCCTGCCATCCTTGCCAAATATGGCTCGGAATTAGCTGCTCTGCAGATCCCCTCCCCCGCCACGACCAGCAAATCGAGCTTGCTCGATGAGCCGGTCAACTCTCCGGTGTCTATGGACACCGAAGAGGCCTCTGGCAAACGCCCCCACGACTCGTCAGAAGAGGATTCCCTCCTCTTCTCTGAGTCCTCTTCAGCCCCTTCCTCTGACGACGACGGCTTCACGTTGGCGTCAGGGAAGAAAAATAAGAGGAAGAAGAAGAAATCAGATTCTCCTTCCTCGAGAAAAATAGCCGCCACCGAATCGGCCGCTATCCCCTCCTCCGCCCCCGCTTCCCAGGCCTCTCGCGCCGCTACCCCCACCCCGTCCGCCCCGCGCGCCTCACGCGCCGCTACCCCCTCCCCGACCGCTAGCCTCAGTGCCGGCGCCACTACTTCCGCCCCTCGGAAATTACCCCCTCCACCCCCTGTGTTCATTCAGGACAAAGGGAAGTGGACGGACGTTTCGAGTTGGTGCACCGATCTTAAGATCGGTTTCTCCAGCGCCCGATCTACCCAACAGGGTATTAAAGTCTCGGTCCCGACGTCGAAAGACTATAGGGATCTTACCCGCGTTCTCCGGCAGAGAGGTGTGTCGTTTCACACCTACTCCCTCCCGGAAGAACGCCAGACACGTGTCGTGATCCGAAGGGTCCCCAAGGAGATCCCTGTCACCGACATCAAGGCGGACCTCGAGGCACAGAATATCCCTGTGTCCGACGTCCACCGCATGCACCGCGCCAGGGGTCAAGTCGCCTTCGACATGATCCTTGTGGTCTGTCCCCCCGTTGAAGGGCAAAAGCTCCACCCTATATTTAACCTCAAGGCTATCTGTGGTCTCACAGGCCTAGTCTTAGAAAAACCCCGCAAGAGCGGCATCGTTGGGCAATGCCACCGATGCCAGCTCTACGGCCACTCTCAGGCCCACTGCCACGCCAAACCCAGGTGCGTCAAGTGCCTGGGCGAGCATGGTACGTCCGACTGCCCTCGTCCTAAAGATCGTACCTTATGTACGGAACCTCCCAGCTGCGTCCTATGCGGCAACTCAGGCCACCCAGCCAACTACCGTGGCTGCCCAAAGGCCCCCAAATCCTCCTCCCCCAAGTTGGCCAAGCGTGCGGACGCCCGCCAACAAAGGGAATCCCCTTCCTCCTCTCAAAACCCCCCGACCCAGCTCCCCGAGCGACTAAGTCCCCAAAGGCCTAGTCCTTGGAATATATTAAATCACCAGCGAGCGTTCCCCGCTCTCACGCAGGCAGCATCCCAGCCGCCTACCCCTCTCGCCCCCGCCAGAGCGGACCCCCGCCTCTGCCCCCCCGCGTTACAAGCTTACTTTGCTGGTAAGCCCCCCACCGCCGCTCCTAAAGCCGCCCCCTCCCCCGCTCCTAAAGCCGCCCCCGCCCCCGCTCCTAAAGCCGCCCCCGCCCCCGCTCCTAAAGCCGCCCCCGCCGCTCTAGCTGCCCCTTCAGAGGACCCCGACCCCTTCACGGTGATTACAAGCACCTATCTTATCTTCCTCACCCCTCGTGCTAAACAAATGGCACAGGAGATCACCGCCGCTAGGGCATCCTGTGATCTTTTCCGCATCCAGGAAATATTCAAAGCGTACCCTGAGATTACGCAAGCCCTCTCTTCCTACGCTACAAAACCGTAATGGATAGTAGCATCATCACGCGAACGAAACCCCGATCCCTCAAGTTGGCATCTTACAATGCCAACGGCCTCAAGTCACAACGAGTTGAGATCGCCACCTTCCTCCGCGATCATCAAATCGACATTCTCCTCGTCCAAGAGACCTTCCTCAAGCCCATCATCCGCAGCCCTGCAATTGCTAACTATCGTCTAGTTCGCAATGACAGGCTGAGGTGCCACAAGGGCGGCACTCTAATTTACTACAAAAAGGCTCTGTATTGCACCCCTATGGACCCTCCCCCACTCTCACGACTTGAAGTGTCTATCTGTCGACTAGGCATGACAGGCCACCAGCCTATCACCATAGTCTCAGCCTACCTTCCTCCCCAAACCACTCCAGAGGACCCGCAGCTTCTATCTGACGACCTCTCTACCCTTCTTGGCATGAGCGACTCCGTTATCATAGCGGGCGACCTCAACGCCAAACACACTGCCTGGAACAGTGTCACGACCAACTCTCGAGGCAGACACCTCTTCAACCTCTGCCCACTGCTCAACTTCGACGTCATAGGCCCTATGACCCCCACCCACTTTCCCCACGACCCCTCCCACACCCCAGATGTCCTGGACGTGGTGCTTCTGAAGAGAGTCAACCTACGGTTAGACTCTCTAGAAGTAGTACAAGAGCTCACCTCTGACCATCGACCAATCACCATTCGATTGGCCCCTCGCACTGGACTCACCGACCCCGACCTACCTCCCCTGACAAAAGTGGTAACGGACTGGAGGAAAGTAAGGGAATGCCTGAAATCCACCACATCCCCCCACTTAGACACCATCCCCGGTCACTTCAGCTCTATCGCGGACACGACGGCCGCGATCGACTCATTCACGGAACACGTACAGTCAGTCATGAACGATTGTTCTAGGGAAGTTCTAGTGACGGACGACCGTCGCTGGAAACTACCCGACGATGTGCGTGAACTGCTGAATGAGAAGAACGCGGCTGTCCGTGCCTACAGTAGCTTTCCCTGCGACGCTAACAAAGCCCATATGCGTTACTTGCAGCGTGCTGTAAAGTCTCGCTTATCGGAGTGGCGTGAAGCTAGCTGGGACAAGATGCTAAGCGAGCTTGAGCCCACCCATCAGGCCTTCTGGGAGCTTCAAAGGAAACTCAAATCCCGCGAAGTCGTCCCCATACCACCCCTGGTCCGCCCAGATAAAACCATCGCCTTCGATGATGATGAAAAGGCCGAGTGCCTGGCCATCAGCCTCGAAGCTCAATGCTCACCCAGCACTCAACCAGTAGACCAAGCTCACCTCTCAGAGGTTGACGCAGAAGTCGAACGTAGAGCCTCCCTCCCACCCGTCGAAGACCCTGATGATCCTCTGCCTCCCGTCACTCCAGACGAAGTGCAGGACATCATCAAGGGTCTCATACCCAGAAAAGCCCCCGGATCAGATGGAATCACCAATAAAGTGATCCAACTTCTCCCTGCCCCCCTAATACTGCTACTGGCCACCATCTTCAATGGCGCCATGAGCAACAACATTTTCCCACAATCGTGGAAAGAAGCCACTGTCATTGGCATCCATAAGCCCGGAAAGCCCAGGACCGAACCGACGAGCTACCGTCCCATCAGTCTGCTCAAAGTTCTCGGCAAAATCTATGAGAGGCTTATTTACAAGCGTCTCAGGTCCTTTGCCGAAAACAAGGGCCTTTTCCCTGATGAACAATTTGGTTTTCGAACCCAACACTCCTGTGTCCAACAAGTCCACCGCATCACCGAACAAATCCACTATGGATTCATGCGCGGTATGATGACAGGTGTTATTTACTTCGACATAGCGAAAGCGTTCGACAAAGTCTGGCACAATGGCTTATTATACAAGCTGTACCAACTCGGGGTGCCAGACAGGCTCGTGCTCATCATACGAGACTATCTGTCGAACCGCTCATTCCGCTACAAAATCGAAGGAGCGCTCTCGTCGCCTCACCCCATCCGAGCAGGAGTCCCCCAGGGCTCCGTTCTCGCCCCTCTCCTATTCACGCTGTTCACTAGCGATATTCCTAAAAATCCCAAGTCCCAACTGGCTCTGTTCGCAGACGACACAGCCATCTACTACACTGGTCGTAGCCACATCCAACTTCGGCTCCATCTCCAAACCGCAGTCAACAAGTTGGCTGCTTGGTTCAGGAAATGGCGTATCGAAGTCAATCCCGATAAGAGTCAAGCGGTTCTCTACACGAAACCCAGACATCTTCCCACCCCCCCTCCACCCATCACCATGTTCGGCAAGCAGATCCCCTGGGAGAAGCGAGCCAAATACCTAGGTGTCATCCTAGATCAGCACCTCACCTTCTCGGAGCACATAAAGACGGTCCGTTCGCGTGCCGCTTTCGCTCTCGGTCGCTTCCACTACCTCCTCAATGACCGCAGCAAGCTGTCACTCAAGTGCAAAATGCGCCTGTACACAGCCTGCATCCGTCCCATCATGACCTACGCTTCCGTTGTCTTTGCTCATGCAAAGCCCCGTCACATCCATAGGATGCAAACCCTACAGAACCGATTCCTCCGCAAGGCCACAAACTCCCCTTGGTTCGTTCGCAATGAGATCCTCCACGTTGATCTCAAGATCCCCACTATCCAGCAGTTCATGAAACGCCTCTCCAAGCGTTTCTTTGCCACAGCCGCCACTCACCGCAACCCTCTGGTTGTCGCGGCCGTCAATTATATCCCCTCTAGAATCAGCAAAATTCGCCGTCCAAGGCATGTACTAGATGACCCCGATGACCCCACAACCCTCCTCCAGGAGAGCGATAGGGCTACCAGCACATTACAGAAACAGAAATTACCGTCATTCCGACCTCGCCGCCGAGGTCCCTCGCGACGCCCCCAAGTAAATTCTTTGCCCGTTGAAGCGCCAGCTCGCGTCGTAGCTGAGCCTGTAACTGTAAATCCCCCGACTGTGACCTCTGAGTTTGTTTCGGCCTTTCTTCTCAGAGATAGTCCTAGGAAACGCCGTGCTCATCAAAGCATTAATACTATTTCGATCCAGCCTGTCCCTTTGCTGCCCTCTCCCAGCGACGCCCTAAGCCGAGGTTCGTTCCCCACAGGGGGAGCCCTTAGCGCGCAGTCGCTTAGTTTAAACCTAGATTTAGCCCTGGCTGGAGGCTTTAAGAATTCTTAAGGCAACCACAGGATAGTCCGGTTAAGTAGTTACGACCTCTCAAGGTCAACTACGAGATGCCATACATAAAAAAAAGGTTGTGGCATTTATAATCAGATTCTGTCGGCGCGCGCACTGTTGTACGCGTGTTTCGTTATTTTCGTGAGTCGTTATATAAACAAATCCTTCAATTATGTCCGGTCGCGGTAAAGGTGGCAAGGTGAAGGGAAAGGCAAAGTCCCGTTCCAACCGTGCTGGTCTCCAGTTCCCCGTGGGTCGTATTCACAGGCTGCTGCGTAACGGAAACTACGCCGAGCGCGTGGGTGCCGGCGCTCCCGTCTACTTGGCCGCCGTGATGGAGTATCTGGCTGCTGAGGTCCTCGAGTTGGCCGGTAACGCCGCGAGAGACAACAAAAAGACCAGGATCATCCCGCGTCATCTTCAATTGGCCATCCGCAACGACGAGGAGCTGAACAAGCTGCTCTCCGGTGTCACGATCGCTCAAGGTGGTGTGCTGCCGAACATCCAGGCCGTGCTGCTGCCCAAGAAGACCGAGAAGAAGGCTTAAACGTGGTGCCGCGACGTGTCTGAACGCGTGGTGCTTCGTGCGAGTGCCCCCGCACGCGTACTTCGATATAATATTTATGCCTATTTCCCATAAATCTATTATGTCGGTTGCGCGATGCTCTCCGCTCGTATGCATTCAAAACAAAAGGCCCTTTTCAGGGCCACAATATGATTCGTCAAATATAATAACAAAGACAGTTTCTTTAACGGTGTTGTCGTCAAACAAAAACGTACCTACCTACCTACCTACCTACCTACCTACCTACCTACCTGACTTACTTACTTACTTACTTACTAACTAACTAACTAACTACAATGTACACATATTATTGAATGAATGTGTCACTATAATACTCGGGCCATTACAAACGAAAAGTTTTGCCCTCTCCTGTTAATTATGTAGGTACACACAGTTTAAATGAGCAGTACAAAATTGTGTCGGTATGTACATACATACAATAAGTAAGTAAGTATAGCAGAAATTATTTTGGCTACGATGGTGTTTCATTATAATGTTTGTTTACATAATAAAACAACACAGAACTGTTGAAGAAGATGATATATATATTTTTTTTTGTTTTTTACTAAAAAACAACCTTGAGTTGAGCGGGAATAGGTTTTGATACTTTTAATCATAGTAACTTTAAAAAAAAAAATACATTTTTTTTTTTTTTAATACAGATTGGTTTATTTTTATTTAAATATTTTGTTTATTATTATTCTAAAATCTAATAGGATTAGAGTAAGTTTTGTTTTGTTTTTTTTTTTTTACATTTTCTATAATGACGAACGAACACGATCGTCGCCCCGCTCCCTTTGGCTACCTCCCGGGCGTCCCCTCACCCCGCGCTCGATCTACACTCTGGCCTAGGAGCGTTGTGATTGGTCCGCCGCTGCGCCGAATTCCTCACCGCTTGCCGCAACCGTGAGCCGCGAGGGCGCATTATAAATACAACTGTTCGTCGCGGTGCCGTTTCATCAGACACCGTTTGACTCTCGTCGCGCGCGTACGTGCTCAAGCGCCTACGCCCCCGGCTCATTGTCGCTCGCTGTCGCTCTCGTTGCGTTCTCGTAACGGCTCTCCGTAGTCGCCCCGACTACTCTCGATCTTTCATCGAATTTATTCTTTGAATTATAAGATCGCTCAAACTGCCTTTTTCAAGGCTCTATTTCTTTATCGTACAGACTCGTCGTAAATTCACCAGGCCCCTTCCGGGTTAAAACCACAGTTTCGTGGTCCTCGGCTGAAACCTTACGGTGTAAACGAAACCGAGTGGGGTGTTGTCCCAATCACACCCGCCGAACCCCTTCAGGGCAAGGCAGTCAATTGGACGGGTCCCAGTTCCCGGCCTTGGGGGGCCTCCTAGTCGGGACTGGATGACAGTTTTCCTTCCCCAGCTACACACCTAGTGTCGTTAGGGTGTCTCTACACCCTTAGCGCTAGACTGGCTAGGGCCCCGTTCGCACAATAAGACTGGCGACGGGTTACAAGCTTAGGGCTCACCAGTAGGTACTCACCTCCCTGTCTACACCCGACAGGGAGGGTACACATCCCCGGGCCCATCCACCCGGGGAGTTAGGTATAGGGAAACTCTCCCCCGTCCCCCGCTATGGCAGACGCCATATTACTCTTTGTGAAAGAGGTCCTCCTCAAGGACCCCGACTTCCTTGCCAAGTATGGCTCAAAGTTAGCTGCTCTGCAGCTTCCCTCCCCCGCCACGACCAGCAAATCGAGCTTGCTCGATGAGCCGGTCAACTCTCCGGTGTCTATGGACACCGAAGAGGCCTCTGGCAAACGCCCCCACGACTCGTCAGAAGAGGATTCCCTCCTCTTCTCTGAGTCCTCTTCAGCCCCTTCCTCTGACGACGACGGCTTCACGTTGGCGTCGGGGAAGAAAAATAAGAGGAAGAAGAAGAAAGCAGATTCTCCTTCCTCGAGAAAAATAGCCGCCACTGAATCGGCCGCTATCCCCTCCTCCGCCCCCGCTTCCCAGGCCTCTCGCGCCGCTACCCCCACCCCGTCCGCCCCGCGCGCCTCACGCGCCGCTACCCCCTCCCCGACCGCTAGCCTCAGTGCCGGCGCCACTACTTCCGCCCCTCGGAAATTACCCCCTCCACCCCCTGTGTTCATTCAGGACAAAGGGAAGTGGACGGACGTTTCGAGTTGGTGCACCGATCTTAAGATCGGTTTCTCCAGCGCCCGATCTACCCAACAGGGTATTAAAGTCTCGGTCCCGACGTCGAAAGACTATAGGGATCTTACCCGCGTTCTCCGGCAGAGAGGTGTGTCGTTTCACACCTACTCCCTCCCGGAAGAACGCCAGACACGTGTCGTGATCCGAAGGGTCCCCAAGGAGATCCCTGTCACCGACATCAAGGCGGACCTCGAGGCACAGAACATCCCTGTGTCCGACGTCCACCGCATGCACCGCGCCAGGGGTCAAGTCGCCTTCGACATGATCCTTGTGGTCTGTCCCCCCGTTGAAGGGCAAAAGCTCCACCCTATATTTAACCTCAAGGCTATCTGTGGTCTCACAGGCCTAGTCCTAGAAAAACCCCGCAAGAGCGGCATCGTTGGGCAATGCCACCGATGCCAGCTCTACGGCCACTCTCAGGCCCACTGCCACGCCAAACCCAGGTGCGTCAAGTGCCTGGGCGAGCATGGTACGTCCGACTGCCCTCGTCCTAAAGATCGTACCTTATGTACGGAACCTCCCAGCTGCGTCCTTTGCGGCAACTCAGGCCACCCAGCCAACTACCGTGGCTGCCCAAAGGCCCCCAAATCCTCCTCCCCCAAGTTGGCCAAGCGTGCGGACGCCCGCCAACAAAGGGAATCCCCTTCCTCCTCTCAAAACCCCCCGACCCAGCTCCCCGAGCGACTAAGTCCCCAAAGGCCTAGTCCTTGGAATATATTAAATCACCAGCGAGCGTTCCCCGCTCTCACGCAGGCAGCATCCCAGCCGCCTACCCCTCTCGCCCCCGCCAGAGCGGACCCCCGCCTCTGCCCCCCCGCGTTACAAGCTTACTTTGCTGGTAAGCCCCCCACCGCCGCTCCTAAAGCCGCCCCCTCCCCCGCTCCTAAAGCCGCCCCCGCCCCCGCTCCTAAAGCCGCCCCCGCCCCCGCTCCTAAAGCCGCCCCCGCCGCTCCAGCTGCCCCTTCAGAGGACCCCGACCCCTTCACGGTGATTACAAGCACCTACCTAATCTTCCTCACCCCTCGTGCTAAACAAATGGCACAGGAGATCACCGCCGCTAGGGCATCCTGTGATCTTTTCCGCATCCAGGAAATATTCAAAGCGTACCCTGAGATTACGCAAGCCCTCTCTTCCTACGCTACAAAACCGTAATGGATAGTAGCATCATCACGCGAACGAAACCCCGATCCCTCAAGTTGGCATCCTACAATGCCAACGGCCTCAAGTCACAACGAGATGAGATCGCCACCTTCCTCCGCGATCATCAAATCGACATTCTCCTCGTCCAAGAGACCTTCCTCAAGCCCATCATCCGCAGCCCTGCAATTGCTAACTATCGTCTAGTTCGCAATGACAGGCTGAGGTGCCACAAGGGCGGCACTCTAATTTACTACAAAAAGGCTCTGTATTGCACCCCTATGGACCCTCCCCCACTCTCACGACTTGAAGTGTCTATCTGTCGACTAGGCATGACAGGCCACCAGCCTATCACCATAGTCTCAGCCTACCTTCCTCCCCAAACCACTCCAGAGGACCCGCAGCTTCTATCTGACGACCTCTCTACCCTTCTTGGCATGAGCGACTCCGTTATCATAGCGGGCGACCTCAATGCCAAACACACTGCCTGGAACAGTGTCACGACCAACTCTCGAGGCAGACACCTCTTCAACCTCTGCCCACTTCTCAACTTCGACGTCATAGGTCCTATGACCCCCACCCACTTTCCCCACGACCCCTCCCATACCCCAGATGTCCTGGACGTGGTGCTTCTGAAGAGAGTCAACCTACGGTTAGACTCTCTAGAAGTAGTACAAGAGCTCACCTCTGACCATCGACCAATCACCATTCGATTGGCCCCTCGCACTGGACTCACCGACCCCGACCTACCTCCCCTGACAAAAGTGGTAACGGACTGGAGGAAAGTAAGGGAATCCCTGAAATCCACCACATCCCCCCACTTAGACACCATCCCCGGTCACTTCAGCTCTATCGCGGACACGACGGCCGCGATCGACTCATTCACGGAACACGTACAGTCAGTCTTGAACGATTGTTCTAGGGAAGTTCTAGTGACGGACGACCGTCGCTGGAAACTACCCGACGATGTGCGTGAACTGCTGAATGAGAAGAACGCGGCTGTCCGTGCCTACAGTAGCTTTCCCTGCGACGCTAACAAAGCCCATATGCGTTACTTGCAGCGTGCTGTAAAGTCTCGCTTATCGGAGTGGCGTGAAGCTAGCTGGGACAAGATGCTAAGCGAGCTTGAGCCCACCCATCAGGCCTTCTGGGAGCTTCAAAGGAAACTCAAATCCCGCGAAGTCGTCCCCATACCACCCCTGGTCCGCCCAGATAAAACCATCGCCTTCGATGATGATGAAAAGGCCGAGTGCCTGGCCATCAGCCTCGAAGCTCAATGCTCACCCAGCACTCAACCAGTAGACCAAGCTCACCTCTCAGAGGTTGACGCAGAAGTCGAACGTAGAGCCTCCCTCCCACCCGTCGAAGACCCTGATGATCCTCTGCCTCCCGTCACTCCAGACGAAGTGCAGGACATCATCAAGGGTCTCATACCCAGAAAAGCCCCCGGTTCAGATGGAATCACCAATAAAGTGATCCAACTTCTCCCTGCCCCCCTAATACTGCTACTGGCCACCATCTTCAATGGAGCCATGAGCAACAACATTTTCCCACAATCGTGGAAAGAAGCCACTGTCATTGGCATCCATAAGCCCGGAAAGCCCAGGACCGAACCGACGAGCTACCGTCCCATCAGTCTGCTCAAAGTTCTCGGTAAAATCTATGAGAGGCTTATTTACAAGCGTCTCAGGTCCTTTGCCGAAAACAAGGGCCTTTTCCCTGACGAACAATTTGGTTTTCGAACCCAACACTCCTGTGTCCAACAAGTCCACCGCATCACCGAACAAATCCACTATGGATTCATGCGCGGTATGATGACAGGTGTTATTTACTTCGACATAGCGAAAGCGTTCGACAAAGTCTGGCACAATGGCTTATTATACAAGCTGTACCAACTCGGGGTGCCAGACCGGCTCGTGCTCATCATACGAGACTATCTGTCGAACCGCTCATTCCGCTACAAAATCGAAGGAGCGCTCTCGTCGCCTCACCCCATCCGAGCAGGAGTCCCCCAGGGCTCCGTACTCGCCCCTCTCTTATTCACGCTGTTCACTAGCGATATTCCTAAAAATCCCAAGTCCCAACTGGCTCTGTTCGCAGACGACACAGCCATCTATTACACTGGTCGTAGCCACATCCAACTTCGGCTCCATCTCCAAACCGCAGTCAACAAGTTGGCTGCTTGGTTCAGGAAATGGCGTATCGAAGTCAATCCCGATAAGAGTCAAGCGGTTCTCTACACGAAACCTAGACATCTTCCCACCCCCCCTCCACCCATCACCATGTTCGGCAAGCAGATCCCCTGGGAGAAGCGAGCCAAATACCTAGGTGTCATCCTAGATCAGCACCTCTCCTTCTCGGAGCACATAAAGACGGTCCGTTCGCGTGCCGCTTTCGCTCTCGGTCGCCTCCACTACCTCCTCAATGACCGCAGCAAGCTGTCACTCAAGTGCAAAATGCGCCTGTACACAGCCTGCATCCGTCCCATCATGACCTACGCTTCCGTTGTCTTTGCTCATGCAAAGCCCCGTCACATCCATAGGATGCAAACCCTACAGAACCGATTCCTCCGCAAGGCCACAAACTCCCCTTGGTTCGTTCGCAATGAGATCCTCCACGTTGATCTCAAGATCCCCACTATCCAGCAGTTCATGAAACGCCTCTCCAAGCGTTTCTTTGCCACAGCCGCCACTCACCGCAACCCTCTGGTTGTCGCGGCCGTCAATTATATCCCCTCTAAAATCAGCAAAATTCGCCGTCCAAGGCATGTACTAGATGACCCCGATGACCCCACAACCCTCCTCCAGGAGAGCGATAGGGCTACCAGCACATTACAGAAACAGAAATTACCGTCATTCCGACCTCGCCGCCGAGGTCCCTCGCGACGCCCCCAAGTAAATTCTTTGCCCGTTGAAGCGCCAGCCCGCGTCGTAGCTGAGCCTGTAACTGTAAATCCCCCGACTATGACCTCTGAGTTTGTTTCGGCCTTTCTTCTCAGAGATAGTCCTAGGAAACGCCGTGCTCATCAAAGCATTAATACTATTTCGATCCAGCCTGTCCCTTTGCTGCCCTCTCCCAGCGACGCCCTAAGCCGAGGTTCGTTCCCCACAGGGGGAGCCCTTAGCGCGCAGTCGCTTAGTTTAAACCTAGATTTAGCCCTGGCTGGAGGCTTTAAGAATTCTTAAGGCAACCACAGGATAGTCCGGTTAAGTAGTTACGACCTCTCAAGGTCAACTACGAGATGCCATACATAAAAAAAAAAAAAAAAAAAAAAAAAAAAAAAAAAAAAACGGTGCCGTTTTATACTGCGACTGAACTCCGTTTCGGTAGCACGTGTACTCGACAAATTTCATAATGCCGCCCAAGACAAGTGGTAAAGCCGCCAAGAAGTCTGGCAAAGCCCAGAAGAACATCTCTAAGACCGACAAGAAGAAGAAGAAGCACAAGAGGAAGGAGAGTTACGCCATCTACATCTATAAGGTGTTGAAGCAGGTGCACCCCGACACCGGTATCTCCAGCAAGGCCATGTCCATCATGAACTCGTTCGTGAACGACATCTTCGAGCGTATCGCCGCCGAAGCTTCCCGTCTCGCCCACTACAACAAGAGATCTACCATCACGTCCAGGGAGGTGCAGACGTCCGTCAGGCTCCTGCTGCCCGGCGAGCTCGCCAAGCACGCCGTCAGTGAAGGCACCAAGGCCGTCACCAAATACACCAGCTCCAAGTGAGCGGTCGGTCGGTCGGTCGGCAGGCTAACCAAGAGCCGCCGACGACGCTCCGCCTCAACGCCGCCTCGTGTCTGTGTACAGTGTTAAATCCAGTGCGGCTTGTTCGTGTGTCTTGTTGACTGTGATGCGTGTTTATTGTGTTAGTGTCATCGTATTGTGCATACATGTATACATACACCTAGGTCTGTGTGTCATGTATGTACGTACGAGCGACGCGCATGATGCACGTGCTACGAGCAAACCACGACAAACGTCTGGACGCGCACGCACACCACCGCGGGATGGCAGGAGTAAAAATAAAAGGCCCTTTTCAGGGCCACAAATATGTTCATGTGATAAATTCACGTTTCTTTAAATTTGAGTACAGTCAAAACGTTACTATTTACATACACACCTACACCTACCTACCTACCTACCTACCTACCTACCTACCTACCTACCTACATAGCTATACATTTATGTACAAAGTTACTTACTACTCTTACCGCTTTGATAGTACCTACGGCTGCTCCTGCTTACGTACACTACACCTATCTTAAGTAAATTTTTAAACTTAATGACAAATTGAATGAAGCATTCAGGGTCATTATTTAGTCATTGCAAATGCATCAACAAATAAATACAACATGCACAGAAAATTTCCCGCGTAAACGATAGCGTATTGATACTTATTGAGATGATGGCATGCAAGTAAATTCATTAGCGAGTACTGTTATGTTCCACATCATATAAACATAATAATAACAACACACAAAAAGTATGTACCTACCTAGGTAGTTTCTCAATACTTTTTTTTTTTTTTTTTTTTTTTTAATTATTATTATTATTATTATTTTTCATTATCTATTCAACACCGTTAGACCGGTGTATTTTCACATAAAAGTGATGCAATCACAACTTATGTACAAATTATGTTTTAAAAATATGTAGGTATTAAATTCTATACAATAATTTTAGTTAGCTCGTTGTACTTAAGATGGCGCACTCGCTCCTGCCGGCCGGTCGGTCGGTCGCTCGCTCGCTACGTTGCGTCAGGTATAAATATCCCGAACGCGCGGTCTGGGTTTTTATTCTCACTCGTACGTTCGAACTGCGCGCACGTCCGTTGCGTGTATTTTGACTGTGTTGACTTGATTAGATTATTATTTGTCTCTCCTCGTTCCGTGCTTACAATGGCGCGTACCAAGCAGACCGCTCGTAAATCCACCGGTGGTAAGGCCCCGAGGAAACAGCTCGCCACCAAGGCTGCGCGCAAGAGCGCACCGGCCACCGGTGGCGTTAAGAAACCCCATCGTTACAGGCCCGGCACTGTGGCCCTCCGTGAGATTCGTCGCTACCAGAAGAGTACCGAACTGCTGATCCGCAAGCTTCCGTTCCAGCGTCTCGTGCGTGAGATCGCACAGGACTTCAAGACCGATCTCCGTTTCCAGAGCTCCGCTGTTATGGCGCTGCAGGAGGCTAGCGAAGCTTACCTCGTCGGTCTCTTCGAAGACACCAACTTGTGCGCTATTCACGCGAAGCGCGTCACCATCATGCCCAAGGACATCCAGTTGGCGCGCAGGATCAGAGGCGAACGCGCTTAAACTGCTGACGTCACATAATACACATCGCCCTACGACACTATGACTGCCTTCGTGCAGTGCAGCGTGTCTGCGGCTGTGGCTGTGCGTTAACATAAAAGGCCCTTTTCAGGGCCACAATATGTATCAGATTATTAAAAATGTTTCTTTATATCAGACGTCACAAAAAACGTTTCCCTGCATCCCTCCCTAAATCTTCCTACCTACCTACCACATACTATGATCCGTTCGAGCAACGAACGGATACCTATAATAATATTATTATTTTATTTTACATTACTATTAATAAGATCAGATAAGTACGTAGGTACATACTTACAATAAATTCATTATATCTATTTGTAATAGTCCTTATAATAGATGATACCTTACATATTAGATGGGTGAGTCAACAAAACATACTTTTGTGTACTAGTAGGGACACACAGGTTTATATATATATATATATATATATATATATATATATATATATATATTATTTCGCACCTATAGGTAGGTACATTGATATGAAGGGAATACTGTATGTATCATCGGCTACGATCGTTATAATATTATGCATTTGATTTACTTACCTACAATACCTATAGATAGGTAGATAGATCTATAGCGTATGAACTACATAGCGGCGTTGTTACGGGTATTTTTTTTGTTTTGTTTTGCTATTTGAACTGTAATTTTGGATAATCTAATAATTATAAGTAAGTTTTGTTTATTAGCTGTACCTAAATGCTATTCTACGAAACAACTGAGAGATATCGTCCAACCGACCAACCAGCGACGAGCGTCGGCTACCCTCTCCCCGCGCACCTCCAGTTTCGGTCTCCCCGCCCGCTGAGATCCGCCGTTCAGTATAAATATAAGTAGATCTCGCGCTCGGAAAATATACCAGTCGCTCGCGTCGTTCGTGTGCGCGCACCCGTGTTGTTATTATTATCGTGTTTTTTGAAACCCCACTGCAAAGAAGATGACCGGTCGCGGTAAGGGAGGAAAGGGTCTGGGAAAAGGAGGAGCCAAGCGTCACAGGAAGGTACTTCGTGATAACATCCAAGGTATCACGAAGCCCGCCATCCGTCGTCTGGCTCGCAGAGGCGGCGTGAAACGTATCTCCGGTCTGATCTACGAAGAGACTCGCGGTGTGCTTAAAGTGTTCCTAGAGAACGTCATCCGCGACGCTGTCACCTACACCGAGCACGCCAAGAGGAAGACCGTCACCGCCATGGACGTCGTCTACGCTCTGAAGCGCCAGGGTCGCACCCTGTACGGTTTCGGCGGTTAAACACCTGCATCCCCCGCGTGTACGTGTTGCCTGCGCAACCAGCTCTGCATACTGTGGTGGACGTGTGTGTGTTGTGTTTGTTGTGAACATAATCATGCCGTTCGACCATGCGTATATAGAGGCGCACTTAAAAAAAGGCCCTTTTCAGGGCCGCATATGATTCGATACCATTAAATATGTTTCTTTACTGGAATTGTCTAAAAAACGTACCTCTACATACACCTACCTACCTACCGAACCTCCTACTTACTTACTACTCGGATGTACGCAAGTTTATACACTTTATACACAAATTCATTACTCGCAGTAATACGTACTTAGGTTTTGGAGTTACCTCTACGAGACATCGGTACCTACATACACGACATAATAATGCCCTTGCTTATATATGCAACATACTACACGCGCTATGTTGACGTTTGTTCTACGCGTGAAAAGCCCATCGCCACTGCCCCACTGAACTGGAGCTGAGGTGTATACTGGAATTGAAAAATAAAAGCAAAACATTAGTAGACCATAATATTCAATACTTAGGTACTTACTTACTTACTTACCTACCTACCTACTTACGTGTTGTTTCTTGTGTAGAACATCTACCTACCTACCTACCTACCTACCTAGGTACCTAGTCGTTTGATCGCCCCTCGGTGCGCGTGCCGTTTGTTTATGTGGATGTTCGATGTCGTTTGTGTGATGATTATTATTGCAATATTTAACTCTCGGATGTTATTTATTATTTCGCGTATATTCTTTGCTAGTCGTTATTACTTCGTTACACACGTAGCTCCTACTAACAACAGACTCGCCGTCTGAAGAGAGTGTAGTAGAGCCACGCACGGACAGCATCCGCGCCCGTCCGAGTACCTACGCGGACGGGCCTATTGTCTATTTACACATTGTTTAATACGCGATCTCTGATGCGATTGCACCGATCTGTACACTGTCAACTCGTCGAAGGGCACTCTCGTCTTTTAATAATATCACTAGATATTAATAGGTTGCACGTCCTGGACGTAGTCGTCCGTCCTTAGCGGTTCGGCGCTCGCGGTGTTTTACGACGCTTCACTTTTAGGTCGATAATACCTTCGCGAGACTGTGTGATATCGACGGAGTCCTGTTGCCACACAAGCTCGATATCCTCCTAGTTGACGCGTCGACGTTTATCGGCACCAACTATCAATTTAATAGAGAAAATAACGTTTTGAACACGACCCGACCTACGCTTCGTACGCAGTCGTCAAAATAAAACGACGCCACCGGCCGAACGATCGCCTCACGCTCCCCGAATTCGCACACCCGCATCGTCAACTTCATGACCTATCCGAAACCGTAACACTGCGTCCCGCTGAGGGCCGTTAACCATTATTTTTATTTATTTTATTAGATACGTGTTAGTGAAAACTTTCAAGCGTTCATACGAGAAAACGTCCCGCGACATCACGGCGCTCGTTACGGTAAAGTTCCGCCGTGCTTGAGCGTACGTATACGAAACTCGTGAAACCTATAAGTGGCGACATCTAAGTCTCTCTCATAGTATTGAAAGTTATTATTACAACAGTGTGTTGTGTTGTGTTGCGTGAAGTCAAGCAATTTTAACTAATTAATATAACAAAATGGCAGACACCGCAGTTGCTACCGAGGCACCAGCGCCCGCTACACCAGCGAAGAAGCAGGCGAGACAGGCCGGCGGCGCCGGTGCCGCGAAGAAACCGAAGGCGAAGCCTACCCATCCCAAAACATCTGAGATGGTCACCAACGCCATCAAGGAGATGAAGGAGCGCAGCGGATCTTCCCTGCAGGCGATCAAGAAGTATATCGCCGCGCAGTACAAGGTCGACGCGGAGAAACTGGCTCCGTTCATCAGGAAATACCTGAAGAGCGCCGTCGAATCTGGGGCGCTGATCCAGACCAAGGGCAAGGGTGCCTCCGGTTCGTTCAAGCTCGAGTCGAAATCGTCCGCGGCCAAGAAACCCGCCGGCGCAGCTGGCAAGGCCGCCGGCAAGGCGCCCGCCGCCGCCGCCGCGAAGACGAAGAAGGCGACCGCTTCTGCGGCCGGCGCCAAGACCAAGAAGGCAGCAGCCGCCGCCGCGGCCGCCTCTGCCGCCTCCGGCTCACCTTCAAAGTCCAAGGCATCGGCCGCCGCCGCCGCCAAGGACAAGAAGGCCGCCGCCGCTAAGAAGAAGCCGGCACCCAAGAAGGCCGCCGCCCCCGCTAAGGCGAAGGGAGGCGCCGCTCCCAAAGCTAAGAAGACAGCGAAGCCGCCAACCAAGAAACCTAAAGCGCCTAAACCCAAGAAGGCCGCGGCTACACCCAAGTCTAAGCCGGCGGCCAAGAAAGCGTCCGCCGCTAAGAAGTAAGCTACGGTCGCATTCGCGTTACACCGGCGACGGCGACGGCGACGACGACAGCGCGCCGCAGAGTCGGCTGACCAGACGACCACCATCAACACATACACGCTACAACAACAACAACAACAGCAACAACAGCAGCTGATGAGTGATAGATAGTGTGTGTTTGTGTGTGTGTGACAAATGTGCGTGCGCGTCTTACCTACTGCATCATCATACACGCACCGTGTAGTAGAGAGAGGCGCGCGCGTGCTTTGTGCGTCTGTTTTCATCATCGTCCAACCGCGCGCACGCAGTACGTACGCGTCTATCGTCCTCGGGTAGAGGAGGGTGCGAAACGCGCTCGACGTGTCTCGAGCTCGTCCGACCAACGATTCATCAGAAGCAGCAAGCAACTGAAGAAACCACAGACGGCGGCACCGAGATGCTTAGCGCGCGTGCATGCGCTCACCGCACCAAAAAGCCCTTTTCAGGGCTAACAATACTTTCATGAATATGAACAATATTCGTTTCTGTAACACGGACGAGTCAAAACGTTGTAAAATAATCACATAGGTACATACATACATACTCACGAAATACATTACCTGCTATGTATCTAGGTAGGATATAGAGAGAGAGAGAAACAATGAAATAGTTCAAATAAATAAACAGAGACCTATTTAGATACCTATACATACAAAACATAAATACGTTACGTTACGTTACTTACATACATACATATATATATATATATATATATATACATACATACATACATATATACATACATACATACATACATACATACATACATACATACATACATACATACATACCTACCTACCTACCTACCTACCTACCTAAAACTCGCATACGTGATGATACAATTTCCCATCTCCACTCACGCTATGTTATTTATTCTTCAGGAAGCGCTCACAGTCTATAATAAATAACAGAAAAGAAGGAAATGTATGTAATGGTTAAGTTAGTTTTATACAAAATAAGTTTGATTATTCAATCAAAACTAAGTGAAAATCGTATTGGGAAGTACCTACTTCATAATTTCATGCTACTACAGTAATTTCAAGGGAGGGAGGGAGAGAGAAAAAAAAAAAAAAAAACATCTTAGCAGTTTTTTTTTTTTTTTTTTTTTTTTTTTTTTTTTTTATGTATGGCATCTCGTAGTTGACCTTGAGAGGTCGTAACTACTTAACCGGACTATCCTGTGGTTGCCTTAAGAATTCTTAAAGCCTCCAGCCAGGGCTAAATCTAGGTTTAAACTAAGCGACTGCGCGCTAAGGGCTCCCCCTGTGGGGAACGAACCTCGGCTTAGGGCGTCGCTGGGAGAGGGCAGCAAAGGGACAGGCTGGATCGAAATAGTATTAATGCTTTGATGAGCACGGCGTTTCCTAGGACTATCTCTGAGAAGAAAGGCCGAAACAAACTCAGAGGTCATAGTCGGGGGATTTACAGTTACAGGCTCAGCTACGACGCGGGCTGGCGCTTCAACGGGCAAAGAATTTACTTGGGGGCGTCGCGAGGGACCTCGGCGGCGAGGTCGGAATGACGGTAATTTCTGTTTCTGTAATGTGCTGGTAGCCCTATCGCTCTCCTGGAGGAGGGTTGTGGGGTCATCGGGGTCATCTAGTACATGCCTTGGACGGCGAATTTTGCTGATTTTAGAGGGGATATAATTGACGGCCGCGACAACCAGAGGGTTGCGGTGAGTGGCGGCTGTGGCAAAGAAACGCTTGGAGAGGCGTTTCATGAACTGCTGGATAGTGGGGATCTTGAGATCAACGTGGAGGATCTCATTGCGAACGAACCAAGGGGAGTTTGTGGCCTTGCGGAGGAATCGGTTCTGTAGGGTTTGCATCCTATGGATGTGACGGGGCTTTGCATGAGCAAAGACAACGGAAGCGTAGGTCATGATGGGACGGATGCAGGCTGTGTACAGGCGCATTTTGCACTTGAGTGACAGCTTGCTGCGGTCATTGAGGAGGTAGTGGAGGCGACCGAGAGCGAAAGCGGCACGCGAACGGACCGTCTTTATGTGCTCCGAGAAGGAGAGGTGCTGATCTAGGATGACACCTAGGTATTTGGCTCGCTTCTCCCAGGGGATCTGCTTGCCGAACATGGTGATGGGTGGAGGGGGGGTGGGAAGATGTCTAGGTTTCGTGTAGAGAACCGCTTGACTCTTATCGGGATTGACTTCGATACGCCATTTCCTGAACCAAGCAGCCAACTTGTTGACTGCGGTTTGGAGATGGAGCCGAAGTTGGATGTGGCTACGACCAGTGTAATAGATGGCTGTGTCGTCTGCGAACAGAGCCAGTTGGGACTTGGGATTTTTAGGAATATCGCTAGTGAACAGCGTGAATAAGAGAGGGGCGAGTACGGAGCCCTGGGGGACTCCTGCTCGGATGGGGTGAGGCGACGAGAGCGCTCCTTCGATTTTGTAGCGGAATGAGCGGTTCGACAGATAGTCTCGTATGATGAGCACGAGCCGGTCTGGCACCCCGAGTTGGTACAGCTTGTATAATAAGCCATTGTGCCAGACTTTGTCGAACGCTTTCGCTATGTCGAAGTAAATAACACCTGTCATCATACCGCGCATGAATCCATAGTGGATTTGTTCGGTGATGCGGTGGACTTGTTGGACACAGGAGTGTTGGGTTCGAAAACCAAATTGTTCGTCAGGGAAAAGGCCCTTGTTTTCGGCAAAGGACCTGAGACGCTTGTAAATAAGCCTCTCATAGATTTTACCGAGAACTTTGAGCAGACTGATGGGACGGTAGCTCGTCGGTTCGGTCCTGGGCTTTCCGGGCTTATGGATGCCAATGACAGTGGCTTCTTTCCACGATTGTGGGAAAATGTTGTTGCTCATGGCTCCATTGAAGATGGTGGCCAGTAGCAGTATTAGGGGGGCAGGGAGAAGTTGGATCACTTTATTGGTGATTCCATCTGAACCGGGGGCTTTTCTGGGTATGAGACCCTTGATGATGTCCTGCACTTCGTCTGGAGTGACGGGAGGCAGAGGATCATCAGGGTCTTCGACGGGTGGGAGGGAGGCTCTACGTTCGACTTCTGCGTCAACCTCTGAGAGGTGAGCTTGGTCTACTGGTTGAGTGCTGGGTGAGCATTGAGCTTCGAGGCTGATGGCCAGGCACTCGGCCTTTTCATCATCATCGAAGGCGATGGTTTTATCTGGGCGGACCAGGGGTGGTATGGGGACGACTTCGCGGGATTTGAGTTTCCTTTGAAGCTCCCAGAAGGCCTGATGGGTGGGCTCAAGCTCGCTTAGCATCTTGTCCCAGCTAGCTTCACGCCACTCCGATAAGCGAGACTTTACAGCACGCTGCAAGTAACGCATATGGGCTTTGTTAGCGTCGCAGGGAAAGCTACTGTAGGCACGGACAGCCGCGTTCTTCTCATTCAGCAGTTCACGCACATCGTCGGGTAGTTTCCAGCGACGGTCGTCCGTCACTAGAACTTCCCTAGAACAATCGTTCAAGACTGACTGTACGTGTTCCGTGAATGAGTCGATCGCGGCCGTCGTGTCCGCGATAGAGCTGAAGTGACCGGGGATGGTGTCTAAGTGGGGGGATGTGGTGGATTTCAGGGATTCCCTTACTTTCCTCCAGTCCGTTACCACTTTTGTCAGGGGAGGTAGGTCGGGGTCGGTGAGTCCAGTGCGAGGGGCCAATCGAATGGTGATTGGTCGATGGTCAGAGGTGAGCTCTTGTACTACTTCTAGAGAGTCTAACCGTAGGTTGACTCTCTTCAGAAGCACCACGTCCAGGACATCTGGGGTATGGGAGGGGTCGTGGGGAAAGTGGGTGGGGGTCATAGGACCTATGACGTCGAAGTTGAGAAGTGGGCAGAGGTTGAAGAGGTGTCTGCCTCGAGAGTTGGTCGTGACACTGTTCCAGGCAGTGTGTTTGGCATTGAGGTCGCCCGCTATGATAACGGAGTCGCTCATGCCAAGAAGGGTAGAGAGGTCGTCAGATAGAAGCTGCGGGTCCTCTGGAGTGGTTTGGGGAGGAAGGTAGGCTGAGACTATGGTGATAGGCTGGTGGCCTGTCATGCCTAGTCGACAGATAGACACTTCAAGTCGTGAGAGTGGGGGAGGGTCCATAGGGGTGCAATACAGAGCCTTTTTGTAGTAAATTAGAGTGCCGCCCTTGTGGCACCTCAGCCTGTCATTGCGAACTAGACGATAGTTAGCAATTGCAGGGCTGCGGATGATGGGCTTGAGGAAGGTCTCTTGGACGAGGAGAATGTCGATTTGATGATCGCGGAGGAAGGTGGCGATCTCATCTCGTTGTGACTTGAGGCCGTTGGCATTGTAGGATGCCAACTTGAGGGATCGGGGTTTCGTTCGCGTGATGATGCTACTATCCATTACGGTTTTGTAGCGTAGGAAGAGAGGGCTTGCGTAATCTCAGGGTACGCTTTGAATATTTCCTGGATGCGGAAAAGATCACAGGATGCCCTAGCGGCGGTGATCTCCTGTGCCATTTGTTTAGCACGAGGGGTGAGGAAGATTAGGTAGGTGCTTGTAATCACCGTGAAGGGGTCGGGGTCCTCTGAAGGGGCAGCTGGAGCGGCGGGGGCGGCTTTAGGAGCGGGGGCGGGGGCGGCTTTAGGAGCGGGGGCGGGGGCGGCTTTAGGAGCGGGGGAGGGGGCGGCTTTAGGAGCGGCGGTGGGGGGCTTACCAGCAAAGTAAGCTTGTAACGCGGGGGGGCAGAGGCGGGGGTCCGCTCTGGCGGGGGCGAGAGGGGTAGGCGGCTGGGATGCTGCCTGCGTGAGAGCGGGGAACGCTCGCTGGTGATTTAATATATTCCAAGGACTAGGCCTTTGGGGACTTAGTCGCTCGGGGAGCTGGGTCGGGGGGTTTTGAGAGGAGGAAGGGGATTCCCTTTGTTGGCGGGCGTCCGCACGCTTGGCCAACTTGGGGGAGGAGGATTTGGGGGCCTTTGGGCAGCCACGGTAGTTGGCTGGGTGGCCTGAGTTGCCGCAAAGGACGCAGCTGGGAGGTTCCGTACATAAGGTACGATCTTTAGGACGAGGGCAGTCGGACGTACCATGCTCGCCCAGGCACTTGACGCACCTGGGTTTGGCGTGGCAGTGGGCCTGAGAGTGGCCGTAGAGCTGGCATCGGTGGCATTGCCCAACGATGCCGCTCTTGCGGGGTTTTTCTAGGACTAGGCCTGTGAGACCACAGATAGCCTTGAGGTTAAATATAGGGTGGAGCTTTTGCCCTTCAACGGGGGGACAGACCACAAGGATCATGTCGAAGGCGACTTGACCCCTGGCGCGGTGCATGCGGTGGACGTCGGACACAGGGATGTTCTGTGCCTCGAGGTCCGCCTTGATGTCGGTGACAGGGATCTCCTTGGGGACCCTTCGGATCACGACACGTGTCTGGCGTTCTTCCGGGAGGGAGTAGGTGTGAAACGACACACCTCTCTGCCGGAGAACGCGGGTAAGATCCCTATAGTCTTTCGACGTCGGGACCGAGACTTTAATACCCTGTTGGGTAGATCGGGCGCTGGAGAAACCGATCTTAAGATCGGTGCACCAACTCGAAACGTCCGTCCACTTCCCTTTGTCCTGAATGAACACAGGGGGTGGAGGGGGTAATTTCCGAGGGGCGGAAGTAGTGGCGCCGGCACTGAGGCTAGCGGTCGGGGAGGGGGTAGCGGCGCGTGAGGCGCGCGGGGCGGACGGGGTGGGGGTAGCGGCGCGAGAGGCCTGGGAAGCGGGGGCGGAGGAGGGGATAGCGGCCGATTCAGTGGCGGCTATTTTTCTCGAGGAAGGAGAATCTGCTTTCTTCTTCTTCCTCTTATTTTTCTTCCCCGACGCCAACGTGAAGCCGTCGTCGTCAGAGGAAGGGGCTGAAGAGGACTCAGAGAAGAGGAGGGAATCCTCTTCTGACGAGTCGTGGGGGCGTTTGCCAGAGGCCTCTTCGGTGTCCATAGACACCGGAGAGTTGACCGGCTCATCGAGCAAGCTCGATTTGCTGGTCGTGGCGGGGGAGGGAAGCTGCAGAGCAGCTAACTTTGAGCCATACTTGGCAAGGAAGTCGGGGTCCTTGAGGAGGACCTCTTTCACAAAGAGTAATATGGCGTCTGCCATAGCGGGGGACGGGGGAGAGTTTCCCTATACCTAACTCCCCGGGTGGATGGGCCCGGGGATGTGTACCCTCCCTGTCGGGTGTAGACAGGGAGGTGAGTACCTACTGGTGAGCCCTAAGCTTGTAACCCGTCGCCAGTCTTATTGTGCGAACGGGGCCCTAGCCAGTCTAGCGCTAAGGGTGTAGAGACACCCTAACGACACTAGGTGTGTAGCTGGGGAAGGAAAACTGTCATCCAGTCCCGACTAGGAGGCCCCCCAAGGCCGGGAACTGGGACCCGTCCAATTGACTGCCTTGCCCTGAAGGGGTTCGGCGGGTGTGATTGGGACAACACCCCACTCGGTTTCGTTTACACCGTAAGGTTTCAGCCGAGGACCACGAAACTGTGGTTTTAACCCGGAAGGGGCCTGGTGAATTTAGGCTGGCTCTGGAAACGGGACGGGCGGGAGCAAAACACCCTTATTCTGTAGGAGCGTAGAGTCGGCACCTTCGTCGCTGGTCGTCCCCCGCCGGGCCTCCCCCAGGTAACTGGGGGTCTCACCTGGCGGGGACAGACCGCCGAGGTGTCGTGAAGAAAGCGACGCTGTGAGTCGGCGTCGTGACGCGCCTACAGAAATACACATTGCAATCACTCACATAGACGCGCGCAACTCACGCGCGTCAATATGCTAGGGGCCATTGTCGCCGATCTAGTGAGGGGCCCGTATTAGCGGGCCAACGTATCGCTATCTGCGGCCTGGGGGCGAAGCCCCGGTGCCGCTCGCCACGCCCCCTAACGGGGGCGTTGCGACTTCCAATCTGTTGTGGCATTTATAATCAGATTCTGTCGGCGCGCGCACTGTTGTACGCGTGTTTCGTTATTTTCGTGAGTCGTTATATAAACAAATCCTTCAATTATGTCCGGTCGCGGTAAAGGTGGCAAGGTGAAGGGAAAGGCAAAGTCCCGTTCCAACCGTGCTGGTCTCCAGTTCCCCGTGGGTCGTATTCACAGGCTGCTGCGTAACGGAAACTACGCCGAGCGCGTGGGTGCCGGCGCTCCCGTCTACTTGGCCGCCGTGATGGAGTATCTGGCTGCTGAGGTCCTCGAGTTGGCCGGTAACGCCGCGAGAGACAACAAAAAGACCAGGATCATCCCGCGTCATCTTCAATTGGCCATCCGCAACGACGAGGAGCTGAACAAGCTGCTCTCCGGTGTCACGATCGCTCAAGGTGGTGTGCTGCCGAACATCCAGGCCGTGCTGCTGCCCAAGAAGACCGAGAAGAAGGCTTAAACGTGGTGCCGCGACGTGTCTGAACGCGTGGTGCTTCGTGCGAGTGCCCCCGCACGCGTACTTCGATATAATATTTATGCCTATTTCCCATAAATCTATTATGTCGGTTGCGCGATGCTCTCCGCTCGTATGCATTCAAAACAAAAGGCCCTTTTCAGGGCCACAATATGATTCGTCAAATATAATAACAAAGACAGTTTCTTTAACGGTGTTGTCGTCAAACAAAAACGTACCTACCTACCTACCTACCTACCTACCTACCTACCTACCTGACTTACTTACTTACTTACTTACTAACTAACTAACTAACTACAATGTACACATATTATTGAATGAATGTGTCACTATAATACTCGGGCCATTACAAACGAAAAGTTTTGCCCTCTCCTGTTAATTATGTAGGTACACACAGTTTAAATGAGCAGTACAAAATTGTGTCGGTATGTACATACATACAATAAGTAAGTAAGTATAGCAGAAATTATTTTGGCTACGATGGTGTTTCATTATAATGTTTGTTTACATAATAAAACAACACAGAACTGTTGAAGAAGATGATATATATATTTTTTTTTGTTTTTTACTAAAAAACAACCTTGAGTTGAGCGGGAATAGGTTTTGATACTTTTAATCATAGTAACTTTAAAAAAAAAAATACATTTTTTTTTTTTTTAATACAGATTGGTTTATTTTTATTTAAATATTTTGTTTATTATTATTCTAAAATCTAATAGGATTAGAGTAAGTTTTGTTTTGTTTTTTTTTTTTTACATTTTCTATAATGACGAACGAACACGATCGTCGCCCCGCTCCCTTTGGCTACCTCCCGGGCGTCCCCTCACCCCGCGCTCGATCTACACTCTGGCCTAGGAGCGTTGTGATTGGTCCGCCGCTGCGCCGAATTCCTCACCGCTTGCCGCAACCGTGAGCCGCGAGGGCGCATTATAAATACAACTGTTCGTCGCGGTGCCGTTTTATACTGCGACTGAACTCCGTTTCGGTAGCACGTGTACTCGACAAATTTCATAATGCCGCCCAAGACAAGTGGTAAAGCCGCCAAGAAGTCTGGCAAAGCCCAGAAGAACATCTCTAAGACCGACAAGAAGAAGAAGAAGCACAAGAGGAAGGAGAGTTACGCCATCTACATCTATAAGGTGTTGAAGCAGGTGCACCCCGACACCGGTATCTCCAGCAAGGCCATGTCCATCATGAACTCGTTCGTGAACGACATCTTCGAGCGTATCGCCGCCGAAGCTTCCCGTCTCGCCCACTACAACAAGAGATCTACCATCACGTCCAGGGAGGTGCAGACGTCCGTCAGGCTCCTGCTGCCCGGCGAGCTCGCCAAGCACGCCGTCAGTGAAGGCACCAAGGCCGTCACCAAATACACCAGCTCCAAGTGAGCGGTCGGTCGGTCGGTCGGCAGGCTAACCAAGAGCCGCCGACGACGCTCCGCCTCAACGCCGCCTCGTGTCTGTGTACAGTGTTAAATCCAGTGCGGCTTGTTCGTGTGTCTTGTTGACTGTGATGCGTGTTTATTGTGTTAGTGTCATCGTATTGTGCATACATGTATACATACACCTAGGTCTGTGTGTCATGTATGTACGTACGAGCGACGCGCATGATGCACGTGCTACGAGCAAACCACGACAAACGTCTGGACGCGCACGCACACCACCGCGGGATGGCAGGAGTAAAAATAAAAGGCCCTTTTCAGGGCCACAAATATGTTCATGTGATAAATTCACGTTTCTTTAAATTTGAGTACAGTCAAAACGTTACTATTTACATACACACCTACACCTACCTACCTACCTACCTACCTACCTACCTACCTACCTACCTACATAGCTATACATTTATGTACAAAGTTACTTACTACTCTTACCGCTTTGATAGTACCTACGGCTGCTCCTGCTTACGTACACTACACCTATCTTAAGTAAATTTTTAAACTTAATGACAAATTGAATGAAGCATTCAGGGTCATTATTTAGTCATTGCAAATGCATCAACAAATAAATACAACATGCACAGAAAATTTCCCGCGTAAACGATAGCGTATTGATACTTATTGAGATGATGGCATGCAAGTAAATTCATTAGCGAGTACTGTTATGTTCCACATCATATAAACATAATAATAACAACACACAAAAAGTATGTACCTACCTAGGTAGTTTCTCAATACTTTTTTTTTTTTTTTTTTTTTTTTAATTATTATTATTATTATTATTTTTCATTATCTATTCAACACCGTTAGACCGGTGTATTTTCACATAAAAGTGATGCAATCACAACTTATGTACAAATTATGTTTTAAAAATATGTAGGTATTAAATTCTATACAATAATTTTAGTTAGCTCGTTGTACTTAAGATGGCGCACTCGCTCCTGCCGGCCGGTCGGTCGGTCGCTCGCTCGCTACGTTGCGTCAGGTATAAATATCCCGAACGCGCGGTCTGGGTTTTTATTCTCACTCGTACGTTCGAACTGCGCGCACGTCCGTTGCGTGTATTTTGACTGTGTTGACTTGATTAGATTATTATTTGTCTCTCCTCGTTCCGTGCTTACAATGGCGCGTACCAAGCAGACCGCTCGTAAATCCACCGGTGGTAAGGCCCCGAGGAAACAGCTCGCCACCAAGGCTGCGCGCAAGAGCGCACCGGCCACCGGTGGCGTTAAGAAACCCCATCGTTACAGGCCCGGCACTGTGGCCCTCCGTGAGATTCGTCGCTACCAGAAGAGTACCGAACTGCTGATCCGCAAGCTTCCGTTCCAGCGTCTCGTGCGTGAGATCGCACAGGACTTCAAGACCGATCTCCGTTTCCAGAGCTCCGCTGTTATGGCGCTGCAGGAGGCTAGCGAAGCTTACCTCGTCGGTCTCTTCGAAGACACCAACTTGTGCGCTATTCACGCGAAGCGCGTCACCATCATGCCCAAGGACATCCAGTTGGCGCGCAGGATCAGAGGCGAACGCGCTTAAACTGCTGACGTCACATAATACACATCGCCCTACGACACTATGACTGCCTTCGTGCAGTGCAGCGTGTCTGCGGCTGTGGCTGTGCGTTAACATAAAAGGCCCTTTTCAGGGCCACAATATGTATCAGATTATTAAAAATGTTTCTTTATATCAGACGTCACAAAAAACGTTTCCCTGCATCCCTCCCTAAATCTTCCTACCTACCTACCACATACTATGATCCGTTCGAGCAACGAACGGATACCTATAATAATATTATTATTTTATTTTACATTACTATTAATAAGATCAGATAAGTACGTAGGTACATACTTACAATAAATTCATTATATCTATTTGTAATAGTCCTTATAATAGATGATACCTTACATATTAGATGGGTGAGTCAACAAAACATACTTTTGTGTACTAGTAGGGACACACAGGTTTATATATATATATATATATATATATATATATATATATATATATATTATTTCGCACCTATAGGTAGGTACATTGATATGAAGGGAATACTGTATGTATCATCGGCTACGATCGTTATAATATTATGCATTTGATTTACTTACCTACAATACCTATAGATAGGTAGATAGATCTATAGCGTATGAACTACATAGCGGCGTTGTTACGGGTATTTTTTTTGTTTTGTTTTGCTATTTGAACTGTAATTTTGGATAATCTAATAATTATAAGTAAGTTTTGTTTATTAGCTGTACCTAAATGCTATTCTACGAAACAACTGAGAGATATCGTCCAACCGACCAACCAGCGACGAGCGTCGGCTACCCTCTCCCCGCGCACCTCCAGTTTCGGTCTCCCCGCCCGCTGAGATCCGCCGTTCAGTATAAATATAAGTAGATCTCGCGCTCGGAAAATATACCAGTCGCTCGCGTCGTTCGTGTGCGCGCACCCGTGTTGTTATTATTATCGTGTTTTTTGAAACCCCACTGCAAAGAAGATGACCGGTCGCGGTAAGGGAGGAAAGGGTCTGGGAAAAGGAGGAGCCAAGCGTCACAGGAAGGTACTTCGTGATAACATCCAAGGTATCACGAAGCCCGCCATCCGTCGTCTGGCTCGCAGAGGCGGCGTGAAACGTATCTCCGGTCTGATCTACGAAGAGACTCGCGGTGTGCTTAAAGTGTTCCTAGAGAACGTCATCCGCGACGCTGTCACCTACACCGAGCACGCCAAGAGGAAGACCGTCACCGCCATGGACGTCGTCTACGCTCTGAAGCGCCAGGGTCGCACCCTGTACGGTTTCGGCGGTTAAACACCTGCATCCCCCGCGTGTACGTGTTGCCTGCGCAACCAGCTCTGCATACTGTGGTGGACGTGTGTGTGTTGTGTTTGTTGTGAACATAATCATGCCGTTCGACCATGCGTATATAGAGGCGCACTTAAAAAAAGGCCCTTTTCAGGGCCGCATATGATTCGATACCATTAAATATGTTTCTTTACTGGAATTGTCTAAAAAACGTACCTCTACATACACCTACCTACCTACCGAACCTCCTACTTACTTACTACTCGGATGTACGCAAGTTTATACACTTTATACACAAATTCATTACTCGCAGTAATACGTACTTAGGTTTTGGAGTTACCTCTACGAGACATCGGTACCTACATACACGACATAATAATGCCCTTGCTTATATATGCAACATACTACACGCGCTATGTTGACGTTTGTTCTACGCGTGAAAAGCCCATCGCCACTGCCCCACTGAACTGGAGCTGAGGTGTATACTGGAATTGAAAAATAAAAGCAAAACATTAGTAGACCATAATATTCAATACTTAGGTACTTACTTACTTACTTACCTACCTACCTACTTACGTGTTGTTTCTTGTGTAGAACATCTACCTACCTACCTACCTACCTACCTAGGTACCTAGTCGTTTGATCGCCCCTCGGTGCGCGTGCCGTTTGTTTATGTGGATGTTCGATGTCGTTTGTGTGATGATTATTATTGCAATATTTAACTCTCGGATGTTATTTATTATTTCGCGTATATTCTTTGCTAGTCGTTATTACTTCGTTACACACGTAGCTCCTACTAACAACAGACTCGCCGTCTGAAGAGAGTGTAGTAGAGCCACGCACGGACAGCATCCGCGCCCGTCCGAGTACCTACGCGGACGGGCCTATTGTCTATTTACACATTGTTTAATACGCGATCTCTGATGCGATTGCACCGATCTGTACACTGTCAACTCGTCGAAGGGCACTCTCGTCTTTTAATAATATCACTAGATATTAATAGGTTGCACGTCCTGGACGTAGTCGTCCGTCCTTAGCGGTTCGGCGCTCGCGGTGTTTTACGACGCTTCACTTTTAGGTCGATAATACCTTCGCGAGACTGTGTGATATCGACGGAGTCCTGTTGCCACACAAGCTCGATATCCTCCTAGTTGACGCGTCGACGTTTATCGGCACCAACTATCAATTTAATAGAGAAAATAACGTTTTGAACACGACCCGACCTACGCTTCGTACGCAGTCGTCAAAATAAAACGACGCCACCGGCCGAACGATCGCCTCACGCTCCCCGAATTCGCACACCCGCATCGTCAACTTCATGACCTATCCGAAACCGTAACACTGCGTCCCGCTGAGGGCCGTTAACCATTATTTTTATTTATTTTATTAGATACGTGTTAGTGAAAACTTTCAAGCGTTCATACGAGAAAACGTCCCGCGACATCACGGCGCTCGTTACGGTAAAGTTCCGCCGTGCTTGAGCGTACGTATACGAAACTCGTGAAACCTATAAGTGGCGACATCTAAGTCTCTCTCATAGTATTGAAAGTTATTATTACAACAGTGTGTTGTGTTGTGTTGCGTGAAGTCAAGCAATTTTAACTAATTAATATAACAAAATGGCAGACACCGCAGTTGCTACCGAGGCACCAGCGCCCGCTACACCAGCGAAGAAGCAGGCGAGACAGGCCGGCGGCGCCGGTGCCGCGAAGAAACCGAAGGCGAAGCCTACCCATCCCAAAACATCTGAGATGGTCACCAACGCCATCAAGGAGATGAAGGAGCGCAGCGGATCTTCCCTGCAGGCGATCAAGAAGTATATCGCCGCGCAGTACAAGGTCGACGCGGAGAAACTGGCTCCGTTCATCAGGAAATACCTGAAGAGCGCCGTCGAATCTGGGGCGCTGATCCAGACCAAGGGCAAGGGTGCCTCCGGTTCGTTCAAGCTCGAGTCGAAATCGTCCGCGGCCAAGAAACCCGCCGGCGCAGCTGGCAAGGCCGCCGGCAAGGCGCCCGCCGCCGCCGCCGCGAAGACGAAGAAGGCGACCGCTTCTGCGGCCGGCGCCAAGACCAAGAAGGCAGCAGCCGCCGCCGCGGCCGCCTCTGCCGCCTCCGGCTCACCTTCAAAGTCCAAGGCATCGGCCGCCGCCGCCGCCAAGGACAAGAAGGCCGCCGCCGCTAAGAAGAAGCCGGCACCCAAGAAGGCCGCCGCCCCCGCTAAGGCGAAGGGAGGCGCCGCTCCCAAAGCTAAGAAGACAGCGAAGCCGCCAACCAAGAAACCTAAAGCGCCTAAACCCAAGAAGGCCGCGGCTACACCCAAGTCTAAGCCGGCGGCCAAGAAAGCGTCCGCCGCTAAGAAGTAAGCTACGGTCGCATTCGCGTTACACCGGCGACGGCGACGGCGACGACGACAGCGCGCCGCAGAGTCGGCTGACCAGACGACCACCATCAACACATACACGCTACAACAACAACAACAACAGCAACAACAGCAGCTGATGAGTGATAGATAGTGTGTGTTTGTGTGTGTGTGACAAATGTGCGTGCGCGTCTTACCTACTGCATCATCATACACGCACCGTGTAGTAGAGAGAGGCGCGCGCGTGCTTTGTGCGTCTGTTTTCATCATCGTCCAACCGCGCGCACGCAGTACGTACGCGTCTATCGTCCTCGGGTAGAGGAGGGTGCGAAACGCGCTCGACGTGTCTCGAGCTCGTCCGACCAACGATTCATCAGAAGCAGCAAGCAACTGAAGAAACCACAGACGGCGGCACCGAGATGCTTAGCGCGCGTGCATGCGCTCACCGCACCAAAAAGCCCTTTTCAGGGCTAACAATACTTTCATGAATATGAACAATATTCGTTTCTGTAACACGGACGAGTCAAAACGTTGTAAAATAATCACATAGGTACATACATACATACTCACGAAATACATTACCTGCTATGTATCTAGGTAGGATATAGAGAGAGAGAGAAACAATGAAATAGTTCAAATAAATAAACAGAGACCTATTTAGATACCTATACATACAAAACATAAATACGTTACGTTACGTTACTTACATACATACATATATATATATATATATATATATACATACATACATACATATATACATACATACATACATACATACATACATACATACATACATACATACATACATACCTACCTACCTACCTACCTACCTACCTAAAACTCGCATACGTGATGATACAATTTCCCATCTCCACTCACGCTATGTTATTTATTCTTCAGGAAGCGCTCACAGTCTATAATAAATAACAGAAAAGAAGGAAATGTATGTAATGGTTAAGTTAGTTTTATACAAAATAAGTTTGATTATTCAATCAAAACTAAGTGAAAATCGTATTGGGAAGTACCTACTTCATAATTTCATGCTACTACAGTAATTTCAAGGGAGGGAGGGAGAGAGAAAAAAAAAAAAAAAAACATCTTAGCAGTCTATTAGATTCTGCTAAATATCTCTCTACCCACCCCGTATCCCGTATCCATGGTGCAGTGTACGCTTGCGCGTTTTGTGAATTAGTTTCGTTTGCCGCGTACCCCTCCCACTGACACAGCTGCGCGGTGCGAGTATAAATAGCGTGAAACCCCGGGTTGTGGCATTTATAATCAGATTCTGTCGGCGCGCGCACTGTTGTACGCGTGTTTCGTTATTTTCGTGAGTCGTTATATAAACAAATCCTTCAATTATGTCCGGTCGCGGTAAAGGTGGCAAGGTGAAGGGAAAGGCAAAGTCCCGTTCCAACCGTGCTGGTCTCCAGTTCCCCGTGGGTCGTATTCACAGGCTGCTGCGTAACGGAAACTACGCCGAGCGCGTGGGTGCCGGCGCTCCCGTCTACTTGGCCGCCGTGATGGAGTATCTGGCTGCTGAGGTCCTCGAGTTGGCCGGTAACGCCGCGAGAGACAACAAAAAGACCAGGATCATCCCGCGTCATCTTCAATTGGCCATCCGCAACGACGAGGAGCTGAACAAGCTGCTCTCCGGTGTCACGATCGCTCAAGGTGGTGTGCTGCCGAACATCCAGGCCGTGCTGCTGCCCAAGAAGACCGAGAAGAAGGCTTAAACGTGGTGCCGCGACGTGTCTGAACGCGTGGTGCTTCGTGCGAGTGCCCCCGCACGCGTACTTCGATATAATATTTATGCCTATTTCCCATAAATCTATTATGTCGGTTGCGCGATGCTCTCCGCTCGTATGCATTCAAAACAAAAGGCCCTTTTCAGGGCCACAATATGATTCGTCAAATATAATAACAAAGACAGTTTCTTTAACGGTGTTGTCGTCAAACAAAAACGTACCTACCTACCTACCTACCTACCTACCTACCTACCTACCTGACTTACTTACTTACTTACTTACTAACTAACTAACTAACTACAATGTACACATATTATTGAATGAATGTGTCACTATAATACTCGGGCCATTACAAACGAAAAGTTTTGCCCTCTCCTGTTAATTATGTAGGTACACACAGTTTAAATGAGCAGTACAAAATTGTGTCGGTATGTACATACATACAATAAGTAAGTAAGTATAGCAGAAATTATTTTGGCTACGATGGTGTTTCATTATAATGTTTGTTTACATAATAAAACAACACAGAACTGTTGAAGAAGATGATATATATATTTTTTTTTGTTTTTTACTAAAAAACAACCTTGAGTTGAGCGGGAATAGGTTTTGATACTTTTAATCATAGTAACTTTAAAAAAAAAAATACATTTTTTTTTTTTTTAATACAGATTGGTTTATTTTTATTTAAATATTTTGTTTATTATTATTCTAAAATCTAATAGGATTAGAGTAAGTTTTGTTTTGTTTTTTTTTTTTTACATTTTCTATAATGACGAACGAACACGATCGTCGCCCCGCTCCCTTTGGCTACCTCCCGGGCGTCCCCTCACCCCGCGCTCGATCTACACTCTGGCCTAGGAGCGTTGTGATTGGTCCGCCGCTGCGCCGAATTCCTCACCGCTTGCCGCAACCGTGAGCCGCGAGGGCGCATTATAAATACAACTGTTCGTCGCGGTGCCGTTTTATACTGCGACTGAACTCCGTTTCGGTAGCACGTGTACTCGACAAATTTCATAATGCCGCCCAAGACAAGTGGTAAAGCCGCCAAGAAGTCTGGCAAAGCCCAGAAGAACATCTCTAAGACCGACAAGAAGAAGAAGAAGCACAAGAGGAAGGAGAGTTACGCCATCTACATCTATAAGGTGTTGAAGCAGGTGCACCCCGACACCGGTATCTCCAGCAAGGCCATGTCCATCATGAACTCGTTCGTGAACGACATCTTCGAGCGTATCGCCGCCGAAGCTTCCCGTCTCGCCCACTACAACAAGAGATCTACCATCACGTCCAGGGAGGTGCAGACGTCCGTCAGGCTCCTGCTGCCCGGCGAGCTCGCCAAGCACGCCGTCAGTGAAGGCACCAAGGCCGTCACCAAATACACCAGCTCCAAGTGAGCGGTCGGTCGGTCGGTCGGCAGGCTAACCAAGAGCCGCCGACGACGCTCCGCCTCAACGCCGCCTCGTGTCTGTGTACAGTGTTAAATCCAGTGCGGCTTGTTCGTGTGTCTTGTTGACTGTGATGCGTGTTTATTGTGTTAGTGTCATCGTATTGTGCATACATGTATACATACACCTAGGTCTGTGTGTCATGTATGTACGTACGAGCGACGCGCATGATGCACGTGCTACGAGCAAACCACGACAAACGTCTGGACGCGCACGCACACCACCGCGGGATGGCAGGAGTAAAAATAAAAGGCCCTTTTCAGGGCCACAAATATGTTCATGTGATAAATTCACGTTTCTTTAAATTTGAGTACAGTCAAAACGTTACTATTTACATACACACCTACACCTACCTACCTACCTACCTACCTACCTACCTACCTACCTACCTACATAGCTATACATTTATGTACAAAGTTACTTACTACTCTTACCGCTTTGATAGTACCTACGGCTGCTCCTGCTTACGTACACTACACCTATCTTAAGTAAATTTTTAAACTTAATGACAAATTGAATGAAGCATTCAGGGTCATTATTTAGTCATTGCAAATGCATCAACAAATAAATACAACATGCACAGAAAATTTCCCGCGTAAACGATAGCGTATTGATACTTATTGAGATGATGGCATGCAAGTAAATTCATTAGCGAGTACTGTTATGTTCCACATCATATAAACATAATAATAACAACACACAAAAAGTATGTACCTACCTAGGTAGTTTCTCAATACTTTTTTTTTTTTTTTTTTTTTTTTAATTATTATTATTATTATTATTTTTCATTATCTATTCAACACCGTTAGACCGGTGTATTTTCACATAAAAGTGATGCAATCACAACTTATGTACAAATTATGTTTTAAAAATATGTAGGTATTAAATTCTATACAATAATTTTAGTTAGCTCGTTGTACTTAAGATGGCGCACTCGCTCCTGCCGGCCGGTCGGTCGGTCGCTCGCTCGCTACGTTGCGTCAGGTATAAATATCCCGAACGCGCGGTCTGGGTTTTTATTCTCACTCGTACGTTCGAACTGCGCGCACGTCCGTTGCGTGTATTTTGACTGTGTTGACTTGATTAGATTATTATTTGTCTCTCCTCGTTCCGTGCTTACAATGGCGCGTACCAAGCAGACCGCTCGTAAATCCACCGGTGGTAAGGCCCCGAGGAAACAGCTCGCCACCAAGGCTGCGCGCAAGAGCGCACCGGCCACCGGTGGCGTTAAGAAACCCCATCGTTACAGGCCCGGCACTGTGGCCCTCCGTGAGATTCGTCGCTACCAGAAGAGTACCGAACTGCTGATCCGCAAGCTTCCGTTCCAGCGTCTCGTGCGTGAGATCGCACAGGACTTCAAGACCGATCTCCGTTTCCAGAGCTCCGCTGTTATGGCGCTGCAGGAGGCTAGCGAAGCTTACCTCGTCGGTCTCTTCGAAGACACCAACTTGTGCGCTATTCACGCGAAGCGCGTCACCATCATGCCCAAGGACATCCAGTTGGCGCGCAGGATCAGAGGCGAACGCGCTTAAACTGCTGACGTCACATAATACACATCGCCCTACGACACTATGACTGCCTTCGTGCAGTGCAGCGTGTCTGCGGCTGTGGCTGTGCGTTAACATAAAAGGCCCTTTTCAGGGCCACAATATGTATCAGATTATTAAAAATGTTTCTTTATATCAGACGTCACAAAAAACGTTTCCCTGCATCCCTCCCTAAATCTTCCTACCTACCTACCACATACTATGATCCGTTCGAGCAACGAACGGATACCTATAATAATATTATTATTTTATTTTACATTACTATTAATAAGATCAGATAAGTACGTAGGTACATACTTACAATAAATTCATTATATCTATTTGTAATAGTCCTTATAATAGATGATACCTTACATATTAGATGGGTGAGTCAACAAAACATACTTTTGTGTACTAGTAGGGACACACAGGTTTATATATATATATATATATATATATATATATATATATATATATATTATTTCGCACCTATAGGTAGGTACATTGATATGAAGGGAATACTGTATGTATCATCGGCTACGATCGTTATAATATTATGCATTTGATTTACTTACCTACAATACCTATAGATAGGTAGATAGATCTATAGCGTATGAACTACATAGCGGCGTTGTTACGGGTATTTTTTTTGTTTTGTTTTGCTATTTGAACTGTAATTTTGGATAATCTAATAATTATAAGTAAGTTTTGTTTATTAGCTGTACCTAAATGCTATTCTACGAAACAACTGAGAGATATCGTCCAACCGACCAACCAGCGACGAGCGTCGGCTACCCTCTCCCCGCGCACCTCCAGTTTCGGTCTCCCCGCCCGCTGAGATCCGCCGTTCAGTATAAATATAAGTAGATCTCGCGCTCGGAAAATATACCAGTCGCTCGCGTCGTTCGTGTGCGCGCACCCGTGTTGTTATTATTATCGTGTTTTTTGAAACCCCACTGCAAAGAAGATGACCGGTCGCGGTAAGGGAGGAAAGGGTCTGGGAAAAGGAGGAGCCAAGCGTCACAGGAAGGTACTTCGTGATAACATCCAAGGTATCACGAAGCCCGCCATCCGTCGTCTGGCTCGCAGAGGCGGCGTGAAACGTATCTCCGGTCTGATCTACGAAGAGACTCGCGGTGTGCTTAAAGTGTTCCTAGAGAACGTCATCCGCGACGCTGTCACCTACACCGAGCACGCCAAGAGGAAGACCGTCACCGCCATGGACGTCGTCTACGCTCTGAAGCGCCAGGGTCGCACCCTGTACGGTTTCGGCGGTTAAACACCTGCATCCCCCGCGTGTACGTGTTGCCTGCGCAACCAGCTCTGCATACTGTGGTGGACGTGTGTGTGTTGTGTTTGTTGTGAACATAATCATGCCGTTCGACCATGCGTATATAGAGGCGCACTTAAAAAAAGGCCCTTTTCAGGGCCGCATATGATTCGATACCATTAAATATGTTTCTTTACTGGAATTGTCTAAAAAACGTACCTCTACATACACCTACCTACCTACCGAACCTCCTACTTACTTACTACTCGGATGTACGCAAGTTTATACACTTTATACACAAATTCATTACTCGCAGTAATACGTACTTAGGTTTTGGAGTTACCTCTACGAGACATCGGTACCTACATACACGACATAATAATGCCCTTGCTTATATATGCAACATACTACACGCGCTATGTTGACGTTTGTTCTACGCGTGAAAAGCCCATCGCCACTGCCCCACTGAACTGGAGCTGAGGTGTATACTGGAATTGAAAAATAAAAGCAAAACATTAGTAGACCATAATATTCAATACTTAGGTACTTACTTACTTACTTACCTACCTACCTACTTACGTGTTGTTTCTTGTGTAGAACATCTACCTACCTACCTACCTACCTACCTAGGTACCTAGTCGTTTGATCGCCCCTCGGTGCGCGTGCCGTTTGTTTATGTGGATGTTCGATGTCGTTTGTGTGATGATTATTATTGCAATATTTAACTCTCGGATGTTATTTATTATTTCGCGTATATTCTTTGCTAGTCGTTATTACTTCGTTACACACGTAGCTCCTACTAACAACAGACTCGCCGTCTGAAGAGAGTGTAGTAGAGCCACGCACGGACAGCATCCGCGCCCGTCCGAGTACCTACGCGGACGGGCCTATTGTCTATTTACACATTGTTTAATACGCGATCTCTGATGCGATTGCACCGATCTGTACACTGTCAACTCGTCGAAGGGCACTCTCGTCTTTTAATAATATCACTAGATATTAATAGGTTGCACGTCCTGGACGTAGTCGTCCGTCCTTAGCGGTTCGGCGCTCGCGGTGTTTTACGACGCTTCACTTTTAGGTCGATAATACCTTCGCGAGACTGTGTGATATCGACGGAGTCCTGTTGCCACACAAGCTCGATATCCTCCTAGTTGACGCGTCGACGTTTATCGGCACCAACTATCAATTTAATAGAGAAAATAACGTTTTGAACACGACCCGACCTACGCTTCGTACGCAGTCGTCAAAATAAAACGACGCCACCGGCCGAACGATCGCCTCACGCTCCCCGAATTCGCACACCCGCATCGTCAACTTCATGACCTATCCGAAACCGTAACACTGCGTCCCGCTGAGGGCCGTTAACCATTATTTTTATTTATTTTATTAGATACGTGTTAGTGAAAACTTTCAAGCGTTCATACGAGAAAACGTCCCGCGACATCACGGCGCTCGTTACGGTAAAGTTCCGCCGTGCTTGAGCGTACGTATACGAAACTCGTGAAACCTATAAGTGGCGACATCTAAGTCTCTCTCATAGTATTGAAAGTTATTATTACAACAGTGTGTTGTGTTGTGTTGCGTGAAGTCAAGCAATTTTAACTAATTAATATAACAAAATGGCAGACACCGCAGTTGCTACCGAGGCACCAGCGCCCGCTACACCAGCGAAGAAGCAGGCGAGACAGGCCGGCGGCGCCGGTGCCGCGAAGAAACCGAAGGCGAAGCCTACCCATCCCAAAACATCTGAGATGGTCACCAACGCCATCAAGGAGATGAAGGAGCGCAGCGGATCTTCCCTGCAGGCGATCAAGAAGTATATCGCCGCGCAGTACAAGGTCGACGCGGAGAAACTGGCTCCGTTCATCAGGAAATACCTGAAGAGCGCCGTCGAATCTGGGGCGCTGATCCAGACCAAGGGCAAGGGTGCCTCCGGTTCGTTCAAGCTCGAGTCGAAATCGTCCGCGGCCAAGAAACCCGCCGGCGCAGCTGGCAAGGCCGCCGGCAAGGCGCCCGCCGCCGCCGCCGCGAAGACGAAGAAGGCGACCGCTTCTGCGGCCGGCGCCAAGACCAAGAAGGCAGCAGCCGCCGCCGCGGCCGCCTCTGCCGCCTCCGGCTCACCTTCAAAGTCCAAGGCATCGGCCGCCGCCGCCGCCAAGGACAAGAAGGCCGCCGCCGCTAAGAAGAAGCCGGCACCCAAGAAGGCCGCCGCCCCCGCTAAGGCGAAGGGAGGCGCCGCTCCCAAAGCTAAGAAGACAGCGAAGCCGCCAACCAAGAAACCTAAAGCGCCTAAACCCAAGAAGGCCGCGGCTACACCCAAGTCTAAGCCGGCGGCCAAGAAAGCGTCCGCCGCTAAGAAGTAAGCTACGGTCGCATTCGCGTTACACCGGCGACGGCGACGGCGACGACGACAGCGCGCCGCAGAGTCGGCTGACCAGACGACCACCATCAACACATACACGCTACAACAACAACAACAACAGCAACAACAGCAGCTGATGAGTGATAGATAGTGTGTGTTTGTGTGTGTGTGACAAATGTGCGTGCGCGTCTTACCTACTGCATCATCATACACGCACCGTGTAGTAGAGAGAGGCGCGCGCGTGCTTTGTGCGTCTGTTTTCATCATCGTCCAACCGCGCGCACGCAGTACGTACGCGTCTATCGTCCTCGGGTAGAGGAGGGTGCGAAACGCGCTCGACGTGTCTCGAGCTCGTCCGACCAACGATTCATCAGAAGCAGCAAGCAACTGAAGAAACCACAGACGGCGGCACCGAGATGCTTAGCGCGCGTGCATGCGCTCACCGCACCAAAAAGCCCTTTTCAGGGCTAACAATACTTTCATGAATATGAACAATATTCGTTTCTGTAACACGGACGAGTCAAAACGTTGTAAAATAATCACATAGGTACATACATACATACTCACGAAATACATTACCTGCTATGTATCTAGGTAGGATATAGAGAGAGAGAGAAACAATGAAATAGTTCAAATAAATAAACAGAGACCTATTTAGATACCTATACATACAAAACATAAATACGTTACGTTACGTTACTTACATACATACATATATATATATATATATATATATACATACATACATACATATATACATACATACATACATACATACATACATACATACATACATACATACATACATACCTACCTACCTACCTACCTACCTACCTAAAACTCGCATACGTGATGATACAATTTCCCATCTCCACTCACGCTATGTTATTTATTCTTCAGGAAGCGCTCACAGTCTATAATAAATAACAGAAAAGAAGGAAATGTATGTAATGGTTAAGTTAGTTTTATACAAAATAAGTTTGATTATTCAATCAAAACTAAGTGAAAATCGTATTGGGAAGTACCTACTTCATAATTTCATGCTACTACAGTAATTTCAAGGGAGGGAGGGAGAGAGAAAAAAAAAAAAAAAAACATCTTAGCAGTCTATTAGATTCTGCTAAATATCTCTCTACCCACCCCGTATCCCGTATCCATGGTGCAGTGTACGCTTGCGCGTTTTGTGAATTAGTTTCGTTTGCCGCGTACCCCTCCCACTGACACAGCTGCGCGGTGCGAGTATAAATAGCGTGAAACCCCGGGTTGTGGCATTTATAATCAGATTCTGTCGGCGCGCGCACTGTTGTACGCGTGTTTCGTTATTTTCGTGAGTCGTTATATAAACAAATCCTTCAATTATGTCCGGTCGCGGTAAAGGTGGCAAGGTGAAGGGAAAGGCAAAGTCCCGTTCCAACCGTGCTGGTCTCCAGTTCCCCGTGGGTCGTATTCACAGGCTGCTGCGTAACGGAAACTACGCCGAGCGCGTGGGTGCCGGCGCTCCCGTCTACTTGGCCGCCGTGATGGAGTATCTGGCTGCTGAGGTCCTCGAGTTGGCCGGTAACGCCGCGAGAGACAACAAAAAGACCAGGATCATCCCGCGTCATCTTCAATTGGCCATCCGCAACGACGAGGAGCTGAACAAGCTGCTCTCCGGTGTCACGATCGCTCAAGGTGGTGTGCTGCCGAACATCCAGGCCGTGCTGCTGCCCAAGAAGACCGAGAAGAAGGCTTAAACGTGGTGCCGCGACGTGTCTGAACGCGTGGTGCTTCGTGCGAGTGCCCCCGCACGCGTACTTCGATATAATATTTATGCCTATTTCCCATAAATCTATTATGTCGGTTGCGCGATGCTCTCCGCTCGTATGCATTCAAAACAAAAGGCCCTTTTCAGGGCCACAATATGATTCGTCAAATATAATAACAAAGACAGTTTCTTTAACGGTGTTGTCGTCAAACAAAAACGTACCTACCTACCTACCTACCTACCTACCTACCTACCTACCTGACTTACTTACTTACTTACTTACTAACTAACTAACTAACTACAATGTACACATATTATTGAATGAATGTGTCACTATAATACTCGGGCCATTACAAACGAAAAGTTTTGCCCTCTCCTGTTAATTATGTAGGTACACACAGTTTAAATGAGCAGTACAAAATTGTGTCGGTATGTACATACATACAATAAGTAAGTAAGTATAGCAGAAATTATTTTGGCTACGATGGTGTTTCATTATAATGTTTGTTTACATAATAAAACAACACAGAACTGTTGAAGAAGATGATATATATATTTTTTTTTGTTTTTTACTAAAAAACAACCTTGAGTTGAGCGGGAATAGGTTTTGATACTTTTAATCATAGTAACTTTAAAAAAAAAAATACATTTTTTTTTTTTTTAATACAGATTGGTTTATTTTTATTTAAATATTTTGTTTATTATTATTCTAAAATCTAATAGGATTAGAGTAAGTTTTGTTTTGTTTTTTTTTTTTTACATTTTCTATAATGACGAACGAACACGATCGTCGCCCCGCTCCCTTTGGCTACCTCCCGGGCGTCCCCTCACCCCGCGCTCGATCTACACTCTGGCCTAGGAGCGTTGTGATTGGTCCGCCGCTGCGCCGAATTCCTCACCGCTTGCCGCAACCGTGAGCCGCGAGGGCGCATTATAAATACAACTGTTCGTCGCGGTGCCGTTTTATACTGCGACTGAACTCCGTTTCGGTAGCACGTGTACTCGACAAATTTCATAATGCCGCCCAAGACAAGTGGTAAAGCCGCCAAGAAGTCTGGCAAAGCCCAGAAGAACATCTCTAAGACCGACAAGAAGAAGAAGAAGCACAAGAGGAAGGAGAGTTACGCCATCTACATCTATAAGGTGTTGAAGCAGGTGCACCCCGACACCGGTATCTCCAGCAAGGCCATGTCCATCATGAACTCGTTCGTGAACGACATCTTCGAGCGTATCGCCGCCGAAGCTTCCCGTCTCGCCCACTACAACAAGAGATCTACCATCACGTCCAGGGAGGTGCAGACGTCCGTCAGGCTCCTGCTGCCCGGCGAGCTCGCCAAGCACGCCGTCAGTGAAGGCACCAAGGCCGTCACCAAATACACCAGCTCCAAGTGAGCGGTCGGTCGGTCGGTCGGCAGGCTAACCAAGAGCCGCCGACGACGCTCCGCCTCAACGCCGCCTCGTGTCTGTGTACAGTGTTAAATCCAGTGCGGCTTGTTCGTGTGTCTTGTTGACTGTGATGCGTGTTTATTGTGTTAGTGTCATCGTATTGTGCATACATGTATACATACACCTAGGTCTGTGTGTCATGTATGTACGTACGAGCGACGCGCATGATGCACGTGCTACGAGCAAACCACGACAAACGTCTGGACGCGCACGCACACCACCGCGGGATGGCAGGAGTAAAAATAAAAGGCCCTTTTCAGGGCCACAAATATGTTCATGTGATAAATTCACGTTTCTTTAAATTTGAGTACAGTCAAAACGTTACTATTTACATACACACCTACACCTACCTACCTACCTACCTACCTACCTACCTACCTACCTACCTACATAGCTATACATTTATGTACAAAGTTACTTACTACTCTTACCGCTTTGATAGTACCTACGGCTGCTCCTGCTTACGTACACTACACCTATCTTAAGTAAATTTTTAAACTTAATGACAAATTGAATGAAGCATTCAGGGTCATTATTTAGTCATTGCAAATGCATCAACAAATAAATACAACATGCACAGAAAATTTCCCGCGTAAACGATAGCGTATTGATACTTATTGAGATGATGGCATGCAAGTAAATTCATTAGCGAGTACTGTTATGTTCCACATCATATAAACATAATAATAACAACACACAAAAAGTATGTACCTACCTAGGTAGTTTCTCAATACTTTTTTTTTTTTTTTTTTTTTTTTAATTATTATTATTATTATTATTTTTCATTATCTATTCAACACCGTTAGACCGGTGTATTTTCACATAAAAGTGATGCAATCACAACTTATGTACAAATTATGTTTTAAAAATATGTAGGTATTAAATTCTATACAATAATTTTAGTTAGCTCGTTGTACTTAAGATGGCGCACTCGCTCCTGCCGGCCGGTCGGTCGGTCGCTCGCTCGCTACGTTGCGTCAGGTATAAATATCCCGAACGCGCGGTCTGGGTTTTTATTCTCACTCGTACGTTCGAACTGCGCGCACGTCCGTTGCGTGTATTTTGACTGTGTTGACTTGATTAGATTATTATTTGTCTCTCCTCGTTCCGTGCTTACAATGGCGCGTACCAAGCAGACCGCTCGTAAATCCACCGGTGGTAAGGCCCCGAGGAAACAGCTCGCCACCAAGGCTGCGCGCAAGAGCGCACCGGCCACCGGTGGCGTTAAGAAACCCCATCGTTACAGGCCCGGCACTGTGGCCCTCCGTGAGATTCGTCGCTACCAGAAGAGTACCGAACTGCTGATCCGCAAGCTTCCGTTCCAGCGTCTCGTGCGTGAGATCGCACAGGACTTCAAGACCGATCTCCGTTTCCAGAGCTCCGCTGTTATGGCGCTGCAGGAGGCTAGCGAAGCTTACCTCGTCGGTCTCTTCGAAGACACCAACTTGTGCGCTATTCACGCGAAGCGCGTCACCATCATGCCCAAGGACATCCAGTTGGCGCGCAGGATCAGAGGCGAACGCGCTTAAACTGCTGACGTCACATAATACACATCGCCCTACGACACTATGACTGCCTTCGTGCAGTGCAGCGTGTCTGCGGCTGTGGCTGTGCGTTAACATAAAAGGCCCTTTTCAGGGCCACAATATGTATCAGATTATTAAAAATGTTTCTTTATATCAGACGTCACAAAAAACGTTTCCCTGCATCCCTCCCTAAATCTTCCTACCTACCTACCACATACTATGATCCGTTCGAGCAACGAACGGATACCTATAATAATATTATTATTTTATTTTACATTACTATTAATAAGATCAGATAAGTACGTAGGTACATACTTACAATAAATTCATTATATCTATTTGTAATAGTCCTTATAATAGATGATACCTTACATATTAGATGGGTGAGTCAACAAAACATACTTTTGTGTACTAGTAGGGACACACAGGTTTATATATATATATATATATATATATATATATATATATATATATATTATTTCGCACCTATAGGTAGGTACATTGATATGAAGGGAATACTGTATGTATCATCGGCTACGATCGTTATAATATTATGCATTTGATTTACTTACCTACAATACCTATAGATAGGTAGATAGATCTATAGCGTATGAACTACATAGCGGCGTTGTTACGGGTATTTTTTTTGTTTTGTTTTGCTATTTGAACTGTAATTTTGGATAATCTAATAATTATAAGTAAGTTTTGTTTATTAGCTGTACCTAAATGCTATTCTACGAAACAACTGAGAGATATCGTCCAACCGACCAACCAGCGACGAGCGTCGGCTACCCTCTCCCCGCGCACCTCCAGTTTCGGTCTCCCCGCCCGCTGAGATCCGCCGTTCAGTATAAATATAAGTAGATCTCGCGCTCGGAAAATATACCAGTCGCTCGCGTCGTTCGTGTGCGCGCACCCGTGTTGTTATTATTATCGTGTTTTTTGAAACCCCACTGCAAAGAAGATGACCGGTCGCGGTAAGGGAGGAAAGGGTCTGGGAAAAGGAGGAGCCAAGCGTCACAGGAAGGTACTTCGTGATAACATCCAAGGTATCACGAAGCCCGCCATCCGTCGTCTGGCTCGCAGAGGCGGCGTGAAACGTATCTCCGGTCTGATCTACGAAGAGACTCGCGGTGTGCTTAAAGTGTTCCTAGAGAACGTCATCCGCGACGCTGTCACCTACACCGAGCACGCCAAGAGGAAGACCGTCACCGCCATGGACGTCGTCTACGCTCTGAAGCGCCAGGGTCGCACCCTGTACGGTTTCGGCGGTTAAACACCTGCATCCCCCGCGTGTACGTGTTGCCTGCGCAACCAGCTCTGCATACTGTGGTGGACGTGTGTGTGTTGTGTTTGTTGTGAACATAATCATGCCGTTCGACCATGCGTATATAGAGGCGCACTTAAAAAAAGGCCCTTTTCAGGGCCGCATATGATTCGATACCATTAAATATGTTTCTTTACTGGAATTGTCTAAAAAACGTACCTCTACATACACCTACCTACCTACCGAACCTCCTACTTACTTACTACTCGGATGTACGCAAGTTTATACACTTTATACACAAATTCATTACTCGCAGTAATACGTACTTAGGTTTTGGAGTTACCTCTACGAGACATCGGTACCTACATACACGACATAATAATGCCCTTGCTTATATATGCAACATACTACACGCGCTATGTTGACGTTTGTTCTACGCGTGAAAAGCCCATCGCCACTGCCCCACTGAACTGGAGCTGAGGTGTATACTGGAATTGAAAAATAAAAGCAAAACATTAGTAGACCATAATATTCAATACTTAGGTACTTACTTACTTACTTACCTACCTACCTACTTACGTGTTGTTTCTTGTGTAGAACATCTACCTACCTACCTACCTACCTACCTAGGTACCTAGTCGTTTGATCGCCCCTCGGTGCGCGTGCCGTTTGTTTATGTGGATGTTCGATGTCGTTTGTGTGATGATTATTATTGCAATATTTAACTCTCGGATGTTATTTATTATTTCGCGTATATTCTTTGCTAGTCGTTATTACTTCGTTACACACGTAGCTCCTACTAACAACAGACTCGCCGTCTGAAGAGAGTGTAGTAGAGCCACGCACGGACAGCATCCGCGCCCGTCCGAGTACCTACGCGGACGGGCCTATTGTCTATTTACACATTGTTTAATACGCGATCTCTGATGCGATTGCACCGATCTGTACACTGTCAACTCGTCGAAGGGCACTCTCGTCTTTTAATAATATCACTAGATATTAATAGGTTGCACGTCCTGGACGTAGTCGTCCGTCCTTAGCGGTTCGGCGCTCGCGGTGTTTTACGACGCTTCACTTTTAGGTCGATAATACCTTCGCGAGACTGTGTGATATCGACGGAGTCCTGTTGCCACACAAGCTCGATATCCTCCTAGTTGACGCGTCGACGTTTATCGGCACCAACTATCAATTTAATAGAGAAAATAACGTTTTGAACACGACCCGACCTACGCTTCGTACGCAGTCGTCAAAATAAAACGACGCCACCGGCCGAACGATCGCCTCACGCTCCCCGAATTCGCACACCCGCATCGTCAACTTCATGACCTATCCGAAACCGTAACACTGCGTCCCGCTGAGGGCCGTTAACCATTATTTTTATTTATTTTATTAGATACGTGTTAGTGAAAACTTTCAAGCGTTCATACGAGAAAACGTCCCGCGACATCACGGCGCTCGTTACGGTAAAGTTCCGCCGTGCTTGAGCGTACGTATACGAAACTCGTGAAACCTATAAGTGGCGACATCTAAGTCTCTCTCATAGTATTGAAAGTTATTATTACAACAGTGTGTTGTGTTGTGTTGCGTGAAGTCAAGCAATTTTAACTAATTAATATAACAAAATGGCAGACACCGCAGTTGCTACCGAGGCACCAGCGCCCGCTACACCAGCGAAGAAGCAGGCGAGACAGGCCGGCGGCGCCGGTGCCGCGAAGAAACCGAAGGCGAAGCCTACCCATCCCAAAACATCTGAGATGGTCACCAACGCCATCAAGGAGATGAAGGAGCGCAGCGGATCTTCCCTGCAGGCGATCAAGAAGTATATCGCCGCGCAGTACAAGGTCGACGCGGAGAAACTGGCTCCGTTCATCAGGAAATACCTGAAGAGCGCCGTCGAATCTGGGGCGCTGATCCAGACCAAGGGCAAGGGTGCCTCCGGTTCGTTCAAGCTCGAGTCGAAATCGTCCGCGGCCAAGAAACCCGCCGGCGCAGCTGGCAAGGCCGCCGGCAAGGCGCCCGCCGCCGCCGCCGCGAAGACGAAGAAGGCGACCGCTTCTGCGGCCGGCGCCAAGACCAAGAAGGCAGCAGCCGCCGCCGCGGCCGCCTCTGCCGCCTCCGGCTCACCTTCAAAGTCCAAGGCATCGGCCGCCGCCGCCGCCAAGGACAAGAAGGCCGCCGCCGCTAAGAAGAAGCCGGCACCCAAGAAGGCCGCCGCCCCCGCTAAGGCGAAGGGAGGCGCCGCTCCCAAAGCTAAGAAGACAGCGAAGCCGCCAACCAAGAAACCTAAAGCGCCTAAACCCAAGAAGGCCGCGGCTACACCCAAGTCTAAGCCGGCGGCCAAGAAAGCGTCCGCCGCTAAGAAGTAAGCTACGGTCGCATTCGCGTTACACCGGCGACGGCGACGGCGACGACGACAGCGCGCCGCAGAGTCGGCTGACCAGACGACCACCATCAACACATACACGCTACAACAACAACAACAACAGCAACAACAGCAGCTGATGAGTGATAGATAGTGTGTGTTTGTGTGTGTGTGACAAATGTGCGTGCGCGTCTTACCTACTGCATCATCATACACGCACCGTGTAGTAGAGAGAGGCGCGCGCGTGCTTTGTGCGTCTGTTTTCATCATCGTCCAACCGCGCGCACGCAGTACGTACGCGTCTATCGTCCTCGGGTAGAGGAGGGTGCGAAACGCGCTCGACGTGTCTCGAGCTCGTCCGACCAACGATTCATCAGAAGCAGCAAGCAACTGAAGAAACCACAGACGGCGGCACCGAGATGCTTAGCGCGCGTGCATGCGCTCACCGCACCAAAAAGCCCTTTTCAGGGCTAACAATACTTTCATGAATATGAACAATATTCGTTTCTGTAACACGGACGAGTCAAAACGTTGTAAAATAATCACATAGGTACATACATACATACTCACGAAATACATTACCTGCTATGTATCTAGGTAGGATATAGAGAGAGAGAGAAACAATGAAATAGTTCAAATAAATAAACAGAGACCTATTTAGATACCTATACATACAAAACATAAATACGTTACGTTACGTTACTTACATACATACATATATATATATATATATATATATACATACATACATACATATATACATACATACATACATACATACATACATACATACATACATACCCGCTTCGATGTTGGAGCGATTTCCTATATAGTTGCAAAATGACATCGAGTGCCGCGCGCGAATGCGGCATCGCCATGGGTGGTCCGGCCGGGCGGCAGATGTTTATAAACAAAAGATTACGACTTAAGTTTCTTTGAGTGGTGCTTACATGTGATGTTTTTTGTAATGGTAAACAATAGGGCTTTGAAGTGATGTTCATTTCGTTTGAATTTATGATTGTATTCATTTACAAAAGTGGTCGTAAACATGAACAAAGATAATTTTTATCTTAGATTTCAAGTAAATGGCTATAGTAAAAAAAAACAAGCGGTGACCTATATGTTTTAAGGTTTTAAATGAATGGTGTGTTTATTGTTAACGTAAAAAAGAAAAAAAACCCACTATACATAGTACAATATTAGTATTTACAAGCATCCCAAGTTGAGAAAAAGAATTTCACAGACAGGACATTTAGCGCCCAGACAAAATATTTTTTTTCTACTTATATCTTATACGTAAATTAAAAATATTAGTACCTGCAGTTAGCTTATTTAATACTTCAATATATTTGTAAAAATCGTGGCAGTAGAATCAAACACTGTATTAAAATAAGGTTTCAAGTTTAAAAAGGTTTTAAAAAAAGTATATCACTGGCATTTGTTTTAAAAAAAAGTTCTAAGGTTTGATAAAAAGTAAATAACATTAATAAACTGAGATTAATTAATGACATTAAATACCCTTTCCAATGAGGTATAACACTTATAAATATTACATAATCGGAAAAAGATAAAAAATATATAATGTTGACCTAAAAACTAAAAAAAATATTAAAAACGAATTATGGCGGACGCGTGAACATATTTTTAAAATTTTTGAAGTAAATCTGTAATGTTTTCGTATTCAATGGACAGGATATGCATTTAGATAATAATTGTTCGATGATTTGAAGGAATCATAAAAGAAATCAACGTAATTAATTAATAAAACACCAAAAAAACAAAACATTTTCAACCGCCGCTGGTGCCCGGGAACCGGTTGGAGAAAAATACAGAAATTACGTATTATTTTACTCACCGACTTGAATCCTGTATTATATTTCCTATTGCAAATAATTGCTTGCACACATTAATAACACACACAAATAGTTATATAACTGGCTTTCTCGTTAAATACACTTTATTTATCCGCTATCACACTAAAAAACCACTCGGCCGCCATTGTAAAAAATAACACAACAAACAATATTTTCATAAATCATAGAGTGGTCGCTTCTAGGGTTGCCGTATATCAAAATGTGCGGAACGTAATAACGAACCATTCTAAATGCATGGAACTAGAAAGTACTACTTCAGAGCAAAACAATATCGACTAAACTGGCATAACTACGACCGTTTGACGTAGTGTCCCCTAAGTAGCCAGTAGCATAGTACTGAAATTTTTAAATGTCCCGAAAGTGTCCGGTAGCATCGAAGCGGATACATACATACATACCTACCTACCTACCTACCTACCTACCTAAAACTCGCATACGTGATGATACAATTTCCCATCTCCACTCACGCTATGTTATTTATTCTTCAGGAAGCGCTCACAGTCTATAATAAATAACAGAAAAGAAGGAAATGTATGTAATGGTTAAGTTAGTTTTATACAAAATAAGTTTGATTATTCAATCAAAACTAAGTGAAAATCGTATTGGGAAGTACCTACTTCATAATTTCATGCTACTACAGTAATTTCAAGGGAGGGAGGGAGAGAGAAAAAAAAAAAAAAAAACATCTTAGCAGTCTATTAGATTCTGCTAAATATCTCTCTACCCACCCCGTATCCCGTATCCATGGTGCAGTGTACGCTTGCGCGTTTTGTGAATTAGTTTCGTTTGCCGCGTACCCCTCCCACTGACACAGCTGCGCGGTGCGAGTATAAATAGCGTGAAACCCCGGGTTGTGGCATTTATAATCAGATTCTGTCGGCGCGCGCACTGTTGTACGCGTGTTTCGTTATTTTCGTGAGTCGTTATATAAACAAATCCTTCAATTATGTCCGGTCGCGGTAAAGGTGGCAAGGTGAAGGGAAAGGCAAAGTCCCGTTCCAACCGTGCTGGTCTCCAGTTCCCCGTGGGTCGTATTCACAGGCTGCTGCGTAACGGAAACTACGCCGAGCGCGTGGGTGCCGGCGCTCCCGTCTACTTGGCCGCCGTGATGGAGTATCTGGCTGCTGAGGTCCTCGAGTTGGCCGGTAACGCCGCGAGAGACAACAAAAAGACCAGGATCATCCCGCGTCATCTTCAATTGGCCATCCGCAACGACGAGGAGCTGAACAAGCTGCTCTCCGGTGTCACGATCGCTCAAGGTGGTGTGCTGCCGAACATCCAGGCCGTGCTGCTGCCCAAGAAGACCGAGAAGAAGGCTTAAACGTGGTGCCGCGACGTGTCTGAACGCGTGGTGCTTCGTGCGAGTGCCCCCGCACGCGTACTTCGATATAATATTTATGCCTATTTCCCATAAATCTATTATGTCGGTTGCGCGATGCTCTCCGCTCGTATGCATTCAAAACAAAAGGCCCTTTTCAGGGCCACAATATGATTCGTCAAATATAATAACAAAGACAGTTTCTTTAACGGTGTTGTCGTCAAACAAAAACGTACCTACCTACCTACCTACCTACCTACCTACCTACCTACCTGACTTACTTACTTACTTACTTACTAACTAACTAACTAACTACAATGTACACATATTATTGAATGAATGTGTCACTATAATACTCGGGCCATTACAAACGAAAAGTTTTGCCCTCTCCTGTTAATTATGTAGGTACACACAGTTTAAATGAGCAGTACAAAATTGTGTCGGTATGTACATACATACAATAAGTAAGTAAGTATAGCAGAAATTATTTTGGCTACGATGGTGTTTCATTATAATGTTTGTTTACATAATAAAACAACACAGAACTGTTGAAGAAGATGATATATATATTTTTTTTTGTTTTTTACTAAAAAACAACCTTGAGTTGAGCGGGAATAGGTTTTGATACTTTTAATCATAGTAACTTTAAAAAAAAAAATACATTTTTTTTTTTTTTAATACAGATTGGTTTATTTTTATTTAAATATTTTGTTTATTATTATTCTAAAATCTAATAGGATTAGAGTAAGTTTTGTTTTGTTTTTTTTTTTTTACATTTTCTATAATGACGAACGAACACGATCGTCGCCCCGCTCCCTTTGGCTACCTCCCGGGCGTCCCCTCACCCCGCGCTCGATCTACACTCTGGCCTAGGAGCGTTGTGATTGGTCCGCCGCTGCGCCGAATTCCTCACCGCTTGCCGCAACCGTGAGCCGCGAGGGCGCATTATAAATACAACTGTTCGTCGCGGTGCCGTTTTATACTGCGACTGAACTCCGTTTCGGTAGCACGTGTACTCGACAAATTTCATAATGCCGCCCAAGACAAGTGGTAAAGCCGCCAAGAAGTCTGGCAAAGCCCAGAAGAACATCTCTAAGACCGACAAGAAGAAGAAGAAGCACAAGAGGAAGGAGAGTTACGCCATCTACATCTATAAGGTGTTGAAGCAGGTGCACCCCGACACCGGTATCTCCAGCAAGGCCATGTCCATCATGAACTCGTTCGTGAACGACATCTTCGAGCGTATCGCCGCCGAAGCTTCCCGTCTCGCCCACTACAACAAGAGATCTACCATCACGTCCAGGGAGGTGCAGACGTCCGTCAGGCTCCTGCTGCCCGGCGAGCTCGCCAAGCACGCCGTCAGTGAAGGCACCAAGGCCGTCACCAAATACACCAGCTCCAAGTGAGCGGTCGGTCGGTCGGTCGGCAGGCTAACCAAGAGCCGCCGACGACGCTCCGCCTCAACGCCGCCTCGTGTCTGTGTACAGTGTTAAATCCAGTGCGGCTTGTTCGTGTGTCTTGTTGACTGTGATGCGTGTTTATTGTGTTAGTGTCATCGTATTGTGCATACATGTATACATACACCTAGGTCTGTGTGTCATGTATGTACGTACGAGCGACGCGCATGATGCACGTGCTACGAGCAAACCACGACAAACGTCTGGACGCGCACGCACACCACCGCGGGATGGCAGGAGTAAAAATAAAAGGCCCTTTTCAGGGCCACAAATATGTTCATGTGATAAATTCACGTTTCTTTAAATTTGAGTACAGTCAAAACGTTACTATTTACATACACACCTACACCTACCTACCTACCTACCTACCTACCTACCTACCTACCTACCTACATAGCTATACATTTATGTACAAAGTTACTTACTACTCTTACCGCTTTGATAGTACCTACGGCTGCTCCTGCTTACGTACACTACACCTATCTTAAGTAAATTTTTAAACTTAATGACAAATTGAATGAAGCATTCAGGGTCATTATTTAGTCATTGCAAATGCATCAACAAATAAATACAACATGCACAGAAAATTTCCCGCGTAAACGATAGCGTATTGATACTTATTGAGATGATGGCATGCAAGTAAATTCATTAGCGAGTACTGTTATGTTCCACATCATATAAACATAATAATAACAACACACAAAAAGTATGTACCTACCTAGGTAGTTTCTCAATACTTTTTTTTTTTTTTTTTTTTTTTTAATTATTATTATTATTATTATTTTTCATTATCTATTCAACACCGTTAGACCGGTGTATTTTCACATAAAAGTGATGCAATCACAACTTATGTACAAATTATGTTTTAAAAATATGTAGGTATTAAATTCTATACAATAATTTTAGTTAGCTCGTTGTACTTAAGATGGCGCACTCGCTCCTGCCGGCCGGTCGGTCGGTCGCTCGCTCGCTACGTTGCGTCAGGTATAAATATCCCGAACGCGCGGTCTGGGTTTTTATTCTCACTCGTACGTTCGAACTGCGCGCACGTCCGTTGCGTGTATTTTGACTGTGTTGACTTGATTAGATTATTATTTGTCTCTCCTCGTTCCGTGCTTACAATGGCGCGTACCAAGCAGACCGCTCGTAAATCCACCGGTGGTAAGGCCCCGAGGAAACAGCTCGCCACCAAGGCTGCGCGCAAGAGCGCACCGGCCACCGGTGGCGTTAAGAAACCCCATCGTTACAGGCCCGGCACTGTGGCCCTCCGTGAGATTCGTCGCTACCAGAAGAGTACCGAACTGCTGATCCGCAAGCTTCCGTTCCAGCGTCTCGTGCGTGAGATCGCACAGGACTTCAAGACCGATCTCCGTTTCCAGAGCTCCGCTGTTATGGCGCTGCAGGAGGCTAGCGAAGCTTACCTCGTCGGTCTCTTCGAAGACACCAACTTGTGCGCTATTCACGCGAAGCGCGTCACCATCATGCCCAAGGACATCCAGTTGGCGCGCAGGATCAGAGGCGAACGCGCTTAAACTGCTGACGTCACATAATACACATCGCCCTACGACACTATGACTGCCTTCGTGCAGTGCAGCGTGTCTGCGGCTGTGGCTGTGCGTTAACATAAAAGGCCCTTTTCAGGGCCACAATATGTATCAGATTATTAAAAATGTTTCTTTATATCAGACGTCACAAAAAACGTTTCCCTGCATCCCTCCCTAAATCTTCCTACCTACCTACCACATACTATGATCCGTTCGAGCAACGAACGGATACCTATAATAATATTATTATTTTATTTTACATTACTATTAATAAGATCAGATAAGTACGTAGGTACATACTTACAATAAATTCATTATATCTATTTGTAATAGTCCTTATAATAGATGATACCTTACATATTAGATGGGTGAGTCAACAAAACATACTTTTGTGTACTAGTAGGGACACACAGGTTTATATATATATATATATATATATATATATATATATATATATATATTATTTCGCACCTATAGGTAGGTACATTGATATGAAGGGAATACTGTATGTATCATCGGCTACGATCGTTATAATATTATGCATTTGATTTACTTACCTACAATACCTATAGATAGGTAGATAGATCTATAGCGTATGAACTACATAGCGGCGTTGTTACGGGTATTTTTTTTGTTTTGTTTTGCTATTTGAACTGTAATTTTGGATAATCTAATAATTATAAGTAAGTTTTGTTTATTAGCTGTACCTAAATGCTATTCTACGAAACAACTGAGAGATATCGTCCAACCGACCAACCAGCGACGAGCGTCGGCTACCCTCTCCCCGCGCACCTCCAGTTTCGGTCTCCCCGCCCGCTGAGATCCGCCGTTCAGTATAAATATAAGTAGATCTCGCGCTCGGAAAATATACCAGTCGCTCGCGTCGTTCGTGTGCGCGCACCCGTGTTGTTATTATTATCGTGTTTTTTGAAACCCCACTGCAAAGAAGATGACCGGTCGCGGTAAGGGAGGAAAGGGTCTGGGAAAAGGAGGAGCCAAGCGTCACAGGAAGGTACTTCGTGATAACATCCAAGGTATCACGAAGCCCGCCATCCGTCGTCTGGCTCGCAGAGGCGGCGTGAAACGTATCTCCGGTCTGATCTACGAAGAGACTCGCGGTGTGCTTAAAGTGTTCCTAGAGAACGTCATCCGCGACGCTGTCACCTACACCGAGCACGCCAAGAGGAAGACCGTCACCGCCATGGACGTCGTCTACGCTCTGAAGCGCCAGGGTCGCACCCTGTACGGTTTCGGCGGTTAAACACCTGCATCCCCCGCGTGTACGTGTTGCCTGCGCAACCAGCTCTGCATACTGTGGTGGACGTGTGTGTGTTGTGTTTGTTGTGAACATAATCATGCCGTTCGACCATGCGTATATAGAGGCGCACTTAAAAAAAGGCCCTTTTCAGGGCCGCATATGATTCGATACCATTAAATATGTTTCTTTACTGGAATTGTCTAAAAAACGTACCTCTACATACACCTACCTACCTACCGAACCTCCTACTTACTTACTACTCGGATGTACGCAAGTTTATACACTTTATACACAAATTCATTACTCGCAGTAATACGTACTTAGGTTTTGGAGTTACCTCTACGAGACATCGGTACCTACATACACGACATAATAATGCCCTTGCTTATATATGCAACATACTACACGCGCTATGTTGACGTTTGTTCTACGCGTGAAAAGCCCATCGCCACTGCCCCACTGAACTGGAGCTGAGGTGTATACTGGAATTGAAAAATAAAAGCAAAACATTAGTAGACCATAATATTCAATACTTAGGTACTTACTTACTTACTTACCTACCTACCTACTTACGTGTTGTTTCTTGTGTAGAACATCTACCTACCTACCTACCTACCTACCTAGGTACCTAGTCGTTTGATCGCCCCTCGGTGCGCGTGCCGTTTGTTTATGTGGATGTTCGATGTCGTTTGTGTGATGATTATTATTGCAATATTTAACTCTCGGATGTTATTTATTATTTCGCGTATATTCTTTGCTAGTCGTTATTACTTCGTTACACACGTAGCTCCTACTAACAACAGACTCGCCGTCTGAAGAGAGTGTAGTAGAGCCACGCACGGACAGCATCCGCGCCCGTCCGAGTACCTACGCGGACGGGCCTATTGTCTATTTACACATTGTTTAATACGCGATCTCTGATGCGATTGCACCGATCTGTACACTGTCAACTCGTCGAAGGGCACTCTCGTCTTTTAATAATATCACTAGATATTAATAGGTTGCACGTCCTGGACGTAGTCGTCCGTCCTTAGCGGTTCGGCGCTCGCGGTGTTTTACGACGCTTCACTTTTAGGTCGATAATACCTTCGCGAGACTGTGTGATATCGACGGAGTCCTGTTGCCACACAAGCTCGATATCCTCCTAGTTGACGCGTCGACGTTTATCGGCACCAACTATCAATTTAATAGAGAAAATAACGTTTTGAACACGACCCGACCTACGCTTCGTACGCAGTCGTCAAAATAAAACGACGCCACCGGCCGAACGATCGCCTCACGCTCCCCGAATTCGCACACCCGCATCGTCAACTTCATGACCTATCCGAAACCGTAACACTGCGTCCCGCTGAGGGCCGTTAACCATTATTTTTATTTATTTTATTAGATACGTGTTAGTGAAAACTTTCAAGCGTTCATACGAGAAAACGTCCCGCGACATCACGGCGCTCGTTACGGTAAAGTTCCGCCGTGCTTGAGCGTACGTATACGAAACTCGTGAAACCTATAAGTGGCGACATCTAAGTCTCTCTCATAGTATTGAAAGTTATTATTACAACAGTGTGTTGTGTTGTGTTGCGTGAAGTCAAGCAATTTTAACTAATTAATATAACAAAATGGCAGACACCGCAGTTGCTACCGAGGCACCAGCGCCCGCTACACCAGCGAAGAAGCAGGCGAGACAGGCCGGCGGCGCCGGTGCCGCGAAGAAACCGAAGGCGAAGCCTACCCATCCCAAAACATCTGAGATGGTCACCAACGCCATCAAGGAGATGAAGGAGCGCAGCGGATCTTCCCTGCAGGCGATCAAGAAGTATATCGCCGCGCAGTACAAGGTCGACGCGGAGAAACTGGCTCCGTTCATCAGGAAATACCTGAAGAGCGCCGTCGAATCTGGGGCGCTGATCCAGACCAAGGGCAAGGGTGCCTCCGGTTCGTTCAAGCTCGAGTCGAAATCGTCCGCGGCCAAGAAACCCGCCGGCGCAGCTGGCAAGGCCGCCGGCAAGGCGCCCGCCGCCGCCGCCGCGAAGACGAAGAAGGCGACCGCTTCTGCGGCCGGCGCCAAGACCAAGAAGGCAGCAGCCGCCGCCGCGGCCGCCTCTGCCGCCTCCGGCTCACCTTCAAAGTCCAAGGCATCGGCCGCCGCCGCCGCCAAGGACAAGAAGGCCGCCGCCGCTAAGAAGAAGCCGGCACCCAAGAAGGCCGCCGCCCCCGCTAAGGCGAAGGGAGGCGCCGCTCCCAAAGCTAAGAAGACAGCGAAGCCGCCAACCAAGAAACCTAAAGCGCCTAAACCCAAGAAGGCCGCGGCTACACCCAAGTCTAAGCCGGCGGCCAAGAAAGCGTCCGCCGCTAAGAAGTAAGCTACGGTCGCATTCGCGTTACACCGGCGACGGCGACGGCGACGACGACAGCGCGCCGCAGAGTCGGCTGACCAGACGACCACCATCAACACATACACGCTACAACAACAACAACAACAGCAACAACAGCAGCTGATGAGTGATAGATAGTGTGTGTTTGTGTGTGTGTGACAAATGTGCGTGCGCGTCTTACCTACTGCATCATCATACACGCACCGTGTAGTAGAGAGAGGCGCGCGCGTGCTTTGTGCGTCTGTTTTCATCATCGTCCAACCGCGCGCACGCAGTACGTACGCGTCTATCGTCCTCGGGTAGAGGAGGGTGCGAAACGCGCTCGACGTGTCTCGAGCTCGTCCGACCAACGATTCATCAGAAGCAGCAAGCAACTGAAGAAACCACAGACGGCGGCACCGAGATGCTTAGCGCGCGTGCATGCGCTCACCGCACCAAAAAGCCCTTTTCAGGGCTAACAATACTTTCATGAATATGAACAATATTCGTTTCTGTAACACGGACGAGTCAAAACGTTGTAAAATAATCACATAGGTACATACATACATACTCACGAAATACATTACCTGCTATGTATCTAGGTAGGATATAGAGAGAGAGAGAAACAATGAAATAGTTCAAATAAATAAACAGAGACCTATTTAGATACCTATACATACAAAACATAAATACGTTACGTTACGTTACTTACATACATACATATATATATATATATATATATATACATACATACATACATATATACATACATACATACATACATACATACATACATACATACATACATACATACATACCTACCTACCTACCTACCTACCTACCTAAAACTCGCATACGTGATGATACAATTTCCCATCTCCACTCACGCTATGTTATTTATTCTTCAGGAAGCGCTCACAGTCTATAATAAATAACAGAAAAGAAGGAAATGTATGTAATGGTTAAGTTAGTTTTATACAAAATAAGTTTGATTATTCAATCAAAACTAAGTGAAAATCGTATTGGGAAGTACCTACTTCATAATTTCATGCTACTACAGTAATTTCAAGGGAGGGAGGGAGAGAGAAAAAAAAAAAAAAAAACATCTTAGCAGTCTATTAGATTCTGCTAAATATCTCTCTACCCACCCCGTATCCCGTATCCATGGTGCAGTGTACGCTTGCGCGTTTTGTGAATTAGTTTCGTTTGCCGCGTACCCCTCCCACTGACACAGCTGCGCGGTGCGAGTATAAATAGCGTGAAACCCCGGGTTGTGGCATTTATAATCAGATTCTGTCGGCGCGCGCACTGTTGTACGCGTGTTTCGTTATTTTCGTGAGTCGTTATATAAACAAATCCTTCAATTATGTCCGGTCGCGGTAAAGGTGGCAAGGTGAAGGGAAAGGCAAAGTCCCGTTCCAACCGTGCTGGTCTCCAGTTCCCCGTGGGTCGTATTCACAGGCTGCTGCGTAACGGAAACTACGCCGAGCGCGTGGGTGCCGGCGCTCCCGTCTACTTGGCCGCCGTGATGGAGTATCTGGCTGCTGAGGTCCTCGAGTTGGCCGGTAACGCCGCGAGAGACAACAAAAAGACCAGGATCATCCCGCGTCATCTTCAATTGGCCATCCGCAACGACGAGGAGCTGAACAAGCTGCTCTCCGGTGTCACGATCGCTCAAGGTGGTGTGCTGCCGAACATCCAGGCCGTGCTGCTGCCCAAGAAGACCGAGAAGAAGGCTTAAACGTGGTGCCGCGACGTGTCTGAACGCGTGGTGCTTCGTGCGAGTGCCCCCGCACGCGTACTTCGATATAATATTTATGCCTATTTCCCATAAATCTATTATGTCGGTTGCGCGATGCTCTCCGCTCGTATGCATTCAAAACAAAAGGCCCTTTTCAGGGCCACAATATGATTCGTCAAATATAATAACAAAGACAGTTTCTTTAACGGTGTTGTCGTCAAACAAAAACGTACCTACCTACCTACCTACCTACCTACCTACCTACCTACCTGACTTACTTACTTACTTACTTACTAACTAACTAACTAACTACAATGTACACATATTATTGAATGAATGTGTCACTATAATACTCGGGCCATTACAAACGAAAAGTTTTGCCCTCTCCTGTTAATTATGTAGGTACACACAGTTTAAATGAGCAGTACAAAATTGTGTCGGTATGTACATACATACAATAAGTAAGTAAGTATAGCAGAAATTATTTTGGCTACGATGGTGTTTCATTATAATGTTTGTTTACATAATAAAACAACACAGAACTGTTGAAGAAGATGATATATATATTTTTTTTTGTTTTTTACTAAAAAACAACCTTGAGTTGAGCGGGAATAGGTTTTGATACTTTTAATCATAGTAACTTTAAAAAAAAAAATACATTTTTTTTTTTTTTAATACAGATTGGTTTATTTTTATTTAAATATTTTGTTTATTATTATTCTAAAATCTAATAGGATTAGAGTAAGTTTTGTTTTGTTTTTTTTTTTTTACATTTTCTATAATGACGAACGAACACGATCGTCGCCCCGCTCCCTTTGGCTACCTCCCGGGCGTCCCCTCACCCCGCGCTCGATCTACACTCTGGCCTAGGAGCGTTGTGATTGGTCCGCCGCTGCGCCGAATTCCTCACCGCTTGCCGCAACCGTGAGCCGCGAGGGCGCATTATAAATACAACTGTTCGTCGCGGTGCCGTTTTATACTGCGACTGAACTCCGTTTCGGTAGCACGTGTACTCGACAAATTTCATAATGCCGCCCAAGACAAGTGGTAAAGCCGCCAAGAAGTCTGGCAAAGCCCAGAAGAACATCTCTAAGACCGACAAGAAGAAGAAGAAGCACAAGAGGAAGGAGAGTTACGCCATCTACATCTATAAGGTGTTGAAGCAGGTGCACCCCGACACCGGTATCTCCAGCAAGGCCATGTCCATCATGAACTCGTTCGTGAACGACATCTTCGAGCGTATCGCCGCCGAAGCTTCCCGTCTCGCCCACTACAACAAGAGATCTACCATCACGTCCAGGGAGGTGCAGACGTCCGTCAGGCTCCTGCTGCCCGGCGAGCTCGCCAAGCACGCCGTCAGTGAAGGCACCAAGGCCGTCACCAAATACACCAGCTCCAAGTGAGCGGTCGGTCGGTCGGTCGGCAGGCTAACCAAGAGCCGCCGACGACGCTCCGCCTCAACGCCGCCTCGTGTCTGTGTACAGTGTTAAATCCAGTGCGGCTTGTTCGTGTGTCTTGTTGACTGTGATGCGTGTTTATTGTGTTAGTGTCATCGTATTGTGCATACATGTATACATACACCTAGGTCTGTGTGTCATGTATGTACGTACGAGCGACGCGCATGATGCACGTGCTACGAGCAAACCACGACAAACGTCTGGACGCGCACGCACACCACCGCGGGATGGCAGGAGTAAAAATAAAAGGCCCTTTTCAGGGCCACAAATATGTTCATGTGATAAATTCACGTTTCTTTAAATTTGAGTACAGTCAAAACGTTACTATTTACATACACACCTACACCTACCTACCTACCTACCTACCTACCTACCTACCTACCTACCTACATAGCTATACATTTATGTACAAAGTTACTTACTACTCTTACCGCTTTGATAGTACCTACGGCTGCTCCTGCTTACGTACACTACACCTATCTTAAGTAAATTTTTAAACTTAATGACAAATTGAATGAAGCATTCAGGGTCATTATTTAGTCATTGCAAATGCATCAACAAATAAATACAACATGCACAGAAAATTTCCCGCGTAAACGATAGCGTATTGATACTTATTGAGATGATGGCATGCAAGTAAATTCATTAGCGAGTACTGTTATGTTCCACATCATATAAACATAATAATAACAACACACAAAAAGTATGTACCTACCTAGGTAGTTTCTCAATACTTTTTTTTTTTTTTTTTTTTTTTTAATTATTATTATTATTATTATTTTTCATTATCTATTCAACACCGTTAGACCGGTGTATTTTCACATAAAAGTGATGCAATCACAACTTATGTACAAATTATGTTTTAAAAATATGTAGGTATTAAATTCTATACAATAATTTTAGTTAGCTCGTTGTACTTAAGATGGCGCACTCGCTCCTGCCGGCCGGTCGGTCGGTCGCTCGCTCGCTACGTTGCGTCAGGTATAAATATCCCGAACGCGCGGTCTGGGTTTTTATTCTCACTCGTACGTTCGAACTGCGCGCACGTCCGTTGCGTGTATTTTGACTGTGTTGACTTGATTAGATTATTATTTGTCTCTCCTCGTTCCGTGCTTACAATGGCGCGTACCAAGCAGACCGCTCGTAAATCCACCGGTGGTAAGGCCCCGAGGAAACAGCTCGCCACCAAGGCTGCGCGCAAGAGCGCACCGGCCACCGGTGGCGTTAAGAAACCCCATCGTTACAGGCCCGGCACTGTGGCCCTCCGTGAGATTCGTCGCTACCAGAAGAGTACCGAACTGCTGATCCGCAAGCTTCCGTTCCAGCGTCTCGTGCGTGAGATCGCACAGGACTTCAAGACCGATCTCCGTTTCCAGAGCTCCGCTGTTATGGCGCTGCAGGAGGCTAGCGAAGCTTACCTCGTCGGTCTCTTCGAAGACACCAACTTGTGCGCTATTCACGCGAAGCGCGTCACCATCATGCCCAAGGACATCCAGTTGGCGCGCAGGATCAGAGGCGAACGCGCTTAAACTGCTGACGTCACATAATACACATCGCCCTACGACACTATGACTGCCTTCGTGCAGTGCAGCGTGTCTGCGGCTGTGGCTGTGCGTTAACATAAAAGGCCCTTTTCAGGGCCACAATATGTATCAGATTATTAAAAATGTTTCTTTATATCAGACGTCACAAAAAACGTTTCCCTGCATCCCTCCCTAAATCTTCCTACCTACCTACCACATACTATGATCCGTTCGAGCAACGAACGGATACCTATAATAATATTATTATTTTATTTTACATTACTATTAATAAGATCAGATAAGTACGTAGGTACATACTTACAATAAATTCATTATATCTATTTGTAATAGTCCTTATAATAGATGATACCTTACATATTAGATGGGTGAGTCAACAAAACATACTTTTGTGTACTAGTAGGGACACACAGGTTTATATATATATATATATATATATATATATATATATATATATATATTATTTCGCACCTATAGGTAGGTACATTGATATGAAGGGAATACTGTATGTATCATCGGCTACGATCGTTATAATATTATGCATTTGATTTACTTACCTACAATACCTATAGATAGGTAGATAGATCTATAGCGTATGAACTACATAGCGGCGTTGTTACGGGTATTTTTTTTGTTTTGTTTTGCTATTTGAACTGTAATTTTGGATAATCTAATAATTATAAGTAAGTTTTGTTTATTAGCTGTACCTAAATGCTATTCTACGAAACAACTGAGAGATATCGTCCAACCGACCAACCAGCGACGAGCGTCGGCTACCCTCTCCCCGCGCACCTCCAGTTTCGGTCTCCCCGCCCGCTGAGATCCGCCGTTCAGTATAAATATAAGTAGATCTCGCGCTCGGAAAATATACCAGTCGCTCGCGTCGTTCGTGTGCGCGCACCCGTGTTGTTATTATTATCGTGTTTTTTGAAACCCCACTGCAAAGAAGATGACCGGTCGCGGTAAGGGAGGAAAGGGTCTGGGAAAAGGAGGAGCCAAGCGTCACAGGAAGGTACTTCGTGATAACATCCAAGGTATCACGAAGCCCGCCATCCGTCGTCTGGCTCGCAGAGGCGGCGTGAAACGTATCTCCGGTCTGATCTACGAAGAGACTCGCGGTGTGCTTAAAGTGTTCCTAGAGAACGTCATCCGCGACGCTGTCACCTACACCGAGCACGCCAAGAGGAAGACCGTCACCGCCATGGACGTCGTCTACGCTCTGAAGCGCCAGGGTCGCACCCTGTACGGTTTCGGCGGTTAAACACCTGCATCCCCCGCGTGTACGTGTTGCCTGCGCAACCAGCTCTGCATACTGTGGTGGACGTGTGTGTGTTGTGTTTGTTGTGAACATAATCATGCCGTTCGACCATGCGTATATAGAGGCGCACTTAAAAAAAGGCCCTTTTCAGGGCCGCATATGATTCGATACCATTAAATATGTTTCTTTACTGGAATTGTCTAAAAAACGTACCTCTACATACACCTACCTACCTACCGAACCTCCTACTTACTTACTACTCGGATGTACGCAAGTTTATACACTTTATACACAAATTCATTACTCGCAGTAATACGTACTTAGGTTTTGGAGTTACCTCTACGAGACATCGGTACCTACATACACGACATAATAATGCCCTTGCTTATATATGCAACATACTACACGCGCTATGTTGACGTTTGTTCTACGCGTGAAAAGCCCATCGCCACTGCCCCACTGAACTGGAGCTGAGGTGTATACTGGAATTGAAAAATAAAAGCAAAACATTAGTAGACCATAATATTCAATACTTAGGTACTTACTTACTTACTTACCTACCTACCTACTTACGTGTTGTTTCTTGTGTAGAACATCTACCTACCTACCTACCTACCTACCTAGGTACCTAGTCGTTTGATCGCCCCTCGGTGCGCGTGCCGTTTGTTTATGTGGATGTTCGATGTCGTTTGTGTGATGATTATTATTGCAATATTTAACTCTCGGATGTTATTTATTATTTCGCGTATATTCTTTGCTAGTCGTTATTACTTCGTTACACACGTAGCTCCTACTAACAACAGACTCGCCGTCTGAAGAGAGTGTAGTAGAGCCACGCACGGACAGCATCCGCGCCCGTCCGAGTACCTACGCGGACGGGCCTATTGTCTATTTACACATTGTTTAATACGCGATCTCTGATGCGATTGCACCGATCTGTACACTGTCAACTCGTCGAAGGGCACTCTCGTCTTTTAATAATATCACTAGATATTAATAGGTTGCACGTCCTGGACGTAGTCGTCCGTCCTTAGCGGTTCGGCGCTCGCGGTGTTTTACGACGCTTCACTTTTAGGTCGATAATACCTTCGCGAGACTGTGTGATATCGACGGAGTCCTGTTGCCACACAAGCTCGATATCCTCCTAGTTGACGCGTCGACGTTTATCGGCACCAACTATCAATTTAATAGAGAAAATAACGTTTTGAACACGACCCGACCTACGCTTCGTACGCAGTCGTCAAAATAAAACGACGCCACCGGCCGAACGATCGCCTCACGCTCCCCGAATTCGCACACCCGCATCGTCAACTTCATGACCTATCCGAAACCGTAACACTGCGTCCCGCTGAGGGCCGTTAACCATTATTTTTATTTATTTTATTAGATACGTGTTAGTGAAAACTTTCAAGCGTTCATACGAGAAAACGTCCCGCGACATCACGGCGCTCGTTACGGTAAAGTTCCGCCGTGCTTGAGCGTACGTATACGAAACTCGTGAAACCTATAAGTGGCGACATCTAAGTCTCTCTCATAGTATTGAAAGTTATTATTACAACAGTGTGTTGTGTTGTGTTGCGTGAAGTCAAGCAATTTTAACTAATTAATATAACAAAATGGCAGACACCGCAGTTGCTACCGAGGCACCAGCGCCCGCTACACCAGCGAAGAAGCAGGCGAGACAGGCCGGCGGCGCCGGTGCCGCGAAGAAACCGAAGGCGAAGCCTACCCATCCCAAAACATCTGAGATGGTCACCAACGCCATCAAGGAGATGAAGGAGCGCAGCGGATCTTCCCTGCAGGCGATCAAGAAGTATATCGCCGCGCAGTACAAGGTCGACGCGGAGAAACTGGCTCCGTTCATCAGGAAATACCTGAAGAGCGCCGTCGAATCTGGGGCGCTGATCCAGACCAAGGGCAAGGGTGCCTCCGGTTCGTTCAAGCTCGAGTCGAAATCGTCCGCGGCCAAGAAACCCGCCGGCGCAGCTGGCAAGGCCGCCGGCAAGGCGCCCGCCGCCGCCGCCGCGAAGACGAAGAAGGCGACCGCTTCTGCGGCCGGCGCCAAGACCAAGAAGGCAGCAGCCGCCGCCGCGGCCGCCTCTGCCGCCTCCGGCTCACCTTCAAAGTCCAAGGCATCGGCCGCCGCCGCCGCCAAGGACAAGAAGGCCGCCGCCGCTAAGAAGAAGCCGGCACCCAAGAAGGCCGCCGCCCCCGCTAAGGCGAAGGGAGGCGCCGCTCCCAAAGCTAAGAAGACAGCGAAGCCGCCAACCAAGAAACCTAAAGCGCCTAAACCCAAGAAGGCCGCGGCTACACCCAAGTCTAAGCCGGCGGCCAAGAAAGCGTCCGCCGCTAAGAAGTAAGCTACGGTCGCATTCGCGTTACACCGGCGACGGCGACGGCGACGACGACAGCGCGCCGCAGAGTCGGCTGACCAGACGACCACCATCAACACATACACGCTACAACAACAACAACAACAGCAACAACAGCAGCTGATGAGTGATAGATAGTGTGTGTTTGTGTGTGTGTGACAAATGTGCGTGCGCGTCTTACCTACTGCATCATCATACACGCACCGTGTAGTAGAGAGAGGCGCGCGCGTGCTTTGTGCGTCTGTTTTCATCATCGTCCAACCGCGCGCACGCAGTACGTACGCGTCTATCGTCCTCGGGTAGAGGAGGGTGCGAAACGCGCTCGACGTGTCTCGAGCTCGTCCGACCAACGATTCATCAGAAGCAGCAAGCAACTGAAGAAACCACAGACGGCGGCACCGAGATGCTTAGCGCGCGTGCATGCGCTCACCGCACCAAAAAGCCCTTTTCAGGGCTAACAATACTTTCATGAATATGAACAATATTCGTTTCTGTAACACGGACGAGTCAAAACGTTGTAAAATAATCACATAGGTACATACATACATACTCACGAAATACATTACCTGCTATGTATCTAGGTAGGATATAGAGAGAGAGAGAAACAATGAAATAGTTCAAATAAATAAACAGAGACCTATTTAGATACCTATACATACAAAACATAAATACGTTACGTTACGTTACTTACATACATACATATATATATATATATATATATATACATACATACATACATATATACATACATACATACATACATACATACATACATACATACATACATACATACATACCTACCTACCTACCTACCTACCTACCTAAAACTCGCATACGTGATGATACAATTTCCCATCTCCACTCACGCTATGTTATTTATTCTTCAGGAAGCGCTCACAGTCTATAATAAATAACAGAAAAGAAGGAAATGTATGTAATGGTTAAGTTAGTTTTATACAAAATAAGTTTGATTATTCAATCAAAACTAAGTGAAAATCGTATTGGGAAGTACCTACTTCATAATTTCATGCTACTACAGTAATTTCAAGGGAGGGAGGGAGAGAGAAAAAAAAAAAAAAAAACATCTTAGCAGTCTATTAGATTCTGCTAAATATCTCTCTACCCACCCCGTATCCCGTATCCATGGTGCAGTGTACGCTTGCGCGTTTTGTGAATTAGTTTCGTTTGCCGCGTACCCCTCCCACTGACACAGCTGCGCGGTGCGAGTATAAATAGCGTGAAACCCCGGGTTGTGGCATCCCCGACTGTGACCTCTGAGTTTGTTTCGGCCTTTCTTCTCAGAGATAGTCCTAGGAAACGCCGTGCTCATCAAAGCATTAATACTATTTCGATCCAGCCTGCCCCTTTGCTGCCCTCTCCCAGCGACGCCCTAAGCCGAGGTTCGTTCCCCACAGGGGGAGCCCTTAGCGCGCAGTCGCTTAGTTTAAACCTAGATTTAGCCCTGGCTGGAGGCTTTAAGAATTCTTAAGGCAACCACAGGATAGTCCGGTTAAGTAGTTACGACCTCTCAAGGTCAACTACGAGATGCCATACATAAAAAAAAAAAAAAAAAAAAAAAAAAAAAAAAAAAGGTTGTGGCATTTATAATCAGATTCTGTCGGCGCGCGCACTGTTGTACGCGTGTTTCGTTATTTTCGTGAGTCGTTATATAAACAAATCCTTCAATTATGTCCGGTCGCGGTAAAGGTGGCAAGGTGAAGGGAAAGGCAAAGTCCCGTTCCAACCGTGCTGGTCTCCAGTTCCCCGTGGGTCGTATTCACAGGCTGCTGCGTAACGGAAACTACGCCGAGCGCGTGGGTGCCGGCGCTCCCGTCTACTTGGCCGCCGTGATGGAGTATCTGGCTGCTGAGGTCCTCGAGTTGGCCGGTAACGCCGCGAGAGACAACAAAAAGACCAGGATCATCCCGCGTCATCTTCAATTGGCCATCCGCAACGACGAGGAGCTGAACAAGCTGCTCTCCGGTGTCACGATCGCTCAAGGTGGTGTGCTGCCGAACATCCAGGCCGTGCTGCTGCCCAAGAAGACCGAGAAGAAGGCTTAAACGTGGTGCCGCGACGTGTCTGAACGCGTGGTGCTTCGTGCGAGTGCCCCCGCACGCGTACTTCGATATAATATTTATGCCTATTTCCCATAAATCTATTATGTCGGTTGCGCGATGCTCTCCGCTCGTATGCATTCAAAACAAAAGGCCCTTTTCAGGGCCACAATATGATTCGTCAAATATAATAACAAAGACAGTTTCTTTAACGGTGTTGTCGTCAAACAAAAACGTACCTACCTACCTACCTACCTACCTACCTACCTACCTACCTGACTTACTTACTTACTTACTTACTAACTAACTAACTAACTACAATGTACACATATTATTGAATGAATGTGTCACTATAATACTCGGGCCATTACAAACGAAAAGTTTTGCCCTCTCCTGTTAATTATGTAGGTACACACAGTTTAAATGAGCAGTACAAAATTGTGTCGGTATGTACATACATACAATAAGTAAGTAAGTATAGCAGAAATTATTTTGGCTACGATGGTGTTTCATTATAATGTTTGTTTACATAATAAAACAACACAGAACTGTTGAAGAAGATGATATATATATTTTTTTTTGTTTTTTACTAAAAAACAACCTTGAGTTGAGCGGGAATAGGTTTTGATACTTTTAATCATAGTAACTTTAAAAAAAAAAATACATTTTTTTTTTTTTTAATACAGATTGGTTTATTTTTATTTAAATATTTTGTTTATTATTATTCTAAAATCTAATAGGATTAGAGTAAGTTTTGTTTTGTTTTTTTTTTTTTACATTTTCTATAATGACGAACGAACACGATCGTCGCCCCGCTCCCTTTGGCTACCTCCCGGGCGTCCCCTCACCCCGCGCTCGATCTACACTCTGGCCTAGGAGCGTTGTGATTGGTCCGCCGCTGCGCCGAATTCCTCACCGCTTGCCGCAACCGTGAGCCGCGAGGGCGCATTATAAATACAACTGTTCGTCGCGGTGCCGTTTTATACTGCGACTGAACTCCGTTTCGGTAGCACGTGTACTCGACAAATTTCATAATGCCGCCCAAGACAAGTGGTAAAGCCGCCAAGAAGTCTGGCAAAGCCCAGAAGAACATCTCTAAGACCGACAAGAAGAAGAAGAAGCACAAGAGGAAGGAGAGTTACGCCATCTACATCTATAAGGTGTTGAAGCAGGTGCACCCCGACACCGGTATCTCCAGCAAGGCCATGTCCATCATGAACTCGTTCGTGAACGACATCTTCGAGCGTATCGCCGCCGAAGCTTCCCGTCTCGCCCACTACAACAAGAGATCTACCATCACGTCCAGGGAGGTGCAGACGTCCGTCAGGCTCCTGCTGCCCGGCGAGCTCGCCAAGCACGCCGTCAGTGAAGGCACCAAGGCCGTCACCAAATACACCAGCTCCAAGTGAGCGGTCGGTCGGTCGGTCGGCAGGCTAACCAAGAGCCGCCGACGACGCTCCGCCTCAACGCCGCCTCGTGTCTGTGTACAGTGTTAAATCCAGTGCGGCTTGTTCGTGTGTCTTGTTGACTGTGATGCGTGTTTATTGTGTTAGTGTCATCGTATTGTGCATACATGTATACATACACCTAGGTCTGTGTGTCATGTATGTACGTACGAGCGACGCGCATGATGCACGTGCTACGAGCAAACCACGACAAACGTCTGGACGCGCACGCACACCACCGCGGGATGGCAGGAGTAAAAATAAAAGGCCCTTTTCAGGGCCACAAATATGTTCATGTGATAAATTCACGTTTCTTTAAATTTGAGTACAGTCAAAACGTTACTATTTACATACACACCTACACCTACCTACCTACCTACCTACCTACCTACCTACCTACCTACCTACATAGCTATACATTTATGTACAAAGTTACTTACTACTCTTACCGCTTTGATAGTACCTACGGCTGCTCCTGCTTACGTACACTACACCTATCTTAAGTAAATTTTTAAACTTAATGACAAATTGAATGAAGCATTCAGGGTCATTATTTAGTCATTGCAAATGCATCAACAAATAAATACAACATGCACAGAAAATTTCCCGCGTAAACGATAGCGTATTGATACTTATTGAGATGATGGCATGCAAGTAAATTCATTAGCGAGTACTGTTATGTTCCACATCATATAAACATAATAATAACAACACACAAAAAGTATGTACCTACCTAGGTAGTTTCTCAATACTTTTTTTTTTTTTTTTTTTTTTTTAATTATTATTATTATTATTATTTTTCATTATCTATTCAACACCGTTAGACCGGTGTATTTTCACATAAAAGTGATGCAATCACAACTTATGTACAAATTATGTTTTAAAAATATGTAGGTATTAAATTCTATACAATAATTTTAGTTAGCTCGTTGTACTTAAGATGGCGCACTCGCTCCTGCCGGCCGGTCGGTCGGTCGCTCGCTCGCTACGTTGCGTCAGGTATAAATATCCCGAACGCGCGGTCTGGGTTTTTATTCTCACTCGTACGTTCGAACTGCGCGCACGTCCGTTGCGTGTATTTTGACTGTGTTGACTTGATTAGATTATTATTTGTCTCTCCTCGTTCCGTGCTTACAATGGCGCGTACCAAGCAGACCGCTCGTAAATCCACCGGTGGTAAGGCCCCGAGGAAACAGCTCGCCACCAAGGCTGCGCGCAAGAGCGCACCGGCCACCGGTGGCGTTAAGAAACCCCATCGTTACAGGCCCGGCACTGTGGCCCTCCGTGAGATTCGTCGCTACCAGAAGAGTACCGAACTGCTGATCCGCAAGCTTCCGTTCCAGCGTCTCGTGCGTGAGATCGCACAGGACTTCAAGACCGATCTCCGTTTCCAGAGCTCCGCTGTTATGGCGCTGCAGGAGGCTAGCGAAGCTTACCTCGTCGGTCTCTTCGAAGACACCAACTTGTGCGCTATTCACGCGAAGCGCGTCACCATCATGCCCAAGGACATCCAGTTGGCGCGCAGGATCAGAGGCGAACGCGCTTAAACTGCTGACGTCACATAATACACATCGCCCTACGACACTATGACTGCCTTCGTGCAGTGCAGCGTGTCTGCGGCTGTGGCTGTGCGTTAACATAAAAGGCCCTTTTCAGGGCCACAATATGTATCAGATTATTAAAAATGTTTCTTTATATCAGACGTCACAAAAAACGTTTCCCTGCATCCCTCCCTAAATCTTCCTACCTACCTACCACATACTATGATCCGTTCGAGCAACGAACGGATACCTATAATAATATTATTATTTTATTTTACATTACTATTAATAAGATCAGATAAGTACGTAGGTACATACTTACAATAAATTCATTATATCTATTTGTAATAGTCCTTATAATAGATGATACCTTACATATTAGATGGGTGAGTCAACAAAACATACTTTTGTGTACTAGTAGGGACACACAGGTTTATATATATATATATATATATATATATATATATATATATATATATTATTTCGCACCTATAGGTAGGTACATTGATATGAAGGGAATACTGTATGTATCATCGGCTACGATCGTTATAATATTATGCATTTGATTTACTTACCTACAATACCTATAGATAGGTAGATAGATCTATAGCGTATGAACTACATAGCGGCGTTGTTACGGGTATTTTTTTTGTTTTGTTTTGCTATTTGAACTGTAATTTTGGATAATCTAATAATTATAAGTAAGTTTTGTTTATTAGCTGTACCTAAATGCTATTCTACGAAACAACTGAGAGATATCGTCCAACCGACCAACCAGCGACGAGCGTCGGCTACCCTCTCCCCGCGCACCTCCAGTTTCGGTCTCCCCGCCCGCTGAGATCCGCCGTTCAGTATAAATATAAGTAGATCTCGCGCTCGGAAAATATACCAGTCGCTCGCGTCGTTCGTGTGCGCGCACCCGTGTTGTTATTATTATCGTGTTTTTTGAAACCCCACTGCAAAGAAGATGACCGGTCGCGGTAAGGGAGGAAAGGGTCTGGGAAAAGGAGGAGCCAAGCGTCACAGGAAGGTACTTCGTGATAACATCCAAGGTATCACGAAGCCCGCCATCCGTCGTCTGGCTCGCAGAGGCGGCGTGAAACGTATCTCCGGTCTGATCTACGAAGAGACTCGCGGTGTGCTTAAAGTGTTCCTAGAGAACGTCATCCGCGACGCTGTCACCTACACCGAGCACGCCAAGAGGAAGACCGTCACCGCCATGGACGTCGTCTACGCTCTGAAGCGCCAGGGTCGCACCCTGTACGGTTTCGGCGGTTAAACACCTGCATCCCCCGCGTGTACGTGTTGCCTGCGCAACCAGCTCTGCATACTGTGGTGGACGTGTGTGTGTTGTGTTTGTTGTGAACATAATCATGCCGTTCGACCATGCGTATATAGAGGCGCACTTAAAAAAAGGCCCTTTTCAGGGCCGCATATGATTCGATACCATTAAATATGTTTCTTTACTGGAATTGTCTAAAAAACGTACCTCTACATACACCTACCTACCTACCGAACCTCCTACTTACTTACTACTCGGATGTACGCAAGTTTATACACTTTATACACAAATTCATTACTCGCAGTAATACGTACTTAGGTTTTGGAGTTACCTCTACGAGACATCGGTACCTACATACACGACATAATAATGCCCTTGCTTATATATGCAACATACTACACGCGCTATGTTGACGTTTGTTCTACGCGTGAAAAGCCCATCGCCACTGCCCCACTGAACTGGAGCTGAGGTGTATACTGGAATTGAAAAATAAAAGCAAAACATTAGTAGACCATAATATTCAATACTTAGGTACTTACTTACTTACTTACCTACCTACCTACTTACGTGTTGTTTCTTGTGTAGAACATCTACCTACCTACCTACCTACCTACCTAGGTACCTAGTCGTTTGATCGCCCCTCGGTGCGCGTGCCGTTTGTTTATGTGGATGTTCGATGTCGTTTGTGTGATGATTATTATTGCAATATTTAACTCTCGGATGTTATTTATTATTTCGCGTATATTCTTTGCTAGTCGTTATTACTTCGTTACACACGTAGCTCCTACTAACAACAGACTCGCCGTCTGAAGAGAGTGTAGTAGAGCCACGCACGGACAGCATCCGCGCCCGTCCGAGTACCTACGCGGACGGGCCTATTGTCTATTTACACATTGTTTAATACGCGATCTCTGATGCGATTGCACCGATCTGTACACTGTCAACTCGTCGAAGGGCACTCTCGTCTTTTAATAATATCACTAGATATTAATAGGTTGCACGTCCTGGACGTAGTCGTCCGTCCTTAGCGGTTCGGCGCTCGCGGTGTTTTACGACGCTTCACTTTTAGGTCGATAATACCTTCGCGAGACTGTGTGATATCGACGGAGTCCTGTTGCCACACAAGCTCGATATCCTCCTAGTTGACGCGTCGACGTTTATCGGCACCAACTATCAATTTAATAGAGAAAATAACGTTTTGAACACGACCCGACCTACGCTTCGTACGCAGTCGTCAAAATAAAACGACGCCACCGGCCGAACGATCGCCTCACGCTCCCCGAATTCGCACACCCGCATCGTCAACTTCATGACCTATCCGAAACCGTAACACTGCGTCCCGCTGAGGGCCGTTAACCATTATTTTTATTTATTTTATTAGATACGTGTTAGTGAAAACTTTCAAGCGTTCATACGAGAAAACGTCCCGCGACATCACGGCGCTCGTTACGGTAAAGTTCCGCCGTGCTTGAGCGTACGTATACGAAACTCGTGAAACCTATAAGTGGCGACATCTAAGTCTCTCTCATAGTATTGAAAGTTATTATTACAACAGTGTGTTGTGTTGTGTTGCGTGAAGTCAAGCAATTTTAACTAATTAATATAACAAAATGGCAGACACCGCAGTTGCTACCGAGGCACCAGCGCCCGCTACACCAGCGAAGAAGCAGGCGAGACAGGCCGGCGGCGCCGGTGCCGCGAAGAAACCGAAGGCGAAGCCTACCCATCCCAAAACATCTGAGATGGTCACCAACGCCATCAAGGAGATGAAGGAGCGCAGCGGATCTTCCCTGCAGGCGATCAAGAAGTATATCGCCGCGCAGTACAAGGTCGACGCGGAGAAACTGGCTCCGTTCATCAGGAAATACCTGAAGAGCGCCGTCGAATCTGGGGCGCTGATCCAGACCAAGGGCAAGGGTGCCTCCGGTTCGTTCAAGCTCGAGTCGAAATCGTCCGCGGCCAAGAAACCCGCCGGCGCAGCTGGCAAGGCCGCCGGCAAGGCGCCCGCCGCCGCCGCCGCGAAGACGAAGAAGGCGACCGCTTCTGCGGCCGGCGCCAAGACCAAGAAGGCAGCAGCCGCCGCCGCGGCCGCCTCTGCCGCCTCCGGCTCACCTTCAAAGTCCAAGGCATCGGCCGCCGCCGCCGCCAAGGACAAGAAGGCCGCCGCCGCTAAGAAGAAGCCGGCACCCAAGAAGGCCGCCGCCCCCGCTAAGGCGAAGGGAGGCGCCGCTCCCAAAGCTAAGAAGACAGCGAAGCCGCCAACCAAGAAACCTAAAGCGCCTAAACCCAAGAAGGCCGCGGCTACACCCAAGTCTAAGCCGGCGGCCAAGAAAGCGTCCGCCGCTAAGAAGTAAGCTACGGTCGCATTCGCGTTACACCGGCGACGGCGACGGCGACGACGACAGCGCGCCGCAGAGTCGGCTGACCAGACGACCACCATCAACACATACACGCTACAACAACAACAACAACAGCAACAACAGCAGCTGATGAGTGATAGATAGTGTGTGTTTGTGTGTGTGTGACAAATGTGCGTGCGCGTCTTACCTACTGCATCATCATACACGCACCGTGTAGTAGAGAGAGGCGCGCGCGTGCTTTGTGCGTCTGTTTTCATCATCGTCCAACCGCGCGCACGCAGTACGTACGCGTCTATCGTCCTCGGGTAGAGGAGGGTGCGAAACGCGCTCGACGTGTCTCGAGCTCGTCCGACCAACGATTCATCAGAAGCAGCAAGCAACTGAAGAAACCACAGACGGCGGCACCGAGATGCTTAGCGCGCGTGCATGCGCTCACCGCACCAAAAAGCCCTTTTCAGGGCTAACAATACTTTCATGAATATGAACAATATTCGTTTCTGTAACACGGACGAGTCAAAACGTTGTAAAATAATCACATAGGTACATACATACATACTCACGAAATACATTACCTGCTATGTATCTAGGTAGGATATAGAGAGAGAGAGAAACAATGAAATAGTTCAAATAAATAAACAGAGACCTATTTAGATACCTATACATACAAAACATAAATACGTTACGTTACGTTACTTACATACATACATATATATATATATATATATATATACATACATACATACATATATACATACATACATACATACATACATACATACATACATACATACATACATACATACCTACCTACCTACCTACCTACCTACCTAAAACTCGCATACGTGATGATACAATTTCCCATCTCCACTCACGCTATGTTATTTATTCTTCAGGAAGCGCTCACAGTCTATAATAAATAACAGAAAAGAAGGAAATGTATGTAATGGTTAAGTTAGTTTTATACAAAATAAGTTTGATTATTCAATCAAAACTAAGTGAAAATCGTATTGGGAAGTACCTACTTCATAATTTCATGCTACTACAGTAATTTCAAGGGAGGGAGGGAGAGAGAAAAAAAAAAAAAAAAACATCTTAGCAGTCTATTAGATTCTGCTAAATATCTCTCTACCCACCCCGTATCCCGTATCCATGGTGCAGTGTACGCTTGCGCGTTTTGTGAATTAGTTTCGTTTGCCGCGTACCCCTCCCACTGACACAGCTGCGCGGTGCGAGTATAAATAGCGTGAAACCCCGGGTTGTGGCATTTATAATCAGATTCTGTCGGCGCGCGCACTGTTGTACGCGTGTTTCGTTATTTTCGTGAGTCGTTATATAAACAAATCCTTCAATTATGTCCGGTCGCGGTAAAGGTGGCAAGGTGAAGGGAAAGGCAAAGTCCCGTTCCAACCGTGCTGGTCTCCAGTTCCCCGTGGGTCGTATTCACAGGCTGCTGCGTAACGGAAACTACGCCGAGCGCGTGGGTGCCGGCGCTCCCGTCTACTTGGCCGCCGTGATGGAGTATCTGGCTGCTGAGGTCCTCGAGTTGGCCGGTAACGCCGCGAGAGACAACAAAAAGACCAGGATCATCCCGCGTCATCTTCAATTGGCCATCCGCAACGACGAGGAGCTGAACAAGCTGCTCTCCGGTGTCACGATCGCTCAAGGTGGTGTGCTGCCGAACATCCAGGCCGTGCTGCTGCCCAAGAAGACCGAGAAGAAGGCTTAAACGTGGTGCCGCGACGTGTCTGAACGCGTGGTGCTTCGTGCGAGTGCCCCCGCACGCGTACTTCGATATAATATTTATGCCTATTTCCCATAAATCTATTATGTCGGTTGCGCGATGCTCTCCGCTCGTATGCATTCAAAACAAAAGGCCCTTTTCAGGGCCACAATATGATTCGTCAAATATAATAACAAAGACAGTTTCTTTAACGGTGTTGTCGTCAAACAAAAACGTACCTACCTACCTACCTACCTACCTACCTACCTACCTACCTGACTTACTTACTTACTTACTTACTAACTAACTAACTAACTACAATGTACACATATTATTGAATGAATGTGTCACTATAATACTCGGGCCATTACAAACGAAAAGTTTTGCCCTCTCCTGTTAATTATGTAGGTACACACAGTTTAAATGAGCAGTACAAAATTGTGTCGGTATGTACATACATACAATAAGTAAGTAAGTATAGCAGAAATTATTTTGGCTACGATGGTGTTTCATTATAATGTTTGTTTACATAATAAAACAACACAGAACTGTTGAAGAAGATGATATATATATTTTTTTTTGTTTTTTACTAAAAAACAACCTTGAGTTGAGCGGGAATAGGTTTTGATACTTTTAATCATAGTAACTTTAAAAAAAAAAATACATTTTTTTTTTTTTTAATACAGATTGGTTTATTTTTATTTAAATATTTTGTTTATTATTATTCTAAAATCTAATAGGATTAGAGTAAGTTTTGTTTTGTTTTTTTTTTTTTACATTTTCTATAATGACGAACGAACACGATCGTCGCCCCGCTCCCTTTGGCTACCTCCCGGGCGTCCCCTCACCCCGCGCTCGATCTACACTCTGGCCTAGGAGCGTTGTGATTGGTCCGCCGCTGCGCCGAATTCCTCACCGCTTGCCGCAACCGTGAGCCGCGAGGGCGCATTATAAATACAACTGTTCGTCGCGGTGCCGTTTTATACTGCGACTGAACTCCGTTTCGGTAGCACGTGTACTCGACAAATTTCATAATGCCGCCCAAGACAAGTGGTAAAGCCGCCAAGAAGTCTGGCAAAGCCCAGAAGAACATCTCTAAGACCGACAAGAAGAAGAAGAAGCACAAGAGGAAGGAGAGTTACGCCATCTACATCTATAAGGTGTTGAAGCAGGTGCACCCCGACACCGGTATCTCCAGCAAGGCCATGTCCATCATGAACTCGTTCGTGAACGACATCTTCGAGCGTATCGCCGCCGAAGCTTCCCGTCTCGCCCACTACAACAAGAGATCTACCATCACGTCCAGGGAGGTGCAGACGTCCGTCAGGCTCCTGCTGCCCGGCGAGCTCGCCAAGCACGCCGTCAGTGAAGGCACCAAGGCCGTCACCAAATACACCAGCTCCAAGTGAGCGGTCGGTCGGTCGGTCGGCAGGCTAACCAAGAGCCGCCGACGACGCTCCGCCTCAACGCCGCCTCGTGTCTGTGTACAGTGTTAAATCCAGTGCGGCTTGTTCGTGTGTCTTGTTGACTGTGATGCGTGTTTATTGTGTTAGTGTCATCGTATTGTGCATACATGTATACATACACCTAGGTCTGTGTGTCATGTATGTACGTACGAGCGACGCGCATGATGCACGTGCTACGAGCAAACCACGACAAACGTCTGGACGCGCACGCACACCACCGCGGGATGGCAGGAGTAAAAATAAAAGGCCCTTTTCAGGGCCACAAATATGTTCATGTGATAAATTCACGTTTCTTTAAATTTGAGTACAGTCAAAACGTTACTATTTACATACACACCTACACCTACCTACCTACCTACCTACCTACCTACCTACCTACCTACCTACATAGCTATACATTTATGTACAAAGTTACTTACTACTCTTACCGCTTTGATAGTACCTACGGCTGCTCCTGCTTACGTACACTACACCTATCTTAAGTAAATTTTTAAACTTAATGACAAATTGAATGAAGCATTCAGGGTCATTATTTAGTCATTGCAAATGCATCAACAAATAAATACAACATGCACAGAAAATTTCCCGCGTAAACGATAGCGTATTGATACTTATTGAGATGATGGCATGCAAGTAAATTCATTAGCGAGTACTGTTATGTTCCACATCATATAAACATAATAATAACAACACACAAAAAGTATGTACCTACCTAGGTAGTTTCTCAATACTTTTTTTTTTTTTTTTTTTTTTTTAATTATTATTATTATTATTATTTTTCATTATCTATTCAACACCGTTAGACCGGTGTATTTTCACATAAAAGTGATGCAATCACAACTTATGTACAAATTATGTTTTAAAAATATGTAGGTATTAAATTCTATACAATAATTTTAGTTAGCTCGTTGTACTTAAGATGGCGCACTCGCTCCTGCCGGCCGGTCGGTCGGTCGCTCGCTCGCTACGTTGCGTCAGGTATAAATATCCCGAACGCGCGGTCTGGGTTTTTATTCTCACTCGTACGTTCGAACTGCGCGCACGTCCGTTGCGTGTATTTTGACTGTGTTGACTTGATTAGATTATTATTTGTCTCTCCTCGTTCCGTGCTTACAATGGCGCGTACCAAGCAGACCGCTCGTAAATCCACCGGTGGTAAGGCCCCGAGGAAACAGCTCGCCACCAAGGCTGCGCGCAAGAGCGCACCGGCCACCGGTGGCGTTAAGAAACCCCATCGTTACAGGCCCGGCACTGTGGCCCTCCGTGAGATTCGTCGCTACCAGAAGAGTACCGAACTGCTGATCCGCAAGCTTCCGTTCCAGCGTCTCGTGCGTGAGATCGCACAGGACTTCAAGACCGATCTCCGTTTCCAGAGCTCCGCTGTTATGGCGCTGCAGGAGGCTAGCGAAGCTTACCTCGTCGGTCTCTTCGAAGACACCAACTTGTGCGCTATTCACGCGAAGCGCGTCACCATCATGCCCAAGGACATCCAGTTGGCGCGCAGGATCAGAGGCGAACGCGCTTAAACTGCTGACGTCACATAATACACATCGCCCTACGACACTATGACTGCCTTCGTGCAGTGCAGCGTGTCTGCGGCTGTGGCTGTGCGTTAACATAAAAGGCCCTTTTCAGGGCCACAATATGTATCAGATTATTAAAAATGTTTCTTTATATCAGACGTCACAAAAAACGTTTCCCTGCATCCCTCCCTAAATCTTCCTACCTACCTACCACATACTATGATCCGTTCGAGCAACGAACGGATACCTATAATAATATTATTATTTTATTTTACATTACTATTAATAAGATCAGATAAGTACGTAGGTACATACTTACAATAAATTCATTATATCTATTTGTAATAGTCCTTATAATAGATGATACCTTACATATTAGATGGGTGAGTCAACAAAACATACTTTTGTGTACTAGTAGGGACACACAGGTTTATATATATATATATATATATATATATATATATATATATATATATTATTTCGCACCTATAGGTAGGTACATTGATATGAAGGGAATACTGTATGTATCATCGGCTACGATCGTTATAATATTATGCATTTGATTTACTTACCTACAATACCTATAGATAGGTAGATAGATCTATAGCGTATGAACTACATAGCGGCGTTGTTACGGGTATTTTTTTTGTTTTGTTTTGCTATTTGAACTGTAATTTTGGATAATCTAATAATTATAAGTAAGTTTTGTTTATTAGCTGTACCTAAATGCTATTCTACGAAACAACTGAGAGATATCGTCCAACCGACCAACCAGCGACGAGCGTCGGCTACCCTCTCCCCGCGCACCTCCAGTTTCGGTCTCCCCGCCCGCTGAGATCCGCCGTTCAGTATAAATATAAGTAGATCTCGCGCTCGGAAAATATACCAGTCGCTCGCGTCGTTCGTGTGCGCGCACCCGTGTTGTTATTATTATCGTGTTTTTTGAAACCCCACTGCAAAGAAGATGACCGGTCGCGGTAAGGGAGGAAAGGGTCTGGGAAAAGGAGGAGCCAAGCGTCACAGGAAGGTACTTCGTGATAACATCCAAGGTATCACGAAGCCCGCCATCCGTCGTCTGGCTCGCAGAGGCGGCGTGAAACGTATCTCCGGTCTGATCTACGAAGAGACTCGCGGTGTGCTTAAAGTGTTCCTAGAGAACGTCATCCGCGACGCTGTCACCTACACCGAGCACGCCAAGAGGAAGACCGTCACCGCCATGGACGTCGTCTACGCTCTGAAGCGCCAGGGTCGCACCCTGTACGGTTTCGGCGGTTAAACACCTGCATCCCCCGCGTGTACGTGTTGCCTGCGCAACCAGCTCTGCATACTGTGGTGGACGTGTGTGTGTTGTGTTTGTTGTGAACATAATCATGCCGTTCGACCATGCGTATATAGAGGCGCACTTAAAAAAAGGCCCTTTTCAGGGCCGCATATGATTCGATACCATTAAATATGTTTCTTTACTGGAATTGTCTAAAAAACGTACCTCTACATACACCTACCTACCTACCGAACCTCCTACTTACTTACTACTCGGATGTACGCAAGTTTATACACTTTATACACAAATTCATTACTCGCAGTAATACGTACTTAGGTTTTGGAGTTACCTCTACGAGACATCGGTACCTACATACACGACATAATAATGCCCTTGCTTATATATGCAACATACTACACGCGCTATGTTGACGTTTGTTCTACGCGTGAAAAGCCCATCGCCACTGCCCCACTGAACTGGAGCTGAGGTGTATACTGGAATTGAAAAATAAAAGCAAAACATTAGTAGACCATAATATTCAATACTTAGGTACTTACTTACTTACTTACCTACCTACCTACTTACGTGTTGTTTCTTGTGTAGAACATCTACCTACCTACCTACCTACCTACCTAGGTACCTAGTCGTTTGATCGCCCCTCGGTGCGCGTGCCGTTTGTTTATGTGGATGTTCGATGTCGTTTGTGTGATGATTATTATTGCAATATTTAACTCTCGGATGTTATTTATTATTTCGCGTATATTCTTTGCTAGTCGTTATTACTTCGTTACACACGTAGCTCCTACTAACAACAGACTCGCCGTCTGAAGAGAGTGTAGTAGAGCCACGCACGGACAGCATCCGCGCCCGTCCGAGTACCTACGCGGACGGGCCTATTGTCTATTTACACATTGTTTAATACGCGATCTCTGATGCGATTGCACCGATCTGTACACTGTCAACTCGTCGAAGGGCACTCTCGTCTTTTAATAATATCACTAGATATTAATAGGTTGCACGTCCTGGACGTAGTCGTCCGTCCTTAGCGGTTCGGCGCTCGCGGTGTTTTACGACGCTTCACTTTTAGGTCGATAATACCTTCGCGAGACTGTGTGATATCGACGGAGTCCTGTTGCCACACAAGCTCGATATCCTCCTAGTTGACGCGTCGACGTTTATCGGCACCAACTATCAATTTAATAGAGAAAATAACGTTTTGAACACGACCCGACCTACGCTTCGTACGCAGTCGTCAAAATAAAACGACGCCACCGGCCGAACGATCGCCTCACGCTCCCCGAATTCGCACACCCGCATCGTCAACTTCATGACCTATCCGAAACCGTAACACTGCGTCCCGCTGAGGGCCGTTAACCATTATTTTTATTTATTTTATTAGATACGTGTTAGTGAAAACTTTCAAGCGTTCATACGAGAAAACGTCCCGCGACATCACGGCGCTCGTTACGGTAAAGTTCCGCCGTGCTTGAGCGTACGTATACGAAACTCGTGAAACCTATAAGTGGCGACATCTAAGTCTCTCTCATAGTATTGAAAGTTATTATTACAACAGTGTGTTGTGTTGTGTTGCGTGAAGTCAAGCAATTTTAACTAATTAATATAACAAAATGGCAGACACCGCAGTTGCTACCGAGGCACCAGCGCCCGCTACACCAGCGAAGAAGCAGGCGAGACAGGCCGGCGGCGCCGGTGCCGCGAAGAAACCGAAGGCGAAGCCTACCCATCCCAAAACATCTGAGATGGTCACCAACGCCATCAAGGAGATGAAGGAGCGCAGCGGATCTTCCCTGCAGGCGATCAAGAAGTATATCGCCGCGCAGTACAAGGTCGACGCGGAGAAACTGGCTCCGTTCATCAGGAAATACCTGAAGAGCGCCGTCGAATCTGGGGCGCTGATCCAGACCAAGGGCAAGGGTGCCTCCGGTTCGTTCAAGCTCGAGTCGAAATCGTCCGCGGCCAAGAAACCCGCCGGCGCAGCTGGCAAGGCCGCCGGCAAGGCGCCCGCCGCCGCCGCCGCGAAGACGAAGAAGGCGACCGCTTCTGCGGCCGGCGCCAAGACCAAGAAGGCAGCAGCCGCCGCCGCGGCCGCCTCTGCCGCCTCCGGCTCACCTTCAAAGTCCAAGGCATCGGCCGCCGCCGCCGCCAAGGACAAGAAGGCCGCCGCCGCTAAGAAGAAGCCGGCACCCAAGAAGGCCGCCGCCCCCGCTAAGGCGAAGGGAGGCGCCGCTCCCAAAGCTAAGAAGACAGCGAAGCCGCCAACCAAGAAACCTAAAGCGCCTAAACCCAAGAAGGCCGCGGCTACACCCAAGTCTAAGCCGGCGGCCAAGAAAGCGTCCGCCGCTAAGAAGTAAGCTACGGTCGCATTCGCGTTACACCGGCGACGGCGACGGCGACGACGACAGCGCGCCGCAGAGTCGGCTGACCAGACGACCACCATCAACACATACACGCTACAACAACAACAACAACAGCAACAACAGCAGCTGATGAGTGATAGATAGTGTGTGTTTGTGTGTGTGTGACAAATGTGCGTGCGCGTCTTACCTACTGCATCATCATACACGCACCGTGTAGTAGAGAGAGGCGCGCGCGTGCTTTGTGCGTCTGTTTTCATCATCGTCCAACCGCGCGCACGCAGTACGTACGCGTCTATCGTCCTCGGGTAGAGGAGGGTGCGAAACGCGCTCGACGTGTCTCGAGCTCGTCCGACCAACGATTCATCAGAAGCAGCAAGCAACTGAAGAAACCACAGACGGCGGCACCGAGATGCTTAGCGCGCGTGCATGCGCTCACCGCACCAAAAAGCCCTTTTCAGGGCTAACAATACTTTCATGAATATGAACAATATTCGTTTCTGTAACACGGACGAGTCAAAACGTTGTAAAATAATCACATAGGTACATACATACATACTCACGAAATACATTACCTGCTATGTATCTAGGTAGGATATAGAGAGAGAGAGAAACAATGAAATAGTTCAAATAAATAAACAGAGACCTATTTAGATACCTATACATACAAAACATAAATACGTTACGTTACGTTACTTACATACATACATATATATATATATATATATATATACATACATACATACATATATACATACATACATACATACATACATACATACATACATACATACATACATACATACCTACCTACCTACCTACCTACCTACCTAAAACTCGCATACGTGATGATACAATTTCCCATCTCCACTCACGCTATGTTATTTATTCTTCAGGAAGCGCTCACAGTCTATAATAAATAACAGAAAAGAAGGAAATGTATGTAATGGTTAAGTTAGTTTTATACAAAATAAGTTTGATTATTCAATCAAAACTAAGTGAAAATCGTATTGGGAAGTACCTACTTCATAATTTCATGCTACTACAGTAATTTCAAGGGAGGGAGGGAGAGAGAAAAAAAAAAAAAAAAACATCTTAGCAGTCTATTAGATTCTGCTAAATATCTCTCTACCCACCCCGTATCCCGTATCCATGGTGCAGTGTACGCTTGCGCGTTTTGTGAATTAGTTTCGTTTGCCGCGTACCCCTCCCACTGACACAGCTGCGCGGTGCGAGTATAAATAGCGTGAAACCCCGGGTTGTGGCATTTATAATCAGATTCTGTCGGCGCGCGCACTGTTGTACGCGTGTTTCGTTATTTTCGTGAGTCGTTATATAAACAAATCCTTCAATTATGTCCGGTCGCGGTAAAGGTGGCAAGGTGAAGGGAAAGGCAAAGTCCCGTTCCAACCGTGCTGGTCTCCAGTTCCCCGTGGGTCGTATTCACAGGCTGCTGCGTAACGGAAACTACGCCGAGCGCGTGGGTGCCGGCGCTCCCGTCTACTTGGCCGCCGTGATGGAGTATCTGGCTGCTGAGGTCCTCGAGTTGGCCGGTAACGCCGCGAGAGACAACAAAAAGACCAGGATCATCCCGCGTCATCTTCAATTGGCCATCCGCAACGACGAGGAGCTGAACAAGCTGCTCTCCGGTGTCACGATCGCTCAAGGTGGTGTGCTGCCGAACATCCAGGCCGTGCTGCTGCCCAAGAAGACCGAGAAGAAGGCTTAAACGTGGTGCCGCGACGTGTCTGAACGCGTGGTGCTTCGTGCGAGTGCCCCCGCACGCGTACTTCGATATAATATTTATGCCTATTTCCCATAAATCTATTATGTCGGTTGCGCGATGCTCTCCGCTCGTATGCATTCAAAACAAAAGGCCCTTTTCAGGGCCACAATATGATTCGTCAAATATAATAACAAAGACAGTTTCTTTAACGGTGTTGTCGTCAAACAAAAACGTACCTACCTACCTACCTACCTACCTACCTACCTACCTACCTGACTTACTTACTTACTTACTTACTAACTAACTAACTAACTACAATGTACACATATTATTGAATGAATGTGTCACTATAATACTCGGGCCATTACAAACGAAAAGTTTTGCCCTCTCCTGTTAATTATGTAGGTACACACAGTTTAAATGAGCAGTACAAAATTGTGTCGGTATGTACATACATACAATAAGTAAGTAAGTATAGCAGAAATTATTTTGGCTACGATGGTGTTTCATTATAATGTTTGTTTACATAATAAAACAACACAGAACTGTTGAAGAAGATGATATATATATTTTTTTTTGTTTTTTACTAAAAAACAACCTTGAGTTGAGCGGGAATAGGTTTTGATACTTTTAATCATAGTAACTTTAAAAAAAAAAATACATTTTTTTTTTTTTTAATACAGATTGGTTTATTTTTATTTAAATATTTTGTTTATTATTATTCTAAAATCTAATAGGATTAGAGTAAGTTTTGTTTTGTTTTTTTTTTTTTACATTTTCTATAATGACGAACGAACACGATCGTCGCCCCGCTCCCTTTGGCTACCTCCCGGGCGTCCCCTCACCCCGCGCTCGATCTACACTCTGGCCTAGGAGCGTTGTGATTGGTCCGCCGCTGCGCCGAATTCCTCACCGCTTGCCGCAACCGTGAGCCGCGAGGGCGCATTATAAATACAACTGTTCGTCGCGGTGCCGTTTTATACTGCGACTGAACTCCGTTTCGGTAGCACGTGTACTCGACAAATTTCATAATGCCGCCCAAGACAAGTGGTAAAGCCGCCAAGAAGTCTGGCAAAGCCCAGAAGAACATCTCTAAGACCGACAAGAAGAAGAAGAAGCACAAGAGGAAGGAGAGTTACGCCATCTACATCTATAAGGTGTTGAAGCAGGTGCACCCCGACACCGGTATCTCCAGCAAGGCCATGTCCATCATGAACTCGTTCGTGAACGACATCTTCGAGCGTATCGCCGCCGAAGCTTCCCGTCTCGCCCACTACAACAAGAGATCTACCATCACGTCCAGGGAGGTGCAGACGTCCGTCAGGCTCCTGCTGCCCGGCGAGCTCGCCAAGCACGCCGTCAGTGAAGGCACCAAGGCCGTCACCAAATACACCAGCTCCAAGTGAGCGGTCGGTCGGTCGGTCGGCAGGCTAACCAAGAGCCGCCGACGACGCTCCGCCTCAACGCCGCCTCGTGTCTGTGTACAGTGTTAAATCCAGTGCGGCTTGTTCGTGTGTCTTGTTGACTGTGATGCGTGTTTATTGTGTTAGTGTCATCGTATTGTGCATACATGTATACATACACCTAGGTCTGTGTGTCATGTATGTACGTACGAGCGACGCGCATGATGCACGTGCTACGAGCAAACCACGACAAACGTCTGGACGCGCACGCACACCACCGCGGGATGGCAGGAGTAAAAATAAAAGGCCCTTTTCAGGGCCACAAATATGTTCATGTGATAAATTCACGTTTCTTTAAATTTGAGTACAGTCAAAACGTTACTATTTACATACACACCTACACCTACCTACCTACCTACCTACCTACCTACCTACCTACCTACCTACATAGCTATACATTTATGTACAAAGTTACTTACTACTCTTACCGCTTTGATAGTACCTACGGCTGCTCCTGCTTACGTACACTACACCTATCTTAAGTAAATTTTTAAACTTAATGACAAATTGAATGAAGCATTCAGGGTCATTATTTAGTCATTGCAAATGCATCAACAAATAAATACAACATGCACAGAAAATTTCCCGCGTAAACGATAGCGTATTGATACTTATTGAGATGATGGCATGCAAGTAAATTCATTAGCGAGTACTGTTATGTTCCACATCATATAAACATAATAATAACAACACACAAAAAGTATGTACCTACCTAGGTAGTTTCTCAATACTTTTTTTTTTTTTTTTTTTTTTTTAATTATTATTATTATTATTATTTTTCATTATCTATTCAACACCGTTAGACCGGTGTATTTTCACATAAAAGTGATGCAATCACAACTTATGTACAAATTATGTTTTAAAAATATGTAGGTATTAAATTCTATACAATAATTTTAGTTAGCTCGTTGTACTTAAGATGGCGCACTCGCTCCTGCCGGCCGGTCGGTCGGTCGCTCGCTCGCTACGTTGCGTCAGGTATAAATATCCCGAACGCGCGGTCTGGGTTTTTATTCTCACTCGTACGTTCGAACTGCGCGCACGTCCGTTGCGTGTATTTTGACTGTGTTGACTTGATTAGATTATTATTTGTCTCTCCTCGTTCCGTGCTTACAATGGCGCGTACCAAGCAGACCGCTCGTAAATCCACCGGTGGTAAGGCCCCGAGGAAACAGCTCGCCACCAAGGCTGCGCGCAAGAGCGCACCGGCCACCGGTGGCGTTAAGAAACCCCATCGTTACAGGCCCGGCACTGTGGCCCTCCGTGAGATTCGTCGCTACCAGAAGAGTACCGAACTGCTGATCCGCAAGCTTCCGTTCCAGCGTCTCGTGCGTGAGATCGCACAGGACTTCAAGACCGATCTCCGTTTCCAGAGCTCCGCTGTTATGGCGCTGCAGGAGGCTAGCGAAGCTTACCTCGTCGGTCTCTTCGAAGACACCAACTTGTGCGCTATTCACGCGAAGCGCGTCACCATCATGCCCAAGGACATCCAGTTGGCGCGCAGGATCAGAGGCGAACGCGCTTAAACTGCTGACGTCACATAATACACATCGCCCTACGACACTATGACTGCCTTCGTGCAGTGCAGCGTGTCTGCGGCTGTGGCTGTGCGTTAACATAAAAGGCCCTTTTCAGGGCCACAATATGTATCAGATTATTAAAAATGTTTCTTTATATCAGACGTCACAAAAAACGTTTCCCTGCATCCCTCCCTAAATCTTCCTACCTACCTACCACATACTATGATCCGTTCGAGCAACGAACGGATACCTATAATAATATTATTATTTTATTTTACATTACTATTAATAAGATCAGATAAGTACGTAGGTACATACTTACAATAAATTCATTATATCTATTTGTAATAGTCCTTATAATAGATGATACCTTACATATTAGATGGGTGAGTCAACAAAACATACTTTTGTGTACTAGTAGGGACACACAGGTTTATATATATATATATATATATATATATATATATATATATATATATTATTTCGCACCTATAGGTAGGTACATTGATATGAAGGGAATACTGTATGTATCATCGGCTACGATCGTTATAATATTATGCATTTGATTTACTTACCTACAATACCTATAGATAGGTAGATAGATCTATAGCGTATGAACTACATAGCGGCGTTGTTACGGGTATTTTTTTTGTTTTGTTTTGCTATTTGAACTGTAATTTTGGATAATCTAATAATTATAAGTAAGTTTTGTTTATTAGCTGTACCTAAATGCTATTCTACGAAACAACTGAGAGATATCGTCCAACCGACCAACCAGCGACGAGCGTCGGCTACCCTCTCCCCGCGCACCTCCAGTTTCGGTCTCCCCGCCCGCTGAGATCCGCCGTTCAGTATAAATATAAGTAGATCTCGCGCTCGGAAAATCAGACACCGTTTGACTCTCGTCGCGCGCGTACGTGCTCAAGCGCCTACGCCCCCGGCTCATTGTCGCTCGCTGTCGCTCTCGTTGCGTTCACGTAACGGCTCTCCGTAGTCGCCCCGACTACTCTCGATCTTTCATCGAATTTATTCTTTGAATTATAAGATCGCTCAAACTGCCTTTTTCAAGGCTCTATTTCTTTATCGTACAGACTCGTCGTAAATTCACCAGGCCCCTTCCGGGTTAAAACCACAGTTTCGTGGTCCTCGGCTGAAACCTTACGGTGTAAACGAAACCGAGTGGGGTGTTGTCCCAATCACACCCGCCGAACCCCTTCAGGGCAAGGCAGTCAATTGGACGGGTCCCAGTTCCCGGCCTTGGGGGGCCTCCTAGTCGGGACTGGATGACAGTTTTCCTTCCCCAGCTACACACCTAGTGTCGTTAGGGTGTCTCTACACCCTTAGCGCTAGACTGGCTAGGGCCCCGTTCGCACAATAAGACTGGCGACGGGTTACAAGCTTAGGGCTCACCAGTAGGTACTCACCTCCCTGTCTACACCCGACAGGGAGGGTACACATCCCCGGGCCCATCCACCCGGGGAGTTAGGTATAGGGAAACTCTCCCCCGTCCCCCGCTATGGCAGACGCCATATTACTCTTTGTGAAAGAGGTCCTCCTCAAGGACCCCGACTTCCTTGCCAAGTATGGCTCAAAGTTAGCTGCTCTGCAGCTTCCCTCCCCCGCCACGACCAGCAAATCGAGCTTGCTCGATGAGCCGGTCAACTCTCCGGTGTCTATGGACACCGAAGAGGCCTCTGGCAAACGCCCCCACGACTCGTCAGAAGAGGATTCCCTCCTCTTCTCTGAGTCCTCTTCAGCCCCTTCCTCTGACGACGACGGCTTCACGTTGGCGTCGGGGAAGAAAAATAAGAGGAAGAAGAAGAAAGCAGATTCTCCTTCCTCGAGAAAAATAGCCGCCACTGAATCGGCCGCTATCCCCTCCTCCGCCCCCGCTTCCCAGGCCTCTCGCGCCGCTACCCCCACCCCGTCCGCCCCGCGCGCCTCACGCGCCGCTACCCCCTCCCCGACCGCTAGCCTCAGTGCCGGCGCCACTACTTCCGCCCCTCGGAAATTACCCCCTCCACCCCCTGTGTTCATTCAGGACAAAGGGAAGTGGACGGACGTTTCGAGTTGGTGCACCGATCTTAAGATCGGTTTCTCCAGCGCCCGATCTACCCAACAGGGTATTAAAGTCTCGGTCCCGACGTCGAAAGACTATAGGGATCTTACCCGCGTTCTCCGGCAGAGAGGTGTGTCGTTTCACACCTACTCCCTCCCGGAAGAACGCCAGACACGTGTCGTGATCCGAAGGGTCCCCAAGGAGATCCCTGTCACCGACATCAAGGCGGACCTCGAGGCACAGAACATCCCTGTGTCCGACGTCCACCGCATGCACCGCGCCAGGGGTCAAGTCGCCTTCGACATGATCCTTGTGGTCTGTCCCCCCGTTGAAGGGCAAAAGCTCCACCCTATATTTAACCTCAAGGCTATCTGTGGTCTCACAGGCCTAGTCCTAGAAAAACCCCGCAAGAGCGGCATCGTTGGGCAATGCCACCGATGCCAGCTCTACGGCCACTCTCAGGCCCACTGCCACGCCAAACCCAGGTGCGTCAAGTGCCTGGGCGAGCATGGTACGTCCGACTGCCCTCGTCCTAAAGATCGTACCTTATGTACGGAACCTCCCAGCTGCGTCCTATGCGGCAACTCAGGCCACCCAGCCAACTATCGTGGCTGCCCAAAGGCCCCCAAATCCTCCTCCCCCAAGTTGGCCAAGCGTGCGGACGCCCGCCAACAAAGGGAATCCCCTTCCTCCTCTCAAAACCCCCCGACCCAGCTCCCCGAGCGACTAAGTCCCCAAAGGCCTAGTCCTTGGAATATATTAAATCACCAGCGAGCGTTCCCCGCTCTCACGCAGGCAGCATCCCAGCCGCCTACCCCTCTCGCCCCCGCCAGAGCGGACCCCCGCCTCTGCCCCCCCGCGTTACAAGCTTACTTTGCTGGTAAGCCCCCCACCGCCGCTCCTAAAGCCGCCCCCTCCCCCGCTCCTAAAGCCGCCCCCGCCCCCGCTCCTAAAGCCGCCCCCGCCCCCGCTCCTAAAGCCGCCCCCGCCGCTCTAGCTGCCCCTTCAGAGGACCCCGACCCCTTCACGGTGATTACAAGCACCTACCTAATCTTCCTCACCCCTCGTGCTAAACAAATGGCACAGGAGATCACCGCCGCTAGGGCATCCTGTGATCTTTTCCGCATCCAGGAAATATTCAAAGCGTACCCTGAGATTACGCAAGCCCTCTCTTCCTACGCTACAAAACCGTAATGGATAGTAGCATCATCACGCGAACGAAACCCCGATCCCTCAAGTTGGCATCTTACAATGCCAACGGCCTCAAGTCACAACGAGATGAGATCGCCACCTTCCTCCGCGATCATCAAATCGACATTCTCCTCGTCCAAGAGACCTTCCTCAAGCCCATCATCCGCAGCCCTGCAATTGCTAACTATCGTCTAGTTCGCAATGACAGGCTGAGGTGCCACAAGGGCGGCACTCTAATTTACTACAAAAAGGCTCTGTATTGCACCCCTATGGACCCTCCCCCACTCTCACGACTTGAAGTGTCTATCTGTCGACTAGGCATGACAGGCCACCAGCCTATCACCATAGTCTCAGCCTACCTTCCTCCCCAAACCACTCCAGAGGACCCGCAGCTTCTATCTGACGACCTCTCTACCCTTCTTGGCATGAGCGACTCCGTTATCATAGCGGGCGACCTCAACGCCAAACACACTGCCTGGAACAGTGTCACGACCAACTCTCGAGGCAGACACCTCTTCAACCTCTGCCCACTGCTCAATTTCGATGTCATAGGTCCTATGACCCCCACCCACTTTCCCCACGACCCCTCCCACACCCCAGATGTCCTGGACGTGGTGCTTCTGAAGAGAGTCAACCTACGGTTAGACTCTCTAGAAGTAGTACAAGAGCTCACCTCTGACCATCGACCAATCACCATTCGATTGGCCCCTCGCACTGGACTCACCGACCCCGACCTACCTCCCCTGACAAAAGTGGTAACGGACTGGAGGAAAGTAAGGGAATCCCTGAAATCCACCACATCCCCCCACTTAGACACCATCCCCGGTCACTTCAGCTCTATCGCGGACACGACGGCCGCGATCGACTCATTCACGGAACACGTACAGTCAGTCTTGAACGATTGTTCTAGGGAAGTTCTAGTGACGGACGACCGTCGCTGGAAACTACCCGATGATGTGCGTGAACTGCTGAATGAGAAGAACGCGGCTGTCCGTGCCTACAGTAGCTTTCCCTGCGACGCTAACAAAGCCCATATGCGTTACTTGCAGCGTGCTGTAAAGTCTCGCTTATCGGAGTGGCGTGAAGCTAGCTGGGACAAGATGCTAAGCGAGCTTGAGCCCACCCATCAGGCCTTCTGGGAGCTTCAAAGGAAACTCAAATCCCGCGAAGTCGTCCCCATACCACCCCTGGTCCGCCCAGATAAAACCATCGCCTTCGATGATGATGAAAAGGCCGAGTGCCTGGCCATCAGCCTCGAAGCTCAATGCTCACCCAGCACTCAACCAGTAGACCAAGCTCACCTCTCAGAGGTTGACGCAGAAGTCGAACGTAGAGCCTCCCTCCCACCCGTCGAAGACCCTGATGATCCTCTGCCTCCCGTCACTCCAGACGAAGTGCAGGACATCATCAAGGGTCTCATACCCAAAAAAGCCCCCGGTTCAGATGGAATCACCAATAAAGTGATCCAACTTCTCCCTGCCCCCCTAATACTGCTACTGGCCACCATCTTCAATGGAGCCATGAGCAACAACATTTTCCCACAATCGTGGAAAGAAGCCACTGTCATTGGCATCCATAAGCCCGGAAAGCCCAGGACCGAACCGACGAGCTACCGTCCCATCAGTCTGCTCAAAGTTCTCGGTAAAATCTATGAGAGGCTTATTTACAAGCGTCTCAGGTCCTTTGCCGAAAACAAGGGCCTTTTCCCTGACGAACAATTTGGTTTTCGAACCCAACACTCCTGTGTCCAACAAGTCCACCGCATCACCGAACAAATCCACTATGGATTCATGCGCGGTATGATGACAGGTGTTATTTACTTCGACATAGCGAAAGCGTTCGACAAAGTCTGGCACAATGGCTTATTATACAAGCTGTACCAACTCGGGGTGCCAGACCGGCTCGTGCTCATCATACGAGACTATCTGTCGAACCGCTCATTCCGCTACAAAATCGAAGGAGCGCTCTCGTCGCCTCACCCCATCCGAGCAGGAGTCCCCCAGGGCTCCGTACTCGCCCCTCTCTTATTCACGCTGTTCACTAGCGATATTCCTAAAAATCCCAAGTCCCAACTGGCTCTGTTCGCAGACGACACAGCCATCTACTACACTGGTCGTAGCCACATCCAACTTCGGCTCCATCTCCAAACCGCAGTCAACAAGTTGGCTGCTTGGTTCAGGAAATGGCGTATCGAAGTCAATCCCGATAAGAGTCAAGCGGTTCTCTACACGAAACCTAGACATCTTCCCACCCCCCCTCCACCCATCACCATGTTCGGCAAGCAGATCCCCTGGGAGAAGCGAGCCAAATACCTAGGTGTCATCCTAGATCAGCACCTCTCCTTCTCGGAGCACATAAAGACGGTCCGTTCGCGTGCCGCTTTCGCTCTCGGTCGCCTCCACTACCTCCTCAATGACCGCAGCAAGCTGTCACTCAAGTGCAAAATGCGCCTGTACACAGCCTGCATCCGTCCCATCATGACCTACGCTTCCGTTGTCTTTGCTCATGCAAAGCCCCGTCACATCCATAGGATGCAAACCCTACAGAACCGATTCCTCCGCAAGGCCACAAACTCCCCTTGGTTCGTTCGCAATGAGATCCTCCACGTTGATCTCAAGATCCCCACTATCCAGCAGTTCATGAAACGCCTCTCCAAGCGTTTCTTTGCCACAGCCGCCACTCACCGCAACCCTCTGGTTGTCGCGGCCGTCAATTATATCCCCTCTAAAATCAGCAAAATTCGCCGTCCAAGGCATGTACTAGATGACCCCGATGACCCCACAACCCTCCTCCAGGAGAGCGATAGGGCTACCAGCACATTACAGAAACAGAAATTACCGTCTTTCCGACCTCGCCGCCGAGGTCCCTCGCGACGCCCCCAAGTAAATTCTTTGCCCGTTGAAGCGCCAGCCCGCGTCGTAGCTGAGCCTGTAACTGTAAATCCCCCGACTGTGACCTCTGAGTTTGTTTCGGCCTTTCTTCTCAGAGATAGTCCTAGGAAACGCCGTGCTCATCAAAGCATTAATACTATTTCGATCCAGCCTGTCCCTTTGCTGCCCTCTCCCAGCGACGCCCTAAGCCGAGGTTCGTTCCCCACAGGGGGAGCCCTTAGCGCGCAGTCGCTTAGTTTAAACCTAGATTTAGCCCTGGCTGGAGGCTTTAAGAATTCTTAAGGCAACCACAGGATAGTCCGGTTAAGTAGTTACGACCTCTCAAGGTCAACTACGAGATGCCATACATAAAAAAAAAAAAAAAAAAAAAAAAAAAAAAAAAACGCTCGGAAAATATACCAGTCGCTCGCGTCGTTCGTGTGCGCGCACCCGTGTTGTTATTATTATCGTGTTTTTTGAAACCCCACTGCAAAGAAGATGACCGGTCGCGGTAAGGGAGGAAAGGGTCTGGGAAAAGGAGGAGCCAAGCGTCACAGGAAGGTACTTCGTGATAACATCCAAGGTATCACGAAGCCCGCCATCCGTCGTCTGGCTCGCAGAGGCGGCGTGAAACGTATCTCCGGTCTGATCTACGAAGAGACTCGCGGTGTGCTTAAAGTGTTCCTAGAGAACGTCATCCGCGACGCTGTCACCTACACCGAGCACGCCAAGAGGAAGACCGTCACCGCCATGGACGTCGTCTACGCTCTGAAGCGCCAGGGTCGCACCCTGTACGGTTTCGGCGGTTAAACACCTGCATCCCCCGCGTGTACGTGTTGCCTGCGCAACCAGCTCTGCATACTGTGGTGGACGTGTGTGTGTTGTGTTTGTTGTGAACATAATCATGCCGTTCGACCATGCGTATATAGAGGCGCACTTAAAAAAAGGCCCTTTTCAGGGCCGCATATGATTCGATACCATTAAATATGTTTCTTTACTGGAATTGTCTAAAAAACGTACCTCTACATACACCTACCTACCTACCGAACCTCCTACTTACTTACTACTCGGATGTACGCAAGTTTATACACTTTATACACAAATTCATTACTCGCAGTAATACGTACTTAGGTTTTGGAGTTACCTCTACGAGACATCGGTACCTACATACACGACATAATAATGCCCTTGCTTATATATGCAACATACTACACGCGCTATGTTGACGTTTGTTCTACGCGTGAAAAGCCCATCGCCACTGCCCCACTGAACTGGAGCTGAGGTGTATACTGGAATTGAAAAATAAAAGCAAAACATTAGTAGACCATAATATTCAATACTTAGGTACTTACTTACTTACTTACCTACCTACCTACTTACGTGTTGTTTCTTGTGTAGAACATCTACCTACCTACCTACCTACCTACCTAGGTACCTAGTCGTTTGATCGCCCCTCGGTGCGCGTGCCGTTTGTTTATGTGGATGTTCGATGTCGTTTGTGTGATGATTATTATTGCAATATTTAACTCTCGGATGTTATTTATTATTTCGCGTATATTCTTTGCTAGTCGTTATTACTTCGTTACACACGTAGCTCCTACTAACAACAGACTCGCCGTCTGAAGAGAGTGTAGTAGAGCCACGCACGGACAGCATCCGCGCCCGTCCGAGTACCTACGCGGACGGGCCTATTGTCTATTTACACATTGTTTAATACGCGATCTCTGATGCGATTGCACCGATCTGTACACTGTCAACTCGTCGAAGGGCACTCTCGTCTTTTAATAATATCACTAGATATTAATAGGTTGCACGTCCTGGACGTAGTCGTCCGTCCTTAGCGGTTCGGCGCTCGCGGTGTTTTACGACGCTTCACTTTTAGGTCGATAATACCTTCGCGAGACTGTGTGATATCGACGGAGTCCTGTTGCCACACAAGCTCGATATCCTCCTAGTTGACGCGTCGACGTTTATCGGCACCAACTATCAATTTAATAGAGAAAATAACGTTTTGAACACGACCCGACCTACGCTTCGTACGCAGTCGTCAAAATAAAACGACGCCACCGGCCGAACGATCGCCTCACGCTCCCCGAATTCGCACACCCGCATCGTCAACTTCATGACCTATCCGAAACCGTAACACTGCGTCCCGCTGAGGGCCGTTAACCATTATTTTTATTTATTTTATTAGATACGTGTTAGTGAAAACTTTCAAGCGTTCATACGAGAAAACGTCCCGCGACATCACGGCGCTCGTTACGGTAAAGTTCCGCCGTGCTTGAGCGTACGTATACGAAACTCGTGAAACCTATAAGTGGCGACATCTAAGTCTCTCTCATAGTATTGAAAGTTATTATTACAACAGTGTGTTGTGTTGTGTTGCGTGAAGTCAAGCAATTTTAACTAATTAATATAACAAAATGGCAGACACCGCAGTTGCTACCGAGGCACCAGCGCCCGCTACACCAGCGAAGAAGCAGGCGAGACAGGCCGGCGGCGCCGGTGCCGCGAAGAAACCGAAGGCGAAGCCTACCCATCCCAAAACATCTGAGATGGTCACCAACGCCATCAAGGAGATGAAGGAGCGCAGCGGATCTTCCCTGCAGGCGATCAAGAAGTATATCGCCGCGCAGTACAAGGTCGACGCGGAGAAACTGGCTCCGTTCATCAGGAAATACCTGAAGAGCGCCGTCGAATCTGGGGCGCTGATCCAGACCAAGGGCAAGGGTGCCTCCGGTTCGTTCAAGCTCGAGTCGAAATCGTCCGCGGCCAAGAAACCCGCCGGCGCAGCTGGCAAGGCCGCCGGCAAGGCGCCCGCCGCCGCCGCCGCGAAGACGAAGAAGGCGACCGCTTCTGCGGCCGGCGCCAAGACCAAGAAGGCAGCAGCCGCCGCCGCGGCCGCCTCTGCCGCCTCCGGCTCACCTTCAAAGTCCAAGGCATCGGCCGCCGCCGCCGCCAAGGACAAGAAGGCCGCCGCCGCTAAGAAGAAGCCGGCACCCAAGAAGGCCGCCGCCCCCGCTAAGGCGAAGGGAGGCGCCGCTCCCAAAGCTAAGAAGACAGCGAAGCCGCCAACCAAGAAACCTAAAGCGCCTAAACCCAAGAAGGCCGCGGCTACACCCAAGTCTAAGCCGGCGGCCAAGAAAGCGTCCGCCGCTAAGAAGTAAGCTACGGTCGCATTCGCGTTACACCGGCGACGGCGACGGCGACGACGACAGCGCGCCGCAGAGTCGGCTGACCAGACGACCACCATCAACACATACACGCTACAACAACAACAACAACAGCAACAACAGCAGCTGATGAGTGATAGATAGTGTGTGTTTGTGTGTGTGTGACAAATGTGCGTGCGCGTCTTACCTACTGCATCATCATACACGCACCGTGTAGTAGAGAGAGGCGCGCGCGTGCTTTGTGCGTCTGTTTTCATCATCGTCCAACCGCGCGCACGCAGTACGTACGCGTCTATCGTCCTCGGGTAGAGGAGGGTGCGAAACGCGCTCGACGTGTCTCGAGCTCGTCCGACCAACGATTCATCAGAAGCAGCAAGCAACTGAAGAAACCACAGACGGCGGCACCGAGATGCTTAGCGCGCGTGCATGCGCTCACCGCACCAAAAAGCCCTTTTCAGGGCTAACAATACTTTCATGAATATGAACAATATTCGTTTCTGTAACACGGACGAGTCAAAACGTTGTAAAATAATCACATAGGTACATACATACATACTCACGAAATACATTACCTGCTATGTATCTAGGTAGGATATAGAGAGAGAGAGAAACAATGAAATAGTTCAAATAAATAAACAGAGACCTATTTAGATACCTATACATACAAAACATAAATACGTTACGTTACGTTACTTACATACATACATATATATATATATATATATATATACATACATACATACATATATACATACATACATACATACATACATACATACATACATACATACATACATACATACCTACCTACCTACCTACCTACCTACCTAAAACTCGCATACGTGATGATACAATTTCCCATCTCCACTCACGCTATGTTATTTATTCTTCAGGAAGCGCTCACAGTCTATAATAAATAACAGAAAAGAAGGAAATGTATGTAATGGTTAAGTTAGTTTTATACAAAATAAGTTTGATTATTCAATCAAAACTAAGTGAAAATCGTATTGGGAAGTACCTACTTCATAATTTCATGCTACTACAGTAATTTCAAGGGAGGGAGGGAGAGAGAAAAAAAAAAAAAAAAAAAACATCTTAGCAGTCTATTAGATTCTGCTAAATATCTCTCTACCCACCCCGTATCCCGTATCCATGGTGCAGTGTACGCTTGCGCGTTTTGTGAATTAGTTTCGTTTGCCGCGTACCCCTCCCACTGACACAGCTGCGCGGTGCGAGTATAAATAGCGTGAAACCCCGGGTTGTGGCATTTATGGATTAGCCTGTGGTCGAGCCACAAGCAAATCCCAGTTATTGGTCGAGCTTTTGGCTCCCCCCCCCGCGCGGATCGCGAAAATTTTAGCCGTTTCTCTTGTGTTTGTACTAGGTGCTTACTAGTACAAACACAGGGGGAGCACCCAGTGCCGCTCGGCGGATCGCCGCCGCAGCGATCGCGGGTTCCACACCCCACCAACAATGCCGAAGAAACCCGGTGTGCGCGGCTCGTTAGGCCGCGACACCGGGGACGAAGAATCCCGCCCGACGCTGGACCGGGCGACGTCTCTGCCGAACATCGGTGATGCGTCGTCCGGTGCGCCGCCGGCCAGGACGGCCGCCCAGCCTCCGAAGATGAAGACGAGGGAGGTAAGAGGAGGGGGGGGATCGGGAGCCGTAGCGGCTACCGGCCCACCGACGACATCGGCGCCTGCGCGCGTTGCGCCAACGCCGTCGTCGAGCCGTCAGCACGCGGTCCCCATCCGCCCCGCAGCGTTCCGCCCGGTGCCTATCCAGGCGCCGGGGCCTGCCGCGAACACAGGCCGCGCACAACAAGCGCGCGCCACGCTGCCCCCCGCCCGCGTGCCCGCACCCGCGCGCACGACCGCGCCCGCCGTGCGGGCGGCGCCGACTGTGCGCTCTGCCGCGCCGGCCACGCATGCTGCCGCGCCAGCCGCGCGCAGTGCCGCGCCGCACGCACCGCCCGCGCCACCCGCGCACACCCCTGCGCCGCCTGCGCGTTCTCGCGCACCTCCGGCGCACACTACCGCGCCGGCACCGAGTCTCGCGTCCCCGCCCGCGCCCATTAGGGCCGCGCTTGCGGGGGCGCCGCAATCTCAAGCCGTGCCTGCTCCACGCACCGCTTCGCCGAGTCCCCGCCTCTCGCTGGCGGGACCGGTGTTAGCTGAGCGAGAGCGGCCGGCCAGTGCCGGCGCCGTATACCGACCGGCGCTATTGACGCCGCAGGCGCCCGCCTCGCCGGCGCCCCCCCGTGCCTCCGCCTTCGACTCGCCCGCGATGCTGTCGGCATGCTCCTCCAATGCGGGGTCGAGCATGTCGCTGGCGTCGGTGGGCTCGGCCGTGTCCGGTCGCGGCGACATGTCCCCGGATATGACCCCGCGACCCGGGCGACGGCCCACCGAGGGAGGAGCAGACTCGGTGTCTCAGACACCAGCTTCGCCGATGCCGCCGCTCGGGTTTGACTACGAATTTCAACTCGGGGTCAGACCTCAGCGGCGCCGGCGGAGCACTGACGACTCGGCGGAGGAGGAGGCGAAGCGGTATTGCCTCGACCCGCCGCGGCCGCAGCGCGAACGCGCCGCGCCGCGCGGTCGGGACGCACCAGCGTCGCCCACCTTCGCTGACGCAGCGCGCCGCACGCCGCCGGCGCGCCGCACACCACCGAGATCACCAACACCACAACCTAGTACCTCGGGGGTAAGTACTGTTACTCACTTGCCCCCCCCCCCTGATGCACCATCCGACGCACCTGATGCGCAGCTTGCTGCCGTCCCCGGCGCCGGAAACAAGAAAAAGCCGGGGAAAAAATCAAGATACCCTCCGCTGGTGGTAGAAAAGCTGCCAAACTGGGCGGCGCACTTCCGGGCCATCAACGCCAAGCTGGGCCGGCCCCCAAATGCTCGGCCTTACGGGGGTGGTGTACGTTTCACCCCCGACACAGAGGAGGAGTACAGGCTGGTCCAGCGTTACCTAACCGGCCTGGAAAAAGAAAGCGGCGTCTCCTGGTTCGCCTACTCCCTACCAGCGGAGAAGTCTATGAAGATAGCCATCAGGGGGCTACCAGCGGACACGGACCCCCAGGAGATCGAGGAGGAACTCCGGACGATGGGGTACCAGCCGGAGTACGTGCGCCACATCAAGGGCGCGCAAGGAAGACCCGGCTGTGTATTCCACGCCATCCTGAAGAGGACACCTGACGTCCGGACTATCTTCGACACTACCGTATTCATGTTTATGCGGGGTGTGAAGATAGAGGCTTGGCGGGGCAAACGTGGGCCCGCCCAGTGTCACCGGTGTCAGAAGTTTAGACACAGCTCACACCAGTGCCACCGACCGCTCGCTTGCGTCAGATGCGGAGGCGAGCACGCGGCACGCGACTGCCCGCGCCCGAGGGAAGAGCCGGCCACCTGCGCAAATTGCGGTGGCCCGCACCCCGCGTGCAATGTAAAGTGCCCCGTATTCCTGGCGGAAATCAGGAATAAGCGAGCGGGGACTGCCGCCATCACGGCCACCACGCGTCGGCCCCAAGCGGCCATCGAGGGGCCCCAAATGGTGGAGGAAGAGGCCCAAGCCACGACGCTTATGGCGGCAGCAAACGGGCCCACACAGAGGAGCCAAGCCACCTCCTCGAAGCGGAGGAAAAAGGGGCGCGGGGGCAAGGGGAAAGGCAAGAAGCCAGACCCCCCTGCGACCCAGGAAGACGCACCTAAGGCCGCCCCTGCCTCAAGTGGGGCGCAGGCCGTAAACAAGGGCGAACCTACTACTAGCGCCGGCGCAGCGCCGCGGCTAACGGTGGAACAAAAACAGTTGGCACAGAAAGCCAGCCGCGGCGCCACCGGCGCTACAACAACAAATTTAGAAGCCAAGCCCGAGACCAAGAAAGAGTTTACGACCTGCGCCATCCAACTGTTGATGGACCTGATTAAGGCCATCAGGCAGGGTCATGACATCGAGACGGTCATCCTTGATGGCCTGGCCACTTTGCTAACGCTTTACCATGGCTAGGCCATTAAGGGTGATTCACTGGAACGCCCGCGGCCTTAGGGGAAAGGTCGCCCCCCTCCGCCATCTCCTGCGTGAACAGGATATCGACGTGGCGCTAATTAGTGAGACATTCCTGGGACCCGAAGATAGGGTCAGGGTCCCGGGATACCACGTCTACAGAAAAGACGAGAGGTCGGCACATCAACGGTACCGTGGTCTGGCGGTACTAGTGAGGCGGAGAGTCGTCCACCAAGAGCTTCCCTTGCCGCCGAACGCTACGTGCTACGCGCTGGGTATCCAGCTGCACTTCGCCGGCGAGGACCTAAATATATACGCTTTTTATAAGCCGCCCGCGGCCCGATTAGATCTACTGGAGCTGCGGGCGCTATTAACGCCAACGACCGGCAACGCGACTATCCTCGCCGGTGATTTTAATTGTAAACACCCAGCGTGGAACTCTATGCACGGGAATACCGAGGGAAGCCGACTCTTCGCGGACGCGGAAGCCTTCGGCTACTCGGTGTCCGGCCCAGAGACGCCGACACACTACCCAGACGCCATACGGCTGATGCCGGACGTGCTGGACATCGTAGTCCACCGGGGGCTACACTGCCAGATCACGCAACAAGTGATCGACGACGAGTTACAGTCGGACCACCACCCTGTACTCGTCGTCCTATCGGGTATGCCGACCCGATTGAAGCCATTAGCGCCACGTCGAAGCACGGACTGGAAGAAGTTCGCAGAAAAGTTAGAGACCACTACGCCGACTCGGCCCATTGCCACTTCCGCGGACGTGGACCAGGCGGCGGGGGACATCACTGCTTGCATCCAGAGCGCCTTAGAAGCGGCGACGAGCACGCAGCCGCAGGGGAGAGTGCTATTGCCGCCCCTGCCGGCGCATATATACTCTATGATCGCCGTGAAGAGGCGCCTTCGCAAGCAGTGGCAGCAGCTGAGATGTCCCACCCTAAAGAGACAACTCAACCGTCTCGCGGAAAAGGTAAAGGCCGAGCTACGGGCACACGCCGCCGCGGACTGGGAGGAACGTATCGATGCCACTACAGACAGCTGGCCGTCCCTACATAAGTTGTGTCGCCAGCTAACGAATACCCCAGCCCCGGTACGGCCGCTGCGTGACAGCGACGGGGCGCTAAAGTATGTAGCGGAGGACCGGGCGGAGGTCTTCGCCGAACACCTGGAGCGTCAGTTCCGCCCCAACCCGACCAGCGACACCGACCATGTCGCAGCAGTCGAGCAACACCTGGGAGACTACTTCGCCACGCCGATAGCTCCCGAAGAAGACCCAATCTTTTTCTCGCCGGGCGCAGTCAGACGCGCCATCCTCAGAACGAAGCCGAGGAAGGCCCCCGGTGCTGACGGTATCACAAACACAGTGCTGCGCCGCCTGCCCTACCGTACGGTAGCAGCGCTGGCGCGCCTGTTCACCGCGATACTGCGCACGGGGGCCTTTCCCGCCTCGTGGAAGGAAGGGCGCGTCATTATGCTGCCCAAGGCGGGAAAAGATATACTGAAGCCGGAGAGCTATCGGCCGATTACACTGCTGCCGACAGTCTCCAAGGTGTTCGAAGCACTCCTGCTGCGACATCTCCAGCCTCATTTGACGCCACGCCCGGAGCAATTCGGGTTTCGGGCGGAGCATAGCACGACGCTCCAGCTGTCGAGGGTACTGCACCACCTCACAGCAGCGCTTAACAAGAAGGAATACTCGGTAGCAGTATTCCTCGACATGGAGAAGGCCTTCGACCGTGTATGGCACGACGGCCTGATCTACAAGTTGGCCACGTCAGGCGCGCCCCGTCGCGTCGTAAAAGTGGTCTCTAACTTTTTGTCCCACAGAGTCTTCAGAGTGGTGGTCGACGGGGCGCTGTCAAGCACGCGCCCGGTGCTAGCGGGCGTGCCGCAGGGCAGCTGCATATCGCCGGCGTGTTACTCACGATACACGGACGACATCCCCACGACACAGGAAGCGACGCTCGCGCTGTACGCAGACGACGCCGCGTACATTACCACCTCGCTTAATGCGAAGTACGCGGCGGTCAAAATGCAGCGCGCGCTAGAGCTCCTTCCCGACTGGTCGTCCAAGTGGCGGCTGTCGGTGAACGTGGGTAAGACGCAGGCGATGGTCACCGGATCAGCGCCCCTCCCGCCACCCTTGAAGCTACAAGGAGCCGACGTCGCGTGGTCGCCCCGGGTCAAATACCTGGGGGTCACCATCGACCGTCGGCTCACGATGGGGCCACACGTCCGCTCGGTCGCCGCACGGGGTAGGGTAGCCCGCACCTTGCTCAAACCAGTGCTCTCATCCCGCATCCCGGCGCGCGTCAAGTTGAGCGTGTACAAACTGTACATTCGCCCAATCTTGACGTACGCCGCTCCGGCATGGTTCGCCCTCACAAGCGAGACCAATCGCAAGCTGCTCCGCGCGCAGCAAAGTCTCGCGCTGCGGACGATAGTCGACGCCCCTCGCTTTGTGAGGAACGATATCATCCAGAGGGATCTCGGGATCGGGAGCCTGGATGAGTTTGTGCGGCATCTCGCGAAGGAATTGTTCGCGCGTGCCGACGCATCTGCATGGCCCCATGTCATGCACATTGCGCCCTGGCACGCGCGCCCCCCCTGACGCGAGACCCTTGCCCCGCGACCTGGTAGCGGACGACGACCCCATCGCACCGGATTGACGCCTCTAGTGAGCCGCACCCAGGTTACACGCGGCTCACTAGACCCAACTGAACTCCACATACATAACATACACTCGTTGCGTAGCGTGTTCTAGGTTAATATAGGCACGTTGCGCAGCGAACGCAGACATCCACTACTATACAGACGCTATACTCACACGTGTAGGCGCAACGCGGGCTGCGATACACGTAGACACTGGGCGGTGTTACACAATACAATACCGCCCACACACACACGATTCGCTCCTTAGCCCGAAACGTAACCGGCTGGCTCTGGAAACGGGACGGGCGGGAGCAAAACACCCTTATTCTGTAGGAGCGTAGAGTCGGCACCTTCGTCGCTGGTCGTCCCCCGCCGGGCCTCCCCCAGGTAACTGGGGGTCTCACCTGGCGGGGACAGACCGCCGAGGTGTCGTGAAGAAAGCGACGCTGTGAGTCGGCGTCGTGACGCGCCTACAGAAATACACATTGCAATCACTCACATAGACGCGCGCAACTCACGCGCGTCAATATGCTAGGGGCCATTGTCGCCGATCTAGTGAGGGGCCCGTATTAGCGGGCCAACGTATCGCTATCTGCGGCCTGGGGGCGAAGCCCCGGTGCCGCTCGCCACGCCCCCTAACGGGGGCGTTGCGACTTCCAATCTGTTGTTGTGGCATTTATAATCAGATTCTGTCGGCGCGCGCACTGTTGTACGCGTGTTTCGTTATTTTCGTGAGTCGTTATATAAACAAATCCTTCAATTATGTCCGGTCGCGGTAAAGGTGGCAAGGTGAAGGGAAAGGCAAAGTCCCGTTCCAACCGTGCTGGTCTCCAGTTCCCCGTGGGTCGTATTCACAGGCTGCTGCGTAACGGAAACTACGCCGAGCGCGTGGGTGCCGGCGCTCCCGTCTACTTGGCCGCCGTGATGGAGTATCTGGCTGCTGAGGTCCTCGAGTTGGCCGGTAACGCCGCGAGAGACAACAAAAAGACCAGGATCATCCCGCGTCATCTTCAATTGGCCATCCGCAACGACGAGGAGCTGAACAAGCTGCTCTCCGGTGTCACGATCGCTCAAGGTGGTGTGCTGCCGAACATCCAGGCCGTGCTGCTGCCCAAGAAGACCGAGAAGAAGGCTTAAACGTGGTGCCGCGACGTGTCTGAACGCGTGGTGCTTCGTGCGAGTGCCCCCGCACGCGTACTTCGATATAATATTTATGCCTATTTCCCATAAATCTATTATGTCGGTTGCGCGATGCTCTCCGCTCGTATGCATTCAAAACAAAAGGCCCTTTTCAGGGCCACAATATGATTCGTCAAATATAATAACAAAGACAGTTTCTTTAACGGTGTTGTCGTCAAACAAAAACGTACCTACCTACCTACCTACCTACCTACCTACCTACCTACCTGACTTACTTACTTACTTACTTACTAACTAACTAACTAACTACAATGTACACATATTATTGAATGAATGTGTCACTATAATACTCGGGCCATTACAAACGAAAAGTTTTGCCCTCTCCTGTTAATTATGTAGGTACACACAGTTTAAATGAGCAGTACAAAATTGTGTCGGTATGTACATACATACAATAAGTAAGTAAGTATAGCAGAAATTATTTTGGCTACGATGGTGTTTCATTATAATGTTTGTTTACATAATAAAACAACACAGAACTGTTGAAGAAGATGATATATATATTTTTTTTTGTTTTTTACTAAAAAACAACCTTGAGTTGAGCGGGAATAGGTTTTGATACTTTTAATCATAGTAACTTTAAAAAAAAAAATACATTTTTTTTTTTTTTAATACAGATTGGTTTATTTTTATTTAAATATTTTGTTTATTATTATTCTAAAATCTAATAGGATTAGAGTAAGTTTTGTTTTGTTTTTTTTTTTTTACATTTTCTATAATGACGAACGAACACGATCGTCGCCCCGCTCCCTTTGGCTACCTCCCGGGCGTCCCCTCACCCCGCGCTCGATCTACACTCTGGCCTAGGAGCGTTGTGATTGGTCCGCCGCTGCGCCGAATTCCTCACCGCTTGCCGCAACCGTGAGCCGCGAGGGCGCATTATAAATACAACTGTTCGTCGCGGTGCCGTTTTATACTGCGACTGAACTCCGTTTCGGTAGCACGTGTACTCGACAAATTTCATAATGCCGCCCAAGACAAGTGGTAAAGCCGCCAAGAAGTCTGGCAAAGCCCAGAAGAACATCTCTAAGACCGACAAGAAGAAGAAGAAGCACAAGAGGAAGGAGAGTTACGCCATCTACATCTATAAGGTGTTGAAGCAGGTGCACCCCGACACCGGTATCTCCAGCAAGGCCATGTCCATCATGAACTCGTTCGTGAACGACATCTTCGAGCGTATCGCCGCCGAAGCTTCCCGTCTCGCCCACTACAACAAGAGATCTACCATCACGTCCAGGGAGGTGCAGACGTCCGTCAGGCTCCTGCTGCCCGGCGAGCTCGCCAAGCACGCCGTCAGTGAAGGCACCAAGGCCGTCACCAAATACACCAGCTCCAAGTGAGCGGTCGGTCGGTCGGTCGGCAGGCTAACCAAGAGCCGCCGACGACGCTCCGCCTCAACGCCGCCTCGTGTCTGTGTACAGTGTTAAATCCAGTGCGGCTTGTTCGTGTGTCTTGTTGACTGTGATGCGTGTTTATTGTGTTAGTGTCATCGTATTGTGCATACATGTATACATACACCTAGGTCTGTGTGTCATGTATGTACGTACGAGCGACGCGCATGATGCACGTGCTACGAGCAAACCACGACAAACGTCTGGACGCGCACGCACACCACCGCGGGATGGCAGGAGTAAAAATAAAAGGCCCTTTTCAGGGCCACAAATATGTTCATGTGATAAATTCACGTTTCTTTAAATTTGAGTACAGTCAAAACGTTACTATTTACATACACACCTACACCTACCTACCTACCTACCTACCTACCTACCTACCTACCTACCTACATAGCTATACATTTATGTACAAAGTTACTTACTACTCTTACCGCTTTGATAGTACCTACGGCTGCTCCTGCTTACGTACACTACACCTATCTTAAGTAAATTTTTAAACTTAATGACAAATTGAATGAAGCATTCAGGGTCATTATTTAGTCATTGCAAATGCATCAACAAATAAATACAACATGCACAGAAAATTTCCCGCGTAAACGATAGCGTATTGATACTTATTGAGATGATGGCATGCAAGTAAATTCATTAGCGAGTACTGTTATGTTCCACATCATATAAACATAATAATAACAACACACAAAAAGTATGTACCTACCTAGGTAGTTTCTCAATACTTTTTTTTTTTTTTTTTTTTTTTTAATTATTATTATTATTATTATTTTTCATTATCTATTCAACACCGTTAGACCGGTGTATTTTCACATAAAAGTGATGCAATCACAACTTATGTACAAATTATGTTTTAAAAATATGTAGGTATTAAATTCTATACAATAATTTTAGTTAGCTCGTTGTACTTAAGATGGCGCACTCGCTCCTGCCGGCCGGTCGGTCGGTCGCTCGCTCGCTACGTTGCGTCAGGTATAAATATCCCGAACGCGCGGTCTGGGTTTTTATTCTCACTCGTACGTTCGAACTGCGCGCACGTCCGTTGCGTGTATTTTGACTGTGTTGACTTGATTAGATTATTATTTGTCTCTCCTCGTTCCGTGCTTACAATGGCGCGTACCAAGCAGACCGCTCGTAAATCCACCGGTGGTAAGGCCCCGAGGAAACAGCTCGCCACCAAGGCTGCGCGCAAGAGCGCACCGGCCACCGGTGGCGTTAAGAAACCCCATCGTTACAGGCCCGGCACTGTGGCCCTCCGTGAGATTCGTCGCTACCAGAAGAGTACCGAACTGCTGATCCGCAAGCTTCCGTTCCAGCGTCTCGTGCGTGAGATCGCACAGGACTTCAAGACCGATCTCCGTTTCCAGAGCTCCGCTGTTATGGCGCTGCAGGAGGCTAGCGAAGCTTACCTCGTCGGTCTCTTCGAAGACACCAACTTGTGCGCTATTCACGCGAAGCGCGTCACCATCATGCCCAAGGACATCCAGTTGGCGCGCAGGATCAGAGGCGAACGCGCTTAAACTGCTGACGTCACATAATACACATCGCCCTACGACACTATGACTGCCTTCGTGCAGTGCAGCGTGTCTGCGGCTGTGGCTGTGCGTTAACATAAAAGGCCCTTTTCAGGGCCACAATATGTATCAGATTATTAAAAATGTTTCTTTATATCAGACGTCACAAAAAACGTTTCCCTGCATCCCTCCCTAAATCTTCCTACCTACCTACCACATACTATGATCCGTTCGAGCAACGAACGGATACCTATAATAATATTATTATTTTATTTTACATTACTATTAATAAGATCAGATAAGTACGTAGGTACATACTTACAATAAATTCATTATATCTATTTGTAATAGTCCTTATAATAGATGATACCTTACATATTAGATGGGTGAGTCAACAAAACATACTTTTGTGTACTAGTAGGGACACACAGGTTTATATATATATATATATATATATATATATATATATATATATATATTATTTCGCACCTATAGGTAGGTACATTGATATGAAGGGAATACTGTATGTATCATCGGCTACGATCGTTATAATATTATGCATTTGATTTACTTACCTACAATACCTATAGATAGGTAGATAGATCTATAGCGTATGAACTACATAGCGGCGTTGTTACGGGTATTTTTTTTGTTTTGTTTTGCTATTTGAACTGTAATTTTGGATAATCTAATAATTATAAGTAAGTTTTGTTTATTAGCTGTACCTAAATGCTATTCTACGAAACAACTGAGAGATATCGTCCAACCGACCAACCAGCGACGAGCGTCGGCTACCCTCTCCCCGCGCACCTCCAGTTTCGGTCTCCCCGCCCGCTGAGATCCGCCGTTCAGTATAAATATAAGTAGATCTCGCGCTCGGAAAATATACCAGTCGCTCGCGTCGTTCGTGTGCGCGCACCCGTGTTGTTATTATTATCGTGTTTTTTGAAACCCCACTGCAAAGAAGATGACCGGTCGCGGTAAGGGAGGAAAGGGTCTGGGAAAAGGAGGAGCCAAGCGTCACAGGAAGGTACTTCGTGATAACATCCAAGGTATCACGAAGCCCGCCATCCGTCGTCTGGCTCGCAGAGGCGGCGTGAAACGTATCTCCGGTCTGATCTACGAAGAGACTCGCGGTGTGCTTAAAGTGTTCCTAGAGAACGTCATCCGCGACGCTGTCACCTACACCGAGCACGCCAAGAGGAAGACCGTCACCGCCATGGACGTCGTCTACGCTCTGAAGCGCCAGGGTCGCACCCTGTACGGTTTCGGCGGTTAAACACCTGCATCCCCCGCGTGTACGTGTTGCCTGCGCAACCAGCTCTGCATACTGTGGTGGACGTGTGTGTGTTGTGTTTGTTGTGAACATAATCATGCCGTTCGACCATGCGTATATAGAGGCGCACTTAAAAAAAGGCCCTTTTCAGGGCCGCATATGATTCGATACCATTAAATATGTTTCTTTACTGGAATTGTCTAAAAAACGTACCTCTACATACACCTACCTACCTACCGAACCTCCTACTTACTTACTACTCGGATGTACGCAAGTTTATACACTTTATACACAAATTCATTACTCGCAGTAATACGTACTTAGGTTTTGGAGTTACCTCTACGAGACATCGGTACCTACATACACGACATAATAATGCCCTTGCTTATATATGCAACATACTACACGCGCTATGTTGACGTTTGTTCTACGCGTGAAAAGCCCATCGCCACTGCCCCACTGAACTGGAGCTGAGGTGTATACTGGAATTGAAAAATAAAAGCAAAACATTAGTAGACCATAATATTCAATACTTAGGTACTTACTTACTTACTTACCTACCTACCTACTTACGTGTTGTTTCTTGTGTAGAACATCTACCTACCTACCTACCTACCTACCTAGGTACCTAGTCGTTTGATCGCCCCTCGGTGCGCGTGCCGTTTGTTTATGTGGATGTTCGATGTCGTTTGTGTGATGATTATTATTGCAATATTTAACTCTCGGATGTTATTTATTATTTCGCGTATATTCTTTGCTAGTCGTTATTACTTCGTTACACACGTAGCTCCTACTAACAACAGACTCGCCGTCTGAAGAGAGTGTAGTAGAGCCACGCACGGACAGCATCCGCGCCCGTCCGAGTACCTACGCGGACGGGCCTATTGTCTATTTACACATTGTTTAATACGCGATCTCTGATGCGATTGCACCGATCTGTACACTGTCAACTCGTCGAAGGGCACTCTCGTCTTTTAATAATATCACTAGATATTAATAGGTTGCACGTCCTGGACGTAGTCGTCCGTCCTTAGCGGTTCGGCGCTCGCGGTGTTTTACGACGCTTCACTTTTAGGTCGATAATACCTTCGCGAGACTGTGTGATATCGACGGAGTCCTGTTGCCACACAAGCTCGATATCCTCCTAGTTGACGCGTCGACGTTTATCGGCACCAACTATCAATTTAATAGAGAAAATAACGTTTTGAACACGACCCGACCTACGCTTCGTACGCAGTCGTCAAAATAAAACGACGCCACCGGCCGAACGATCGCCTCACGCTCCCCGAATTCGCACACCCGCATCGTCAACTTCATGACCTATCCGAAACCGTAACACTGCGTCCCGCTGAGGGCCGTTAACCATTATTTTTATTTATTTTATTAGATACGTGTTAGTGAAAACTTTCAAGCGTTCATACGAGAAAACGTCCCGCGACATCACGGCGCTCGTTACGGTAAAGTTCCGCCGTGCTTGAGCGTACGTATACGAAACTCGTGAAACCTATAAGTGGCGACATCTAAGTCTCTCTCATAGTATTGAAAGTTATTATTACAACAGTGTGTTGTGTTGTGTTGCGTGAAGTCAAGCAATTTTAACTAATTAATATAACAAAATGGCAGACACCGCAGTTGCTACCGAGGCACCAGCGCCCGCTACACCAGCGAAGAAGCAGGCGAGACAGGCCGGCGGCGCCGGTGCCGCGAAGAAACCGAAGGCGAAGCCTACCCATCCCAAAACATCTGAGATGGTCACCAACGCCATCAAGGAGATGAAGGAGCGCAGCGGATCTTCCCTGCAGGCGATCAAGAAGTATATCGCCGCGCAGTACAAGGTCGACGCGGAGAAACTGGCTCCGTTCATCAGGAAATACCTGAAGAGCGCCGTCGAATCTGGGGCGCTGATCCAGACCAAGGGCAAGGGTGCCTCCGGTTCGTTCAAGCTCGAGTCGAAATCGTCCGCGGCCAAGAAACCCGCCGGCGCAGCTGGCAAGGCCGCCGGCAAGGCGCCCGCCGCCGCCGCCGCGAAGACGAAGAAGGCGACCGCTTCTGCGGCCGGCGCCAAGACCAAGAAGGCAGCAGCCGCCGCCGCGGCCGCCTCTGCCGCCTCCGGCTCACCTTCAAAGTCCAAGGCATCGGCCGCCGCCGCCGCCAAGGACAAGAAGGCCGCCGCCGCTAAGAAGAAGCCGGCACCCAAGAAGGCCGCCGCCCCCGCTAAGGCGAAGGGAGGCGCCGCTCCCAAAGCTAAGAAGACAGCGAAGCCGCCAACCAAGAAACCTAAAGCGCCTAAACCCAAGAAGGCCGCGGCTACACCCAAGTCTAAGCCGGCGGCCAAGAAAGCGTCCGCCGCTAAGAAGTAAGCTACGGTCGCATTCGCGTTACACCGGCGACGGCGACGGCGACGACGACAGCGCGCCGCAGAGTCGGCTGACCAGACGACCACCATCAACACATACACGCTACAACAACAACAACAACAGCAACAACAGCAGCTGATGAGTGATAGATAGTGTGTGTTTGTGTGTGTGTGACAAATGTGCGTGCGCGTCTTACCTACTGCATCATCATACACGCACCGTGTAGTAGAGAGAGGCGCGCGCGTGCTTTGTGCGTCTGTTTTCATCATCGTCCAACCGCGCGCACGCAGTACGTACGCGTCTATCGTCCTCGGGTAGAGGAGGGTGCGAAACGCGCTCGACGTGTCTCGAGCTCGTCCGACCAACGATTCATCAGAAGCAGCAAGCAACTGAAGAAACCACAGACGGCGGCACCGAGATGCTTAGCGCGCGTGCATGCGCTCACCGCACCAAAAAGCCCTTTTCAGGGCTAACAATACTTTCATGAATATGAACAATATTCGTTTCTGTAACACGGACGAGTCAAAACGTTGTAAAATAATCACATAGGTACATACATACATACTCACGAAATACATTACCTGCTATGTATCTAGGTAGGATATAGAGAGAGAGAGAAACAATGAAATAGTTCAAATAAATAAACAGAGACCTATTTAGATACCTATACATACAAAACATAAATACGTTACGTTACGTTACTTACATACATACATATATATATATATATATATATATACATACATACATACATATATACATACATACATACATACATACATACATACATACATACATACATACATACATACCTACCTACCTACCTACCTACCTACCTAAAACTCGCATACGTGATGATACAATTTCCCATCTCCACTCACGCTATGTTATTTATTCTTCAGGAAGCGCTCACAGTCTATAATAAATAACAGAAAAGAAGGAAATGTATGTAATGGTTAAGTTAGTTTTATACAAAATAAGTTTGATTATTCAATCAAAACTAAGTGAAAATCGTATTGGGAAGTACCTACTTCATAATTTCATGCTACTACAGTAATTTCAAGGGAGGGAGGGAGAGAGAAAAAAAAAAAAAAAAACATCTTAGCAGTCTATTAGATTCTGCTAAATATCTCTCTACCCACCCCGTATCCCGTATCCATGGTGCAGTGTACGCTTGCGCGTTTTGTGAATTAGTTTCGTTTGCCGCGTACCCCTCCCACTGACACAGCTGCGCGGTGCGAGTATAAATAGCGTGAAACCCCGGGTTGTGGCATTTCACCTCTCCTTCTCGGAGCACATAAAGACGGTCCGTTCGCGTGCCGCTTTCGCTCTCGGTCGCCTCCACTACCTCCTCAATGACCGCAGCAAGCTGTCACTCAAGTGCAAAATGCGCCTGTACACAGCCTGCATCCGTCCCATCATGACCTACGCTTCCGTTGTCTTTGCTCATGCAAAGCCCCGTCACATCCATAGGATGCAAACCCTACAGAACCGATTCCTCCGCAAGGCCACAAACTCCCCTTGGTTCGTTCGCAATGAGATCCTCCACGTTGATCTCAAGATCCCCACTATCCAGCAGTTCATGAAACGCCTCTCCAAGCGTTTCTTTGCCACAGCCGCCACTCACCGCAACCCTCTGGTTGTCGCGGCCGTCAATTATATCCCCTCTAAAATCAGCAAAATTCGCCGTCCAAGGCATGTACTAGATGACCCCGATGACCCCACAACCCTCCTCCAGGAGAGCGATAGGGCTACCAGCACATTACAGAAACAGAAATTACCGTCATTCCGACCTCGCCGCCGAGGTCCCTCGCGACGCCCCCAAGTAAATTCTTTGCCCGTTGAAGCGCCAGCCCGCGTCGTAGCTGAGCCTGTAACTGTAAATCCCCCGACTGTGACCTCTGAGTTTGTTTCGGCCTTTCTTCTCAGAGATAGTCCTAGGAAACGCCGTGCTCATCAAAGCATTAATACTATTTCGATCCAGCCTGTCCCTTTGCTGCCCTCTCCCAGCGACGCCCTAAGCCGAGGTTCGTTCCCCACAGGGGGAGCCCTTAGCGCGCAGTCGCTTAGTTTAAACCTAGATTTAGCCCTGGCTGGAGGCTTTAAGAATTCTTAAGGCAACCACAGGATAGTCCGGTTAAGTAGTTACGACCTCTCAAGGTCAACTACGAGATGCCATACATAAAAAAAAAAAAAAAAAAAAAAAAAAAAAAAAAAAAAAAAAAAAAAAAAAAGGTTGTGGCATTTATAATCAGATTCTGTCGGCGCGCGCACTGTTGTACGCGTGTTTCGTTATTTTCGTGAGTCGTTATATAAACAAATCCTTCAATTATGTCCGGTCGCGGTAAAGGTGGCAAGGTGAAGGGAAAGGCAAAGTCCCGTTCCAACCGTGCTGGTCTCCAGTTCCCCGTGGGTCGTATTCACAGGCTGCTGCGTAACGGAAACTACGCCGAGCGCGTGGGTGCCGGCGCTCCCGTCTACTTGGCCGCCGTGATGGAGTATCTGGCTGCTGAGGTCCTCGAGTTGGCCGGTAACGCCGCGAGAGACAACAAAAAGACCAGGATCATCCCGCGTCATCTTCAATTGGCCATCCGCAACGACGAGGAGCTGAACAAGCTGCTCTCCGGTGTCACGATCGCTCAAGGTGGTGTGCTGCCGAACATCCAGGCCGTGCTGCTGCCCAAGAAGACCGAGAAGAAGGCTTAAACGTGGTGCCGCGACGTGTCTGAACGCGTGGTGCTTCGTGCGAGTGCCCCCGCACGCGTACTTCGATATAATATTTATGCCTATTTCCCATAAATCTATTATGTCGGTTGCGCGATGCTCTCCGCTCGTATGCATTCAAAACAAAAGGCCCTTTTCAGGGCCACAATATGATTCGTCAAATATAATAACAAAGACAGTTTCTTTAACGGTGTTGTCGTCAAACAAAAACGTACCTACCTACCTACCTACCTACCTACCTACCTACCTACCTGACTTACTTACTTACTTACTTACTAACTAACTAACTAACTACAATGTACACATATTATTGAATGAATGTGTCACTATAATACTCGGGCCATTACAAACGAAAAGTTTTGCCCTCTCCTGTTAATTATGTAGGTACACACAGTTTAAATGAGCAGTACAAAATTGTGTCGGTATGTACATACATACAATAAGTAAGTAAGTATAGCAGAAATTATTTTGGCTACGATGGTGTTTCATTATAATGTTTGTTTACATAATAAAACAACACAGAACTGTTGAAGAAGATGATATATATATTTTTTTTTGTTTTTTACTAAAAAACAACCTTGAGTTGAGCGGGAATAGGTTTTGATACTTTTAATCATAGTAACTTTAAAAAAAAAAATACATTTTTTTTTTTTTTAATACAGATTGGTTTATTTTTATTTAAATATTTTGTTTATTATTATTCTAAAATCTAATAGGATTAGAGTAAGTTTTGTTTTGTTTTTTTTTTTTTACATTT